>OX376707.1:18897353-20097353 GCA_947389935.1 Agrilus cyanescens
GCTTTCATTAGTGTTAATTCGCTTCCCATGTCAATAGTACAACTAATAACTTGATTTTTGATTTTAGCCTTTTTCACATATTTACTTTGCGATTTCTGACCCACATAATTTACACCTTTCTTATGATTATTTCGTTCTTTTAATTTAGTTCGACAATTGTGGATAGTGTGCCCGAACTTTAAGCAAAAGTTACACTTCTTACTCGTTAAACGAGGACATTGCGCACGCTTATGTCCTGTTTCGTTATAAGAAAAACATACAATGTCAACTTTTTTTTTTCCGGGTTTTCTAGTCTAGCTTTATTTTTCTCTCTTTTTTGTTCGCTGTATTTATTTTTACTTGTACAAGGAAAATTCGTAACATACTCGGCTAAATTTGCAAAAGTTAAACAACGTGCTGCCCGTATATTTGCTTTTATTTGAAAATCGCTTATGCCTTCTATTACGCAGTCAACAATTTGTTCTTGTGATAGATTTAAATTTAACTTGTTAAGCATCGACAATTTCCAGAAACAATAGTCATTTAGATCTTGTTCTGCAGATACGCGGTACGTAGCGGCTTCGTAAAATAATTTACCAAAAGAACTTTTCTTTGGAAACATACTACGCAACATCCCTTCCCATTGCGACCACGTAAACTGCATCGTTTTCAACCCTTCATACCATAAACGAGCCGTGCCCTTTAATTTACCTAAAGCAATATAAATCTTCGTGACATCATCCCAATGATAAATCACCGCACACTCATTAACTCTACACAACCATTCTTCTATATTTTGTGTCAAATTAGAGGCATCAAATTCAGGGATCAATCGATCATCTTTGAAAACAGTCCAGTTTAAATACCTGTTTTCATTTTTATTTTGTGAAAGATCATTAGTTTGTGTACTTACAAGTTGGCTCCTTAATGCAATTATTTCAGCTCTTGCATCACTTAAAAGGGAGTGCAACTCACTATCGGTTGTTGGGGTCTCAGGTTCTCGTTCTACGACGACACCCAAATTATTTTGCTCTGATGCTGACGAAATGCGCGCCCTTCGGACCGAGGGTTCTTCACTGCACAATTCAACCTCAGGCTCATCAGCACTAGGCTTTTCACGACTTCGTAACCGTTTTTTCATAATTGCCGCCATCAGCTAACACCTCAAAACTTTGAAGAATTGTAATATTAATATGTATGTGTGGAATATGAACACTTCGCCTGGACAATCCCACCGCTGCTTTGTAGTAATTTTTCGTTGATAAAATTCAAGAAAATATTAAATTTGCCACGTATATTGAATAACAGCAGAGTATTCGTATAAGAAAAACACTATTTTACAGGTCAAGTATATGTTGCACATTTATCAACACTATATTGTCTCTCTCCAGACTTATAACTGAATGAATGACCGTTGTAGCCTTTCCATTCTATCCATTGCATATTATTATAATCCCGTAATCTGCAAACCTTGCCGCGGACAATGGGGCTTTGTCTCCTTATCCACTTATGTCGGCGCGTTGCTTACAAATATCATATGTAAATGTTCTTGATGTTCTATTCTATTTTTAGAAAAAATAAGGATATCATCCACATAATGTGATGAGCAATATTCAAATTTATTTAATATCATCTGCATCGCTCGAACCAATGCAGAACTAGACGTAAATAACCCAAATGGAACTACGTTAAAGACGTAAATATTTTCGTTAATTTGAAAACCACAATATTTTCTGCTATCAGGATGAAGGGGAATTAACCAAAAAGAATTTTTTAAATCTAATTTAGAAAAGATGACTTTGTTAGATCTTATTTGAAATTAGTAAATAAATGTTTGATTTGGCAATCCTGCAACACTTGGGTGTAATAACAAAGTACGGTTGCTCACGCATGTGCGCCAAAAGAGCGACACGTCATAGAAGCTCGACGTTGTCGTTGGCAGTCACTGCTTGACCTTAACCACGAGAAAACTAATATCAGGTGTGGGGTACAGTGCACTTCTGTGTTTTACTTTTTTGTGTGTGTTCTGTGCAAAAGCAAACAAAAATGACCGAAGAAGACATGAACAGGTCCTTGGGGGCAATTGCATCAATTTTGGAAAATTTGCAAAAGCATGTGGATGCAAATGAACCTCAAGCTACAACTTCCGGTATCCCAAAAACTCCCGTTTCCCTAGCCTTGCCAAGTTTCGACCCGGACAGTACGGACAGTGGTATATGGTTGCAAAAAATTGAGGGGTACAAAAATGAATTTGGATGGTCAGATAGGGAAACTGTAAGTAGAGTTGGACCTTTTTTATTGAAATCCGCACAAAGGTGGTTTTCTGCCTGGCAGCCGGCTGAGGAAGCATGGGAGAATTTTAAAATTGATTTCTCTGTATCTTTTCCAAAGCAAAAAAATTTAGGTAAACTATTAAATGACGCGGTAAACTACCACAGTTCGGAGGCTTGCAGTTATGTTGAGTATGCGCGAATTAAGCTTGAAAAGTTGAAGCGCACTCGGGCCAGTTGGTCAGATGTGGATTTGATAGAAATCATCGCCCACTCGATAGACGATGCATTTGTAAGAACTGCAGCTTACAATTGTGGTGCATTGTTAGTGAGTGATTTGGTTGCATTTCCTGCCAATTATGTAAAAACCCCGTTATTCGATAAATCTTCATCCAATGTAGTCAAACAAACAGGTGATCTTTCACAAAAACCTTTGAAACAAGTCAATTGTTTTTCCTGCGGCAATATGGGCCATATTTCTCGGGATTGTTTATCAAATCGCAAAAATAGTAATCTGGCAGCTCAAGGTGAAAGTAGTGGCAATATCAGGGCCAATACATTCTGCCGATACTGCAAGAAGCCGGGACATCATATCGAGCATTGTTTCAGACGACAAAATAAACGTGCTCGAGACGGTGTTGCAGAAACCGATAGCCGACCGTCCGATAAGAAAATTAAAACCAAACAACTAATGTTTAATTCTCATGACCCTGAATGCAATAATTTAAAAACAATGCCTATAAAAATTTCCGATTATTGGACAAATTGCTTAGTAGATACAGGCTCAACCTGTTCATTAATTAATGAATCCTTAGTTGATAAATTAAAGCTTTGTAAAATCGCCTGTATAACCCCTTTACAATGGTTTGATGGTACCATCCATAATTCTTATTTTATTACTACTGCCTTGGTGGAATTTACCGATATAAAATTGAAACTTGATTTCGTTGTGGTGCCCCACAGTCATTCCAAGTATGATGTAGTCATAGGCGAAAACTCTACAAAAACAATGTTGTTTTAATCAAAGATAAAAGTAATCAGAAAATTGTTCCCGCGTCTTTCGCTACCAATATAATTCACAATAACTTTGACCTAGACATAAAAACTGATTTAAATCCTCCCGATAAAGTAAAATTACTGAGATTACTTGGCGATTATTCTTATTTGTTGACCACTTCAAGCAAACCGCTTAATGTAGTAAATACTGGCGAATTAAAAATTATATTAACTGAAAACAAAACAATCTATCACCACCCCTATCGCATGTCAGAATCTGAAAGACAAAAGGTACGCGAAATTATTGCTGATCTAATTAAAAATGGAATTGTCCGTGAAAGCAATTCTTCATTCGCCAGCCCGATTAATTTAGTGAAGAAAAAGGATGGGCGCTACCGCCTTTGTTGTGATTTTCGGGCCCTCAATAAAATAACCCTTAAAGACCGATATCCACTTCCTCGAGTAGACGATCAGCTGGATCGCTAAGGCAAAAATAAATATTTCACGTCACTTGATATGGCTTCTGGTTTCCACCAGATTCCCATACACCCCGAATCAGTTTCAAAGACTGCGTTTGTAACACCAGACGGACAGTTCGAGTATTTGCGAATGCCATTTGGCCTGGCCAATGCTCCTGCGGTGTTTCAAAGGGCCATTAATAAAGCCCTTGGTAAATTGATGTATGATACAGCTGTTATTTACATGGACGATATTGTGATACCGTCCATTACCGTAGAGGAGGGATTTTCCAAATTAAAATTAGTTCTTGAAGCTTTGGGAAAAGGGGGATTTTCTGTCAATCTTTCTAAATGCCGTTTTCTTATGGAAAAAATTATCTATTTAGGGCGCGAAATATCAGCTGCCGGAATTCAACCTGATTCCAACAAAGTCAGAGCGATTAGAGAAAGTACACCACCCACTAACGTAAAACAAGTACGACAATTTATCGGGTTAGCCAGCTATTTTCGCAAATTTATCCCTGCCTTTTCTTCCAAAGTTGCCTGCATAACGAACTTAACTCGGAATAATGTTAAATTCATTTGGACAGACGAATGCGAGAAGGCAAGACGGTATATTATTGATGTCTTAACTGAAAAGCCTTTACTCTCAATTTTTGATCCCACTTTGGAAACCCAACTACACACAGATGCCAGCAGCGTAGGGTTTGGCGGCATTCTGATGCAAAAGCATGGTGATACTTTCCGCCCCGTCGAATATTTTAGTCAAAAAACTTCTCCCGACGAATCAGTTTATCATTCTTTCGAACTAGAAACCCTGGCCGTTGTGAGAGCCCTAAAAAATTTTCGGATGTATTTACTTGGCGTGAGATTCACTCTAGTTACTGATTGCAATTCTCTAAAACTATCAGCTAGTAAAAAAAGACTTAAAACCGCGCATTGCCCGCTGGTGGGCCTATATGCAAGATTTTGATTTTCAGATAATTTACCGTAGAGGCTCCGATATATCACACGTTGATTTTCTTAGCCGAAATCCAATCGAAACTGTTACCCAAATTGACTTCACTCCTTATGAGCTTCCACTTAACAACAGGTATAATCTTTTGAAAATTTTCCACGATGATCAATGCCACGTAGGTTGGGAAAAAACACTTGCTTCAATGAAACTCTACTTTTGGTTTCCACACATGACCCGCTACGTCAAAAAATATGTTAACCACTGCTTGATATGTGCTGTCAGAAAAAACAGAACCGGCCCAAAACAGGGTTTCCTCACCTCCGTCCCGAAACCTAACGAACCATTCCATACAGTCCATGGAGATTGTCTTGGTCCCTTGCCTGGAAATCCAAAAAATTACAAGTACATCTTTGTTTTAATTGATACTTTTTCCAAATTTTGTCTCCTCTACCCCCAGTCTACTGTTACCACTGAAGAAACAAAAAAAAGTTTTGCTAATTTCATCAGCGTGTTTGGAACACCCACAAAATTGATCCACGACGCCGGAACCAATTTCACTGCAAAAATCTTTAAAACTTTCAATAAGTACTTTGGCATTGAAGTGCACGTGACAACCCCTGGTGTTCATCGCTCTAATGGCCAAATTGAACGCTACATGCGAACCATTACAAACCTGCTACGAGTCGAATCCAAAAAATCATCAGATTGGCCGAACAACCTTTGGAAGGTTCAACTAATAATCAATACAACCAAACAAAAAACTACTGGTTGCTCCCCCTTTAAGGTAGTATTTGGACAAGAAGGACAAACTCCTCAAATTCGCATAATTCTGACTGACTTACCCATCTCGGAAACAACAAAATCCCCAGCTAACTATACTGATATTATTCATAAAAGAAGGCGGAATGCGGAAAGACAAGTATCTTCCTTAAACAAAAAACGAAGGAATAATCATTCGTTTAAAGTAGGTGATGCTGTTTTGCTAAGCCGTGGTCAAAGACCTGAGAAATTTGAGTGTGAATTCGTGGGACCATATATCATCACTGGACTACTAGAAAATGATCGGTATTCAATCAAGAAACTGGGCTGTCGCAATGTTCTGAAATGTGCTAAGGACCAGTTGCGTCATTGGCCTACAGATTGGACTCCTGAGGATTTTCAGAATCTGTTAGATCTGAACAACTGTAAGTAATGTGCTTCAAAGTTAATCAAGTTGTGCCGTGTTAGATTGATCTTAGATTGATTTACTGCAATAACCCATCGTAAAAATGTGTGCATGTCACAGTATTTCCATCGTGTTATTCAGTAAAATATTGAATTATCACATTCATAATGACCCATCGCAAATACGTGCATGTTGCAGTATTTCCATTGTGTCATTCAAGAGAGCCATTACCAGATTTAAAATGACCCATCGCAAATACGTGCATGTTGCAGTATTTCCATCGTGTCATTCTGTTACGCCAAAAATCAAACCGTTGATTTGAGAACATAAGAGTAATGTTGTCTTTGTTTCCATTTCTTTTGCAGTAACCAACACGGACACAGTGACGGCTAGTACCGTTGACTGAGCAGATTGAGTTACAGTTTGTTTGCTGTCTCTATGCATCTAGTAACCTCAACAATCCACGTGCTACGATACATAAACCTGACGATTATAGTTCTGAAAACTACTTTTGTATTTTTTTTTTTATATAAATTAATGACTATTAAATAAATATTATATTGTTCTCTTGCTTACAATCTTTGTTTTTTTTTTCTCTTCTATAATTTCGGAACCGAGTGCATTCCGAGAGCGGAATGATGTCAGTTTGGCCGTGTTAGATCTTATTTGAAATTGGTAAATAAATGTTTGATTTGGCAATCCTGCAACACTTGGGTGTAATAACAAAGTACGGTTGCTCACGCATGTGCGCCAAAAGAGCGACACGTCATAGAAGCTCGACGTTGTCGTTGGCAGTCACTGCTTGACCTTAACCACGAGAAAACTAATAACTTTATCCCCTAACCTACCTAATATGCTTTCTATATTTTCTGGATGTTCGAATTGTGGTTGAGTAATTTGATTTAATTTTCGCGCATCTAGACACATACGAATTGAACCATTTTTCTTTTGCACTATAACCATGGGATTAATATAATTAGTTGAAGATCTGCTTATAATACCCTCTGTTAACATCTGTTCTAATTCTGCACTAACTTTCTCTCGATACTTAAAAGGAATTGAATAAGTTTTACAGTTAAATGATTTACTATTGTTAACTGTTAATTTATGTTGATAACATATTTTTGCTATCCTAGATCTGTTGTTTATCAAACTACTAAATTTTTTAAATAAACCATCTACAATTTCCCTAAATTCTGGCTCAGTATTTATTACTATATTGTCTTGTTGTTGATTTTTAATAATAATATTATTTGGATCTTTATCCAATATATTTAAATTATTACATAACTTTTCTTCATTAATAATAATTTCTTTTAAATCATCTTTAATTCTTATTATATTAATTTGATTATCATCAATTATAACTTTCTTTTCTTTTAAATCAACAATTGCTTTAATATTCAGTAATAAATCTTCACCTAAAATACACACGAATTGTAGATTTGATATAATTAAAAATTGTGCATTTACAATCTTCACTCCTATTTGTATTTGAGTAGTTAACATTTCATTAGCATCAATCATTTTTTTGTTATTCGCAGATTTTAATGTTACCTTGGATACTTTTGTTATATGTTGTTCCAATTCCCTAAGATGTTCTAAGAAAAATTGTTTGTTAAGTAAAGATATCTCACTTCCTGTGTCTATTAATGCTTCTATTATTTTATTATGAATTTTAACTTGTATAAACGGCAAAACTGATAATATTACGTCTCTATCATAATTCTCAATATTTATAAATTCTTTAGGATGTTGATATGTCGAGCTAATAATTTTAGATTTTGAGTTATCTAGTGATGAAAATTTTTTTTAATTTGGGAATTAGGTTCAATTTGTACCAAATGTTGCTGTTGTGGAATTTGTTCGTTTTCTTCTTTCCTTTTCTCTTCATATTCTGTTTCAGTCATGATAGCATTTACATTTAAATTCTCTCTTCTTGGACTCCTTTTAATTTCTTCTTTCTTTCCTTCCTGTTGGTATTTATTATTATAGTATGGTCTATTTTCTTCATACAGTCTTTTTGTATAATTGTTCTCTCTGTTGTTATTTTGATAGTTTCTTTTATAATTGTTTCTATTTCCATTATAATTATTGTTATAATTATTATTATAATTATTACTGTTAATTTTTTGATTTTCATAACTATTTCTACTTTGATTATTATTATAATTGTTCAATTGAAATTTGTTTATATTATAATTTTGTCTCGATTGACTCTGTCTTACATCATCAATTCTTCTTATGTATCCAGAAATCTGTCCAGAGTTGTAATCGATTGGATCGCTATTGTTTCCTGTATATTACTATCAAAATGTCTCGAAAGATAATGAATTATTTCCATTTCGTTTAAGGCAGGTTCAAGTTGTTTTGCCATGTGAAATTTGATCAAAATATACCTTTCTCTTGTTGTTCCCCTATTTTCAATGTATTTCCCCATGAACAGATCTTGTCTAACCTTCATTTGTCGGTCATTATTCCAAAAATGTTTTAAGAAAAGATTCTCAAAATCATTAATACTGTTAATTTTCTCGGAATAAATTTCTATCCAAACCTCCTTTTCACCCATTAGACATGATTTTAAAATAGTTAGAATATTAACTAATTCTCCAAATTGATTAACAAAATTCTTCAAATTTTTAACAAATACTTTAGGATGAATTTTATTATCAGAATTTGCCTTCAAGAAAACATCCAAATGCATATTGAATGAAACATTGTTGTCTTTATATGCCGTATTTATTTTTGAATTGGTTTTTATTTGTTTTAACTCGTTCTCACATACGTCAATTCTAAGATTTGTTTGTTTATTGTTTTCGTTAATGTTCTCTTCTAAATTATTTGCTACTTCTTCTATTATTTTAACACCTTTGTTTTCAATACGCTTTAATTCTTCTTTTATTTTTAAATTGTTTTCCTGTATACTCTTCTGAATATCTTCTTGGAGATTTTCTTTAATTTCTTTGTTAATATTCTCCATCCTATCTTCTATCTTTTCAATCTTTTCAGTAAATACTGACATATTTTCTTCTATTCTTCTTATATTTCCATCTATTTTTTCATTTAAAATCCTGTTATCTTCTTTAAGTTCTAGACTTAATTTTTTACTGTCTTCTTTAAGTTCACCAAGTTCCTCTTTCAATTCCTTATTATTATGGTCAATTTTTTCACCAAGTTCTTCTTTCAATTCCTTATTATTATGGTCAATTTTTTCACCAAGTTCTTCTTTCAATTCCTTATTATTATGGTCAATTTTTTCACCAAGTTCTTCTTTCAATTCCTTATTATTATGGTCAATTTTTTCACCAAGTTCTTCTTTCAATTCCTGTTTAAGATTTTTGTTATCTTCTTTTAATTCTTCTTTTAAATTTTTATTATCTTCTTTTAGATTTTTGTTCATTTCTTCTAACTTTTGTAATAACAAAGTCATAGCATCATTATTTCCGGAATACATTTTTATAACTTTTCCAGAACGCAAGTACATAAATCTAATAAACTTCTACCCTTTAGAACTATTGAATTCAGCTAATCTTTATCAGAATCTAAATTTTATTTAGCAAAACTTTTAAAAGAGCCCAATTTTTAAGAGCGTCTAATTTTTTAAGGGCCCCATGTTGGGCGCCAAATGTTATGATATGATATGTGGGGCAAATAAAATAAGTTATGATATTTTTGATGATTACAAAACAATTTTTTTTATATAAAATTTTAATTTAATTTACTGAATTCATGAGCATGAAAATTCTCAACTCGGAGTAAGTTCCAAAAAAAAAATATAAAAATTACAAATACCTTAAAACTAAATTAAATTCAAAAAATTCTACTATATAACTAAATCTAATTAGAACTATAAACAATTGTTTTAAAAATATGAAAAGTTTAAATTAGTAAAGTCAAAAGTTTTTCTATTAAATTATTTAGACATATTCTCACACTGTCACGATGTCAATTGAAAATCAGCCTTCACCAAAACTCCAACTCCACATCCACATTAGTTTTCTATTTTTCCCTTTTTTAGTGGCTCTTCATCTTTATCTTCTTTTAATACTTATTCTTCTTCAGGTATAGTTCTATCAATTTAAATAATCTCGAACTTTCTCTAAACTGTGGTTGTCTTCATAATATTACTTATCACTTCATCACTTTAAATATTTTCAATTGAAATTAATAATGTACTTTTGGTTTAATTTATTTTTTTTTAAATTTCTAAATTTCTGTTCTCTATAATCATTTTAAGTCTCAACCCTTAGTAACAATAACAAATTCTCTAGTGTCTTGATCTTTCAAATAAAATTTTTTTTTTTTTTTTTAACAATCAAGAATGATATAATAATTTTGAAATGCATCAGTCAATTCAAAACATTTTAAAATTAAATTTTCTTTGTTACAATTTTAAACTATAAATAAACAATTATAATACATAACTAATAATAATAATACATTTCTTTTTTTAAAATATTTTTTTTAAAATATTTTGGAACTTTTGTTTCAATTTCTAAATTTGTTAATATTTTTAAAATTGTATTGTGACCATCCCCATATCATGACAATATGTACATACATGTAGGTTTGATAATTAAAATTCGCAAGTATTTTTGGTGATGCATGGACAAGTGTTCACTCTATTTATTTTCTTCTTAGCTAATTGGTATTGGACTGAAAAAATGCATTATTTTATCACATTCACCGGGACACCTATCAAAAAAAAACCTCAACAGGTATTTTTTTGTGTTGCTACACCGAGAGTGGGTGACATTAGAAGGGGTAGTCACCACTTTAACAATCAAGGACAAGATGCCTCCTGTAGAGTTCGTTTTGGAACTTGAAAAAAATCTTCGGTTGTCTGAGGTTAAGGGTTCCGGTGTGGCGCAATATGTAACACATGGTATATGTGTAGCGTCACATTTTTATATTTAAAAATATTATTGTATTATAAGTTTATACATATTTATCAATTTAATATAAAATTTACACTACATTACATACATTTATTTCATGTTTCTTTTACAAAATTTCATTCAAATATATCCAATAAATGTGTGCTTTCTACCTTTCACCACCAGTTTGTTGCTGCTTTCACGACTTTTCTTCAGATCCTCCAACTCCTTCTCTTTTCGATGTATCTGCTCCAACAGTAGAGCATCCTTCGTGTGGTGCTCCTTTATTTCTCCTTCACGTTTACGTTTTTCACGTTGAAGAGTCTTCACTGCTTCCCTAACTTGGTCCACAAGCTTTGAATAATCCAACGGACCGCTCGAAATTCTTCTGTTGTACGTCCGTTTCTTCGGTTTCATAGCTATGGATTTAACGCCCCCTGCCACCGTTCGCGAAGTACTAGCGATAGGCTTTTCCGAGACCACATCTCCTACACTCGTCTCTCCTCCACTGGACGATGATGTCTTACCAATCAACTCATCGTTGGGGAAGAACTGCTCTAACATCGCCGACAGCTCTGACTCGTCTAGTGTAATGACGGGCACTTCGGCAACACCACACTCTACCTTTTCAGTCATTTTACCTAACCTCATCTTCTACATTTCTCTCATAAATATCTTCTATCCCCTCTCTTAAGATCCTCACCATTCTTCATATTCCCCTTCTCGCTCCCATTTTCTTACACTATTAAATTTACCTCTTCCAACAGTTGTCCTCAGTCTTTGTTGAGAAACGTCTCTTGCAACTTGTCGATATGATTCGTTGTCCGGACTGTCATACCTCCTTTACGCGATCTGACAATTTAAAAAGACATTAAAACGCTTCATGTCGTAAACGAGTGCAACACGAAGCTACATCGTCTATACCGAGCAAAAAGCATAACTGTGCTGCACCTGGAATGTCCACCGGCCGGTGTTGTGACACCTGTAAAGTTTATGTTCCGCAAAAATTATACAACGGTCATGTGCGCACCTTACAACATAAACAAACTTGCTGCTCACCTCTGGAGGAAGGAATCTATTTTCTCTCCTCTGCTTTCGCTAACAGGATAGCTTCGTTTCGTATTACGACAGCGAAGTACTTCCTGTCTTATACTGACTTTTTTAATGATGTCCTCGACAAATGTTTGCGTGTTGTACGTAATCAGATCCATCTCCACGATGCGGTTAAAATAAATCTTGAAGTTTTTGGACGTTATGTGCATGAATCTAAGCAAATGTTAGAAATTAAATCGTTTAACACAAATAACAAAGTTGTGACTCAGTCGACCAACGTTTCCAATGTTTTCAAAAACTTTTTTGAGATACTCGACACCAAAGCTTCCGAGTTTCAAGAACGAGAGTCAGGTGATTATTCTTTTTTACATATATTACCTTTCTATTAATAACACGGTTACAAACAATCTATCTAATTTTTCTCTTTTCTATAGGATGGATTTTAGAAAGGGTTCTTTTCCTCGAAATCAACTTCAACAAGTACAATCCGTTGAAAGCCTCATCGTATATACCTTTACCTAAACAAATTCTACTGAAGAAGGCTGTTGTAAATGTGCAAAACGATGATCAAGCCTGCTTTGCGTGGGCAATAACATCAGCTTTATACCCCGCGCAAGCAAACCCACACAGAACAACTTCCTACCCACATTACTCTCGTACTTTGGATTATAACGGTATCGAATTTCCTATGAAATTAAGAGATATTCCCACATTTGAATCCAAGAACCACTGTTCCGTGAATGTCTACGGCACTGAATCCGTTTTGAAAGACGGAAGGTGGATCTATACTACACACCCATCAAACGGAGGTTGCATTTCAATCTACTGCTACTCGATGATGATAAAGGCAAAACTCATTACTGTTGGATCAAGAACATGTCTCGTTTACTTTCTCAACAGCTTTCCAAGACAGGACATCACAAATTCTTATGTGACGGTTGCTTACAATACTTCTCCACTTTAGTTCAGCTACATCGTCATCAACAGTATGACTGCAACCATGTCTACACTCGATCAAGACGTTTATGATATTTATCACCGATATTTGAAGATCATAACGCCCATGCTACCCCTTACAGATGAAGAAATGCATCTCTACTCGGAGGCCACTTCTTGCAATATCTGCGAAGAACCTTTTCTAGACGACGATGTGCGGGCCCGCGATCATTGTCATTTGACCGGTAAAGTTCGCATAGGTGCCGCTCACTCCAGATGTAATTTAAATTATAAACTACCCAACTTTGTACCTGTCTTTTTCCATAACCTCTCCGGATACGATTGTCACCTATTTATAAAGGAAATGGCTGTGAACGATTTTAATTGTAATCGCTCAAAATAAAGAAAAAAAAAAAACATTTCTTCTTCTAAATTATTACGAGTTGATACTGTACAAACCGATACAGACAACTCAGCTCAAAATGTGTTTGTTAAGATTAGATTACTCGATTCTTTTCGTTTCATGGCTTCTTCCCTCGACAAGCTATCGGAAGAACTAGATTCTTCTCAATGTTTGCAGCTGAAAAATTACTTTCCAAATCCTCAACAATTTGAGCTTGTGCGACGGAAGGGTGTTTTTCCTTATTCCTACGTTTATGATATTTCTAAGCTTGATGAGACAATGCTTCCGCAGAAGATTTCTTCGATAAATTAGCTTCCCTTCCCGTTTCCAATGAGGATTATGAACGAGCAAAAACGGTTTGAAATACGTTCTCATGTTCAACTCTTGAGGAATATTCAGACCTATTGTAACTGGAGCCGGAGGGGGTCGTCAAAAACCGAGAAAAGTAAACAAACAAAATTTAATCTTCTCAAAAATCTTTATTTATTATTTAAATCGAAGAATTTGGCTGTGAATGTGAATCGTCTAGTGTTAGGACCTTTTAATTACGTTGTGTTAATAGAATGTACTAACTTCGATTCTTTCATGAGTTCCGTACAAGTTATATGTGCTAACAAAGAAAACACAAGAAATTTGTACCACATGATTTATTTACATTATATATATATATATATATATATTGACAATTGCCCTTGGTATCGGTTCGGGAAGACAACCCATACTTCGACGGCTAGACCTTTTCGTTGCTATTCAGATGAATAAATTACGTATTGTTTACGATAAACCTCTTTATGTAGGTTTTACTATTTTGGATTTGTCTAAAGTTGTTATGTATGAGTTCTACTACAGGTTTCTTAAACAAAAATATCAACAGAACGTTTCCTTGATGTATATGGATACAGATTCGTTCATTCTTAAAGTAGTCACAGAAAACTTCTATCGGGATATTATCGAAAATATTCAACACTTTGATACTTCAAATTATCCGCGCGATAATAGTTTCGATATTCCCATTACCTCATCTGTGGTTGGTAAATTTAAAGACGAGTTCCCAAATAATCCCATTAAAGCATTTTATGGAACCGGAGCTAAAGCTTACTGTGTCGAATCGGTTCATCAAATCGTTAAAAAAGCTAAAGGTGTTAAGAGAAACGTTATAAAGTTACATCTAGGTATTGACGATTATCTTCGCGTTATTAGGAACGATTCCACCATTCTAAAAAGTATGAATATTTTCGTCTCCGACCTCCACACTATGTTCACACAAATGAAAACTAGAGTAGCTCTTTGCCCTAATGATGATAAACGTTTCTTAATTCTGAAAACAACTAATACGCTTCCTTGGGGACATTATAATATTAAAAAATCGGAAAATTCGATTTCAAAGCAGGATAGTAAAATCGATCGATTAATCCAAAATTTTCATCAACCGTATGTCGACAACTTAACCCACATGTCTGTTTAAAAAATAAAATAAAAACTTTATATCACAGCTTTGTAATTTTTTAGTTTTAGAAACTACATTTTTCCTGAATATGGAAAGAAAACACTGAATGTTTTAGCTGTTACAATTTATTGTGTCAATAACATTAACAATGAATAAGTGTTCTTGTAGTCTTCAATATTAATTGATGGCCATTTGCCAGAGTCAGGACCGCTTTGCCAACCAGGAGCCTTTTCCGTTCCTTCTCGTAAAATATTATCGCCGAATATTTCCACCTTTTCACCGCAAGCTTTTAAAAAATCATCAACGAAAGTGTCACACCGACGTTTTATTTCGAAAATGAAATACAAAACATCAAACGATGGGTCTTACAACATTGTTAAACATTTGCACATTTCCGTGGAATTTTCATGCGCAATGAATTACCAAGAAAAGTTAAAAGGTGTGAATGTGGAATCGTTAATTTAGACACGGGTAGTGGTACACATTGGACAGCGTATGTTAAACGAAACAGCAAAGCTATTTACTTCGATAGTTTTGGTGATCTCCGTCCACCGAAAGAACTAGTTCAATATTTACAATCTATTGGACCTTGTGCTATCACTTATAACTATAATCGTGTTCAGAATCCTGCCAATTTTAACTGTGGTCATTTAGTTCTACAATTCCTACGAAGGATTACGAAAACCCTTTTTTAAAAGGAAACATCAAACTTATTTCTCTGTATTAAACAGAACGTTAAAACGAAAACATGTCTTATACATTCGCCTTGACTAGTACAAAGTCCGAGCTACAAATAATAATAAGTCCACCGATTGTTTTAAGCGATGATGAAGAATATCAAATAGCGTTATTAAATTTTGAGGCTTATAACAGTATTCCTAATATAGATTAAAACAACAACAAGTTCTATTTTGAAGGTTCCACGAAACCAGTCGTAGTTCTTCCAGAAGGATCCTATGAATTCAACGATATTAATGATTATCTTCAAGAGAAATTGAGAGGTACTACTGAAAGTATTCTCTTGTCTGGAGATAACACTACATTAAAAAGTCGTATAAAGAGTACTAAAAAAGTTGACTTAACTCCGGCAGATTCTCCCGCAAAGATATTGGGTTTTGAAAATAAGCTTCTTCCGACGTTTCAAGAAGTGTCCGATCATGTAGCTGACATTTTCAAGGTAAACGCGATATCAGTAATGTGTAACCTTGTATCCAACTCCTATATACATACTAATGATGGTGCTAAAGTACAAGATGGGCATATACTACATCAATTCTTTCCCAATGTACCTCCCGGATTTAAAATTGTTGAGAATCCTACGAATCTTATTTATTTATCAATCAACACTCGTGTCATCGATTACATTTCCCTTAAAATAGTTGATCAAGACGGTAATCTTGTTAATTTCCGTGGATAGCGTGTTACAGTAAGACTTCACTTACGAAAAGTATAACATGGCTGTGCGATATAACTGTACCCAAAGATATTCAAACAAGACAACCACTATAAAACAAATACCGCGCTCGCAAACGTTTATTTCGCGTACAACATTTAAGCGAATAACACCCTCCAATAAACAGTTCCTTAAATCCTTAGGATTGCGATTGAAAGAGACGAAAAGTTAAAATGGTTGCAGAAATGCTTAATGTCACCGAGAAAGCGGTATTCGACAACGCTATTGTTAACGCTGATAAACATACTCATCAGCCTTATGCGAATTCAACTTTTAAAAACAACGATACCATACGCATTACCATAGAAAATGAAGACGTTTACACCTTACCTTGCAACAGTTTCGTATACATAGAGGGGCGTTTGTTGAAAATGGATGGAACTGTACCTACCAGTGCTAATTTTATAAATAATGGAGTTTTATACCTTTTTGATGAAATTCTATAAGAATTGGGTGGAAAAGTTATAAGTTAAATTCCGTAATCCCGGCATGACTACAACAATGAAAGGTCACACGTCTTACAATGAAAATGAAAGTAAACGTCTCATTAATAGTGGATGGTTGCCTCCTACTTTAGCCGCTGTACAAGGAGTTGCCCTTCATAGCAGAAAGCCAATTGATGCAAACGGTTACTTCAACGTTTGTATTCCTCTTCGTATGATTTTGGGGTTTGGAGAAGACTTTCGAAAAATAATACTTAACATACGACAAGAATTGGTTCTAGTTCGCAGCAGCACTGATAATAATGCTCTCTATTGCTCAGCAACACCGGTTGAAGAGGAAATTATACATTTGGTTCAGATATGTTGGAAAATTCCTCATGCATCTGTTGCTGATACCGAACGTTTGAAATTATCTTCATCACTTTACATTTGAACCACCATTTCCGTGGCACGCTCTTCCTGTTCGTTATAGGAGTCAAAATCGTTGGTTAACCAGAAATTTACATGGTTTATATTGGGATAATGGTGATTTTCCGTACTCTACGATTTATGATACTATTCATCCCATATTAATGGAGTCAACGGTCGTGTATGTGAAGGGATTACAAAAGAAAGTGTGGTTGATGGAATACTTTCCTAATATCAACCTTGTAAACATCGAAGACATCGGTTGCCCATCTCTTTCAAATTTAGCAACTGATTTTAAAGTTAGTGTGTGTTCTTATCATTTATTTAAAACAGATCTTGAACAGACTTGTGCTTATAAAAATGTTCTACTATTAAAATATTGGTTGTCTTTACACTCATAAATGCGTTGTATTTTTTTATACAAATAAATAAAACATATTCAACATAAAAATTGTTTTTATTCTCTTAAAACAACATTACAGATTTTACATTTGAATTTCAATATCAGCTGATTTTCCCACAAATCCTTTAAGACGAATCGATGGCTGACCCACTTGTTTATCAATTTTATCATTTATATCCTCGATCTCTGTATCTGTGAAGGCTTCTGCATGTCTACATGGAAGAAATACAACGAAGCTGTACAAATCGGTTAACAGGCGTGGTCACCATTTTGTATGCACCTTTTTGAAGCTTTGCACGGGATATGTTTGATTCAGTTCTAATGATTTTAGAGAACGTATTTCTTTTTCTTCATAACCCACTCGTACACTATTAAACTTTTCAATAAAGGTTTCCATGTTCTTCTGAGTAAAACGCACTCAACTCTGCTAAACAAACATCTACCGCTCCTTCGCTCATTCGCATAACTTATGCAGAATCCCCTTCCACTAAAACAAGTAACTGTGGAGAGGGGGTTGTGTAATAAGAATATGCTACCCGTATTGACCATCTCAGTTGTAATGGAAAAGCTGATCATGATCAGTGTATCGTCGTTACTGATTTTAACATATCTCTATAACAATACTCTCTACATTTCGCGACCGTACAATACGGTTGGTGACCAAGCCTATGTATGTAAAAATTCTAATAAAGATGTTGATGTGTATGGATGAAAAATTGGGAATCAATTATTTTAAAAACTGTTAATGGAACAAATGTCTTCACTGTTGAAAACGTGCAAAACCATCACTCCGTAAAATTTATGTTTGTCGAAAAAGATGGGCAATCACGAAAATATATCGAAAGCCGATGGATTCATCTTCGTGATGATCAGATTCTTTCCTATTTCTACAAGTTGTTAGCACTATTAATGTAATCCTATTGTTTAATATTTTAATTGTAGCACTTACATACTTTATTTATATCAAAATAAAGAATCGTTAAATTTAACGTTTCCATTAAATTCTAACGTCTCGACAGGTAAATACAGATAATACAATATCCTACATACAGTAAACCGTTTCTAAAACCTCCTGATAAAAATAATGTAACCAATAATTACTAAACTGGAGTGAATGGTTGGGTGGGAAAAGGGGGGGTATGCTGTTGTATTTTCTAAATATCATGTATACACATCTACCTATAGTAGGTAGCCGATTTTAGAACAAGGACGGGGGAGGAAGGTCGTTACCCGACAGGTTAGGTTAGGGTAACGACCTTCCTCCCCCGTCCTTGTTCTAGAATCGGCTATCTTACCCTACTCAGATGAAGATGCACTGGGCACTTAACGCTTGCTTTCTTAAAAAATCGGCCCTTTTCAGGGCCAAATGATGTGCAAAGACCGATCTAGCAACCTACACGTGGTGCACATTGGGTAACGTAAATGCGGACGGCAATCAAACAAAATTGAATTTAAAAAATAACTTATTTCATAAAATATAAATATACGGAAAACATTTGATAAACTTTTGTGAAACTAACAATCTGTTGTTGTTTTATATTCGAAACAAACAATCTGTTGTTGATTTATATTCTATAATGTACTTATTTGCTCCCAGTTTGCATTTCACTGGAGACTAATATTGTTTATTATTTGTTAACAAAAATTTTGTTTATTATTTGTTGACAAAAACATTGTTAATAGTACTTGGTACCAGTAATAGCACATTCAAAGAATGCAATTTTAGTGGATAAATGGTACATTTTTTCCGTACAGTACTGTACTTTGATCTGCTAGTCAGCGGTTGAAAGATGTTGAAAGAGTTGTCTCCTTTCTTGTCTGGCCTAGTGTCATTCTTTTCTATTTTGCGCAGATCATACTAAAGGTCACCCGCCTAGAGAAAATAAATGAAGTGTACGGTTAAAACGAGTATTTCGGAATAAGAATGAAAGAAAGTAATCGGTAGTCATTGTCAAAAAAATGTTGAAATTACTTCACAGCATCCATTTTAACTACGAAAATCTTTTATAATGACTAATTTGGAAATTTTGAATTACTTTTTTGCACGACACAATGTTTCCAAGCTCATACTCCGTTCTATGATGGTTCTATGTTAAGTTCTCAGCCGCTAAATCAGCTAAATTGCGATAATGACCCCCACTATGCCAAAAAGGGCGGAGCTTGATGTCTGGATCGCCAGCGCTACCTGACCGCTGGGATACAGAACTACCCATGTATCCCAAGCAAAACGCGTTCAAAAATTAACATTGGATTGTTCTTCTAGATAAGTCTCTCTTCTCTGATTACTCTAACGATAAGAAAGAATCGCTTATTTGACCCCGCCTTTCATATTGAATAGGAAGGGATTTGGAGCTATTTGTAGGTTCTTGGCGATCCAAGGAACCAAGATGTCCGGGAGAAGGTACACAATCCAAGATGGATATTAATTATCACTTTATTCAATCCTTAACATTATAACTAGTAACTACAACAGTTTAACAGGCGGGAAGACATAACCATAGGACATGACATATTACAAAGACAGTGACTAATAATGACTCACAGTTGACATTAGGGTTGGTTGACATAACAGGTCGCTACCATAGATTGGTTGACCACAGATGGTCACGACCATAGAGCGCAATCACGATCGTGTCCGCTCGTACGTTCTCGCGCACTCGCGACACCAACACTCAGACCGTGTTCCGATATACACTGTGAGCACTGTGACACGTTACGTCACACAGTATACTGTAAATTCCGTTCCTGTTTAGATTTTTGTACTGAATCTGCTACTTGCTGTTATATATTGGAACGTATTTCAGTACTGTTTCAGTATGAATTAATAACTACGTAAATAAAACACTATTTTTCACTTGTTATTTTTATTGTTACCTAACAATATTGTTTCACCCTACCAGGGCATCTTCAGAGGAAGTAATCGTACAATCTTCTTACAGTCACGTTATTTATACTCTCTAGGTTTTAAGTAGGGGTATTTTTAACTAATTTATCTAAAATTTCTGAAGAATAAACATTTTCAATTTCATTCAAAACCATATTATTTTTGAAATGCTTTTTAATTTCTAAAGATTCAAGTATGTCTAGCCGTTTACCTTTTGATTGTTTGTGTAAAATTTTGAAATTGTCTGTTAAATTAAATTCATGTTTATTGATGTTTATATGGTTCATAAATACTGATTTTCCATTGTAGTTTTTTATATGTTGTTGTGTTCTTTCTTGAAATGATCTTCCTGTCTGTCCAATATATAGAGCGTTGCAAGTGTTACAATTTAATTTGTAAACACCACATGTATTCATTTTTTCTGTTTTATCTTTACTGTTTATTATAAATTTTGATAATTTATTGTTTGTTTTAAATGAAATTTGTAAATTATTATTCTTCTTTACTTTTTTTGCAATTACATTTGAAATATTACCTATATATGAAATTGATCTAAAGTTAGTATGTTTTACATTTTTAAAGTTTTTAATATATGCAGCTTGATGGCATTTTAATTTTAGTTTTTTATTAATTAAGTCGTCAATTAATTTTGGAGTATAACCATTGTTTAGTGCAATTTTCTTTATTGTATTTTTTTCTTTTTCAAAGTTTTTATTATTTAATGGTAGGTTTAAGAGACGATGTATCATAGTATGAAATGCAGATAATTTTTGTTGTAAGGGATGGCATGACTTTTTATTTATTATACAATCTGTCCAAGAGGGTTTCCTGAAAATTGATACTTCTAATTTATTATCTTTTTTGTATAACGTTAAATCCAGAAAATTTATTTTATTATCAGTTTCAATTTCTAATGTGAAATTTATTCGTTTGTGTAAGTTATTGACAAAAGTAGTAAATTCATTAAGTTCATTTAATTTTCCTGCCCAAATTATTATAATATCATCTACGTAACGTTTCCAAAATTTTATTTTATTTTTAAATTGACTATTGTTAATTCTAATTTCTAATTTATTCATAAAAATGGGCATGTTCCGATATAGACTGTGAGCACTGGACAGTAATGCCAGTATACAGAAATGCGTTCCGATATAGGCTTCCAGTGCACTGTGACAGTGACAGAAAGAAACTAATGACGTCATATTTGCCACCATCTTTGTACTGGGAGCGTATTACCTCTGGGAGGTAAGGCGCTTCCAGTAGTTTCCAGTAGATAAAAATGGCAGACATAGCAAGAACACAGACCACACCACAACATGGACCAATATTTTTCTTCAAACTTATAAAAAGCTACAATTCATTAAAAGGTTTAAAATGAAAGAAATTGAAACATTCTTATTGCTCTGTTTTACGGTTTTTGTAATTTGTTTGTTACTTAAACCACTAAACACCGTTTTTACTTAAAATTATTCTAAAAGCAGACCTGTTCAATCATGTAAGAGAAGGAACTTTTAATCATTCTTTTACATTGTGTTCAATCCACTAGGTCTGGATGAATTAGAAAATTGTGAAAAACTGAAATAGAAATTTTGAAGTGATATTTACTCTTAAGGTTTCTCTGCAAAAAATATGCATATTTTTATTTTAACTTTTTAACATTAATTAGCATGCATATACCTAAGCACAACATATACTATTAACAGTAGTTTTGGTCGGTTCTTTATGAAACAGTTTTTAAATAGAAGAAAATAAAATAAATAAACCACTTTTAAATGTTTCAAAACGAGTATTTATTTAACTCTACAATTATTTCGGTATTATAATACCTTTCTCAAGAGTAACAGGATTTAGGTATAAATAGACGATAAGGTATAAATAGATGATAAGCACCGCATTAAATTTAGTAAAATCCTGTTACTCTTGAGAAATTGTAGAGTTAAATAAAAACTCCTTTTTGAAATATTTAAAAGTGGTTTGTTTATTTTATTTTCTTCTAAGCACAACATATTGGTCACTAGGAACGTTTTCTTGTTAGTAATTTTCATTAGTTAAGATCATGAAATTTTATTAGGTACCTATACCGTGATAAACATTTTTTTATTCTCAAGTAGTTTAAAAGATTTATTTGCCAAAAATTGCAATATTTATGCCACATTAAATGTTAATATCGTGCATCAATACATCTAGCGCCTCTACCGGATAGTGTCTTAATTATTTTTGACAAAAGTACTGAAACAGTACTGAAATACGTTCTAATATATAACAGCCAGTAGCAGATTCAGTACAAAAATCTAATCAGGAACGGAATTTACAGTATACTGTGTGACGTAACGTGTCACAGTGCTCACAGTGTATATCGGAACACGGTCTATATCGGAACATGCCCTGAGGGCATGCGCCAACATATTCTTGATTGACCTGTTATCTATCGGGCACTATTGTAACTAAAACTTTTGCGGTCAACTGCTCCCATAAGCATTGTCTTCTATATAAGTCTCTCTTCTCTGTTAAAGTAAACAACAAATGCAATACAACTTCGCAATCTGCTGACAATATCTCGAAATGACAATTTTCGGACTATCGATTTCTATTAAAGCCATTTAAAATGACACCTTTTGGACACATTCACCAGAGGGCTAGCCATGCTATGCGCACTCCCTTTACAAATTCGGAACACAGTTGTAAGTCTGTGATTCGACTATAGATGGCTCTGATGTCAACGACAAGGAATAGTCTATCTTTGTTTCACGTTGATGTTTTTGAATCATGAACTAGAATTGACTAGAATTCCCCAAAATTTAAGACAGTTGTCCTAGATAATGAATACTATAGATGGGCCACTCTAAATTTTGTAAAAAATGTGCAGCCACCTGGGCAATGCGTCCAAAAGGTCGTGCGACAAGTATCTACTAAAAGTTACACATTTGTATGAATTTGTCTTTCTCTTGGCGCCATCTAAGTGTCAGTAGAGCATCGTTATATGGCGGAAAATTTGAAATTTTGTGACGGTGCATGGGTTTTAAATTTTTGTTTTTTTTTTTTTTTTAAAAAAAGAGATGTGAGAAAGAGAACATTATTTATTATTGTATTGACGCATACAGCACCTTATACATAACTGAAGTTGTAAATACACCTTAGTTATAGTAATTCTTCAATTCTCTTGTCCTTGTGATACCTGACTTGAATGAAGATGCCTTTTACAGATAATATATACAGCTAAGGGTGATTCGCCATTTGCCAACATGTTTTGCAACCTATAATTGACAAGATGTCAAAACCTAGAATGAAGTTTAACGATACAGTAGTAAACAGGTATTTAGTGATGTCCAAAAACTTACTTTGTACAAGCCAGACCATAGATAAGAGCCAGACCCCAAAGACTAATAAAACAATGCTTTTGCTTCATTATCTAACTTCACTTAAATGTTGTAAGATGAATCAAAGCTAATCTTGCCAATAACATATAACAACTTCAATAACGATTAGAATAACTAAATAGTAAACACCAGAAAAATAGCACTTTGTAAGTGAACTGACGAATAACGAATGTTACACACGTATTAATAACTTTATGTTCATCAAACATTAAATAACATCAACATTTTGCATTGAAACTACATTTCACGCAACTTCACGTCTTGTATTATACCCCTATTACACCCCATTACACCTAAAGCGTACTTAAGTGTTGAAATGTATAGGGGAATTACCCCTAGATGGAATTACCAATTAAGGTAAACAACAAATGCAATACAACTTTCAATTTTCGTAGGCGCAATCTGCTGACAATATATCGAAATGACAATTTTCGGACTATCGATTTCTATTAGCAGGCTAGCTTCTAAAGCCATTTAAAATGATTCCTTTTGGACGCATTGACCAGAGGGCAGTTAAATCGAAGTTCCCATACCCTGGTTTATGTGGTCATCTTGTTTTTGTAGACAGTATAGCTAGTTAAATCTCAGGGGGTATCAACTCTGTCACGTGACGTATAACTGCGTATATCTTGAACACCATTCCAGAGATGGCGCCGCGATGCACTTTTTTCTCAAAAATAAATTAACCTGAAATGGGGGTTGCCAATGTAATAAGAAATGTAAAAACAAAAATTGTTATGATAATATTGCCGTGAAGGAGGTTGCATATGTGAATTTATTTCATAATTCAAGGGAAACCCACAAATGGCGTCGTTGAATACACAAATGTCAGTAAAATGCCGGTTGAAAAATGTGATGAATAATTATTTGGAATTGTGAATGTGTTGGGGTAATAATTATTGTCATGGAAAAAGGAAAAGAATGTTGCAGCCTGAAAACTTTTGAAAAGGCATGTATTTAAATGATTATAATAGTAAACAAATTTTGCTTACGATTAGATGTTGTATTTATAAGTGAAAGTTGAAATTTTCAACAAATAACGCTTTATTAGTTCTTCATTCTGGTCGAGACTATTTTGCGGTGGTTAAACTCTAAAAGAAATTGTCATCTAAAAACGCTTAATCTTTTCCCCCCAATTTACAGTGAGTGTAGGAAGTAATCGTACAACCAGAATTGTAATAGAAAATCATAAATTTGATAAACTTTCTTTCACCTATTTCGTTTGAGAAAAGAACTCTTAAATAACCGAAAATTATGCTCTTCGTTAATGACGAAAAAAAAACTTCTAAGTAGGCTCCTAACATAAAGATATTTTTACTTTAACTGCAAAATATGACGAACAAAGGTACCTCTACCTAGTCATACAATAATTTTTTTTAGATACCTAAAACCTAAATTGTTTAAATTTTTCATCCAACCGAGTTTTTAGTTTTTTAAAATTTAAACTTTTATTTTTGTCTTGTTACTTGTTTTACATTGTTCATATTCTTGCGCCCGTGACACTAGTTAAAATAAACAAGTAAAGTAAAAAAAAACAAGCAAAGAAGAGAATCAATTATTATTAAATTTATAATAACCAATGCAAATCATTAATTAAAATTGTAAAATGTGTTAATAGAAGGCGTTGAACTGTATAGAATAGACTATAAATTGGCTGGTTTAGTGATAACAAAAGTTAAATTAAAAATTAAGAGTGGGTGCCTTTGAAATACATCTCGGTTAAAACATAAAACATTTAAGTCGTATTAAAAGAAGTAAAGAAATAAATATATTTTCATATCAAGAACTGAAAAGTTCTTCATTTAGGAATGGTAATTTTGTGTTTAGAAAGGGAAACTAAAGTACAAGAAAAGTAATTTTTGGCAACACGTTATTTTGTGAAATGAGTGTAAATAATATTTTTAAATTGGATGGTGGGTATGAAAAAAACCTAATATGAAATTTAAATTGAAAATTTATGTCCTACGGCGTACCCACCACGGTGGTTGATCTTTTAAGTGATGTTGCATTGGTTAGATTGGGTGGTAAGCAGTCTTGCTAGACGTCCCGATTTTGGCGGGACGTCCCGATTTTTTAATCAGTCCTGCTGTTGACGCCTATTTTGACGAACTGCTTGTGTTCACTGGTTTGGATTACCCAAAATGTTGCTATGAGGAATAACTCTTGTGAATTTTTAACTATTTATTCAACAACTTATTAATATAGTTCACAAACAAAACACTTTAACAAACTAGCAAAGAAAAACTTAAAATTATAAATAAATGAGAGTGGACTGTAAGTATTATTGTTTACACGAATGAATGGACCGGTACCGAAGGATGACTTATTAGATCGAGATCTCTGTTGCAACTGGTGATTCTACTGCTTTTTGGAAAAGTTACCAATTTTTGGTAAAGTGGAGGAAACATTTAAGGTGGAGTTTCGGACCATTTTACAAGACGTTAATTGGTTGAAATTATTTGGAAAGTTTTTGATTCGTCATTCAGGGGGGTGAAGAGATAGTGGGGTGTGCACCCGCAAAATAGTAGGAGTACTAACAGGTACTACTGAGGTTATCACGTGAACAGTAAGTGATTGGAAATAGGCAGCGATAAAACTCGACCGTCGACCCATCTTCTGAGAAGCATAATAATAGGGAAAAACACCAATTAACATTATTGGGGATAATTCTGGTTGAATAGCCAAAACTGAAAATATGTACCGATCCACAATAGAAATTTACACAATGGGCAATAAAGTTTTGAATGGTTCCGAATAGTGCGCAAACAATAATTTCCAAAGAGCGTAGACATTCTGTTAAAAGGTATACAAATATTGAGCCAATATACTAATAAAATAAACATTCCTAAAAAGATAATAAATGCCTATCCAAAAAGGTACAATTCGTATAAAAATAATATTGATCCGCAACATACTCGCCCCGTTGAGAGCTTACGCGATCAAGTGATTTACTTGGAAATATGAATACTTATTCACTACTAACGTCTATTTCGCTGTTCCCTTAATTCTAACACTGTCACTAGCGTCTATTGGTAATCGTACTAACTTTTTAACACATCTTTTAACTTCACCAAAACTCGTCCGAATTGTGGCCGCACGGATTACGCTGTCTTTTCCGGGATGCACTGCTATCACACGACCCAAGCGCCACTGCAGCGGAGGTACGTTGTCATCGCGAGTAGTGTAAGATGACCGGTTCTAATTCAGAGGAGGAGAGGTTACTTAAGGTCAAATTGACGGAAGGTCATTGACTTTAAACTTGTGTGTATGTAGTGGTCAAATGCTTCACAATGAATTGAAACATATGTACATGTATCGGTAATGTGAAACTAAATACGTCTGCAGTCGTCTGAAGTTTACGATTTTTATGACGGAAAGTTTTAAATACGTCTACAGCCGATGAAGTGCCATTGCAATGTTATTAGAGGAATGATGTTAGGTATTTAGTTACACTTACACTGATTAATGCAATTGCAATTGTACGTGATTCATGTAGATATTGTGATGTGGAAGGATGGGAAAGAAGTGCAGTTGTAAGCAGGTAGACAATCGTTAAAGTAGTGAAAAGGAAGAGAAGGCAGAAGTAGTTGAGAAGATTGGTTTGAGAATGGATGTAAGAAGCAGTAATAAAGGTAGTAGTATCGATGAAGTTTGTGGTAGTACAAAAGAAGTAGAGTATTGGAATAATGCGGACCACATGGAAGGATTGAATGATGCGCAGCGTAACACTGTGTTACATAGAGGAGATTACGTAGACACAGAGGAGTATACTGTAAATAAAGCAAATAAGTATGTAAGTGATGTGAGCTCAATGAAAGGGTGGAACGTAGCTCGAAAACTCTTCAAATGTGAAACGAACTTCTCAGCATGTTCTGCGTACGTGCTGTACTGTGATAGGAATAATCTTCGCTACCTACCAATGTGTTGGAGCTGTCGATATGCGGGAAGTAATGGAGGAATTGTGTCATTATATACACGAGTTCCGAATTTATGGATGTTGGAAGTGTATATCCATGACGAAGTTCACATTCATTGCGGATGGTGTGGTGAGATGTGTAGGTACGAGTTCGTTTGCAGTGAGAACCACCGTATCACAAATAAGACCGTATTTGAAGAAGGATATGTAATAGAAATAAGTAATAATCTTGGTTATGTAGAAGGAGCGTAGAACGTGTACATGTGTATATTTGTGTTAAGAAATAAATAAAGAGGCAAAAGGTAGTAGACGTTTGAGATATAAGATTAAGGTACAGTTTGGGGATAATAAGAAGTTATATGGAAAGTGTGTCAAGGTCACAAGTCTTTAAAAAGGAAAAGGAAGGTGTAGGAGAGGGGACAGGTAATGACATAGTAATTGAAAGGTAGGTTTATGAAAACATAATGGATCGGAAGAGTTGACGCCTTTGCTCGTAAGTATTGCAAAGAATACAGTACAGCGTGTGCGTATCATAGATCTCGTAAACAAAGCCCGACTTTTCGCAGAGGTACGATTGAGGCCCCTGACGACAAGGTCGGCAGCACAAGTTTACGACATCGCAATGATAAAATCTGCAGCTGTGGCAGAAAAGCAGAGGTCTGTTGTCAAAACATTCTTGACAGCAGAATCCTGTTTCAGCCGAACAGCTTTCACGCAGACGCCGACAATATCTGCATTGGAGGGAGGTGGTTTCATTAACAGTTTGCCTGAATGGTGAAAGGACAATAGATACACGAGAAAGGTCCATGTTAATTCATAAGACCCTTCTGGTGAAGTGATGCTCTCTCAGGTTGATAAGGGTTTAAATAGGAAGGTATGTGGTGGGGAAAGAGTGGGGAGAGTAGTCGGGAATAGTGGGGATGTAAAGAAAGAGGTATAGAGTAGTGTGGTAGCGAAGGTGATGGTGTAGCAATATTTTTTATAATGAGGTGGCATCGCAAGGTAGTAGTAATTTTTTAATTGATGAAGGAGTGGGATAATTGAAAGAGTACATAAGGCGTAATATATGTTATTGAACCTGTTGTATTCGTTTATGAATTTTAATAGACAGTTGTCGGAGAAAAAAATTTTTGGTGAGAATAATGGTAAAAATATTAAAGTATTTAATGAAATACTTCAGCGTAAAAAATGATGGGGGTAAAAGTGTAAAAATGAAGCTTTAGAAATTTTTTTGAAGCAGAAGGAGTTGAAATTGGGTAATAACTTATGGTGTGGGAAGAAGGTCCCTAAGTCGAAGTACCTGAATCTGAAAGAATTTTTGAAAAAAAATTAAGTTGACAAAAAGTTGACACCTTTAAGCTTAAAAAAAAAATAGAAGCAGTTAAAAAAAAAAAGTGTTCCTCTTGGAAAATGTAAGTTGAACAGTGGGCTAAATGATCCCACCCTGAAAAGTCAAGAAATATTTTTTTAACGTGTTTCACCCTCATACTTTGACCCCCGAAAAGTGTATGAAGGGTAGATGATAGGGAGAAAATGTCTGAGTAAAAAACGTTTAGTGTTCCATGAAGAACAATTTGCTTCCAACGAAACTTGAAGGACGTCTGTAATGAGGGAAGTAATTTCTACTCTAAATTTCAAGAATTAATTAAAGGTATAAGGAGCGGTGCTAAAAAAAGGTGCCTCTCTCACTATTGATGTTGAATGCTAAAGGTACCACTTGGCAATGGCAGAAGTATCAAATTCGGACAACTACCCCTCTCGGACTTAACGATTGAGTCCCCTGACGACAAGGTCGGCAGCACTGGTTTACGACATCGCAATGATAAAATCTGCAGCTGTGACAGAAAAGCAGAGGTCCGCTACATTGTAACATACATGACGTGATTGCTACCAAAAAGGTGCGCGTAGAGCCAGGGTGGTCCTGATAAGGACCGATGAATTGGAAGCGTGTTTCAGGATCCAATTATAAGCGAGTCAGGTCTAATCCTGACTGACTTTATTACAATAAATTACAGCTATTTATAAAAAGTTTATTTACATATGTCTTGTGGTAGAATGCGTCGTCAGCCATTTACGCTAGTGTGCGTATTTGCTTTTTATACAAAGTTTATTTGCATATGTCTTATGGTAGAATGCGTCGTCAGCCATTTACGCTAGTGTGCGTATTTGCTTTTTATACAAAGTTTATTACCTATTATGATTGTTATTGAAATATGCACAGTTTGGTTAGCAAAGTGCTGCTGGTATACAGGTGTTAATCAGAAAGTATCCACACCTCACTCTACAGCCATTTACGCAAGTGTGCGTATTTGCTTTTTATAAAAAGTTTATTTACATATGTCTTGTGGTAGAATGCGTCGTCAGCCATACTTGACTTACAAAATATAAAACGATACAATATAACAGAATTTTATTTAATATAATATAATATAATATAAAACATCATTGAATTTTAATCATTAAATTTACTCAGTAAAGCAGACTTAAGGTTAGCTAGCTTATTTTCGATTTCTTGTACCTCCTTTCTCGTTTCAACTACCGATCTGGTGTGGGAAGAAGGTCCCCGAGTGAAAGTACCCGAATCTGAAAAATTTTTTGAAATAATAGAGTTGACAAAAAGTTGTCTCCATTACGCATAAAAAAAATAGAAGCAGTTAAAAAAAAGTGTTCCTATTGGAAAATTTAATTTGAACAGTGGGCTAAATGATCCTACCCTGAAAAGTCGAGAAATATTTTTTTAACGTGTTTCACCCTCACACTTTAACCCTCGAAAAGTGTATAAAGGGTAGATGATAGGGAGAAAATGTCTGAATAAAAAATTTTTAGTCTTCCATGAAGAACAATTTGCTTCCAACGAAACTTAGAGGACGTCTATAATGGGAGAAGTTGTGGGAACACCCTGTATTATGTACAATTCGGAAAGTATCACACTCTGTACAGCAGAATCTAAATTCTGCTGACAGAGAATTGTAACAGTTCTAGCCGCTAAACTAAGTCAGAACACAAATACGCATACTAACGTAAATGGCTGACGATGCATTCTACCATAAGACATATGTAAATGAACTTTGTATAAATAGTTGTAATTTATTAAACTAGGTCAGAACACAAATACGCATACTAGCGTAAATGGCTGATGATGCATTCTACCATAAGACATATGTAAATAAACTTTGTATAAGTAGTTGTAATTTATTAAACTAGGTCAGAACACAAATACGCATACTAGCGTAAATGGCTGATGATGCATTCTACCATAAGACATATGTAAATAAACTTTGTATAAATAGCAAATACACACACTAGCGTAAATGTCTGAAGGCGCATTCTACCATAAGACATATGTTTGAATAAGTAATGGTTCACACCCTACATGAGCCATGTATCAGAACTTTTATGTATGTATGAGATGATACCAAGCACCATGTCTATCCGTAGGTTCATGACATTACTAAACATGTAACCTATTTCTATTTGCTGAATAAGCAATGGTTCACACCCTACATGAGCCATGTGTCAGAACTTTTATGTATGTGCTGCTGGTATACAGGTGTTAATCAGAAAGTATCCACACCTCACTCTAACTTACATTGTCATTTATAGCTCAAACAACTTCTCTTTCTAGTTTTTCCTTCTTCGCACAAACACTTGTGCTGATCTTAACTTTACCCCACTCATATCCTCCTCCTCGAAATTGTATAAATACTCAAGTTTTCACAACGTTCAGCACAGACTGCTAACACTGTCTTAACAATAATACAACAAATACAACAACAAAAAAAATGGTTTACTATACAGTATTGTTTCTTGGTTCCGTGCCAACTGGTATCAATATAAGGGTGGACACCATAGTTTTCGAAAGTACCACTCCTGGAGGGTCGACTTTATGGAAGGTGTCCGACAGAAGACCGGTCGGAGCCTTCTGCGAACACGTGGAAGCCCAGCTGTCATGGACCTCTTTTCAGGGGGCACTGGTCGTCTGTGCCATGGACCACGGGGCGGCGGTCTATATTAAAAATTTTTATTGAATTTGTTTTTTATTATATATACCTAGCTGTATTGTTTTTATATATTAAACTAAATAAAATGTTTTTATTTATAATTTATATTCTCTTTTATTTCTTTAATTACAAAATATAAAACGATACAATATAAAAGAATTTTATTGAATATAATACAATATAATATAAAACATCATTGAATTTTAGTAATTAAATTTACTCAGTAAAGCAGACTTAAGATTAGCTAGCTTATGTTCGATTTCTTGTACCTCCTTTCTCGTTTCAACTACCGATCTGTTCAACTCCTCCAGCTCCTTCTCTTTCCGCTTCATGTACTCAGTCAATGAAGCGGCCTTTGTCTCTCTTTCATTCAGTACCATTTCTCGTCGCCGCTTTTCCTCCTTAACACTATTTATGGCTTCTCCTACTTGGTCCACTATCTTGGAATAATCGAATGGAGCAGCCGACAACCTTCGTGTGTACGATCGCTTCTTCGGCTTCATCGATATCGACTTCGATCCCGCCACCGCCATCGTAGAGGTGCTAGTCACAGGCTCCGCCATCGTTACCGTGGTAGCACCTCCAACACACCTCTCACCTTTAGCGGATGATGTGAAGGAATCGTTTGGAAAGAAGTTTTCCGTTACCCTGTTCTCTAGCACTCATCTTACCACACCGTACCCACTACAGTTTCAGTATATATTCCTTTCGCCCCTCTCCTTATACCATCTCCACCTTACACATCCCTCCCCTTTTCCTATAGCTATTTATTGTCCCTCGCGTTCAGTATTCCTCAGTCGTTGTCGAGATATACCTCTTACCGCTAGCCGCTATGATCCCTTGTCCGGACTGTGATGCTTCCTTTACGCGATCTGATAATTTAAAAAGACATCGATTAACTTCTTGTCGGAAACGAGCACAGCTCCAACGTACATCGCCTCTACCGAAGAAAAAACTTAAAATTGCTACGCCTGCTGGTTCTTCTGACCGCTGGTGTGATACTTGTAACATTTACGTTCCACAACATTCCTACAACCGTCACCTTCGCAGCCTCAAGCATAAACAAACTTGCTGCTCTCCTCTTGAGGAAGGAATTACTTTCCTTTCGTCCGCGTTCGCTAACAGAATTGTGTCCTTTCGTATTTCATCCGCCAAGTTCTTCCTGTCGTATACCGACTTTTTCACCGAAGTTTTCGACAAATGCTTGCGTGTTATTCGTAATCAGATACAACTGCATGACACGCTTAAACTAAATCTTGAACTTTTCGGACGATATGTGCACGATGCTAAACAATTGGTTGACGTGAAATCCTTCAACACCAATAACAAAGTTGTCACTCAGTCGACGGATCTTTCCAATATTCTCCAAAGCTTCTTCGACGTTCTTGAGGGTAAAGCTTCTGAGTCTCAAGAACGAGAGTCAGGTAATTTATCATTCTCTCTTTATATATATTTCACTTGTGTTTAATATTATTTCATTCTTACAGGATGGGCTTTGGAAAGAGTTCTTTTCCTAGAACTCAATTGCAACAAGTACAATCCTCTTAGAGCTTCATCTTACATTCCTCTACCTAAACAAATTGTACTTAAGAGAGCTGTTGTGAACGTACGAAACGATGACCAAGCCTGCTTTGCGTGGGCTATAACCTCAGCTTTGTATCCCGCCCAAGCCAACCCGCACAGAACGACTTCCTATCCGCATTACTCCCGCACGATGGACTATGACGGTATCGATTTTCCTATTAAATTAAACGACATTCCCAAGTTTGAAACGAAGAACCATTGCTCTATGAATGTTTACGGGACTGAATACGTTTTGAAGGATGGAAAATGGATCTGGGAAATTGTTGGTCCCCTCTACTACTCGTCCGTCAAACGAAGGCTGCACATCAATTTACTCTTGCTACACGATGATCGAGGAAATAATCATTACTGTTGGATTAAGGACATGTCTCGTTTGCTCTCTCAACAACTCTCCAAAACAGAACATCGCAAATTCCTATGTGACGGCTGCTTGCAGTACTTCAGCTCTGTGGCTCACCTGCACCGTCATCAGCGGAATTATTGCAACCACGTTTACACGACGCTGCCAACTGCTGATCTCAAATTGGATAAGATGGGTAGGCTCATCCCTAATAACGTTTTAAAATTTCAAAACTACCACAAACGTATCAAAGTACCTTTTGTTGTTTATGCAGATTTCGAAACCATATTGCGACCCATTCATACATGCTTTTCCGATCCTAACAAGACCTCCACCACACCTACCCACGAACATCAACCGCACTCGTTTGCTTACTTGATTAAGTGCTCTTTTGACGATTCCCTTTCAATATTCAGAACTTATGGAGGACCTGATTGTGCTAATCAATTTGTTAAAACTCTTGATCAAGACGTTTCTGATATTTATCACCGATTTTTAAAGACCCCGGTTCCTATGATACCCTTGACTGATGAAGAAATACGAATTTTCTCTGAAACGACGTCCTGTAATATTTGCGAAGAGCCCTTCCTAATCGATGATGTAAAGGTTCGCGATCATTGTCATTTGACTGGTAAAGTTCGATTAGGGGCCGTTCATTCCAGATGTAACTTAAACTACAAACTACCCAACTTTGTGCCTGTATTCTTCCACAACCTCTCCGGTTACGATTGTCATTTATTTTTAAAAGAAATGGCTGTCAACGATGTTAAATTTAGCGTAATTGCTCAAAATAAAGAAAAATACGTTTCCTTTACCAAATTATTGCGAGTTGATACTGTTCCCGGTGTTTCAGATAACTCTACTCAAAACGTATTTGTTAAGATTCGATTTCTCGATTCCTTTCGTTTTATGGCTTCCTCCCTCGATAAACTGTCTGAAGAACTCCACCCTTCTCAATGCTTCCAAGTGAAGAAGTATTTTTCTGATCCTACACAATTTCAACTTGTGCGACGGAAAGGGGTTTTCCCTTACTCCTACGTCGACGATATTACTAAACTTGACCAATCAACGTTCCCTCTCAAAGACGATTTTTTCGATAAATTAACATCTCTACCCATTTCTGATGAAGATTATGAAAGAGCTGCCACCGTTTGGAAAACCTTTAACTGCTCCACTCTCGGAGAATATTCTGACCTCTACTTGAAAACCGATGTCCTACTGTTAGCTGACGTGTTCGAGAATTTCCGTGAAATATGTATTTCCACTTACGCCTTGGACCCCGCTCAGTATTACACCGCTCCCGGGCTAGCGTGGGATAGCATGTTAAAATTCACTCGCGTTAATTTAGAACTTCTAACTGACATCGATATGTTAAAGTTTTTCCAAAAAGGGGTACGCGGAGGAATAAGTCAGTGTGTTCAAAGAATGCATTTCGCCAATAACCCACACCTTCCTGATTATGACGCATCTGCTCCCACTTCCTACATTATGTATTTGGATGCTACCAATTTGTATGGACACAGCATGAGTCAATACCTTCCCATATCCCATTTTCGTTGGCTCACCGATGCTGAAATTGATGAATTAAATGTTCTCGATTTACATGCTTCTTCTGAATATGGTTATGTACTTGAAGTTGACGTTCAATATCCCCAAAACCTACACGATTTACATGCTGATCTTCCCTTTTTAGTTGAAAATATTATTTCTCCTGGTAATGTTAATGGTAGAGTCAAAAAATTGATTCCGAACCTTATGACTAAGACAAAGTATATTGTTCATTACCTACCGCTTAAACAAGCTCTCCAGAGCGGATTAAAATTACTTAAAGTGCATAGAACTATTCAGTTTAAACAGTCACAATGGTTGAAACCTTTCATAGATTTGAATACTAGAAAACGTAATATGTGTAATAATAAGTTTGGGAAATCTTTCTTTAAATTGATGAACAACAGTACTTTCGGAAAAACGATGGAGAACGTTGATAAACGAGTTGACGTCAAGTTAGTTACCCATTGGCAAAACGTTGGACGGTACCTTGGTGCTGAAAGTTTAATAGCTAAACCCAATTTCAGAAATTCAAAAATTTTCACGCCCCATTTCGTAGCTATTCAGATGAATAAATTACACATTGTTTACGATAAACCGCTCTATGTAGGTTTCGCTATTTTGGATTTATCAAAAGTTGTTATGTATGACTTCTACTACGGCTTTCTTAAGCAAAAATATCAAGAAAATATTTCTTTGATGTATATGGATACTGATTCCTTCATTTCTACAGAGATATGATTGAAAATATTCATCACTTCGACACTTCCAATTATCCCCATGATAATAGTTTCAATATCCCCATTACCTCTTCTGTTATTGGTAAATTTAAAGACGAATTCCCTAATAATCCCATTAAAGCATTCTATGGAACCGGAGCAAAAGCTTACTGCGTTGAAGCCGTTGATCAAATTGTTAAAAAAGCGAAAGGTGTCAAGAAAAATGTCATTAAATTACATCTTCAAATCGATGATTACCTACGCGTCATTAGAGATGACGCCACCATTCTTAAATCTATGAATGTTTTCGTTTCCGATCTGCATACTATGTTTACCCATATGAAAACGAAAGTAGCCCTCTCTCCCAAAGATGATAAACGTTTCTTAATTCCGAAAACAACGAATACTCTTCCTTGGGGACATTACAATATAAAAAACTCAAACAGTTCGCTTTCAAAGTTCGACGGTGCCGTTGATCGATTTATACAAAATTTTCATCAACCGTATACCGACGACTTAACGGTTGGAGAATACTTTATTAAAAGACTTTTCGAAGCTTCGTCACTTCCACAGGAAGCCATTGATAATATTTATGAACACCTACTGTAATACCTACTTGGAGTTCTGTTTAAGTATAGCTTACGCTGAAATGTCACTCAATGTAAATATTTTATCCTTAATGTTGGTTGTATTGTATAAATAATAATAAAACGTTACTACACAACTTGTTTGTTTACTATTTTTATTCTGCGAAATATATTCCTCAACTTCACAAATAACGTGTACGATTTCTACTGTTACAATTTATTGTTTCAATAACATTAACAATGAATAAATTTTCTTATAATCTTCAATATTACTTGATGGCCATTTGCCTGAGTCAGGACCGCTCTGCCAGCCTGCAGCTTTTTCCGTTCCTTCTCTTAAAATATTTTCTTCTATCCATTGCAGCACTGTTTGATGACGACCGTTGATATTTGGACTTAATGTATACGGAAGCCGAAACAAGTTGATCAGTTTAATACACTTTTCCAAATTTTTCGGTTGTGCGTAGTATGCCACATCCAGTATTAAGTCATCCACACACTTTAACAATGTAACATACTTTTTCTTGACATTCATTACGGAGAACTTCTTATCCCGCATTAGAACTGATCCGTTTGTTAACATTTCCTTTAAAAAATATACGTCGTGTCGCATGAAATCATACTTTGTTTTATTTAAAATCATTTCAACATCATCAACCGTTATTTCCACTGTTTCACAGCAACCTTTTAGAAATTCATCCACCAATTCGTCACCCCTTTGCTTTCTTTCGAATATGAAGTATAAAATATCGAACGATGTCTCTTGTGTTACAGTTAACCATTGGAATGCTTCCTTTGGTACTGCAACTCCCAATTTCGACAACACAACTTTAACTCTATCTAAATCGTTTGATAGTATTGCTCTTCGAAGGTTGAGAATGAGGACTTGCTTTTCTGCTTGATACAACTCGTATGATAATGAATCCATTTTTATAAAAATTATACTTCAAAATCGTCAGGATCGCTCTCATCAACCACTAAGTAGCCTCCTATTACGATTTTATCGTATTCACCTTTTAATTCGAATTCTTCTGTCACGCTATCCAACTCTGACGCTACCAAATATCTTTTCAAAGATAATAAACCCTCTTTGTAAAATTTAACTTCAATTGCGTAACTTTCAACCATTACCACGTCTTAAACGTTCAATGCAGCAACTAACGATTACAACTGATTAAACTCGTCACGTTTTATCTTATTTATAATCATACTTTGGGGAAGGGGTAAAGAAAATCATTATTAACATTACAGACTTTATTATCAGAAAAAAAAAGCTGGGGATACATTACAAAACGTTCGTTTTATGAATCCAGCTGTTATGAGATTGGTTAAGCCCCAACCATTTGACGTAAACCATGTCACCTTTTCGTCTTAGTACACGTTCCACCAAATAAACATCTGGATATTTCGCTTTCTGTAGTTCCATACCATAAAATCCTCCTTTTATGTCTTCCCCTTTATCATCCTTTAAGTAATACATAATTGGATGTGACAATTTTATGTAGCTAATCGTAAATAATTCGTTAGACCAATTTGGGGTATAACCTTTGCTAAACAATTCACGATGTTTGCTTATTCGTACCCGGTCTCCAACTTTAAACTTAATTTCTCGTAAATCCACCTTCTTTGGATTGTTGTAAATACTTTTCAAAAGTGTTTCTTCGTTTCGTTTATTAACTTTGCTTGGTCTCATTCCGATAGTTCTGTGAACTGAATTGTTGTATTCCTGTACTATATCTGGTAATAACTTCAACCATTTGTAGGATCCTTGCGAACTAAAGCGTTGCCACATTTTTGATTTTAGTGTTCGATTTACCCGCTCCACAACTGACGCTTTCTTGGTGCTATACGTTGAGTAATGGTTAATTTTATATTTTTGCATAACTCGTTTCACTTGTTCGTTGTAAAATTCTTTTCCCAAGTCAGTTTGCATATTCTTAGGAATACGTTTACTTCTTTTGAAAATTAACTGTAAAGCCCTTCCAACATATTCACCTGTTTTGCGTTTTACTGCTTGAGCCCACACAAATTTTGAAAAAACGTCTATTACAACCAAAATGTATCTGACACCTTTATTTTCTCTCGCATACGGAATCATTTCCACTAAATCGGCTTGATGAAGATCATCTAATCCTTTCACTATCACTTTACGACGTGTAAAATTAATTCTCGCAGGTTTATGCAGTTTTTTCACTAGTTCTTCTTTCACATTTAACATTTCCCTTATAATGATGAACTACACGGACGGAGCTGCTGTTGTTGGTTTAGAACTGCTCGATTTGGCACCACCTATTCCTCTTTGTTGTTGCAGAGTATCTAGCCTTACTTTCAGCTCCTTTGCTTCCTTTTTTAGTGATTCCACCATTACCACTAATTCGTTTTTCAGATCATCTTTCTTTTTATTGGTTCGTTGAATTTCTTTCTCTGCAAATTCCTTAACTTTTTTACACTCATCCTGAATCGTGATTTTAATTAATTCAAAACTCGCGTCTATATCATCTTTCATATCTTGCACAATTTCCGTCTTCAATTTCTTCGATACTTCTTCATCCCCTTTCCTAACAAACGCTTCTACATCTTTACGCTCTAGTTTTACTTTTGTTGAAAAGACGTCCATGATTCCGACAGCATTCTTTTCTATTATATCGTTCACCTTGTTTGTTATTTCTTTATCCCTGTCAGTATTATATTTTTCAAGTTCTCTTTCCAAATTTTTAATCGCTAACTCTATATTATTACTAAAAGTTTTCATCATCATTTCACCACTTTTGGAGACAGCTGTTTTCAATTCGTCTCGTAAATCCTTCATCCTTCTGACATCTTCACTGACAGCACGATCCTTTACCTTTTCACACTCGATTCTGATATGCTCTTTTGTTAACCGATCTTTCCCATCTACATACATTTTAGTAGCTGCATGAAACCCAGCGGTAGGCTCGTTCAAATGTGTAATACGCTTATTAGCTACATCAACGAAATACAACACTTTATCGAATGCTTGTCTGATATCGGTTACATCATCTTGCGATAACAGACGTTGCACCTTCTTCTCCAAAAATCGCACATTCACAGCATCATGCTCCTGCTGAGGATCACCGATTCTTGTTAAGCGGTTATGATTGAAATCATGAACATTGCTGAATGCTTGCGAAAACAATCGTTTTTTTTCTAACGGACGTCCGAACTTATCAACCGTCATTGTCTAACTAATAAGCTTAATAATTTGTTTATACGATTATATTGCACTCACGCAACTCTTCTAAAATTGATAGAATTTCGTTTTCATGATTTGTGTTGCCTGCTTGTTGAGAAGCAACTAATAACCTTAAACGATCACACAACTCATTAACGTCATCAAAATATTTGTATTCGATCGGTTTTTCGTTGTATGTCAACAACGACAATCCTCCACCTTTAGAAAATTTCGATGTTTGCTGTCTTAACTTGTAAACTGCTCCCGTACGTTTTAATATATCAGCGTAGTCTTTCCTTTCTTTCATCGATGTTGGATATTCAGAACGTAATTTGAAGAGTAGCTCGTATAATCCCACAGTACCTATGTATTTAAATTTTCCATCGATTACAACGTTTGGTCCGTCAAAATCCAGTTCAGAATCACCAATAAAAAATTTATTTGTGTTCCATTCGTATCGAACTTTATCAAGACGAGGATTCAGAACGTCAGCGTTAAATGTGTCACCATCATAGTCTTTAATAATTCCTTCTATATAGTCTCGAGGTAGAGGATCGAATTCTTCCAAATATTGAGCAAATCGAGAGCTATTAATATAGTCTATGTACGCTTTCTTCAATTGTTCAAAGTCATCATTATCCTGGTCTGTGTTTTCATGACCCGTTGTTGGGTCTCTTTCGTAAACACTTTCTTCCCTTAAGAATGAAGGAGCACCTGGTAGTAAGGTACCTGGAGCATTCGAAGGGTCAAGCTTTCTAATTTTTATTGGTGTTGACGAAGCTGGAATGTCACCTTTCGACCAATTACTCACTTCTGGCTTTAATTCTTTTTTAATCTCTTCACCCAGCTCAGATTTCAAGTTAAGAAGCGATTTTGTAAGTGGTTGATATGCTTGCTGCAACAGGAGATTCTGTCCTGCTGTCGATTCCTTTAACATTTGTAATTTCCTCTTTACCGCTTTCCTAACTTTGATTAGTTCTTTCTTTGCTTTTACATCCATGCTCTTGTCAAGGTTGCCTTTTAACAACTGATTGACTTTATATCACTTACATTAATATATATTTATCGAATCCTAAGCGATATCTTCCCTCATTTATACCACAATCCTTGTTTATCACTAGAAATCTAAACTTCTCTTTCCAACACTCTGCACAAATATTTTTAAATTGGTCAAAAGTCATGTCTGTAGTGACATGGTCTGCGAAGACGTGTTTGAGATTTAATTCATCCTGTTTAAACAGTATTATTAAATTTGCATTATCTCTAATTAAATGTTTGGGAATCTGTGCATATGTTTGATTTAAGTAAAAAGTGTCGATTGAGTTATGTCTTCCCATACTAAAGTATTCCCTTATCTTATTTTGATTTTCATTCGCAACATCGTCAAAGATGAATACAGAATTAGGTCTTGCCTGTGATGGGGCAATTACATCGTCAGAGTCTCTATAGGGAAAATAACCAATTCCAGCAATTGGTTTCAATAATTCGGCTAAATACTTATATTTTGGTTGATACAATGACTTGGAATAAACGTATACGTTTGCGAACTGTAAACCGTTCGGTTGCTCCAAAAGTCCTATAATCACATTTGTTTTTCCACAATTTGAAGGTCCGGCGATAATGGCTCTTATTGTGGATGGTAGTAATGGACCCTGTCGATTTATTTTCCTGGCAATATCGAAGTCACGATTGGTTATGGGTAGAACAGATGGATGTTGTACTATCCGCATGTTTATTGATGATTAAACGGTTTGCGCATGTGCTCTCGGATTTATAAATTTAGAGTTAACAGTGTTTATGTAGTCAGTTCGTTCAGTATAGTGAGAGAGCTAACACTACACATGTCCCATGACACGAGGTTTTCTGAATAGGTTTATAGATAAATTACCTATTGAATTACACCTCCCAGGGTATAACTTTTGCGGTCCAGGGACTCGACTAAACAAACGATTAGCTCGAGGTGATATTGGTATAAATCCCCTTGACGAATCTTGTAAATTACACGATATTGCTTACGAAACTTTTCCAGACATTTCCCATCGTCGAATTGCTGATAAGGTTTTGGCGCAACAATCATTACAAAGACTAAAGTCGCCGGACGCGTCTTTTGGTGAACGCTTGGCAGCTCTCACAATTGCTTCAGCTATGAAGGGTAACGAGAAACTTGGAATGGGACACAAAAAGCGACGTCGTAAAGTTGGTGGTTCAATTCTGTTGCGGAAAATAAAGAAGAGAAGACGAACAAGAAAAGGAGGAGCTCTACCGTTTCGTAAGCTAGTGACATCTGCGAAAATTGCTCTTAAGAAAACGAAACCTCTCTAGCTGATACATGCTGCTAAAATAGCACTAAATACAATTCGTAAATTTGGAAAGCGATCTAAATCTCCCAGAATCATTCCTATTCCAAAGACAGGTGGTTTTCTACCGTTAATTCCGATTTTCGCTGGACTATCAGCACTTGGAGCTCTCTCTGGCGGTGCTGCTGGGATAGCTAAAGCTGTACGCGATGCGAAAACAGCACAACAGCAGCTAGAAGAAGATAAACGTCATAACGCTTCAATGGAAGCTATTGCTCTAGGAAAAAATATTTCAGTACAACCTTTTCGTAAAGGTTTCGGTTTATACCTTAGACCTTATCAGCAAAAAAAAAACGTAAAATTTTTCGTAAAGTTACCTAACCGTCCTTTGACAGATTTGGATTTAGTCAATTACATTAACTATTTACAAATTCCACATTTTCGGGGAATCTTTATGCGTAACGAATTACCCAGAAAAGTTAAAAGGTGTGAAATTGGAATTGTTAATTTAGATTTAGACACAGGAACTGGTACACATTGGACAGCGTATGTAAAACGAAATAACAAAGCTATGTATTTTGACAGTTTTGGAGATCTCCGTCCACCTAAAGAATTGGTTCAATATTTACAATCTTCCGGACCTTGTGCTATCACTTATAACTACAATCGTGTTCAGAACCCCTCAGATTTTAACTGCGGCCATTTAGTTGTCCAATTCCTTAATGAGACTACGCAAACCTTTTCTTAAAAACAAACCCTCAAACTAACTTCGTTGTAGTAGACAGAACGTCAAACCGAAAACATGTCTTACACATTTACCTTGACTAATACAAAGTCGGAGCTGCAAATGATAATAAGTCCACCAATTTTTTTAAGCGATGATGATGAATATCAAATTGCTTTATTAAATTTTGAAGCATATAACAGTATTCCGAATATCGATGAAACTAACAATAAATTCTATTTTGAAGGTTCTACACCACCAGTCGTTGTTCTTCCGGAAGGATCCTATGAAATCGATGATATTAATCATTATCTTCGCGAGAAATTGCGACATACTGATGATGCTATTGAATTGTTTGGAGACAATACTACCTTAAAAAGCCATATAAAAAGCACCAAAAAAGTCAACTTCGCTCCTACAGATTCTCCCGCAAAGATATTGGGTTTTGAAAATAAGCTTCTTCCATCACTTAAAGAGGTGTCTGATCATGTAGCTGACATTTTCAAAGTAAACACGATTTCAGTGATGTGTAACCTCGTAACTAACTCCTACATACATACCAGTGATGGTGTTAAAGGACTAGATGGACATATACTACATCAATTCTTTCCCAATGTACCCCCCGGATTTAAAATTGTTGAGAATCCTACGAATCTTATTTATTTATCAATCAACACTCGTGTCATCGACTACATTTCCCTTAAAATAGTTGATCAAGACGGTAATCTAGTTAATTTCCGTGGAGAGCGTGTCACAATAAGACTGCACTTACGAAAAGCATAACATGGTAGTGCAATATAGCTGTCCCCAACGATATTCAAAGAAGAATAGTACTATAAAACAACTACCACAATCCCGGATGCTTATTTCGCCTACAACCATTAAGCGATTAACACCGCTCAATAAACAGTTCCTTAAATCTTTGGGGTTGCGATTGAAAAAGAGGAAACGGTAAAATGGTAGCAGAAATACTGAATGTTACCGATAACGCTATAGTTAACGCTGATAAACATACTCATCAACCTTATACGAACTCAACTTTCAAAAATAATGATACGATACGTATTCCAATAGAAAATGAAGATGTTTACACTTTGCCTTCTAGTAGTTTCCTATACATAGAAGGTCGTTTGCTTCTTAAAAAGGATGGAAAGGCAACTGCGAACACTTCTTTTATCCACAATGGAATTTTACACCTGTTTGATGAAATTCGTTATGAATTAGGCGGAAAAGTTATTGATCGAGTCCGTAATCCTGGCATGGTTACAACAATGAAAGGTTACGCATCTTACAACGAGAATGAAAGTAAACGTCTCAGCAACAGTGGATGGTTGCCTCCTGCTTTAAGCGATCTACAAGGAATTAAGCTTAATTCTGTAAAACTAGTAGATTCCAACGGTTACTTCAACGTTTGTATTCCACTACGTATGATTTTTGGATTTGCAGAAGACTTCCGAAAAATAATATTAAACGTTCGACAAGAATTAGTTCTAGTTCGCAGCAGCACTGACAATAATGCTTTATATTGCTCAGCAACGCCACTTGAAGATGTACTTGTACATTTGGATCAGATTTCTTGGAAAATTCCTCATGTATCTGTAGCAGATGCTGAACGTTTGAAATTGTTGTGTTATGTTGATCGAAATTTAAATATGGAACTTTCATTTCGGAGTTGGGAACTACATGAATATCCGCTACTTCCCAAATCTTATTCTCACAACTGGAATGTGAAAACAACGTCACAATTGGAAAAGCCTCGCTTCATTATTTTCGGATTTCAAACAGATAAAAGTAATAATCTTGCAAAAAATATGAGTGCCTTCGATCACTGCAAACTAACCAATTTTAAAGTTCACTTAGGATCTACTATGTACCCGTATGATAATTTGAATTTAGATTTTGATACTTCTAGATTTGCCGTTTTATATGAAATGTATGCCAACTTTCAACAATCGTATTATGGTAATGTAAGTGAACCCTTATTCGATCCTAAACAATTTCTAGTCATTGCTCCTCTTGTAATAGTAGACTGTTCTTATCAGAATGAAACTGTTAAATCTGGTAGTATAGATATCCGTCTAGAGTTTCAAACTAAAGAAAATATACCAGACAAAACGGCAGCTTTCTGTTTAATAATACATGATCGTGTGATACGTTACAATCCGTCCACAAACTTAGTTCAAGAAGTATAAAACACAACGATTACTTCCACAATTTAGTTTTCTTACCGGTACTGAACAGTGAGCACGATGACTTTCTTATTGGACGTACAAGGTTTTCAGTGTAGTGAGAATCGATTTGTTTTTAAAGAAGTAGCTGTTGTTGCTCTAAAAGAAGAACCAGTTTATCATTTCACATTTGAAACACCATTTCCATGGGACGCTCTCCCCGTTCGTTACAGAAGTCAAAATCGTTGGTTAACAAGAAATTTTCATGGGTTATATTGGGATAACGGCGATCTTCCGTACTCTACACTTTATGATAGAATTTACTCCATATTGATGGAGTCAACAATTGTATATGTTAAAGGATTACAAAAGATGATTTGGTTGCAGAAATCCTTTCCTACTGTTAACTTTGTTAACATTGAAGATATCGGATGTCCAGCTCTCTCCAAACTCCCAACTCATTTTAAAGTTAAAGTGTGTTCTTATCATTTATTTACAACCGCTGTTGAACAGAATTGTGCTTATAAAAATGTTCTTTTATTAAAATATTGGTTGTCTTTACACTCATAAATTGACTGCATTTTTTTCCTTTAAACAAATAAAACACGTTCATAATATAAATTAGATTTTTATTTTTTATATTCTTATACAATGTTATACATTTTACATATGTATTTCTAAATCAGCCGCTTTTCCAACAAATCCTTTAAGGCGAATTGATGGATGACCCACTTTATTAACAATTTTTTCGTTTATGTCCTCGATTTCTGCATCCGTAAAAGCTTCTGCGTGTCTGCACGGAAGAAATATGATAAAGCTGTATAAATCAGCTAATAGATGAGGTCCCCATTTTGTATTCACCTTTTTGAAGCGTTGCACGGGATACGTTTGATTCACTTCCAGTGATTTCAGAGCACGTATTTCTTTCTCTTCATAACCCACCCGCACATTATTAAACTTTTCGATAAAGGTTTCCATGTTATACTGACTTAAATACACTCAACTCTGTTATGCATCTACCGCTCCTTCACTCGTTCGCGTAACTTATGTAAAATCCCCTTCCACTACATAAGCTTCAGTGGAGGGGAACTTATTATACAAACCACGTTGCTCGTTTTAAATGTCTCAGTTGTTATGGAAAAAAGCAATCATGATCAGATTTTAACATATTTGTATAACAATACCCTCTACATTTCCCGACCTGATAATACTATTGGAGATGAAGCCTATGTTTGTAAAAATTTTAATAAGGATATTGATGTCTTGTACATGGAAGAAAAATTGGGATACTATTATTTTAAGAAATGTTAATGGAACAAATGTTTTTACAGTTGAGAACATGCAGAACCTTCACTCTGTAAAACTAGCATTTATTGATAAACATGGACAGTTTCGAAGATATATTGAAAGCCGATGGATTCAGCTTAAGGATGATGAAAACAGAGACGTTATAACTAAGGGCTATATCACCGACTCTTTCGCATTTCTACAAGTTGTTAGTACTATTAATGTAATCTTATTGTTCAATATTTTGATTGTATCACTTACATACTTCATTTATATCAAAATAAAGAATCGTTAACTATAACGACTTCACTTTTATTTCATATGTCTATACCCTACACTTTTCTCCACTTCCTCTACATTATCATGTAAACGTATTTAAGATTCGTAAACTTCAGACGACTGCAGACGTATTTAATTTTACATTACCGATACATGTACATATGTTTCAATTCATTGTGAAGCATTCGACCACTACATTCACTCAAGTTTAAAGTCAATGACCTTCCATCAATTTGACCTTAAGTAACCTTTCCTCCTCTGAATTAGAACCGGTCATCTTACACTACTATCGCGTACTAGGACCATACAGCCTGTCTGAATGGGATGGGTTCCTTTGAACCATTTACGCCGAATGTTTAATTCATTAATATACTCCTTGTGCCATCTGGTCCAAAAGGATTGTTTCATCTTCTGTATGTGCTGCCAACCGGACAGCCGATTGTTAGGTACATTGGAAACATCTAGCTCCGGTAAACTAATAAAACTATCACCGATGAGGAAATGCGCAGGGGTTAGTGGTAAAAAGTCTTGCGGATCAGATGACATAGGGGATAAGGGACGCGAATTGAGGATAGCTTCTATTTCAATGACTAAAGTGTTGAATTGCTCGAATGTGAATAAAGTATTTCCGCAAACTCTGCGAAAATGATGTTTGAATGCTTTTACGGCCGCTTCCCAGATTCCTCCGAAATGCGGAGACTGCGGCGGAGAAAATCGCCATGCAATTCCTTTGTTGGCTAAGTATTCCTGTATTTTCTTGTTGTGTTCTTCGGACATGAGTAATGCTAGAGTTTGCTTCAGTTCCCTGTTTGCGCCTACGAAATTAGTGGCGTTGTCGGAGTAAATTGAAGTACACAGCCCTCTTCTTGCGACGAAACGTTTTAAGGCTGATATAAACCCTTCAGTAGTAAGATCGCTGACTACTTCTAAATGAACGCACTTAGTAGACAAGCAGATCAAAACAGCTACATAAATTTTAACCTTGTTACGATTTCGGTGTCTTTTCTCCTTGATATAGAACGGCCCGCAATAATCAATGCCTGTGTTCGAAAAAGGACGGACTTCCAAAGTCCTTACTTCCGGAAGATTGCCCATTACGTAGTCAATTTTGGGTGGATTAAAACGGGTGCATTTCACACAGGATCGAATTACATGTCGGACTTGGTTTCGACCATCGATTGGCCAGTAATGTTGGCGGAGCGAGTATAAGGTTGCTTGTACTCCACCATGGAATGTAATATCATGAAAATGTCGAATAATGAGTTTTGTTATGTAGTTTGATTTCGGTAACAAAATTGGATGTTTCTTATCGTACGTATATCGAGAGGTCTGCAGGCGTCCTCCTACGCGAATGATTCCGTCCTTATCTATAAAAGGGTTGAGCGTTAATAACTTGCTTTTTTCGGATATCATATGCCCATTCTCTAGCTTCTTCATTTCCGCGGAAAATTCTACTTGTTGAACCAGTTTTAGTATCCTCTTGCGACTATTTTTTATTTCTTCTGCAGTTACATTCCCTTTATTTTTCGAACGGAAACGAAGACAAAGAGCGACTACTCGTTGTAGCGTGAAAAACGATGAGAATTTGTATAATATACGAATATCCATGTTACTTATCGTCAAACATTTTGGCTTTTTCATTTCGAGCGACTGCTCTGCTTCGATGACAGGTTGATAAGGCCAACAATCTGGCGATTTCGTCAACCAACTTGGACCTTCTTGCCATATTGAAGGTTTTATGAATTCTTCAGGCATCTGACCACGTGATAAAAGATCCGCTGGATTATCTTGAGTAGACACATGCCTCCAGCAGGCAATTTGCGTTTTTGTTTGAATAGTGGCAACTCGGTTGGCTACAAATACTTTCAACAAGTGCGATGGTGTTTTAATCCAATTCAGAACTATGGTTGAGTCTGACCAAAAGAAAGTTTGATCGATTTCAATTTGTATTGCACTCATAATCGAATTGTACAAATCAGCCAAGAGCGCTGCCGCGCAGAGTTCTAGTCGGGGGATCGTTTGGATATTTATTAACTGTGCTACCCTAGATTTAGCACAATATAACCGTACACGAACTTCTCCGGATAAATCTTCGGATCTCAGATACACGCATGCACCGTAGGCTCGCTCACTGGCATCGCAGAAGCCATGCAGTTGAATTTCTTTGGAGTGTTGACAAAGAACCTTTCGATTAAGTGATAGCCCATTAAGAAATGGAAGTTGATGCACAAATTTGTTCCAACGACTATGAATTTCAGCAGGTAGTGATTCATCCCAGTCTAACTTTAGCTGCCATAGTTCCTGCATAACAAGTTTAGCCGTCACCACAACTGGATTCAGAAGACCCAAAGGGTCGAATATCTTGGCGATTTCGGAGCAAATATGCCTTTTCGTTGGTTTGGCTGCTTTGGTCGATCCAACTGTGTAAATTATTGCGTCATCAGTGGAATTCCAATGTACTCCCAAGGTTTTTAATGCTGCGTGATCATTCTCTTGTAGCAATAGATTAACATTTTTATTGGGAATTGTCTGCATAACCTCTTCGGAGTTGGAAGCACACTGTCTTAGATTAAATCCCTCACAGGATAGGAGTTTCGAGATTTCCTTACGAAGTCGAATCATTTCTTGAATGGTATTAGTGCCGGTCAGCAAATCATCGACGTATAGGTCGCGTTTCAGTATTTGTGCCGCTTCCGGAAATTTGGAACCTTCATCGTCCGCAAGCTGCTGCAAGCATCTGGTGGCTAAAAACGATGCCGGTTTGAGCCCAAAAATTAATCGATTAAATTGATATGTTTCCACAAATCCGTTTTCGTCACGCCATAGGATGCGCAGAAAAGCTTGATCTTGGGTTTGAACCGATATCTGCAAATACATTTTCTCGATGTCTCCAGTCAACACATAGTTATGTAATCGGAATCTCAAAAGCAATGAAAAAATATCGTCTTGGAGTATTGGACCGCATAAAAGGGCGTCGTTCAAGGAAATGCCTGTGCTTGAACCCGCTGAAGCATCGAAAACAACACGGACCTTTGTAGTCATGCTGCACTCCTTTATGACAGCCTGATGAGGAAGGTAGTATCCTTTAGCAGAAGTAACCCCTACTTTACCCATATAACCTAGATTCAGGTATTCATTGATGACCGCAGAGTATTGTTTTTTAAGGCCTGGATTTCTGGCAAATCGTCTTTCCAATGAATGGAATCGCTTTAACGCCATGGTGTAGGATTCACCTAGTTGTTGCTGCTTTTCGTTGAATGGCAAGGCAACTGTGTATCGTCCACCTGGCTGACGTGTTACAAATTTTGTGAAATAGTCTTCACAAGCTGCTTCTTCCGCCGACAGAAGTTTTTTCGCTGGCCCGTCTTCTAATTCCCAAAAGCGTGATATGTCTGTTTCTAATTTCAATAAATGGCATCTGGCCCTTTGCCCTTTTATGTATAAAGGTAGACTACCGCCAATTATCCAGCCTAGTTGGGTTTTTTGTAACACAAGATCGGGCTCCTCTGCCGAGGATAACTGAATCTGTCCGATGCACAAAAGGGATAACGACGGTCCCGAACCAAGAAGAAGATGCACAGGAGCAGGCTTATGAAATGAAGGATCTGCTAAATGCACGTTTTTTGGTAGGTTAAACAATTTGCGATCTATCAATTGGCTGGGAACTAATGAAGTTATCGATGGTATCGCTAAAAATTCCAACGTTTTGTGATATCCGCTATGTAAGGATTTTATAGTAGCAATTACGGAATACATGGACGATGTTGTCATGTCGTTTAGCGCGTCGATTGGAACAGCTTTACTGCGTTTAGCTAATTGCAATTTGTCTGCTAAATCATAGGTGATAAAATTTCTACTGGATGCTGTGTCTATAATGGCCCTACAAGAAACTTCGAAATCGTCTTTGTCGATTATCTTTACAAATGCCGTGGGTAAGATATCTTCACAGCCAACCGACTCCAACAGAAATGATCTGACGGAGTTTTTCTTTAATAGTCAAGATGACGTGTCGTCCTTTGATGATGTAGCACCTTGCTGAGACGTTAACAGTGCAGAGCTAACGGCGACGGAATTCCTGTTGTCTGAGTGTAAAAGCGAATTGTGTTTTTGGCCACAGAACCGACAATTGCTACTTTTACAATCTCTTAAACCGTGCCCAGATTTTAAACAATTATAACATAATTTGTTATTATAAGTTGCTGATCTACGTTCTTCCGAGGACATTGCAAGAAAACGATCACACTTGTAAATAGAATGCGACTGCTGACATATAGGACAAGAACTAAAAACCCTTTGGCCTGTTTTTGTATGGACCAGATTTATTGCTACTTTTTTGAGGTAGATGACCTTGTTTATCAACATCCACCTTACGACTGGTTGAAGTTTCCGAACAGCTGCCCCGTCGCTCCAGGAACTCCAACAATGAATCATAGTTCGGCATTTTGTTATCCGACAAGGTGGTTTCCCAAGCAAACCTGGTGTTTTCTCCTATTTTATTTAACAAGAGAAATATGAACATACTGCTGAAGTGTTCCACCGGTTCCCCTAAACCTTTGAGAGCTCTGATATGCTGACGAAATGTAACAGTAAGATCGTCTAAAGCTGATGGATTGTCCCGTTGTAAGCGTGGATACTCGTGCATAACTGCCCAGTGTTTGAGAATAGCACGCCTTGAATTATCGTACTTTCTTAATAAAATTTTCCATGCTTCTTGATAATTTTCCGATGTGTACTCGATTGCGTCGATCAACTGAGCCGCTTTACCAGAGAGTGAATTTTGTAGGTAATAGAACTTATCTATATCTGAAATTCGTATGTTAGAATGCACCTTGCTTAGAAATAGACTATGAAATGACTGCCAATTTTCGATTGCGCCATCGAATTTCGTTAGTTTTATCTCGGGTAAATGATTAATGACGTTACCAGAAGACGGTAAACTATGTATGTCAGTAGATTGCGATTTGGGTTTCGTTTTACCCTGAATTAAACGAGTCGCGTCTGCTATCACCCTATAAAAATCTTCTTCGATTTTCTCGATCTCGACATCCTGCTCTTCTTGAACTGCGGCTTCCAATCCCGTGGTCTGCTCGTATACCTCGTACATATTTGAGAAGTGTGTTTTGAATGTCTCAAGATTAATTTGAAGTAGTTCTACGTCTGGAGATTCCTGATTTTTACTAATGTAATTGCGAAATCTGGTTGCACGTTTTTTCATATCGGTTTGTTTACGTTTGAGCAAATCGAGCGTAGCCATTGTTTTAAGATTGTATTCGAAATACGCCAGGAAAATAGGATAGGATTAGTGATTGTTTTAACTTAGCTTACCCCAAACAGGCTCCGGTGGCGATGTGGAAAGCAACGATGGTTGTAGTCCTGGACTCCCTGGTGTGAAAATGAGTAACGCGTATCCTTATCCTTGTCGGTTCGCTGTGTTTTACTGTTCCGATGTCCGTCGGCTGCTTCGTAAAACTTAACAGTTTTTGAATGACACACTGAATGATTCGCTCAGAATACACTTGCGCACTTTTACTGAACCGTCGGCTGCTGCTGTCCGAAAAGTTGTTTCGTAAAATTTCCAATTAGAGGTAATTTGGTAATCTTTGAATTTTTTCACTTGTGCAATTTCACAGTTCCGCTGACTGCTGATGTCCAAAAACGGCTGCTTTGTAAAATTGCTTGTATGAAGACCAATCCGGCCCGAAGGACCAATTTTTTGTGTTGACGCCTATTTTGACGAACTGCTTGTGTTCACTGGTTTGGATTACCCAAAATGTTGCTATGAGGAATAACTCTTGTGAATTTTTAACTATTTATTCAACAACTTATTAATATAGTTCACAAACAAAACACTTTAACAAACTAGTGTAACAACTTTTCTAGTAGAACTTATTTATTTAACGGATATTTATTTTACAACTATTTATTTAACACTTAAACACTAATTGAATACTTAAACACTAATAATAATTCAACGATTTATTTATATCACAAGGAAAATGCGTATTTATATCACTCGGTATATCGTAGTTCGCTATTTATATTACTTGTTCGGAAGCTCACTGTGAACTGACTCTTACTGGCCACGTCAACAGGTATTTATACTGATTAGGAACAATCCAGAAAGTTCCAGAATGACATACTAGACTTTACTGGAGTGCTTATTGTGTTTGTATAATTTATGGCCTTGTTTATCGTCATCAAAGCGCCGACCGACGCCGGCATTCTTTGAGCTCCACTTATCTGCTGTCGGGTCTCGTCGCCGCTATCGCACACATACGCTTGTTGCACTGCTCGCTCTCGCATACATATACGCTCGTTACACTGCCCGCTCTCGCACACAAATACCAATTTTTGGTAAAGTGGAGGAAACATTTAAGGTGGAGTTTCGGACCATTTTACAAGACGTTAATTGGTTGAAATTATTTGGAAAGTTTTTGATTCGTCATCCAGGGGGGTGAAGAGATAGTGGGGTGTGCACCCGCAAAATAGTAGGAGTACTAACAGGTACTACTGAGGTTATCACGTGAACAGTAAGTGATTGGAAATAGGCAGCGATAAAACTCGACCGTCGACCCATCTTCTGAGAAGCATAATAATAGGGAAAAACACCAATTAACATTATTGGGGATAATTCTGGTTGAATAGCCAAAACTGAAAATATGTACCGATCCACAATAGAAATTTACACAATGGGCAATAAAGTTTTGAATGGTTCCGAATAGTGCGCAAACAATAATTTCCAAAGAGCGTAGACATTCTGTTAAAAGGTATACAAATATTGAGCCAATATACTAATAAAATAAACATTCCTAAAAAGATAATAAATGCCTATCCAAAAAGGTACAATTCGTATAAAAATAATATTGATCCGCAACACCTGCTTTTCGGGGATAATTCGACCGTTGCGCGCAGCGTGCTGAAGAAGCGTGGACTCAACTATTTACCTAACGATACGGTAAATTTGATTTAAAATATTATATTTATACATTTTCTACGGCTATTTTTGCTATCTATTGTCACGTAAACGTAATTTTAATTCAAATAAAAAGATAAATATTTGAAAACTTCTGATTGTATACGTTTTTTTACTATGTCCCGCTTTCGACGAATGAATCCCGCTGTTTTCACTGGAAAAGTTCCAAAATCCCGACTTGGCAAAAAAAAGCTGGCAACGCTGGTGGTAAGACTTGCATTACTGTAGATATATTTAATTTTTTTTTTTATTCTACAAACAAAATTGGCTGTTTTTATTCTTTATTAATTAAGAAACAAAAATACCTTTTTTCACTACATCACCTTATAAAGTAGATTTAAATCTCCTTTTGTAGATAAACCAATTTACAACAAAAAAAATCAAATTCGAAATTCTTTATAACGATAGGTATTTTAGTTTACATAAATCATTAATAAAAAAAATGTTTGCATCTATCGGATTGATTAATATTACTCCAAAATTTAAAAATCTCTTCAATAAGTTTTAAGTTAATAGGTACTAATCGAAAATAATAACAATAACTACATGATTGTTTGATAAAACATTGACTTACTATGTATTGTTTATATTATCGCAGTAGCTGTGCAATGTATTATGAAATTATCATCCTTACAATTAGATAAAGTTGGTTAATCAATGATCATTGTCATTTACACATACGAGCACGGTAATTTTCTCTTCTTATAAAGTGCTTATTGAAAAGAAACATAAACACAGGTATACCTATTGTGTGAAACTGTGAAGACAATGGGAAATTAATAAGTATTGGAAGATAGGGAAGATAGTAATTAGCGATATGAGAGATACGTCGCTTTTTGAAATTGTTCCGAAATAATTTATAAAATGTACTTATTGTTAGTCGTCCTTAGCATTTGAAAAATTTGATAATGAGTGAAAATTGCTTGTACAAAATTGTATAAAAAAAAAAATACGGGCGCTATTTCAAGAAGTAAATCTCATAAATCATTTACTTTAGGGGTGGGTGCTTTATTGGTTTCATTTTTGTGTTATAACCAATCAAGTTAAATCAGCATTTGTGTACCACAATAAAGACTGTGCAACTAGCCGTTACATTACTATTCAGTGGCGTGCTCAGTATTTTATTCGTACACGATAACAAGACTGTTTGTGAAATGTAAAACAAAATCTTCATATGAAATGAAAATTATGAATTATATTACGAATGTCACTGAGCTCAAAATTTTCATTCTCCAAGCCAGTAACAGGACATTTTCTTTTATAATTGTGTTTTACTGGTACATTAAATTTCGGAATATTGTACTTTTCTGATTTTTCAGCTTCCCTAATAATCACACGCTCTACACTACTTAACGAGACTCCTATAGCCACACTCACTTCACTTTTCACAGCCTTTAAATTTGTCGTAATATTTTCGTCTTTCCTTAAATTAACCATGAACAGAAATACATTGTATACCTATTACTTTCTTTGTTTGATTATGAAGAACTTTATTTCGTCCTAAATTGCTCATTCTAGAATCGTCTTTGATTGTTCTCCACAATAGACACGACAGTTAGGTATAACAGATGTTGTCGAACTAACGTTAATTTTTAAAGAAGAATAAATTTTAGAAGTAACCTGTTATAAACTTTACAATCATCATCTAGTGGAAATCACAAATTAATGAGATACCTTTAGTGACATATACATAGAAGGGATCATACCAAGCGCAATTACCTACAGCTACTTAGAATTTAGGTAGGTAATAACCTTAGACTGGGAAAGAGAGGGGACAGGTAATAGTCGACTGCAAATTGAGGCCGATTGGGATCGCGAGACAGCGCTCAGTATCGCAACATAAAATGTTAAGAGGGAGTTTGTTTTGTTACCATTATTCGTACAATTATCATTCCATACAGAGTATCAATTGTTTATTTGATAACGTAAACAATTATTAAGAACTGTTTTTTTGCGTCTTACGTTACTAAGAAAATATTATTTATTTTTTGTCATGTGTCAAAGAGAATACATGTTCAATGAAATTAAATGCAAAGAATTATTTTATTAACGTTAATTAACATGATGTGGCGGAACTAATAAACATTAAGACGAATTTTATTAATTAATTAATTTTACTTTTTTAGATTTTTATAACTAAAAGTGACGCCGCCTATGGTAATACTGTGGTAAACGCATGCATCTTACAACTTTGAAAGTATTTATTGTTTCTCTCACTATCAGTAAACCATTCCAACAGAAAAATATGATGCATTAATGATTATTGTAACATATTTTAAGTAGAATGTAAACAATAAACAAATTAAACAGGATTTTCTTTGCTTAACCTTACTACGTAAAATTCTTTTTACTTGTGAAATGTGATTTCTGGTTCATTTCTTTCACTGCGGCTTTTACAGCCGTAAGAAGAACAAATCAGCATTGTTTTAAACAAAAATCCACTAAAACCTAACCACACTATTTAATTATATTGACACTTTTACACAACGCTGTCAACGCACTGTTTGGGATCAGTAAATGGAGCCGGTACCAAAATATTGCGTCAATTTTCGACGTACAGTCGGCATAGCAGTTACGTGTCCCCTCTCTTTCCTAGTCTAAGGTAATAACGATAATTGCATCTAGTAATGTAAATAGCCATTACCATTTAATTGAATTATTAGACATAAGAATTATAATCATTGAAAAGGAATGAGTATACAATATTAAAATTTGGATACCTACGGTAAGAAACACTGATTATTGAAATTGACGATTTCTGATAAAACAAACCAAGCAGTGAAATTCATAACAAAAAATTTTTTTTATGTTAAAAAAATTACTATAGTTGATCTGGCGATTAAGAAAAGTTATTATTTGGCAATTATTTGTGAAAACACAATGTGATATTTGTTTCCATTTTTTATATATCTACCTATATAAAAATTAGTGTAAATGTAATTTAATAGAATTAAATTTGATTAAAATCAAAATAGCAAATAAAATTTTAGAGAAAAATTAAAGTAAATTATTATTCTTTTTTCATTATCTTTGCACGTCAATGCCTTCAAACCGGGTAAAAGCAACAGGCGGGGCCAACCACCATTAGTGTATTTCTTATTATTTACCTCCCTTAAAAGTGAGAGGTACTTCTTGAAATAGCGCCAGTACTTATTGAACCTCCATTTTTTAATAGGGTGCATGAGCTCAGTAATTATTTATACCTATCTACAATATTAGGAGACTATATTTTACTGCTGTAGATTTATTATAGGGTAAAGAAGTAAAGAATTATTTTTTAAAATTTTAGCCTCATTATCAGTAGTTTCGAATAAAAAAGAAGGGAATCATCAGTTTTCAGCAATCTCTTTAAATTACATAGGTAGGTACCTATTCTAATTAAACTGTTAAAAACAAAAATCCGATTAAACGAAACAATCGATGAGTGGTTTACCTAATGAACCTAACGTTCCCAGAAAAACGAATAATTTGGCTGTGACAGACAGACATACAGAAACTATTTCGCGACATACGGAACCGTAAAGACCACACATGCAAAACTTGATAGAAAAAATATATTAACAATCATTTATTTAATCGTATACATATGAGTCGTAAAGACACAGGTATAATTTATTTTGATTTCTTTTATCGAATGTAAACATTTCTCTATCTTGTATACACTCATGGACGGAATTTGTTCTTGAATGTGAAGTTGACCTTGCAAGATTATACCGAGTGCTCCATTTAACTTGAGACAGGCTTGTATCTTAATAACGGTGCCTTTTATAAAGAAAAAGGCAATTTTTCATTAATCCAATTTTATTAATAAAATACGAAAATGGCTGTGCAACTTACAAAAAGTTAGTGCGCGGCCGCTTTATCTATTGTTCCACTATTCATCAATACTATTAATGAATAATGTTTTATGTTCTATATTCTAAATTTACAATCGGATTAATTTTTTTTTAATAAAAGTTTATTATTCTTTTTCGTATAATTCTATTATGCAGTAAAAAATATAAGGGAAATGACCTTGAAATAACCGTAATAGGGGTGTCACATTGAAAAATTAATTATTTGTAGGTGCCCGCCCTCAAATGTCCAAAAAATTGCCGAACTACCCTCATTTTCTGCTACCATCACACCACTACAGTTTAAACAGCGTCACGTTTCTTCTGGAGTCTACAAGTTACCTTTGGTGAGGGGTTTTAGTTGGTAGGTCTTCCTTGGAGGAAATCCAACACTACCCAGTTGTACGGGCGGCTGGGTGTCTTTTGAAGATTTCCCCTCTTCCACAAAAACACAAAAAAAAATGGTGTGGTAAGTAACTTGTTTCATAGGAATTTAAGCAAGTGATTAAAGAAAGTTGTAATATTGCAACTTTGGAAGTTAATTGTCTCTTCTTACTTTAGCTTTTCTTCCCCTTTCGACAAAATTCACCTGCTGATTCACTGTTTTGTTTTTCACTTAACAATTCTTTGTAAAATGTTTATATTTCCTTAGTGTGTACTTCTTACTATTTTTTTAATTGTGATGTACGTAGTTTGTGCAGATTTTTTTTTCACCAAATAAAACTTATTTTAAACTAATGTTTCTTTTTATTATTCCTCCACAATACTCCTTGGTTACAATTTGACATGTAATAACCATTTTAAAAAAAAATGGTTGTTGCATGTCAAATTCTAACTTCTGTTTGGAAAAAATAGTTGTGAAACCATATAGACTCCACTCAATTTAAATTTCGCGCCTTTACCTATATAGTTTGCACTACATTCCAGAGATGGCGCTGTCCCTCGAGATTTTCATCTATATACCTCCCTTGTCTATGGTTAAATCAAAATTAAGTGCATATTTATTTAGTGGTTGAAGAATAAGCATTATGTATGTGTATATTTTTTGTGAAAGTGTTTAATTAGTGAAAATGAGGACGATGCCTTGTTGTGAACCTGATACGATTATAAAACAGCACGAAGGTAATTAATAAGTGATTCAAGGATGCAACAGATATGCATTCAAAAAATTTTTTTTGCAAATTGATGCTCTAACAGTTGTTTTAGAAGGAAGGTTTTCAGAGATTGAAATAGAAGTAAGTAATTTTTATTTATGTCTAGTTTATTGTGTTCTTTTGGTTTTAGCAATTTGTTTTTAAATTAATCCTTCCTACCATTACTTGTTAAGTTATATTTACACATGAATAAATTTAATTGTTTGCCTGTACTAAGTATCTCCTAAATTTTTTGTTAATAAAATTTGTAAAACAAAGTAAGAATTTTATTTCATTAATTTTAATATTTGTTAAATTGATTTCATGTCGTGAGAAAAACTGGTGTCTTTGTATTTAAAGCAAAATACCATTTTTTTTCACTGACAAATCAATTTAATATTTTAAAAATAAAATTTGAATACAAGTAAAAACACACCCATACATTTACACGCGTAAAGTTATGTTTGTGTTGGTTATTTTGAGTTATTATTAATATGCATGTGTGTTTAAATGATGCAGAAATCCCCACAAAACACCTTAACTTATGTGACGTAACTATAGATGTCGGTAAAAACAATATTTCTTAGAGAGTGGCCTATCTATTTTCATCACTCTAATCTATGATCATGGTCTGGGCACTTTGATTTAACTGCCCTCTGGTGAATGCGTCCAAGAGGAGTCATTTTAAAAAGCTTTAGAAGCTAACCTGGTAATAGAAATCGATAGTCTGAAAATTGTCAGCAGATTGCGCCTACGAAAATTGCGAAGTTGTATTGCATTTGTTGTTTACTTTAATTGGTAATTCCCCTATACATTTCAACGCTTAAGGCGTAATTGAGGTCGAAGAATAATTGAGGTGTAAAACATGACGTGAAGTTGCGTGAAATGTATTTTTAATGCAAAATATTGATGTTATTTAATGTTTGATGAACATAAAGTTATTAATATGTGTGTAACATTCGTTATTCGTCAGTTCTGGTCAGTTCACTTACAAAGTGCTATTCTTCTGGTGTTTACTATTTAGTTATTCTAATCGTTATTGGCAAGATTAGCATTGATTGATCTTACAATATTTAAGAGAAGTTTGATAATGAAGCAAAAGCATTGTTTTATTAGTCTTTGAGGTCTGGCTTGTAAAAAGTAAGTTTTTGGACATCACTAAATACCTGTTTACTACTGTATCATTAAACTTCATTCTAGGTTTTGACATCTTGTCAATTATAGGTTGCAAAACATGTTGGCAAATGGCGAATCACCCTTAGCTGTATATATTATCTGTAAAAGGCATCTTCATTCAAGTCAGGTATCACAAGGACAAGAGAATTGAAGAATTACTATAACTAAGGTGTATTTACAACTTCAGTTATGTATAAGGTGCTGTATGCGTCAATACAATAATAAATAATGTTCTCTTTCTCACATCTCTTTTTTTTAAAAAAAAAAAAAACAAAAATTTAAAACCCATGCACCGTCACAAAATTTCAAATTTTCCGCCATATAACGATGCTCTACTGACACTTAGATGGCGCCAAGAGAAAGACAAATTCCTACAAATGTGTAACTTTTAGTAGATACTTGTCGCACGACCTTTTGGATGCATTGCCCAGGTGGCAGCACATTTTTTACAAAATTTAGAGTGGCCCATCTATAGTATTCATTATCTAGGTCTATGATCACTCATTTATGGGTCTAGCATCGCTAGCATTTATCTATGGCTAGCATAGTGAACCAAGTGAACATCATAGATAGTGAACATTAAAAAGTAAATAATTCTTTCTTTTTCGTTATAATATTAATTGATGGCTACATCAATTTAAATAATTTGATCTAATCGATTAAAAGTGGATGTTACTAAATTAAACTGTGCAAGGAAATGGAAATAGTTATATAACAAGTTTGTAGGTTAGTTTTGTACATGTTTTGTATGAAAAGTCTGCAATGCCGGAAAATGATGATAAAGATAATGAAACGAAAATTGAAGAGGAATGGATGGTAATTTATAATAATTTCTAACGGTGCAGTTATTTATAACCCAATAAAATTTTAGATAAGAAATTGTGATATTTATTCTGACGAATATTCTGATTGTACTAGTATTAGAGCTCGTTTTCACCAATATTTTGTTTACGGAACTACACTGGATTGTTCTCAATGGAAACGAGATTGGGACAATTGTTGCAAATGGGAAAAAAATAAGGATGAAAATGCAGCAGTCAGTGTTTAGTTCTACTTTGTACTTATAGTAAATGTATGTACGTTTCTTTTTGCTATTTGTTTTTTAGAAAGAAGTAATTAAAAGTGAGTGTAAAAGGCGTTTAGAGAGGTTAAGAAATCATTATGCTAATGATGTTTGGCAGAAACGTTTAAGTCCTCCTGAAGATTGGGAAAAGCCACTTCCCAATCACATGATAAAAGAATATGAACATACCTATTTATATTTAAAAGCAAAAGAAATGAGGGGCGAAGTACCACCTGATGCTATCTCAAAATACTGTAGTATAATGTAAAACTGAATTTGTTAAAATTGTTAGCAATTGTGCAGTTTGGTTGATCTCTACTCAATTTTCTTAAAAATACACTATGTTGTAGAGTTCGTCATGCTGAACAAGAATATACATATATGTAGGTTACTGTAACGGGTGTGTGGGTGTGTGTGTAAATATACAGACATACACCTCCAACCTCAACCTAATACGCTAGTACACATAAACACTTTATAGTCAAGCCTTCTTTATCTGATCTACAACGTGGACATTACATGTTCGCAGGTTTTTTGGATTTTTAAAAAACCACGAACGGATCATTAGGGGCTCATTTCCGATTAATTGCAATAATGTTACTTTTTTATATATTCCTTAAACTTTTAATAAAAATTTGACCAAAATTGTCGGTAGGGTTATTTCATTAGCTATTTCGTTTGCTGTAATTACTTTAGTTTGTACTAGTGTAGTAATCAAGTAATTTGCAGTTTGGGACTTTTCGTATCTTTGGTTCGTTTAAAAGAACTAATTATGTTGGTATCACTAACAGTTATGTTGCTCACTTCATGTGAGTGACTCACTGACGTATGTTAATATTTTCAAACAGTGCAGGTTATTTACCAGCAATAATAAAAAAGAGAACTTATCGCAAGTATTACAAAGATAATAATTTTTTTACTTAAAGTACAAATAAACATATCAACGAATTTTTCGAAGAAGTTTTGTGAAGGTACGCAGCGTCTAACCGTATTTGTGGAAACTGTGATATTCAATTCATTTTAATTATGGCTAATAAGGACGATTATTTAATAGAATATCGTCAATTTTTTGAAAACTTTGCATTAACAGTAAATCCTAACGACCAGCTACCGGTTAGATTATCAAGTTATAAATTGGTGAATACAGAAGTCGTTGGTGGAATCATTGATTGGAGTACTCAATATTTAAATCAGAAGTAAGTGATGCCATTTTAACCTTACCTCTTATCTATTTCTTACCTATAACTTCTGTAAATAAACTCTTGGATTGTAAACTAACGTTAAATGTCACGTCAAAGAAAATACGTTATGTACAAATAGAACGGAGTTTCATCAGGATAAACATTTTTTATGTTGCAGTAAGGAATAATTTATTAATTCGTCCTGATTTTTTCGACCTCATTTTTTTTACAAATTGGTTAAAATATTTTTTTACCGGGTGTACGAAAATAAAACAAAATTAAGCCCGGAAGAAACACCACTTGAATTGAAACAAAATTCTTGAATTTTTATGCATTAAATAGGTAGAATGTAAGATCAATACAAGCTAATTTTCCTAGTTTATAACCAATGATTGATGATGAGTAATAAAACTACCAATAATATTCTTATAATTGAAAATTAATAAAACATACCTATCAACTTCAGGGTTTAGCTAGTTTGCTAAATACGTTGATGAAAATTGTATTAAAATCCTGATGGCATTCTTGCATAAAACGGAATATTGCCATTCGGCGGATAGCCAAAATTTTTGGCAAGGCTGAGTCTTAAATTGATTTCGAAGAGTGTAGTCACTAATTAAATCTATCAATTGCCAAAAAACTTTTTTAAAAATCCTGTTATGTTTTATACTCCATCAGTTCTCTGACCTAAATTATATTTTATGCAGCGGTGTTGTGCTCATTTGTTTAATTTTTACAATATTTCGTAAACACATTTTATGCGACCGGAACTGTACAAGACTTGCAAAATGAACGTGCCTGTGAATATTGATTCCATATTGTGGGTGGAAATTACTAAAGTTACTGAAGTTTAAATCAACATGAAAATTGTTTTGTTTCAAAATGGGGCTTATTTATCTATTATTTCTTAGTATACTTATAGCAAAAAAAAAACTGCAGAATAAAATAGACAGCTGTGGCTTAAATGCATTTTAGTATGATGACATGTCACAAATGTTAATTAAAATAACATCGCGCATGCACATGAAGTGGAAAATTCGTAAATTGTCAATATAAGTACTTATTTCTACAAAACGATTGGAATTTTAAAATAAATCAGATTTTAGTGTTGTTAACAAACTTTTGTAAACTGTTCTTCACGTTCGTGAACTATTAATGTGTTGATTTAGTCAAATATTTATGTAAGTTCAAATTTCGGTTAAATTTTACATAACCTCAATAACGTTGAATAAAATTTTTTTAGCGAATTAAACCATCATTTAGCTAATTAATATTATATTCAGTTCAACGTTTTGGGTTTCAATTGTTGCTTAGTAATGGCACTTAATGAGTGGAAACCATCAGAAGACGCATTGTCTACGATTGTACGAGTCCTCCAGGACTCGCTGGTTCCTGATAGTGGTGTGCAGAAAGCAGTACAAGAAAAGATTGTTCTAATGCAAAACTATCCTGACTTTACAAACTATTTACTTTATATCCTGTCTAATGCTCAATCTTACGATGACCATGTTCGTACACTAAGTGCCATAATTTTAAAGAACAACATTTCCACCCTTTATGAAACTTTACCAATAACCATAATTGAAATTGTTCGGCAGCAATGTTTAGAGTTGATGAAGGACTCTTCTAAAGAAGTGAGAACCAGCGTTACTACATTGATAGGTGTATTAGTATGCAAAGATAGCATATCATCATGGCCAAATCTAATCCCATACTTATGCCTTTTGCTCGAGTCTTCTGACTGTCATTTAAGTGAGACAGCACTGTCAGCTCTTTTTAAAATATGTGAAGAGTACCATTCAAAGTTGGGGTCTGGTCAGGAAGGACACAATGAAATGATAAATGAGCTGTTGTCTAAATTTATAACACTTGTCACAAATGAACGAGCCAGTATTAGGAAAGAGGCTTTGAAGCTTCTTAATCAGGTAATGCAAGATGATATGGACTTGACAAAGAAACATTTTGATACAAAGTTATACATGAATAGTTTACTTCAAATTTTAAAGGACAATGACCCTGAAGTTCAAAAACTGATATGCCAAGCTTTTGTAATGTATATTGAGACAAGGGATGTTAATATTTTGCCTCATATTGCCACCATAGTGGAGTACATATTTTCTAAGCTAGAACATGAAGATAATGAAGTAGCTTTGCAAGGTTGTGAATTTTGGCTAGCAAGTGCTAAGTTGCCCAGTTGCAGAGAAATTTTTTTACCATATGGTAACCGTTTGCTACCAATTTTAATCAAAAATATGAAGTATTCAAACTTTGAGCTGGATGCTTTAAAAGATCACTTAGGCATTGACGAACATATAGAAGACAAGGCTGATGATATTCGACCAAGAGGCTTCAGTACTGGTGGAAATGATGATGAGTATTGTGAAGAGATTGATTATGATGCCAAAGATCTGATGGGTGAGCCAAACGTTGGATGGACTTTGAGAAAATGCAGTGCCGCTTCTTTGGATGCCCTTTCTTTGCAATTTAGAGAAGACGTGCTTCCAATAGTCATACCAATTATTAATCAGGCATTGAACCATAATGATACGTTAATTAAAGAATCTGGAATATTGGCTCTAGGTGCCATAGCTGATGGATGTATGTCTGGGTTATCTCCATATTTGCCTGGACTGGTACAGTACCTGCTGGTCTGTATGAACCATGAACATTCCTTAATTAGAGTTATAACGTGCTGGACATTGAGTCGTTTTATGACTTGGATTATGGAACCTGAACAGTCCACTGAAGTTTACTTCATTCCAGTTATGACAGTACTTCTAAAGCACTTCCTTGATGGAAATAAAAGAGTCCAAAGAGCTGCACTCTCAGCCTTTTGTATTTTTCAAGAAGAGGCTCGTTTTAAATTGGTCCCATATATTGATTTGATTCTTCAAGCTTTTGTAATGGCTGCAAAAAAATTTAAGTATCGCAATTGTTTACTGCTTTACGATGTCGTTGGTGTATTGTCTCAAAGTGTTGGTAATCACCTCAATAAACCAGAGTACATAGAAGTACTTTTACCGCCTTTAATGCATAAATTTAATTCCATTCCTGTTGATGAGGATGAAGAATTTCTGGCTTTGATGGAGTGCCTTTCAAATGTAGTTACCGCAGTAGAAGTAGGATTTCTTCCATACGCAGAGGTGGCTTACAACAGATGTTTGCAAATCTTGAATGAAACAGTTAAGAATATACTATGTTTTAATGAGAAGCCAGCCGAGTACGATCCACCTGAAAAAGATGCCATGTGTGTGGCCCATGATTTACTATTGGGAATGGCCGTTGGATTAAAAACGTACTTTATAAAATACGTTACGAATAGCAATCTTCTTCAACTTTTATACTATACACTTCAAGAAGAAATGGTGCAAGTTCGACAACCAGCGTTAGCTCTGTTTGGAGAACTCGTTAAACTTTGTTTTGACCATATTAGCCCACAAGTACATGACTACATTCCCATTATCGTCCAAAACTTAGACAAACAATACGATGGCACCTGCAATAATGCAGCTTGGGTTGTAAGTAAACTATGCGTTGTAATGGGACAAGGAATAGAACAGTATGTACCACAAATATTAAAAAGATATATAGAAATAATGCAAACATGCAATGGGGCTAAAACAATGTATCAAACAGTTGCTATTTCATTATGTAGTTTGGGTTTAGTTTTTCCCGACACCATTACACCTTATTTGGGCAACATTTTAAGGCCTTGCTGTCAGGCCATGAGGAACGTAAGAGACTGCGATGAGAAAGATTTAGGTTTTCGCGGCCTATGTCAGTTAATCATTCGGAATCCTTCAGCTGCTATTCCGGACTTCATATTCTTCTGTGATGCTGTAGCCTCTTGGAATGACATTAAGATCGATCTAAAAGATATAATTCGAAACATACTGACCACATTTAGGAATCAATATGGGGAAAATAATTGGAGCTCTTTCTACGAACAGTTCCCTCCAATGTTGAAATATCGACTGAACAAATTATATGGAATTTAAATTTGAGGGCCTACTTAAAAGAAACGGGGAAAACTTCGGTCGCGTAAATGTCAAAACAAAGTAATTTCGTTCGCGAAAATATTTAATTGCGAAGTAACACATAAAAGTTACGTTACTTATTTGAAACATACATACACATATACATTTACGTTAGGGTGGGAAGGCTTGAGTGCACCTGCCTTAAGTACTACGCGCGGTAACTTTTACTAAACGAAACTCGTGTGGGAGGGTTCGTTTCAATGATGTCTCGTTCTCTTTGGATCTTTTCATTAATATCTGACTTGTTTGCTCTGTTATTACTGCAAATACAGGGTGTTAACGACTTCCTTTATATACTTAAACTAATGGTACTAAGAAAAGTGTGGTTAAAGCGGTATGCTAAATTTTAAAAGTAGGTACTTCCTAATAGGCGAGTGGTGAACCTTCTATAAGATAAATAAAAAAAGGCACAAAATCGACTTGTTACGTTATTGGGAATGAAAATAAATATATTTTTTTTCCGAATTATAGGCAGATCGTTATTAACAAAAAGTTGGAAATCAAAAAAAAAACAGTCGAAAATTTTCTTTCTTGAAAATACTTTTACAAAGCTAATTGTTTAAAAATATTTCTTGTCTTTTTTTCTATCTTGCTATCTTTTTGAAAAATGTACCTTTTGCAAGTTATAGCAATTTAAGCTCTAAAAATAAACAATACTTGAAAATATACATCTCAATTTTTACTGAATCTAACTCCCGATGTCGCAAAATGATTGTTAATTGTTATACGTTAACTTTGTATTTTTGTAGCAAAAAGACTTCCCATTTTCAAAATGTAACTTCTTATTTCTTGCCAAGGAAATAATCTTACGATGAAAATGAAATGTAGTAAAATTACAAATATACTAGTTAATGTATAAGTATTAGCTGTGTATTGTGACGCGACTAGTTAAAAGATTCAGTAGAAGAGGAGATATGAATTTTTAAAGTTTTGGATCCTTAATCGCCGAAATCGCCTAAATAACCCGAAAAGGGGATATTTTCCGAAAACAGTCAACAGACAAAAGTGTTTATTATTGTTCAATTAACCTAATAAAGGTATGTTAAAAATATTTTTTTTTTAAATATGTATTTATACATTTTACAAATTTATCTGTCATTCGGACAAAATAATGTTATGTAGGTTTTTCATTCTCAATAACGTAATCAATTGATTCTCCTTGATTTCACTTCACCTACTTTCTTCGGGAGGTTTAATGACTTTTTATTCATCTTTTTGAGGGTGCATCATTCGCTTATAAAAAATTCATACAGTTATCTCAAAATGGATAATCTTGTTTTTTGATGGTCAGTCATTAAGCAAAAAATATATAATTTGTATGATTTCAGGAAGACAAGTCCTTCCTTTATAGTATTTGATTTTTTACATATAAAGTAAGATCGTCAAAGCACCTTGTATTACAAATGTTCATTTATGACCTAATTGGATAAAAATCGTGGGGGAGAACAGTTATCGTCTTGACAAAAATAAAAACATTTTATATTTTCTAAGATATTGGAAGAAAACGGGAGTAACTAGCTACTTTCAATAAATATTTGGTTGGTAGGTACACTGTTTTTACTTATTTAAAATTCAGCTTTTTTTCTTTGTCTTCTGTATTAGGTAGTGTTAATTGGGGCACGATAAAAATGATACTTTTTTACAGAAATTTGTTAACTTTTGTATTACGTTGTTACAAGTTAACGTTTTTGTTTATTAATATTTTGTGTGTTTAATTTATTTGTGACCACATTTGGGCAATATTACTGAAATATAATACCCAATTTTTCATGATATTACTTGAAAAGTAATAAGTAAATATTGGGTAGGTTTTATTTAACGGAGGTATTATTTTTATTATTTATGTACATCATAATATTGTTTAACAGACTGTTATTTGTAGTATAAAACTTGACTCTATTTTTATTACTTTCTGTGAGATTGACTAGTTGCTGTAACTATTCCAATAAATAATAATATATATTTATGTGTATTGTTGTTCTTTATTAATACCAAATATTTTTAATAAAACAGTAGGTACTAAAAATAATTAAAACAGTGTGTGTTAAGCCGTTTATTTAATAACTACCATTGTCAATTATTTTAGTAACACATTGGTACACGGTTAATTAAAATAAAACAGTTGGGGTGCCTTTTTGATAATTTAGTGCATCATTGCTGTCGTTGATTTGAGTACCCCATTTTCTTACGCCTTTAAGAGGGTTGAAAAGTATGTGGCTGTAAAGTGCAATTATGTGAAAATTAAGACTGGATCTTGTAGCTATTTAAAAAAACATATTCTAACACATTTAGTCTTCTCTGTCATACTTACCAAATGAAATTCTGGATAAATCAATTTATTGGAAGACGATAGGCAAAAGGGTTGTACATGCAAAATTTCAAAAAAAGTTTTTTGGTCCAACAAGTTCGAGCCTTTATTCTAAACTTTTGGGCATGTGCTGCCTTTCTGCCTATGATCTTTCAATAGCTTAATTTTATCTAGAATTTCATCTGGTAAGCATGGCAGAGGCGACCAAATTGTGTCAAAACATGTTCATTAGAAAATTGATTTTAATGTTAACCATGCCATCCAGCTCTAATTTTCATACCGTTGTGGTCTACATACACATTTTTCAACCCTCTTAAAGACAGAAAAGAGAAAATATCTTATAGCCGTAATTTGACGGTCTAATAAAATAAATGCCAATAAGCGGTTTTTGTCTTTGATTTATGGTATAAACTGTGAATAAGACAAAACAGTGCTTCAGTGTTAAATATTTATAATTTCATATCCAATTACGTACATAATTAAATTATTTATGTTGTTTACTTTTTAAGGAAATGCCCTCCATCATTGTTAGCTCCTCTAATAAAAATTATTATAGAAGAGACAAGAAAAACATGCAAGAAACAACCAACTTTGTGTGGATTTAATCCCGATGATAATGGTAAGTAAAAGGCGTAAGGAAATATTTGTATAGAAAAAATGGAGTAAAACTGATATACACATATCGACAGTCAAATAAAAGAAATAAATATATCAATCACAAGACACTTAAAAAATTTTCGTAGAGGTGATTTAAATTAATTAATAGATAATGTTTCTGTGAGGAACACGGTAACTATAAGACATACAAAAAAAAATTAATGTCGCATCCACGATCTGTTTTTTTGAGATCAACTTCCTGGTGTTTTCAAAAAATTGCTATTGTCTTTTGTATTCGAGTTATAAATAAAAGTTGGAATTTTCGAGTTTTTAAAATATGTCCATATCTTGGTTGTTTATTAAATTAAAAAAAAAAACCGATTTTCACGTTCTTCAGGCACTTTTTTACATAGAATACAATACGTCGAGGAAAATTTAAAAAAGTCATGAACTTTCGAGTTATAATACTTAGTAAGAAATAAAACACAGGAAGTTTCCACAAAATTAGTTTACTAAACTTTATGATCGTTTCGCTTAACGTAGGCTTCTTCAGAAGTAATACATTTGAACTAAAACTAAGCTACTTATATATACACATTCGAGTTATAGCATAAAGTTGTGTTTTTTTTAAAATAAGAATCATAATTGGCAATGCTTTAGTTAGAAAGACAATTTTTTCCTCTTTTTAAAAATATACATACAATACCTATATTACATGGGGTCAATTTTGTTGACTAAAGGGCAATAATAGCGAAAACAATTTTTTTAAGGCTTTTACTTGCTTTTTTATATTTATTTCTAGTAGGTGTCTGTCGTCTACCCACTATCGCCACTTTTAAATGCGTATTATTAAGTTGCAGTTTTACATTTACGCTCATTTAATCCTAAAACTACAAAATACTCGAAATGAATGTGTTAGGATTAGAAAAAAAAACAATGAGCATTATCAAAGTCAATAAGCAAAATGAAAAAAAAAAGGATGATACATTTTGAGACATGAAGGGCATATACAGGGTGGTTCTGATATAAATACGGATTTTTGGAGGGTGTCAACTAGATGCAATATATCATCGAATGGTCACTACAGCAGCGCGGTGAAGAAACAAAAAAATTTTCAAAATTTTTGAAAAACATCTTAACATGAATTAATTTGAATACGGTCCTGTGCGTTTTCGCTTTGACTTAAGCAACACATTTGGCAACTGTCACAAAATTCTGATGAACTAAACGCCATTTTTGAACACACTTGTTTACGTTACAGTGGTTACAGTAACCGAGTAACCTCATTCACGGTCAGCTGATTGAAGACAGCGTTGCCACTACACACGACCAGGTCAATCGAGGACACGTCTTACACAGGACCGTACTCGGTTTTGCCTGTATTTTCACATACGTTTTTCTCGAAAACGGTAAACTTTAGGACCTGCGAAGTTTTGCTTAATTTTCTTATTTTCTACTGCCCTATCACCTCCTTAAATATCCGCAGTTATATCAGTAACACCCTGTATAGGGGCAAAGTAGGGCAGCGGTAGACCTAGATTAAGGTTGTAAGCAAAATTAGCGAAGATTATCTCCAATCAGTTTTCGGATTGACGACTTTGATGATGATAATAATGACCACCTCATTGTCAGAAAGGGTAGCTACGTTTTATTTTAAATGTACACCTTTGTTTCAGTATATGAACCACTAAAACTAATGCAAACTGTAATGAATCAAATAAATGAAATATGTCTCCGCTACTTGGATAATAGTAAGCTGTGTAGTCTTCCTTCACCAGGACCTCCTTATTGTAAAGTTAGTGCCTATGCTATAAAAAATTCTAGAAGAAAAATGGAAGATAGACATCTGGTTATCCACGACCTAAACACAATGTTCAATATTCAGGTATGGATCGACTTTTAGACAAATATTTTCTTAATTTGTATATTTTTTTATTTTAATGCTATTTAATGTAGAATAAAGTATTTGAGTAACGGTGCGTTTGTTATTTCAGGATACGAATCCGTCCAGTTTTTATGCAATTTTTGATGGTCATGCAGGGCATGATGCTGCCGCGTACAGTGCAGCTCATTTGCATCAATTTCTAGCAGAGAACAGTAACTATGCCACTGATCCTAAACAAGCTCTTCGCGAAGCATTCCTTAAAACGGACGCCTTATTCGTCAACAAGTGCCAAATTGAAGTAAACGATCTGCTTTATAATTAACGTTGTAAATTATAAAATCTGTAAAGCTGTTGCACTGAACGATGTTAAAAATTTGTTTAATTTTTTATTTGCATTATCAGCAAACTACAAATTTATCAACGGTTTCGGCTAATTATTATTATTGTATTACAGAATTTAAGTAGTGGTACTACAGCTGTTTGTGCTCTTCTTCGTCCCAAAGAAAAATCTTTGTATATTGCATGGGTTGGTGATTCCCAGGCCCTTCTTGTCAAGGAAGGTAGGGTGTTGCAATGTGTACATCCCCATAAGCCATGCCGGGAGGTAAGTGAAATTTATGATGAATCGATTACAATTGCATATACATTAGCTTCTATTGACTGCTAATTTTCTATATTTTTCCTATGAATTTCATTGCCATAAGTTTGATTAATATGTATGCTAAAAAGCGACCTTTTGGTGATCATGTCAGACTATAAGTCAAAACACATAATGACGTGATCAGTGATCACTTTTTAGTTCGAGTCATGTACACTATTTTTTCTTATACTGTTGCGGAAAGCTCGCAATAAAAGCAATATTTTGGTAACAGGAAAATATTATGAAGAGGTGACATTAAAAATTTTTGCGCGGGCTACGTGATTGATAACGATAAGTTTTTATTCTGTTCTAAAGGGTCTTTCAATAAGTACGTTCCATTTTTAAACAAAACAGTTGCGAGTGAGGTATCGCTTCATTTTTTTCATTTGAAGGAATATTTTATGTCATTATGTGTGATATATAATGTCGTTGAAATATCCGCCGTGGCTTTGGTGGGTCTTGCGTATCCTATATATACAATTTTCGATGATGTTGCATAAATTTGTCTGAATTTGCTGAATGGTGTTCGTTGTGTTATCTTTGAAAGCATCAATTGTTTGGAGTTTATTCGCGTAGACCTGCTATTTAAGATACTTGCAAAGGAAGAAATCTAAAGGCGTTAAATCGCTGGATATTAGAGGTCAATTCTCGTCGCCGGGACGATGCTGCCGTGTGAGATAACCGTGCTCTCAAATAGTTCATGCAGTGTCCATTGTGGCTTTATCAGTGCGGCATGTAGCGCCATTCTGTTGAAACCACGTATCGGTATCCATATTTTCAAGTGTAAACTACAAAAAATTGCTTGTCATCAACCAGTACGGACCAATGATTCCTCTAGAGTCTAAACCAAAATCCGCAACAACCACTGATTTTTTTTCTTGTGTGGATTAGAATCACCAAACGTTGAGTAGTATAGACTAGAATAGAACACTAATTTTGTTAATAACATTTAGTGATTTGCTACAACCATCCTTAGTGATTTGATACACACTACTTATCAATTTACAACAAGTTTGATAGATGTTGATTTAACAAAATGGCCGCTATAACGTCACAAAGTTCGAGCGTCCCTATCACAAAGACTACTGAAACGAGTCCAATCTCTGTATACAAAAAACGTCCGCAATATTTGAAAAAATAAGCGTTGGCGCGTAGAGGGCTACGAATGATAAGTCACCAAGGAAGAGGGGAAATTATGATATTTCTGAAATCGAATCTATGACGTTCACATTAATATCCAATCGCATTTTGTTAAGTTCCTGAGACTTACATATAACTAATTTTACTTGCTAACTTATGTAAGACAGCGCGGCTGGCCTTATTTTAAAGTTTATTATGGACAGATTATCTATAAGAAACCTATCTGAGTTTGGACTGTGTGCTATAGTGGCCATGGTCCCTATTGAAAGATCCTATAATTGAGAATGGGTCGAAAAGTGATTCGTTCAGTTCAATTTTGTGGGAAGAAAAGTTAACTTTACTTGCTAGTATGACAAAAAATTATACATTAATTCCTTAAAAATCCTCAGTATGACTAGAAAAATAGACTTGCCAATTAGATATGACTTGAGCCATTTTAGAATTATTCTCCTAGTACTTTAATAACTTAAGCCATATAACTGATGATGATATTCCGGGCTTTTTGGCCGTGGTCTAAAGGCCACAAAGCCCGGAAGATCATCATCAGTTATTTGACGCCGGTCATGAAAGCCTACACACCTTTATTAATCCATATAGTTATAACAGGATGTAATGTTGATTGTTGTAACGTTGCTTTCTTGGTGTTAAATTTAATTTTGCTTATTTAATTTTTTAGGACGAAAAAAGTAGAATTGAAAAAGAAGGAGGAGCTGTTATTTTTTGGGGAACATGGAGGGTAAATGGACAGTTAGCAGTTTCAAGAGCTATTGGTAAATTTGATTCTATTATTGACTCACTTCATATATGATTATTATTGTTTTCGCCAACAAATACAAAAAGTATTATTCTCATTGTGTAGGTGATTTAGAATACAAACCTTACGTGACTGCTACTCCTGATGTTCGAGAAATTCAACTTACAGGAGAAGAGGATTTTCTTATTATTGCCTGCGATGGATTGTGGGACTTTCTGTCTGAGGATGATGCCGCCAATAGTGTCTATGAAATGATCTGCTCAAATACAGGTAGGTAATAATGTAGGTTTTATTCTGTGGTAATCTTGATGTTACATTGCAACCCCCAAAGAATTTTTGGCGGAAGTGGACCATAATTTTTTTTATGGGAATTTAAAGGGTAAACCTTTCGTATCGTAATCCCTACGGAACATAGCTCAAAATGACTTATTTAAAAAAGTTGGGAAAAGGTTTTTTTAACACCTGTTTTGCAAAAAAAGATTGATTTTAATGTACTTAATCAAATCTTTACCCGAATGATGGTTTGATGGCATTCTGACAGTAATAATTATTATTCTTCGGGAGTGATCGGGAACTGTAATTACTAGGTCGTTTGATTTGTTGAACATTTACAGGTAAATAAATCGCGAATAACAACGATTGTCACATACGCTAACATTGAATTAGATAAGTTATGTGGTTAAAGTTTGTTCCTTTACTTATTTTGACTTTATTTTCATTTTTAGGGAACTAAACCTCAACGTCAAAAATTCAAACGACCGAATACTGACGACCACTATCGAATAGTGACCATTATTTTTGGTGACTGCTATAAAAATGTTATGATTCGGACATACTTTTAATTGCATTAAAATTCGACATTTATTTACAAAAAGAGTTTCCGAAAAGCTTTTCTTCCAATTATTTATTTTAAATATTCAATAATGTTGAGCAATTTTCTCAAAAGAAAAACCTATTTTTCGTGGAGATCATGATAAGGAAGTTTTACTCGTTGAACCCCTATAAAAATTGTGGTGCTTTTCCATAAAAATCCTTTGGGGATTTTCATGTCCCATCAAAGATAACAAATACCCGAATTCGGAAGATCATCCTCAGTGACTATCCAAGTGGGATTTTTAAGCATTTCTTATTAATGATAAACATGAATAAGAATATTATTATTTTTGAAAAGTTATCCTCTGTTAGGATAAAAAATTGTTTAATAAATGTGTAGATTTTGAGATTGAATACTATCGACGTTAACTGGAATCATGTTATAGATTTTAGTTTAAACACGTTAAAACTTGACATTTACCTATAAAAAAGACGTCACAAACCTTTTTTTTTCAATTACTTCGTCTAAATTTTTAGTAAATGTAGTATTTTGACCACTGGGAGTCGTATTTAGTGTACAAATTAGGAAATAAAAAAAAATCCAAGCTCAGATATACCAAGTGGCCCATTTTAAACTCCACTCATGTATTTCCGAAAAAAAATCATTAAGAAAAAAATATTTAAACAAAAGTTGTAGGGTATCGAGGTAAAGTTGATCATGACCTTTACAATGGACTTTATCGCAGAAGACTAAGTTTTGTTTTTCAAATAAAAACCTATATTTTTGACCTGGGAACGGAAATATCAATGTTACCATAGATAAAACTGAACGCGCGGTTAAAACTTTAATCTGGGACCAAATTGATAGAATGTCATCGGCTATGAAGTCCCCCCCCCCCCCCACCACTGACTCGTGTCATTTATCGCCTTTGTGAGATTCAAGATCGCGAACATGGAAACGTAAGTTTTATTTTAACTCGTTTTACTGAAGTCTTTAATTAAAATCATTAAAGTATAATATTTTGTCTCGTCACATTTGCACGATCAATGCGATTTATTCGTAAATAAATCACGAAAAAAGATAAACTTACATTCAATAAAATGTTGTTTTCTTAGAAGTGTTTTATCTTTAAAAAGTATTTGAAAGATACGTATTTTGTATCTAGTATTTCAGATACCATTCCAGAAAGTTTGCATCTGGTATCTGAAATACTTAATTTAAAAGTATCTTGCATTTTGTATTCCAGATACTTTGCACAGGGTATCTTGTACATCACTGTAAAATAGCAATGGTAAAAAAATCAATATTGCATAATTCACGGTAATTGTAAAGATACGCCTCCTCCCAATTGATTTTCCTGAAAATTCAGTATGTTATAGTTTGCCACGTTGGTCAAGAATATATATACCGGGTGGTCTATTTAATTTGAGACAGGCTTGTATCTCAACAACGGTATCTTTTATAAAGAACAAGTTTATATGAAAGTTGTTTAGTATTAAGGGGAAAGAAGATGGTGACATTGATTTTTCAGTGTGACACCCCTTTGATAGTTATTTCAAGGTCATTTCCCTTTTTAAATGAACACGTACATTTTTTTATTCCATAATAGACTTCTGTGAAAAAGAATAAATTTTATTTAAAAGAAAAATAATCCGATTGTAAATTTAGAAGATAGAACATAAAACATTATTCATTAATAATGTTGATGAATAGTGGACAATAAGACAATTATTCATTAATTCTTTTTTCTTAATAAATGGTGATCAACGGACAAGAGTATAGTTATTAATTTTCAATCCATTAATTATTAATTATTTAGATCTCAATTGTTGATACTTTAATTACCCGAACTCAAAAAAAGAGAACGACTCATCCGAAATTATGCTGTCAGATTTAATTAAATTGAATTAACTATTGTTCGTTTAAGTTTATTTATCAGTTTTTACATTTTCCGCTAAATATGAAATATCTTTTCGTGGAAGAAAAGACTGAGATGAGAATGCGACTCTTGTTTAAAAATTGATAACTACACTCTTGATTGTTGATCATTGTTTATTAAGAAAATTGGATTAATGAACAATTGCCTTATTGCCCACTATTTATCAACATTATTAAAATGTTTTATGTTCTATCTTCTAAATTTACAATCGGATTAATTTTTTTTTTAATAAAAGTTAATTATTCTTTTTCATAGAATTCTATTATGCAATAAAAATATACGTTTCCATTAATAAAAGGGAAGTGACCTTGAAATAACCATCAAAGTGGTGTCAAACTTAAAAATCAATGTCACCATCTTCTTTACCCTTAATACTGAACAACTTTCATATAAACTTTTTCTTTACAAAAGGCACGATTGTTGTCATACATGCCTGTCTCAAGTTAAATGGACCACCCGGTATATATACGTTGGGCCCGGAAACCACCCCTCCTTCATGGTGTTTTCGAGCTTCTTCATTTCGTGTATTTGTCTTCCATGTCTATTGTAAAACGCGATTAGTAGTAGTGGTTTGTTTATTTATTCGAATATTGAGATCGTGTAGAGTTTATTGTTGTAGATTAGATACGGAATAATTTATAGTCTTTATCTATAGGTGATACATGATACTGCTTCTTTGTTTAAACTTTGAAAGCGGTTATTCTTAGTGTGTTATGAATACAAATGTTGGGAAAGGGTGAGGGATATGTAAATGTAAACACACCTATCCTGTCGTAATACTTTCGTGTGTATTGCAATAGGTTATTCTTAACCCGTAACCTAACATAACTTCATGTTTTTTATAAAAAAATCCTGAAAAGAAAACCGGCCTCAATATCCTTGTCGAGTTTGATTTAATTTTCGCGAAATAACGAACAACACGCTCATGATTTTTTTACAAAAATTTTTTTACAAAAATCATGAACTTATGTTAGATTAGAGTTGAGTTTAAGTTGGTATATTTTCGAATATTTTAACAATTAATTAAAATCACAGCAACTGCTCAATAAATATATATTAGGCTGCAATCAACATTGCACCTTATCGAGCATCATTTAATTCCATGATCTTGACTAATAAAATTACTAACGAGAAAACGTTGTGAGATGACCGCCTTCAATTTAGTTCTGCTTTTAATAAGTTAATCTATATATCAAAAATAGGAATACACGGATTTTTTTGCCGAAAGAAATTTACAGGATAAAATAATGAAGTTAATATTCCCCTTTCCACATTTGTTTAACTGATCGAGACCTAGTGAATTGAGTAAATTATAGAAAAATACGAAAGATACATTTATTCACAAATTCAAAGAAGTAAGTCAGTTATATTGGATGGATGAAGCGTTTAAAGATTGTAATTATATACTTGTTAAAAAGTAAATAAAAACACGACGTAAAGTTACAAAAAATAAAGTTGTATTACTTTTCCACCTGAAGAAGGCACAGTGTAACGAAATAATTATTGTGGTATCAATACATGGTATTTGTTACTTTACGTAGTGTTTTTATTTACTTTTTAACAAGTATATTTTCTAGTCTAAAATAAAAAAACGCATTAATCAAAAAAGTATTAATCATTTTCCAATGAAGCCAATTCCAACTGAAAGAGCCAGAAAATCGCTAGATAAATGTCTCAATTTCTTTCATTTTAAACTTCACAATAAATTGGAACGCTCCACTTCCTTTCCGAGGTGGGTATAAGTACTATTTTTTACCACATTCGTATGAAAAGGGCGCCATTTAATTAATTAATCAGAGGTTATATGTGAGGTAATGTGACACCAGGTTTGTGTTAATGCGTACGCATATGTCTCTATATGTCTGAAAAAGCAGTATCTCCTCGTTCATGGACTGAGCAGACCGTAGTTTGTACTTCGTTTAATAGACTGCGCCCTTGAAGTTATTCAATTGCGGTTTAAGAATTGCCACGTTACTTTTTTATTTCGTGAAATTTTAAAAATTCAGTAAGCACATTCTCTTTAAGAACAGTCCAGATGAAGTTACTGAAATGTGGTTTAAGAATTGCCCCGTTACTTTTTTATTTCGTGAAATTTTAAAAATTCAGTAAGCACATTCATAAAGTATCTCTTTAAGAAAAGTCCAGATGTGTGTTCAAGTTTTTTTTTTATCGAGAGCAACTTTATTAGAAATAATTTTGCATAAAAATCATAGTGGTAAAATCAAGCGAATGGTATATGTACATTAGTATCTATCTATCGTAGGAATAAAATCGGAGCCCCCGACATGGCAAGCTCAGCGAGCGTATCGCCTATTATAAATTTAATGATTTCTTTACTCTAGTTGCATAGGTCATTGCCACGATCATTAATGACTCGAACGATTCTTCTCGCTTGCAAAAACAACATAATGGATCGCTTTACTGCTAAAAAACTTCGGTTCTTAGTAGCATCGATCCTAGAATTTCTTATTTGAAACTACGTAATAAGTATTTTTGCTTGTATCTCTATAATCGAGACAACTAAGCTTTGATGTTCTGTACCTAGGTATATGGAAGCGAAACGAAATTCCACCAAGATTAAAAAAGTCATGATCGGTTTTTACAATCGCCTGATGCGTCGTTATATTATTACCCAATTATAATATTTATTTAGAAAGTGTGCTGTACAAGTATGATAAGCAATTAGCTGGTTTCATGTGTAATTTTCATTATTGATTTATGTTTCAAAATGCATGACGTTCGTATTAAGAATTTTAGTTATTCATAACTTGTATCAGCTTGTTCCAAAACAGGAAACAATGGCTCATCGCCTTATTAAATTGCACCTTTTAGCGGTTCCATGGGCTGTTAAATGCAGCGTGAAAGTTTCAAAGCCGCGTTTTGCACTATAAACTTCGAAATTAGAAAGCGTGTAGATTAGGTATTATTACCAACTGCATATATTTGCGAATAATATTGCACTTCTCCAAAACATTCTTTTTATCTGGTGGTTATTTTATTATTTTAGGAACGTTCTTGAAGTCTGGAAAATAACTCTTGTTCCTTTAATAAATTGGCTCTTGATTATCCAATAGTATAAAAAAGAACTTTTTGTTCTAATTTAAACAAATAGGCCGTCAGATAGTCTTAGAATTCAGTGACACATTTTCTCTTAAACATTATTATTATACACACGGAGAAAACGAGTACTGAAAATTTAACAATTTAACAAAAAAATGCAATATTTTGGTATCTACTATACTCTATATTGAAAACTCTAACGTCTGTATATGAAAAATTACTAAACGCTTTGTAAAATATATTTTTGTGATTATGAATTTTTATCATATGTATTCCAATAGCGTTTAAATATTACAATTTAAATTTTACATTTTTTCGTGTATATAAATGTTATTAGGTCCACTCGAATTTTGTAAACAATAATGATAATATTGTAATGAGTAAAAGCTGTAAATATCCATTCAACGAAGGTTCGTTTAACATTTTTACATTTCTAATCATAATAGATGCTTACAAATATTTGTTAGTTGGTCTGATAAAAATATAAAGTTGCAATTTCATTGACAAAAAATAATGTAATTAATATGATTGTGAATAGTTTATTAGCGGCAAATGTTTAAATCCGCCACTGACTGGAAGTATTAAAGTTTATACTTATCCTAAAAAGCTCGAAGGGTTTTCAAAATAAGGAAATCCTCTTTTGAACAAGATTTTCTAGTCCTTATTTTGATTAAGCCTTTGGAAAACCTGCCTTTTGTTGTGCTGTTTAAAATATGAACTTTAATGCTTCCAATTAGTAGAAGCGGGTTAAACAGGGAAAATGGTTATATTTTTCCTACATGTTGCGGCCATCATTCCAAACTTTTGAGCACGTGCAATTTTTCCGCCTATCGTCTTCGGATTGATTTTATTTAGAATTTCATATAGTTAAGGATGGTATATTCGATAAAATTGTGTCAAAAAATGTTTAACGCCCATCTCCGTAATTTAGCTAAACAATAGGTTCACCACCGACAAGGTCCTTTGGTTTAAATAATTCCACTGTCGGGTGGAGCCAAACAGAGGGTAAATTACACAAATTATTATGCTGATAGTAAATTATTTCATAAATTAATGCTTGGTTAACATTCTGCCGAAGCGGCCAGATGCGGATCGCGATTTCGAGCTGATTGGCTCTCGTCAAGCATCTGTCCGCTTCGACTGAATGTTAACTAAGCATTAATTTATGAAATTGTGTCAAAAAAGAATTTTTGTCTATAAATAAAAAATTGAGAAGAGAAAAAATGAGTCACTAAAAGCCGGCGACCCTGTGACTACTTGACAATCGAAATTAATCTATAGGATACATCTAATTCTGTTTCTGTTTGATATTAGGTACCTATGTTTCCCAAGAATACATGTACATAATGTTATGATATGATTGTGGGGGCTTATTAAATATGTTATGATATTATGGGATGATATACAAAACAATTTTTTAATTTTTAATTTAATTTACTGAATTCAAATTTAAATATCTAAGAGCATGAATAACTTTTAACTCGGAGTTAAGTTCCATAATATAAAAAAATTATAATTACCTTTTAATATTAAATTAAATTCTAAAAATTCTACTATATAACTAAAACTAATTAAGAACTATAAACAATTATTAAAAAATGAAAATTTTAAATTAAAGAAGTCGAAAGTTTTTCTATTAAATTATGGAGACATATTATTCACTCACTGTCACAATGTCAATCGAAAAATCAGCTTTTACCAACATATGAAGTAATACCAAATCCATGCTATTTTTCTTTTCTTTAATGTAACTAAATCTTCTTCTTCTACTATTCTTCCACTTGTATGATTATATTGAAGATGCTTTGTTAATAATCTCGAATATTCAATAAACTTTGATTTTCTTCATAATATTACTTGTATTACTTCATCACTTTAAATATCTTCTATTTTTATTTATAATGATCTTTTGATTAAATTTATTTTATTTTAATTTCAAAATTTCTGTACTTAATATTTTTTTTAAAGTCTCAACCCCTAGTAACCTTTACAAATTCTCCAGTGTCTTGATCTTTCAAATAAAATTTAATTTTCTTTTTTAAGCAATAAAGATTAGTATCATAATTTTGAAATGCTTCAGTCATTTCAAAACATTTTCAAATTAAATTTTATTTGTTACAACTTTAAACTTTAAATAAACAACTAAACATAACTGATAATAATACATTTTTTCTTTTTAATATATATTTTTTTTTTAATATTTAGGAACTTTTGTTTCATTTTCATAATTTGTTAATATTTTTAAAATTGTTTTGTAGCCATCCTTATATCATGACAATAAATAATGACAGCTTAAAAAAAATAAAATCGTAGCGTTTTTTTTTTTTAGAATTTGCGTTCATTGTTGTACCGTCTTGTAATGACGGACTACGTGCCTAATTAAATTTACGTAGTTAGTTCAAATACTAGAATAAAAAACTATTCTTTTGGTTTAATGGTTTATTATGATCGGTTATAATTCGCCATGTATATCGGCAGGTTCGGAGACGAATTCTCTCGTCCCTTCTTGTTACATGGGCTTAAGTAGCTATAGGTTGTCATGACAACGCCTCTAAATGGGTATGACCTCTCATAGTGGTAGCTGTCCACCCTTGTAGATAGTTGACCTTGGTACCATCCGAAAGGAACAAGTTGGTTCGGTATTCCAAGAATCTGCAGCTCGCTAGTTCAGGGTGTCATAAAGAGGCCCACCCTTGTTAACATACCTACTTGCCTTCGGTACAGACATTTCTTACTTAAAACTACAAGAAATATATACAAAGGAAATATCTTACACTAACAAATAATATACACAAATGAATCAAATTCTGAAATATATACAATGGTTTTAAGAAACTGAACAATTGTTTTAAACTAAAATCGTGTATAACCTGAATTGGGCGTATTTCAAAGGATTTCGCACTTTTCTTATAGAAGTAGAGTTTCGCTGAAATGATAGGAAACAACCATTGAAAATTGACTTCTGGACCGACACAAGAGCTTGAATCTACTCAAATACATTTTGAATTTTTCCTTTATATCGTAGAATATTAGAAATCTGTAAATATACTCGTTATGTCACTTTTTGAAAAGAAATCCTTAGACGTAATCAGATTGTTTCTATTATCAAGTTTATCAGTAGTAATTTTTTTTTGTCACATACGTGTGAAAAATTCGCCTTCTTGCTACGTCAGGTATAACATGGCCTCTTTTTATTTAATTAAATGACGAACTCTCCACAGGAATGTGACAAAAAATAGTATAACGCACATGGTCTCTATTATTCCACTTTCTTCACTTGGTGAGATAATGTGCTATGTTTTCTTTAATGGAGATCAAAATTGACTTTTAACTTAAACTAAAAATTATAAAATATTTTTAAAAGTTGAGGAATTAATAGATCTAATCATTACAAGGAATTAGACGTGGGTAGTTTTATTATAAGTTCATGGTAATGCTTTCCGTTTAAAAAAATAGATTTTATTTATTTCTGATAATGTTGATGATGATAGAAAACAATCTCGCCTCTGAATTGTCCTTAAAAAGTGCCTCAAGAATGTTTACAGAAAATTAAAATTCCACTAGCTGTGGACAATTTTCAAACCAATTTCAGTAACTTCAAGGGCTCGTACCCAGTCCAATGGTTGATTTTCGAAAGTAATTACTATTAAAACATAAATATCAATTCATAAATCAGGTTTTTGTAGTGGCAGATTATTTAGACGAAACTGGGAATAGTTGGTGTATTCGTGTGTGAAAAAACAGTGGTCAGAATGAATTCCGAAAAACGAAAAGTTTTTCTTTACAAATTTCATTGCAGTCGGTCTCCACCCTATATATTTTAATGAGGGATCCGAATAATTATATTCCCGTCTCTTCGTTCATCTATATCTAGAGGAAACGCTTGAATATCCAGACAAATACGTTTTATCATCAGTTTCGTCGTATTTGTCGAAGGGGGAAATATAATGCAAGTGTACGCACTCATTGATCGCTCCCTTATACATATAAACGTGGGTGGGGTGAACACACGACCGTATCAAATGCAATAAAAGTGCAAAAATTCTCGGTCGATGCACCACTAAACTAGACCAATGACGACTACAGTCAACTCCCCCTCTCAAGGGCACAAGGGCACCACTTGTTATTGCAAAAAAAACTACAACGAATGAATCGTTGGGGACCATAGTACAAACCCTAAAAATGCGATAACGTCACAGCTGTTTGTACACTTTAACGATTATAGATAGCCTAAACGCGATAATGTTAATGTGTCTTTACGTTTTCGTAGTCTATTGCTAACAGAAGTGAATGATATCATTCTTACGTTCTTAGTCGAAGTTGTTTTTTTTTTAATATTAAATTTAATTTAATTTTAAGTACTTATATAGTTACGAAGAGGCGAGTAGGTATAAAGCCCAATTTCCGCCCCTGCTAAATTATCAATTTTTTTAGTGTATTAACTTACCATGAAAACAAGTACAAGTTTAAGATTCTTATCTAAACAGTGGCGTAGCTTGCCCTAAGGGGCCCCGCATCAAGATTTCACCCGACTGTGACGAAGCTCAAACGGAGAGCAAAGATTTTTCAAAAAATAAATAAAAATGCTCGCATTATACAAAATAAATATATATATATAATTACTTAGGTACCTATTACTAGTGCTCTTTCTCACATTTTGTTCTGCAAACATACTTAAAATATTATCATAATTAGACAGTAAACGTAAAATTGACAAAAAAATTTCAAACTTAGAATAATTTCCCCCTAAAGGTAAATTGTATGAATATTATTAATCACTCTTACAATTGTTTTTGGTACGGCCTAAGAGTATGAGTGAAATTGTAGATAATGTTTTACAAATTTTTGCTTACATACTGCAATTCGGGGACCGCGTATCATTGATACGGATGATACGGCGGTAGCTACGCCTCTGCATTTAAATTATGTGTTTTAATTTATAATATTAATACGGAAAAGTGTTACTAAAAATAAAATATTTTATTCAAAGAAATAAATTTACTAAGACACAATGTTTTACCTATAAAATTTTAATGACTGAAATTTGAGTTAAAGTTCACAATCAAGCTTCCCTCCAAAGGTAGTGCAAATTTAATTTCTAATTTTTTAAATTAAGCTTTCCTTTAAGTTATTCATTTAAAATGGAACACTCTGTATACATTGAAACTTTTTTTATATTATTTTTTTAACTAAATTATGAATTAGTTTTAACAGTATATTCTTTGGTTTTAACATGTGACGTCACTGACGGCTACTACAATTGACACTTCATCTTCAATTCACATTAATGATAAACCTACACAATATTATACGCTTACGAAAGTGTAGGTAAAGTTTTTGTCTTAAAAAAAAGTGTATTTTTTTCCGATTTAGTCATACATATTTAATTGTATTTTATGGGACAAGATAACAAATCCGACTCGTTTTGTATTACATGCCACGTAAAGCTACAATACGCTACTTTCATTTGACACATCGCAGTGGAGGTTTTCGTATTTTCTTTTTTTTTTCTTCATCATACACATGTTTTCCATCTCGATGTTTAACCGCCGGGTCCACGCGTATTTATTTATAATGTGCAAATGTACATCGACCTCGACAACTTCGTATGTAACACCAACCAATGGCCCGGAGCTGTATGCTACAATCTGTTTTTTTCAATTTCGTGAAAATTAAATTTAGCAAGGCAAGGAAGAATTGCCGTCTGAGATGTTTCACCGGCGGCGGTTTATACTCATCTAGATTGGACAGTGTATCGGAAAACGTGGAATTTCGAGACTCCATGTTTGATAAAAAAGTAACATGACTAATTTTGTAAGTTTTACAACAGGTGAGTGTTAGTGCAAGAAATTCAGTTTCAATTAATTATTTGGAACAAAAACGTGACTAGTCGGCATTACCAGACGCCTTTCGTCATTTCGAACTTGGTCCTCATCAGTACGTCACAGGTGGCGCTTCACTTCGTTGTCTTTACTAAAAATATTGATTTTCATTTCATAAACTATGCTTGGTTAACACTCTGTCGAAGCAGTCAGACACGTATCGCGATTGTGAGCTTATTAGCTCTCGTCAGCGCGTCATAGGTCGCCTCCAAAGAATACCATACGAAAAGGATTAATTAACCTTAATACGTAAATGGCGTTTAACGTATTGATAACCTAACCTAACCTAAACTAACCTAACCTAATCTAACCTAACCTTAATACACAAATGGCGTTTAACGTATTGATTTTCATTTAGAAAATGTTATGAATTACCGTTAAAACCGTTTACAACGACCTCGTTTGATACGACATACCGCTTATATCGACCAAAATCATAGGTCTCGGCTGAATACTATATGATCGCCTTATAAAAAATACCGCTTTTTACTGCATTGCTTATTACGACATACTTACCTCATTAAGCGACCACGTTTAACTAATATTTTCGGACAATTATATCTGTTACCACGACCAGCAATATTATTAACGTTTGAATAGGTAACAGTACCCACATCTAGGACAGTATAATAATCAAGTACAATATAATGACCAATGACAATTAAGATAGCAAAGGTAAACAAAGATGTTTCGAGTCAATTATCAGGAACGAAATACACGTGTATGCAGTATAATCAAAGCCTACTTTCTCATCTCTTGAGTTTGTTTGTTACTTAAATGTACCTACACAAGACGCACCAAAACATATGTTATACATGAATATATTAATCTTATTAATATCTATGAATTTATATGTATGTATCTAAAAATTCAATAATACTGAATGAAAAATTATTTTGTACCGGTTATTACGACTATCGGTTTTTACGACCAGAATAAGGTGGCCCCTTTGATGTCCTTCTAACTGGTTTTGATTGTAGGAGAGACCGAGGGGATTTGAAACAGTACCGATTTCTAGGAAGTAAAAACCGTTAGCGAGATGGCAACGTTGTTTTTCAATCGCTTCCCTCCGTGGGCTGACATGTTATTTCGCGTCGGTAGCGCAAGTCGCGCGGTTGTGAAGTTCTGTCTATCATGTGACAGATATCGTGAAAAGAAAGTTTTTAACGTTTTTTTTTTTCGATGCCTATATTTTGATAGGGGTTTTGTATTTTGGTGTATGTTATATATGTTTCGAAAGCTCATTAACTAAAGATTTATTATATATGTTTGGTACAACTGATTTCTGTGTCTGCTTCTTGATTGTGGATTAAATAAAAATTGGAAGGTTTTTTCTTACTGAGGAGATTTGAAACAGGCTGTTTCAACTCTCCTCGTTTTCAATTTTATATCAGACAGCACAAAAATTCTTTTGTTGATTTAATTTGTTTAAAATGCCTACTGATTATAAAGGAAAGACTGACAGAGGTATGGCAAGTCGAGAAATATATGATCTCGCAGCCGAAGAAGTAACTTTGCGACAAAAAAGTCTCCGTGACGCAGCTTCGAGTTACAACCTAAACCATACCTCCCTCTACAGGTATACATGATACTGTTTGTTTGTTTAAACTCTGAAAGGTTATTCTTAGTCTTTTACGAACACAAATTTTGGGAAAGGGTGAGGGATATGTTAATGTAAACACACCCATCCTGAACCGTAACCTATTGCAATACAGTCTGAAGTATTACGACAGTATTTTTTTGTATTTTATGACATCTTCATGCTGGTTTTGAGCTTCAAGAAATAGGTTACGATTCAGGATGGGTGTGTACATTTACATACCCCCCACCCTTTCCCAAAATTTGTGTTCGTAAAAGACTAAGACCGCCTTCAAAGTTTATGACTTTAAATGTGGTCATAAACGCACTTCTTTAGATATAAAGAACTTAACATTTTTGTATAAAATTTTTTTTTAATTTGTTTTTTTGTGTAGATTATGAAAAAATATATAACAACTTTATTCGATTACTTGTAAAAAAGTTATCAACAATTATACGTGAATGAGTGCATTTCCTGAACATTTGAAGCCCTGAAACTAATACAAGTTAAGTTTTAATTTTTTTTTTCCGTAATTTTTTTCGTAAATCCGCTGCAAAAACGAAGATTTAAAAAAAATTCATTGAAATCGGATGATTTTTTGGATTTTCTGGAGCCAAAAAACGAGGGGACCGCGATAGTATAAAATTACCTTGAAAAGTTTAATTTCAATAAATACCTTAAAATTATATCATTGTTTTTATTTTACAGCCCCTAATACTTCTCAAAAATCATATGTTTCAACTCTCCTCGACCACTGTTTCATCTCACCTCGGTATGAGGGGAGTTGAAACAAGTTGACTTGTTACGGTTAAGTCGATTTTTCACCACAATATTTAACGCTTACAATTTTTTTATGTAAGTCATTCGCAAGTGTAAAGAATGACCTATCGATTGGTACTAATATCATACGATTTCTGTCTATAGTATTTGCTGTATAGATAATGTGACCATTTATTCTTTGACTCAAAACGGGACATTACTTAGGTCAAATAATAGGTAGTCAATGAAAAAAAAAAAAACACTTTTTTAAAGTTATTTATTCAGAAAAAGTTAGTTGGCTTTAAAGTTACGAATCACAAAATATAGGTACCCAAAATGTTTAGTTATATTTATATTTATCAGAAGAAGAACAAATTTGTTTTAATATAGCTGGTGACGATTTCAAGTAAGAATGAAACTCTTGGCACGTTTTTCTTATATTCACCTCAACATCGCCTTTAGAACTGAAATTTGTAACTGGGTTTTCTCAGATGTCCACGGGCAGGGCGGTGATCGGCCGTCTGTGGCCGTCTGCTACTCAAATTTTCGCGCGATTTCTGAAAACGGGACAATTTTGCGTCCCACGGTTCATTTCGGGGACACCGGGACTCGTAATTTTAAAAAGGGACAGTCCCGTTCAAAACGGGACGTCTGGTCACATTATGTATAGAACAAAATGTGAAAATTGTTTCAACTCCCCTCGGTCTCCCCTATTTACTCCTATTCTCACTAATGTGTTCACTTGGAACCAAATAGTTGAAAGGTAAATTACTAATATTACACAATTTTAAAAAAAAAAAACCTCTAATTTTAACCACTATGCACACTAAAGGCTATGCACATAGCGGATTTGAAACGCGCTGATAACACGCACTATCGCCCTTCAAACGTAATTCAGTCGCTGTCCGTAAATCTATGCACACGTTCAAAAATTAAGAAGAGCTGTGTTCGGTAACAGCCTTGAACAGTTACAAATATGTACATTTATTGAGATTGTATCATAAAAGCTGGCAGTAACGCTGTGTGCGCACTGGTTTGCCCGTTTTCGGATAAACGCCCCCAAAGAGGCCCGCCAACTCATAGCAATCTATTTCTAAAAAACAGGGTAGTTGTAGGAAGAAGAAGATTTGTGAACAGATTCGTAGTCGACACGTTGTTGTGTTCAGTTGTCTGTTTATTAACAGAAAATTTATGTTAGAGTACTCATATTGATCGCTATGATCAATTGATTAAATGTAGTCGTCGTTTTTTATGTATAGTTAAGTAAAGTTGTTCAAAAATAAAGTGAAGCTTTCAGTGGCGGCTCGTGACTAATCAATAGGGTGGTGCCAAAATTTTCTTAGGTATAAGACGCGTGAAATACAATTTAAGTAATACGTGTATGTAACTCACCTGTAATAGTCTTTAGCAGAATGTTGAAACGCGTTTTCACCAGTGGCGGCTCGTGACTAATCAATAGGGTGGTGCCAAAATTTTCTTAGGTATAAGACGCGTGAAATACAATTTAAGTAATACGTGTATGTAACTCACCTGTAATAGTCTTTAGCAGAATGTTGAAACGCGTTTTCACTATACATAAATGTCTGATAATAAACTAGCATTATGTCCTCTACCCGATAGTCACTTAAGTTATTAAAAGTCATTTAAATTGATCGATAAACAAAATCCATTCGGCGCTCTTTTTTACTTGCAAAAACATTGATCACCCGCTTATTAAAATTATCGATATTATCGACAGCAATTTTTGATGAGAAACATCATCATTTTATAATGTTCGAATATTATTTTTTTATGGTTCAGTTTTTTGAGTATAGGTACTAATTTATATTTAAAGAAAGTTGATACGCTATTTGTAACCCCCTTCCCCTAAGCAACTTCCTAATTCCCTAGAATTTGGGATATTTATTTAAATGTGGCAACAACGAGAATTACAATTCTCACTCCAACTATATACAAGCGAACCATGAATCACAGCCGTGCCAGTGTAGTGTCTGGCACGGATCCCCGCTTAAATCGCGTACCTCTCGCATCCTCTCTCTCCCCGCAAAGCTCCACAAACTGCGACTGTTTCGTGCCAATTGAATTGTGACCCAGACTGCTATTGATACACATACACACATAAATATTATTCTTTAAACGAATAGTTTTATACTGTTTGTTCCTGCTTACTGTAAATATTTACTGAATGTAAGTAGATAATGGATTGTTTCGGAAAATATAATCCAAGAAAAAGACAAAGAATTATAGATATGTTATTATCTCAATTTTAAGCTTAAAAAAATAATTTTTACATTTTGTATGGTAGTGCCATGGCACCTTGGCACTTATGGAGCAGCCGCCACTGGAAGCTTTTATTATCCATTAATCAACCATAAGTGTAGGGAAAAAAAACAAGATTCGTTGAATTGAACAAAATTAATGTACTTACAGAGTAATATCTACAATAATAGTGCGTAGTAGCAAAATAAAATATCAATGTGTAGGATGGTCACTATCAGGCCGAAATATGATCAAGACCAATTCTGTAAAAAAAAATACAAAAACAACCTGAGCAACCAATTTACTTCAACTAATGAATTGATTCAAATAAATAATATTATTGAAATAGAGCAATGTATGTATAAGTGTAAAAAAAAACATTAAATAGACTAATCAGTAAACTATTAGTTAAATGTCTGAATAACTGTGTTGTTATTGTGTCAACATTTCTACGCATCGGTATTAAGGGAAAAACGCACAAAATACCTCCCAGAAATGGCATGCAGAGTTTATCTACCATGGTAAACAGTGTAACGTACAAACAAGTACCAAGGGAAAACGCACAAGGTACTGTAACCTCACTTAAGTACTAAGGGAAGACTCGCATAGTACCCACTCTAGAACACACAAAGTACGAAGGGAAAACGCACGACGTACTCCAAGACACAACAACACAAAAATATAATTAATATACTAATAAATCAAATATTAATCATTAACTTAAATAAATTAGCTACTCTGTGAGAAAACTCACCTAATTTGGAGAACAAATAGATTCGCTCAAAACGCACTCTGATTTGAACAGTCACAATAGAAAGTCACTGACTAAATGACAAGGTTTCGCCAAAGAAACGTTAATCGTTTAAAGTATGCAGAAATATCAAAAGAAATATATCTTAGTCAACTACATACATTGACTCTCTTTTTTTAAATAGGTATGTTTGGTCTAGAGCTCAAGTTTTGTTTATGTTTCCGATAAGTGCCTCTCGATTGGAAGACAAAAGCAATATTCAACGTTCGTTGAGAATCAGTTCCAAAAAATAATAATAAAATTATATTACCAATTTACTCACTTCTTACATAAGATATAATACAGCAGTGCTTAAGATATAAGCACCAGAGCACGGCTTCCAAATTGGATACCGTTATACAACAAGCTGTAAACGCGCGTTCGTGAATCGCGCGACATCCGCGCGTATAAAATAAGCTGTAATCGTTCGTATGTTTATAGAATCTATCCCATTTTGATTCATTAACAAAGTATTATAATGGTATCGGTTCAAACAGCACTGCATACGCTAGCTTTATTACTACTTTAAAAAAAAAAAGGAAACGAATTTATTGGGTAGACCCGTTTACGACAGAAAGAAGGTTGTATGGACATTTTAATACAACGTTTAAAAAATTGGTAAAACAGAAATTGGAAGAAATCTTCTAACTGTTATCGGATGTCATATTCGTCATTCCAATAACTTCCCTCAATTTTAAAACCGGAGCTAACCCGTCAAAATATAGTAATGAGATCATGTATATCGACAGAAGAACGTTTACTTATAACTTGAAAGTAAGAAAACAGCCTACCGGGCGTTTCTCTACTATTTGGAAATTCGTCCATACAAAACTGTCCTAAGCAAATTTTATCAAATGTTGAGAATGTTTCTTAATAAAATCGAGGGCAATAGTAAATTAAATATATATGTTAAAAAAGCCCACACATTTTCTTCTTGGTTTTTGAGTTATGAACGATTTTATGCAAAATCGTGACAGGGGACTGTTGTAGCCATCCATGGAAATGTTTTTATGGACAAAAACAAATATTTTTGTTTATTAAAGTAATCAGTCTTTATTTTTCTTTGTCATTCTTAAAATATATAATTTTTTAGAATAAATCAACAGTATTAAAACAAATTTTACTTATTAAAGTGACTTTTCTTAAGACTAAAAACATCGTGTTAAACTTTGCAGAATCACCTTCTTAGTTTAGTATATTAAGACTTATTATATGTTACTAAAGTCAGTCTTTATAACAGTACAAAATAAAAATATAAACAAAGAAACATTACTACTGATAAATAATTATTACAATTGATATTGTGGATTGACATAATACTTTGAAACATTTGTACTTTTGAAGTAACTAAAGAAATCAACATTAATCATAAAAGCATTAACATTACAGTTAAGGAAAAAATCATAAAATTAACATTTATCAAAAACCGGCACAGATATTGGAAAACAATAAAATAATCCTTTCCCTTTTTTTAGACTTAAATCTGGATTTGGTAAATTCTCCAATATTTGGTTACAACTGACATCAGAAATATCAATTTCGTCCATTCTAAAATTGTGGCCCTTATCATCACAAATTTTCATAAAAGTTACTATTAGTTCACCTTCCTCATTATCTGAAATGACAGGGGACTGTCATTTTTACATGAATATTTTAGTTAAAATTCTACTGTATAAAAGATGCTTAATGTTTTTTTTATGTATTTGGATATTTATTATTCAGTTATCAACGGCAAAAAATAAATATTCGTAAAAGATTTGTAATTCTGAAAAAGGGACATATCAGGGGACTGTGTTTTAAGGTGTTTAAGGTTTATTTATTCAAATATTACATTCTTAAATTACTGAATAAGCTGTGGCGTGCCAAGAATACCTAATACTATGTCGTTATTGACACAAAAAACTGAAAAATATTAAGATTTATTTCATAAAATTAGCTTGGGACAGCGATTTTCCATTTAGTAGAGAAATGCCCACCTATATTTACTTATTTTCTATGTTCATACGTAAGTTTTCTACTAATAAAAATTTTCAACTATTTTCAATGCTACTAAATTTTCATTAGCATGCTTACTGTATGTATATTATCTCTATGCGCGCCCCTCTTCCACCCTTTACCATGATATTACGTAAAACACACGTACGCCGCGCTACAAATGAGCTACATACGCGCGTTTGCAGCGATAGAAACGCAGCAATCCGCTTTACAAGCATCTACAGCGCCGCAGACGCGTTGTATATAGTCGCACCATACAGTAAAATCCGCCATGTGCATAGACCCTAAGACCGCTTGGGTGTTATGTACATAGTCAGTTTAAATTTTTCTTATTTTGACACGCAATGTTAAAAACAATCTTTTTTAAAATCTTTTCCTTAATGATAGTTACGAAAATGAAATAAAAATGTTCTTTATGCCTTAATCGACTATGATTATAAATTCAGAGTCCATGCAACTCGAAATTTAACGTAAAATTATTTAATAGGTAGAAAAACTGTTTCGGAACACGTTTACTTTGCAGAAAAGATAAATATTGGCCGCAAGTCGCATTGTATCTTTCTTGAGAACGGTCATTTTTAGGGGAGTAATGCTCAGTTCATTCTCCGTATCTATCTTTTCAATTAAACAATTAACAAAATATCTTTTGATTGTAAAAATATTTTATGACGTCAAGGCTTGTCTATTCCGTAGAGAGTAGTTTTCTTAGTTTAGTTTAAGCGTTTGCATAGACACCAGCAGTATTGACCGGCATTGACATCGTTGGTGGTCAGTGTAATTTTGAACTATTCATTAGTAGTATTTTTGAATACATACAAGTTTTGTTTGGTAGTAAAAGAGAACACTACAGAAAAGCTATAAAAAGAAGATAGGTAACTACATTAAAAAAAGGATACGATCAGACAGTTTGGATAAAAAATTGTAGAGAATTTGATACTTCATAACTGTTAATAACCATTTTTTCCGTGAAAATATTACGTAGCATTAAAAAATGGGGACGGATTCCTACATTTTTGAAAATTACGTGTTTATTGAACTTTTTCTATAGAAATCATTCGTTTGACCGGCACGTGTATCGAGATTGTCGGCGGCAACTTTTGTTGCCGGACCGGCATCTTGCCGGCCCGGACTACGTGTGCAAACCAACATTATACTCGGCTGCTGAAGCCGGACCCGACACCGATTTTACCGGTGTGCAAGCACACTTATACTCCTGTAATATCAATAGATCTAAATTGCACAAAATATGAAGTATCTTATACATGTAGCATATGGGGGCGTTAAACTTACTATCTTGTATATGTCATTGTAGCTTTGATATGTACGCATGAAATTGTGTATATCTCCATTGATTATTGCTTGTAGCATGTAGTCTGGACGTATCTTAACGTTTTTGGTTTTGATGTTTTTCTTTTTACTGCAATCCACTCGAAAAATCTACTGTAGAATTTTATTGATCGAAAATCTACCGCAGTCTGATGCTTGAGAACATCGTACGAATTTAAAAGTTGATGAGAGTCTTTAGAAAGTGATTTTGTTTTTGCTTTTTTCTTTAATTGCTTTCGAGCATTCGGTTGTTCTCCCAAGCCTTGTGAAACTGGCAAAAGGCTTTTGGATGCAATGTTTTAGTTTTATTGTATGAAACTAGCTTCAACGCAGCAAAGCAAAACGAAAAGCGTCTTTTTATTTATTTACTTAAATATGAATATGCATAATTCTTCATATTTTATTAATGTGAAATTAGAGAATGCTTTTAGATTTGTAGATTTTGTTAGTAACTTTAAAGTAGTAGGCACATAAAAACAACGACTTGCAGGTGTATAAACAGGATCTATTTCCGCAATCATTGTTTCCTCAAACTTAGATTTCCATTGCGTGTACTCAGCGGGAAACGTTTTTTTTTATTAATTTTTTAATGATTTAGATACTTTAGTATAATTGCCATATTATTAATCGAACATAATAAAGGCGATGTTTATCTACTTTTTATAAGAGTAATAAATAACTAAATTTACAACCACGTAATTAGACTCTTTCTGCTCGACGAGTATTTAAAACTAATTACTTTAATAGGGAACGAATTACGTGTATTGTAGATGAGTAAATATTTAATTTATTTCATTTGTTTAAACAACGATGAACTATAACACAGTTTTATCTTTCTTATATAAATATTTTTTATAAGAATCTATGAAATTGAAAATTTAGAAATACAGATAGAAAACTAAATTTTGGACAATGAAAAATTTGTAGGACTTAACTAAATATTAAGCACCTAGCGGTTTACGATGGGGTAAAATGACAAGTCGTTTTTAATGTAGTTATTTTTATGTAATTCGTTCTGATATAGACTTTACCACATACGCTCGTCACAATCGGCGACAAAGTCCTAGTTATGAAATGTTATTTGCTACATTATAATTGTAAAAATCGTTTGGAATTATTGTACGGTTACATAAAATGGGACTTGCAAAATTAATTTAACATATGTTTACCTTTAATATTATTTTGTAGTTTAAAATTTGCCTAACTTTAGATTTGAAGTGTGGTGTGTTTGTGCGTGTCATCAAAACTTCGCAAGCAACCGCAGCCTCATAACGGTGATAACTCCCTATTCATGGAGAAGGTAAATTAGAATTAAAGATTTTATCTACGATCAATTGGCTAATCAACAACCGAGAGATGATTGATTATAAGGAGTTATTAACGTTATCACTGACTTACCCTGCCGAATTTACTGCTTTTCCACAATCAGTGTTAAAAGAACTTGAAGAATTGAATGCACTTGTTATTAACATAAATCTAAAAGCCTACAGTAGTCCCGATGATTCATTTACAGTTTCTAAAAGATCTTGTCCAATATAAAGAATATAGGTACCTATAATAACATTTTCAATTAGTAAATTTAATCTTGTTGGTACGAATAAAACATTGTAAGATCAATAAAATCTAATCATGCCAATAACCAACGACTTTTGGTATTTGTATAGATACGCCACCCGGTATATATATGTTAAGCGCAGAAACTACCCCTTTATGGTGTTTTTGATCTTCTTCATTTCGAGTATTTGTCTTCAATGTCTATTGTAAAACGCGGTTAGTAGTAGTGGTTTGTTGATTTATTCGAATATTGAGATCGTGTAGTGTTTATTGATGTAGATTAGATACGGAATAATTTATAGTCTTTATCTATAGGTGATACATGATACTGCTTCTTTGTTTAAACTTTGAAAGCGATTATTCTTGTGTTACGAATGCAAATGTTGGGAAAGGGTGAGGGATATGTAAATGTAAACACACCCATCCTGAACCATAATATTTTCATACGAGACTCAAAAAATTAAAATAGTCGGTTTTTTTGCGCCACCCTAATATATATTTTAATATATGAATGGATCTGTTTTAACTGATATTTTTTGAGCAGTTTTTTGCAATCTCATTTTGTCATGTAGAGAAAAATTTAGAGACGCGATTTTTAAATAGCATCAATTATTTCTTGCAAATGATTCGCTTTTTTATTGTTATTGCATGGTCTACGGCAGTGTTTCCCAGAGTGTGGCAGGCATACCTGCCCCTAATAATATTTGTTATTCGATGCACACACAAAAAAAAAAAACAATAAAGAACCTGTTAGTATTGTCCCGTATGTGTAATTTTGGGGTACTCAATGTCAAAAAATTACAGATGTCGAAAGTTTGAGAAACAATGTACGGTAACGATACACTAAAATTGTATAAACACTGCTTGTTTCTAATAAGAGCGAAAAGTGAAATCAATAGTTTTATGTTCGCGTCTGGCTCATCTATAAATATACATAATTGCGAATATGTACTCCAGCTGCGAATTCTGCATAAACCTTAATTGTTAGGTCGTACACTCTCTCTGTTCGAATTTTGTACGATAAAATAGTAGGAGGTACAATCTAAAAATAATCTTAATTTCTAAGTCATTGTAGGATTGGAATACTAGCCCATTTCCAACCTCTTCTACTTCTTTTTTTTTAATATTGACTTATAGGTACATATATTTTAAACGATTCTAATTTTTTCTTCTTCGCTGCGTCTACCGTCTACACGTTTCGCATTCATTTCGTTTTCGAGTTTCTATGTTCACCGTTCGCGATTATTGAAGTTAACAATAATATGATATTTTTTGAAATTATCAAGATGAAATATAGTGTGTATCTGTGATCTAATTAAAATGTCTGAAGTAATTTATCCCAAAACTTAGTGTAGGTACGTATGAAAGGTCAAAAAACGATATTGCAACACTTTAACGGTTAAACCAATTATTTTACAATCTTCACTGAAGAAAAGATCTTCAAGCGGTTCTGTTTTGTATTTTATTTTGTGAATAGCGATCGATAAGGTGGTGAGTTTATTATCCATGATAGTTTTGCGTTTTGAGTACAAAGTGAATGGTTCGGATAGTGGGGTTGTTACCGTTTCCGAATTCGGTTCATGGCGATCATCGAGATTAGAAATATATTTTCTTTTATATTATTTTATATCTTTGAATTACCACTAAGTTTATGATATCCACTGAGATCTATTATAAGTATGAATATATTTTTAAACAACGACCGTGGTATTTCTTCCCCTTTCCAGAAAAGAACTACCAGAGAATGAGAGAGTCTCAAACCTCTTCAACCTGCATATAACTTACTTTACTCTTAGATTGTCATTAATCTAACAATACATCAATCACTATACGTTTTCTGTTTAAATTTTGAGTCCACCTTAAAGCTGTAAACAAGTTTTGCCCGAATATTAAAAAAAAAACGGTACATGTATTCCGACGAATTGAGAACCTCCTTTTTTGAAGTCGGTTAAAAATTTGATTAATTAGTAAGTTAAAAGAAACAATTTTGTTAGAGTTCAATTAAGTCTTAATTTTTATAGTAAAATTTAAAGAAATTAATGATTTCAGAATTAGTATAGTAAAATCGTACGATTTAAGCGAGTTGGTTTGTGAACCATTTTCACCACCGACAATTTCTCTGCTTAGAATATGACGAATATGTAAATTGGTGGAAGAGTCTTCTTTTTAGATCGTTTACCCTTGATGTAATCGGAGCTTTAAACCGCAAAATTTTTTCTGTGGAATATTGGTGTAAATAGGTACTACGTTTTCTACAAACATCTTCCACGTATATTTTTCTCCACTGTACACAAGTTTATATTTGTTTGCATCCTTATGTGTCACATACATGCACTTTCTACATATACACGTATTAATATTATGTACATTTCCATATCCGTCGTTCATCCGTATGCCTTTGTAACGAGCGTGCATGTGTGCGAGAGCGGCGACGAGATCCGAGAGCAGATAAGCGGAGTTCAAAGAATACCGGCGTCGGTCGGCGCTTTTGATTACAATAAATAAGGGCCATAAATAAAAAGAACACAATAGGAACTCGAGTAAAGTCTAGTAGGTGATTCTCGATTCTTCTGGAACTTTCGGTGTCTGTATAAATACTTGTTGACGTGGTCAGTGACAGTAGTTTACAGTTAGCTTCCGAACGAGTAAATACCGAACTACCGAGTGATATAAATACGCATTTTTCTTGTCATATAAATAAGTTGTTGAATTGTTATTAGTGTTTAAGTATTCTATTAGTGTTTAAGTGTTAAATAAATAGTTGTAAATAAATATCCGTTAGATAAATAAGTTAATCTAGAAAAGTCGTTACACCTATTTAATCTTTCACAATTGTATCGAATTCGAATTGCAAAGACATAAAGGATGCTTACTGGTTTCGACGCAAAGTATACAGGGTTTTTCACGTAACTTAAACTTTTAATACTGGTAGTTTTGAAAATGTGGCAAATAACCTAAAAACTGATCTATCTAATTAAAATATTTGCAGTCGTCTGAAACTTCCGGTTATACCGGAAGTCGACACCAACTTTGTTATTTTAAATGGAATGGTATATTTTTTAAGTTTGATAACCAATTTGTACACTTACGATGAGCGGTTTCTAAGATAATTTAATTTATAGAAAAAAAATCGCTACCGTAACCCAAAGTACATATAAAAAATCATAACTTCCACAAAAACAACATAGTGTTTTGAAATTTCTACTGGTGATATCTGACTCTCAGAGCGAACTTCTTGACAAGTTTGAACTTATTAGTTTATACAGGACGGTCAAAAAAATTCTAACGTTAAAAAATTTCAAACACGTATAACTTTGGTTTTTCAAAAGGCACCTACCATACTTTATTTTTTCATTCTTTTTTTGATCCTCTTTCGATCCATATGGATACTTTTTAAAATAAGTGATTTCATTAATTTTTAGATTAATTTCTGTTAGGAAGATCTTCGAAAAAATGTTTATAATAAATATTTCAAATGAAGTTTTCGTTTTTGGTTTTTGTAACATGAATTAATCAAAAAGACAATTGTTGGCTTGATTTTGCGTCGATTGCCGATAGTTATCAATTGTCTAAAGCACACTTTTTTTGGCAAAAAATAGCTATTTTAATCAAAAATTCAAAATTACTCAAATTTTAAAACAAAACAATAGGAAGTATTTATGTGGATCGAAAGAGGGTAAAAAAGGAATAGAATAAAAAGGTGCCATTTGAAAAGGCGAAGTTATTCGTGTTTGATGTGTTTAAACGTTAAAAAATTTTTTGAACGCCCTGTATAAACTAATAAGTTCAAACTTGTCAAGGCGTTAGCTCTGCGATTCAGCTTACACCAGTAGAAATTACAACAGTCTATGTCGTATTTTATGGAAGTTACGATTTTTTATACTTTGGGTTACGGTAGCGATTTTTTTTCTATAAATTAAATTATCTCAGAAACCGCTCATCGTAGATGTACAAATTGGTTACCAAACTTGCCTTAAAATTTAACGTTTTATCCAAATTCGGCGTAAAAAATATACCATTCTATTTAGAACAACAAAGTTGGTATCGACTTCCGGTATGACCGGAAGTGTCAGACGACTACAAATATTTTGATTAGATACAGCATGAGCTATTAGGTTATTTACCACATTTTCTAAACTCTACCGGTATTATAAGTTTAAATACTTTTAACGAACAGGTTACGTGTAAAACCCAGGGTGTGCACGGAAGATTGCGTCGTTAATACTGGTTTTACGAAAATATGATTCATATGAAAGTTTCACAGAATGAACTCCTTTACACTGTAAAATTATTTTCGAATATACAGGGTGTGTCATTTCGCCTGAATGCGACTTAACTTAATTTTTTTAAATAGAACACCCTATATATAATTACATTTTTGAATTTCGCGTTAAAAATAAAGATCACTTTGATAACCAAATATTGGACCTAAGTCGCACCGTTTCGGCACTATTTAGCATTAAAAAAAAAATGAACGTTTGCAGGGTCGTCAAAATCGTATCTCCGAAACGAAACAAGATATGAAGGTTCGGGTTTCCCGTTGTGTTGAGCAATTAATTACTTATCGTCTCATATTTAAATTTAATTTAATTCAATTCGCCTTTATTAAAATGAAACAAAACAGTTTCTAATTTTAAACTTTTAAACATCAATAACTTCATTTTCTTAAATGGAACGGTATCCTTTTTGTGCACCAGCGGATGCAGAATTTGATTCCCTATTGATTTTATTAATACATATTGGGCTCTATCTCTGGCCGTTTCTGAAATAATCGGAATTTTGTTATTTTGTATAACCGGAAGTGAAATTTACTTGAAAAATATTTTAGATAAAAAGTTCATATCAAATTACTGCAAAAGCGAAATTTTCAAAATTAGATTCCGATTATTACTTCTTAAAGTTTTAACGAAGGGCTTCCTTGGTAAATCCTGCATACAAGGTGGGCTAATAGTGCGTGCACGGAAGATTGTGTCGTTAATATTAGTTTTACGAAAAAATGATTCAAACAAAAGGTGTTTTAACTTTAACAGCATATGAGCTAACATGTATACGGTGCGTGCAGTGGTAGTGGTTCTGAAAAGAACCGGTTGAGATGCGGATGCTTATTTCAGCATCCGTGGTGAGCGTCGGTGCTGAACAATGAATACCTTTTCGTATTAGGGAGGATACCTCTTCGGTATCAGTGGAAAAGATAAAGCGAGTCACAGTTAGACTAATTTATTCTATTATTTACAGCTTATTTATAGCACTACTACTTACATGAGCCTTATAGCAAGTGTACTGTCAGCAGTTTACAATGTTGTGTGTAACCTACTTTGTGGCTAAAAACTGCCGATATTCTGTGTAAGCGGAATTATATTTCGCAGTACAGAATGCAACTATTTTCGTTGTATGATCTGTACCGTGTGTTTCCACATTATAAATTGGACACCCATATTTTATTATACCATTAAAATTGTTAGATAATTTAAGGGTAAATTTCATAACATGAACCTAACCGAAAATTCCACCGTTTAGGAAATAAATCTTCAGTTGTTTTTAAAAAACGGGGGTTTAAAAATAATTTTATTGCGTAAATAATAATGCTCTTTATTTAACCAAATTTTTAATGTAAGTCAGCTATTGAATGATCTTTGATATCCACCATCCAAAAAATTTTTCGAAAGTTACACAGGGTGTTAAAAAAAATTAAATTGATTATTGGGAACTTCAGACAACATAAACTTTCTTATTTTAAATACATTAAATTGAACTCAATTAAATAACCAACTACAAATTACCACAAATTAATGTGGAAAAAGGTATTGTTGTCATCATGTCCCCGGCGGGATTCGAACCCGCGTCTCTGGCTTTACGCGCCATTGCTCTAACCACTAAGCTACGGCGACATGATGACAACAACATCGACGAAACGTACTTACAAAGTCACAGAATCGTCGGATCAATGTATATTATTATTAATAACTATTAACAATGAAATATTAAATAGTGGCGTATTTTAAATACATTAAATTGAACTCAATTAAATAACCAACTACAAATTACCACAAATTAATGTGGAAAGAGGTGTTGTCATCATGTCGCCGTAGCTTAGTGGTTAGAGCAATGGCGCGTAAAGCCAGAGACGCGGGTTCGAATCCCGCCGGGGACATGATGACAACAATACCTTTTTCCACATTAATTTGTGGTAATTTGTAGTTGGTTATTTAATTGAGTTCAATTTAATGTATTTAAAATACGCCACTATTTAATATTTCATTGTTAATAGTTATTTCTTATTTTAAATGGAACACCCTGTATATTTTTCCATATTCGATAGCAGAATTTTATTCTGATTCGTTTGATATGTGGGTACAATATACCTATCATTTACCATTGAAGAAATATCACTAATATTTGCAAATGATAATCAATTTTAATTTTTTTTAAATATTAAGTCGGCCAAGCATTGACTTCAGTTGTTGAATGTTTTTGCATTAACTTATTTTTTGAGGGTGTGTTCTGTATTCTTTCTGGATCACAAAAGAAAAAATATTAAATTAAATTAAAATGGAGAACGAGGTCGGAAATTACACAAACGCAGAAATTTTAGATTTATTTTCATAAATGTGTCAAAATTTTTGCTCGAATATGTTGTTTATTTAACGAAAAATATCCTAACAAACCAAATACGATACACCCTGTATACGAATATACGTATCTCTGTACAAATGGATTTTATTATAAACTAGTTAAACCCGTCCAACTTTGGACGGTCGTGCATAGCATTTGAGAAACTTTAATAAGCGCGGCAATTTAATGACATAACCACACTTGCTTTTTGCCTGCTTTTTCCTTATGTTTCTATATGGTTAAGCTATTTTGAGATTAATTACACACCTCTGGATTGTACGATTTTGTCCACACCTATCCGATTCGATTCAAATTATATACTATGTATCTAGTATGTTGTAGTATTCGTCTTCCCAAGCAAGATTATATATTTTTTACTTTGAAATTTCAAATTCCTAACAACATATACCTATTACATTTTTCTAAACATTGAGAGCTTCGGGCAGAAACAGAAAGGGTAAAGGAGGTGTCATAATTGGGGTGCTGTAGGAAGTACGGTGGTTGGGATTTGGTGGTGGTATATGCGGTGGGGATGTTGGGCTAGAGGTGGGATAGTAGAACAAGGAGACGTGGTAAAATTACAATAAAGTAAAAATGAGAAACTCACCCCTAATTACCACACATTATTTAATTGCGGACACGTGGTTCGCCCTCTTCTATGTGGGCATTATCAACGCGAGACTAATAAGACTTTTGAATTTGTTTAACTCCATTGACCGGGTAGTCATATTCAATAGAGGTGGGATAAATATTATTGACGGAGTGAAAGTCTGGGATGCCTCCGAGCATGTAGTTGCAAAGGGCAGGGGTTGGGGGCTTTAAGGGGGTCAAGAACTCTCCCCCTACGACACCTTTAAACTCATCCCAAACTTTTATTCTATCCATATTTTCCACCCCCCTACACTTCCCACCCCCTACTCAACCCCCAACCCCCTCCACACTCCTACAGCAGCCCCGCCTGTCACACCACCTTCATCCTCTTTTCTCCTGCTAGAAGTTCTCAATTTTCAGTGTTTGGAATTTGAATTGTCAAAACGGAAAAACCATGAAAAGGGGTGTTTCCGCGCATACAGATATGTATATTCTTGTTAGGGACGATGAATAATACAACATAGGTACTAAAATTTGAATTGAATAGGGGGACGTAGGGGTAAAAGTGTACAATTACCATGTTTTTTTTTAGCTGATCGCTAACCTTCATTGCACACCCCATTTTCTACCGTTATAGTATTTCCCGTCAAAACATGGACGGTGGTCAATAGCATTTACCAGATTTAATTATGAAGACCACTTTCTACCGTAACCTCAGGGTTAGGTTAGGTTAGGTTAAGTGGTGCAAAGCACTTTCCCTATTGACGCATAATACATACGCAGCACCTATTAGCGGTTCATGTCGAAGTTATGGTGTTTTTTTTTTTCGAATAACTCAAAGCAGATACTTTCAGTATTCATTATGTACAGCACGTCTTATTATTTCGAAGAAACTCACCCCTAAGTATCACAACTAATTTTACACAACGCATTTACCATTATTGCTTCAAAAATGTAGTTATTATTTAATTGTTTCCGCAAAAGTATTATTTGAATTAAATGTTTATTCGTTTTTATGTTAACGATGAAAACTATAATTAATATTATTGCACGATTATTTATAACTTACATTTATTTTCTGATTTCGTTCCTTTTATAAACGTTCTTTGATAAACGTCAAAATATACTTCATACTTCCAACGTTAGAACGTACATGTCCAAGTAACAACAATATAACGTAACCGCCCATCCGTCTAGGAATTGTTTCCTTAAACCCGATATTTAATTACAAATTCTGATTAAAAGAACACATAATGGATGTTGACAATAGACCTATGTAACCCTTCGATCCTTATGTTAGACGATTGAATAGTCGGCAAATTCCAGAATATTTGATCTTCGGAGGAGTTATATGCACGCCATTTCACTTTTAGCCAAAAACGCTAATATCTTTTAAACCAATCAGAAACTGGAGAAACTTTGGCGGTGTTGTAGAACGTACTAAATAGTTCAAACCCCAACGCCAAAACTTGGATCATAAATGTCCGAAGCACTTTTCGATAACAAAGTTATCTTCTTCAGGGACTGAAGTGAACTTTCACTTTGTAATAGTAACGTGCTTCGGACATTTTTGATCCAAGTTTTGGCGTTGGGGTTTCAGCTATTTAGTACGTTCATCTTTTAAACCACTTAATAAATCATGATGATATTTTGAAAAACACTACTTCCTTTTAATCTTAATCGATATGCCTACATTCCAAAAGAGTTAACTTGATTAAAATTAATTTAAGGAAACTAATTGTAGGGATTGGTTTTCCATATTCGATTTATAATGGCAGGTGTAAAGGAAAAAAAATTCTAAACATTTTGTTTTAATAACCAAAGGAAAGGATTATAGGATGAATACAACAGATCGTTTTAATTCTCTGTAGAACCTTTTCCTCACCTTAATTATTTTAAAACTTTTTGCAAAAAAATATCAGGAAACCGACTGTGCTGCCAATTTAAAATTTATCCACAGTGTAATTCTGATGTGTTTTATAATCCACACAGTTTGCAATATTCACTTTTCAGTCTTCTATACGTCATATATTATCTTTCATGTTGGTTACGTGCTTTGATGTGATGTGAAAATTTAATTTTTCGATACGCTTGCTTGAAACAGAAAGTTTTCAAACAATTGTTATTTTAAATTCGAAAGGGTCTTCCGGAATGGTGTTAAAGACTATTTGATAGATTCCACTATTGTGGTCCTTCCGTATGTGAGAAGCCACCCGTATTTATTCCGAAGAATTGTATTCTTCATTTGTTAAGAAGTAGTCAACAAGAAAGCAGTTCCATATCTATTATCAATTAGTGTAGGTATAGTTATTGCCGTACATTTAATTATGAAAGTATCTTCCAACACGACCAAAAGTTCATATTCTCGTCCCATATTCTTCACCATCTTTCATGTCGCCGTTCCAATTTATGTATTTAATCTTGTTTTGGTATCTCCGTTGGTATTGTTTCGTGGCGAGACATGGATAATTAAGTCGTAGATCAAATTTTCACCTACGCACTTTATGGTTTGCTGTGTGGTTTAATGACTCCTCATAGGCGTGGCTTTTACTTTACAAGCAAAGAGGAACAGTCGCTTGAAGAAAACCGGACGATATTAATGTTATGCGGATAGATATATATATATATATATACCTATGTAGTAATTGCACTTTAAATGGCCTGCGTCTAGTTGATACAAATTGGCACTTTCAAACAATACCATTTCATTTTAATTATTTATGTGAGACGTACAAAAATTTTAAAGATTGTAATTGTGCTTATTATTTAACAATTATTTAAAAAAAAATTACTGAAATTTGAATACATTTTGCTAACATTTGTCAGTTAAATTGGTTTAAATTTCGAAAAAAACGCTACAAAAACGGAACACTTAGGTATAGGATCGCTTTGTAATCAAGACTCTTCCTGTCGTGTAGTTTACAAAAAAAACACTAACGTTTTTTTTACAATTCTATAACACTCCTAATTAGTAAGATCGATAAAAGCTAATATTGCCAATAATCAGCGACTGTTGATAATGACTGATGAGTAATTGAACATTTCGACCGTCAATTCCGATTTTTTATTAAACAGTTGATGAGGTTGTTTGTTAGCCTGACGATGACCGAAATTGACGATCGAAACGATGCTTAATTTTACTCATCAATAGTAGTTGCAGGTTATTGGCATGATTAGCTTCATGATCTTACCAATAATTGAAAACGACCAATTAGTGATTGTTATGTTAGGATTATTATTAAAATAATCACCTTATTTTCTTATTCGTGCTTGACTATTTTATGATAGTATAAGACAGTTATGATGTGATTAAAATACACTGAATATGGTTTTTGATATTGTTTATTGATGGTTAATCGAGGGTTGGTGAACAGACGAAAAAAAGGAACTGCTTCTCTGCAGGTTGAATACTTATTTTTATGTACAAAAGATAACTTAACCTAAGGGGGGAAGAATTTGAAAAACTGGTTGTTAGAAAACTGAAACTGTAATATACATGTTGTGGTGAAAGCAGTTCTGAGAACGGTTGACTATAGTAAACTTTATGAAGGGGAATAAATTTGGACAGGGGTGCATAGTATTTAACTATTTTTATTCAGAAATACTAGATATTTCTTACCGTAACCTCCACTGATTGTAATCTAATCAAATTGTGCTGCATAGCACAGCATATAAGAAATTTCAACTACTACAACCCTTTAAAACCGTAACCTCCTAACCAAACTGCATGATGGTGGTGTAGTGGCGGTGCGCGATTCTAAAATTGGGGGTACCCTGTATACAAAAATAATAATAATATCCCAAATATCCACAAAAGTGCTTTATTATAAACAAAATAAACAACTTTTAAAAACTTTTTCATATTACCTTATCAAATATATATGAACAGAAAGGGCTTTTTATTTCAACATTTTGATTTGCTTCGTCCGTTGAAAAATGGACTTTAAATACACCACTTTTTTTCAAATCTTTAAATTCATAATTAATACCATAGAAAACTTAATTTATACACGTGCTGACTATAAAGGAGCACGCGCATCCAGTAGCGGCCGTGCGGAGCTCTATTTTCTACGTTAAATTAAAATTAGTAATAATGGAGATAGTTTCAGAAGTCAGCACTTTTTCATTGGAAATTTCCTCGCCTTTAAGGACGTTTTTTTTTCAATTTACGGTTTTTGAGACGAATTTACGAAAAACTAAATGCCTTTATTTTCTCATCTTAATTTGATTATATTTTTTGTAACTTTTACGTGCTAATACGATATTTTAATACATTATTGTAGGCGTTATTACGAATCCCATGAACCATTGGATGTATTTTTAGGAGCTTAAGCAAAGCTACGTAAGCAGTAGTAGGTAATACACGTCGTATGTCTGCTATTTCCAAGCGAACGCAAGTACGTAACTGGCGAATACTGTTGCCCAGTCGCCGGCTGCAAACGAAGTAGAAAATAGCCAGCGCCTGGCGGACTAGACCGTCGTAACCCTGCTGCCAAATAATATTTGGATGATATTAACGCTAGGAATGCAGAAAGGCGATAAATTAAAAATGCGTCGATTATTTACTAGAGAAAATAATTAATGTTAAATTAAAAAATCGTCAGTAGTGCGCACGCACCGGCGCACCTTATGACGCACCGTTACTGTGGTGGTGCATACCACATGTTCGATCTGCGGAAAAGCTTGACGCACACAATTCGGCATTTATCCTTAAACGCTTTTTGTAAGTTACACAAGGGAACAAATTGTAAACTTTTTTATACAACTGATAAAATTTTACTTGTTTTGGAATGCAATTACCTAACATAACTAGAAACTGAAACTGAATTTATTGTAACAGGTCTAAATTTTCAGATGCAGCGATCCTTAGAAAAACTGAAGAAAGGACAAAAAATAGTATAAACAATTTATGTAAATTGAAAGCATATCAAATTTTAACATAATGGCATTAATTTTAAATTGTCCACTATTATAGAGTATTTTGAGCTAAAAGAGACATGTTTAATTTGATTAGCGACTTTTCTTTTGCCTTTTGTGCGACGTCAATAAAAAGGCGCAATTCAGATGAATCATGGCGTATATCAAGTTCATTCATGAGACCCTCAATATCGTGACATACGCATAAAGATCCTTGCATTTTAAAATATGCTCTAAAAATCTAATTACGCTTTCTAAATGAAGGCGCTGTCACACCTCGTGCTGAAAGATTCTATTCCTGAAGCCTAGACCCCAATTACTCGGCCATTTCTTTTGATAAATCTAAATCTTTAGCTAAATCATTCAGTTCGTCCTGGTTTATGAAGTAGGGTGTTATTGTTCAAATGGTGAATCTTCACGTATGTCTGAAGTAGGTACAAAAGTTTCTTCCGTGTTGAGAATTAAAAACGATGAAGAGGATAGTACACTTGGCACAGGACAGTTTTCTCCGTGGGGGATAGGTAGGGATGCTGATGGCAAATTTGGATATTTTATTTTGTGTTTATCCTTCTTCGAGTATCCAGAGATACTTATCGTGCAAAAATAGCAATCATTTACATGATTGGAGGGTTCTCGCCACAACATAGGAACTGCAAAAGGCATTTTCTATTGTTTAACTTTCATCCACTTGGAAAGTCCCATACAACAAGAAATACAACACATTTGAGGTGTCCCCGACTTTTCAAGATCTCTGATTCTAAATCCAAAATTTTATTTTTAAATGTCACAAAATTTTATTTTATCTCCTCCATAATTTTTTTTTTTGATTTGTCACTACATAACATCCGCACACGTAACATAATTTATTTGGTGGATTTTTACAACATTCTTTGATCACTAATCACATTTTTTTGCATAAAACGTCTGTATATCTTAACTAAGTATAATGACATTAAAAAACTCGATAATTCGTTATATTTTAAATAATCTATTGTAAGGACTTCTGTACAGTAAGCGATTCTGGCGAAATTATGAAACTTTAAATAAAACTGATTCTAGACCTGCCAGAACACTTTGATGGCTTGATGTGTGAAAGGTAAGGGTACTGCAACAACAATATATTATTACCGTTCTGGTTGTCAAACCTATGTTCCCTTGTGTTGTTTATAGGTTAATTTTTCTTAAACTGATAGATAAAATCCCACAAACTTTTGCAAAAGGCTAGCTCGATTTTAATCGATCAAGTTTATAGTTAACGTGTCCAAAATAGTGATGGGAATATTCGGATGATTTAGATATCCGGATAGTTACTGTCCGGATTAAGTAAGTATATTAATCCGTTAAAAAATATCTTTAGTTCTCTGCCAGCTGTGAAACTAACACAGCTAACCCACTCGCACTTGATGCTCGACGGTTATTTAATTAATACGAATGAACATCTAATGCGCATGACGATTATTTAATACGGATGAATGTTAGGAATACTACAGTCCGAATACCGAAACGGAATATTCGTCCCTATAGATGAATATCCAACGCGCATGATGATTAATTAATACGGGCTACAGTACGAATACAGCAAACGGAATAATCAGCTCGCCGTTTTTCTGTATCTACTTCAAGTAGCCGGACGATTTTTAATCCGGATGATTATTTAGTATTCGGATTAATCCGAATATTTTGCTATCCGGAACACGGATTAATTTTAATCCGGATTATCCTAACACTAGTCCAAACCTTCCTTTAAAAACATATTCGGTGGTGACGGAACCGGCACCGGTTATACCGATGTGTGTGTAAACGGCCTTACTGTACACCTTCATTCTCTGGTAGCAATTCCGACGCGCTTGGTTTCGCATCGCGTTTCCGCAAACGCTTTTTTTTCTCTATCTGAATTAGATCGCCTTGTCGTCTATTCTACTTATTTCGGTCGGTCTGGGTGGCGACAGTGGTTCACACATCGCTGACCGACCTAAGCTTTTAAGTTGCTTCTTCTTCGATATCTTTTTCGCTTCGCCTACTTACTTAGATCATCGTCGGTCAGCGACGTCCTGTTCTTCTTTCAATTCTGTTCGTTGTTGTACGTACATTGTACATTCTATTCTCTAAAACTACAAGTGAAACAATTCGTACTTCGGCCGGTATAATAATATTACGCCGTTGGTTGTTAAGACAACTCGTCGCCGTTACAGTGTGCTGTGTTTCACGTTGTTCTTCATTTACTTTTTTTCTGTTGTTGTTAATTCTCACGTAGGTACAAACCCGCCTTTTACAACTCATAGTTTCCGTTATCAGTCTTATAGCCGTGCAATAAAATAGAAGTCAAAGATCGTCTTTTACTGCATCCAACTTTTTACCGATCGCCTTTTGTTATAGGTAAGTTTCTACAAATAGTTTCTTTATTATAATTTAAAAGTGGGAGTTAACCATAATTTTATACATTAATTATATCTGTTCCATACGCATTTATGAGATCATCAATCACTTGTACCAATCAATTTTTACATTGTAGTGCACGATGGAGTCTTGTAGGCGCATACTAATTAATTTAAAACTAATACAATGGGACTCCCATTATGGGAGTACTAGAAATATTAATCTCATTTGAAAGTACGCATCGAAACCTGACTCAGAATATACACATTTAATATATTTTAAACAGAACTCGTTGCGTATTATCAGAACGACCCACAATATGAAATTAGGATGATCATAAAAAACGTACGACTATTTCTGAGTTATAAACAAAAGTGAAAAATTTCGAGGTTTCGAAATACGTTATGTCCATATTAACTTAAGTGTTAGACGCAGAACGTGTCTTAAACCAACTTTAACGCGAATCCAAATAGTTGTGAGTACCTACCTACCTACGGAACGATACCAACTACGCTACACGCCGCGCCGCTTAGGTTTATCGCTCTAATTTACGCTACTTAAAGCAGTCGGCAAACTTTATGGATGATTTTCTCAAAATCGATGGGATAGTGCGCCCTTTTACTCATATACAGGTATTTTAATACACTACTGTTATACTACCACCCCACAAAAGCTGATCCTGAAATGAATTTAACAGAGCGCGACCTCTCCTTGTTAGACGTAAGCTCTACTTACCATAACGTTCGTGCAGCCGGGTATAATAGTTACGCCTCGTGATGAAACTAAAAAAGGTTCACTTTTGCCATAACTGTGGAACCTGAATACAAAAAGAATCAAAACACACCAAAATCAAAGTTGTCTTAATTTTATATTTTGATAAATGATTGCCATTCATAAACTACCTACGTCGCATATACAAAACTTTAAACTTCAATTCTAATGAAAAACTTCATAGTACATATTACCAACTTCATGAATATTATTATAAAGTTTAAACGTATTTGTATCACTTATTGGCACTTTGTGGATGCTCGCTGAATAGTGTTATAAATAACACAACGATCATAAGTAATATAAAATAATGGGTTCTAGATCCATGGACACAATATGATTAAAATTGATTTGTAATGTTTTATGAAATTATTAAAACATGATTTTATAAAAAAAAGATTATTATTCGATATTTTGTTGAGGTAAATAGTTTTAGAAGTGCCAGTTTAATTTAATAAGAGGAGGAGTGGTCACACAATTGTGGTCAAGTGTGATATGGACAGGAAGAGGCTTCAAAAATCATGAACCTCGTGTTGCATAATTTATTATATGTGGCCCCCAAATGGGTAAAGAAAATTGTTTTTTGGTTTGCTTCTTAAAATAGTGGAACCTCCAAAAAATCGCTTAGTAACTTATAAGCAAATATGCTGTAGTAATATACGTATGGATCTTTCATTTTTTAACGCAAAAGAAACCTTCCTTGTGTCTGATCCAAAATTGCAAATCAGTTAACAATTAGTCCGTGCTAGCTAGATCGCTATTATTATGAAATGACGATGCCAATGACCGCGCCAAGATGATGTCGCAACAATGGATTGTTTTTATCGTCAATATACTGACCGATTACTGCACCACAAGAAGAAATGATGATAAACATCGTAAACATATGTTACGGCCAAAATACTGTGCTGAGAAAGTGATATTACGAATATAACAGATCACGTAATTATGAGCGTTCTTTGCGAAATTTTTATCTAAACAAATTACAAAAAAATTGTATTGTACTGCCATTTTATTTATTCTCTATAGTAGTACAGATAGATCTTATTGTTAGCATAATTAGTGTAATAATATCACATTTTAGTAAGGAGATAGTTCGGTATTGGTTTAGATTTCTAAATGATTGCTTGGGCCTTCAGTCATTCTTATGAGCAATGATATTTTCAACTAACGACTTTATTAAATTGCTCAGTCGCCGAGCCTTGGAAAAGCATTACGAATCTACGTGAGCCGAGCCGCCACCAACTCGGGTTGCATTTACCTATATCGGCGGGAACTGCAAGGGATAACGATCATTGCCGCGTTTACACTTATCTATGGCGCGTGATACCTGATGGCTTTAAAGATATCTGGAGGAATCTTCAACGTAATAATCTCGGAAATGCTTGATATAATCCCAGTTTATAATAATTGATCAGCATGGTTAAGTCTCAAGAAACAGAAATACATTTTAAACATGCTAATATAACACTGTATTACAAATGTCATGTGCCTAAGTACACCAATTTTCACAATACAGGCGTCAGAAAATGGTAGGTTTTAACATTCATTGCCTTCTCTGACCGATGGAACACCAACACTATTGCAGTGAAGCTAAAGCGTTGAAATTTGAAATATGTATAAGGAGAGTTTGTCGTGTAAGTAACAAAAAGAAATTGCTTCAATTTTCGCAAATGAATAAACTGGAGACTCGAAAAATATCATGAATTGAAGATATTCATTTTTGGTGCGGCTATCTACGAGTGCAAAACGTAGACAGTTGGCGCGTGAAAAAGGAAATTTTGGAAATGTTTGGGATGATATGTTATGGACGACGAATGATGAAAATAATGTGAGTAATGAATAGGGTGTTAGAACAAGTGAAGAAACCAAGGCCACCTTAGAAGCCAACAAGGTTAATAAGAGATAAGATACAGTGGCGGAAAAAGTCTGCATACAAAGAGTGCTGAAGCAGATATGCGGCATTAAATTTGAGAATAATATGTATTTTCGGCTGTATATCCTCAAAAACCAAGTAAAAAGGTTCACTTATCAAATGCATGTTTTTGAGAATTCACAGGCGATAGTTATTAGGATCAATCGAAGCAACAATCAAACAATACAAACAATTGGCGGAAAAAAGTCTGCATACACAAGTTATTTATTTATGTATAAATGAAATTAAAGTTGGCTGTGCTGGTTGTTGGTTACTAAACGTCATTTCTCTCATTTGTTATTTAAGTGTGGGTGAAGAAGGTAATTAAAATTTACATATACAGGGTTTTTTAAAAGTGCAAACTGAAAAAAAAAATAAGAAGGAGTGAGAAAGGTAAAGAGTTGTCTATAGAACTTCGACGATTAATTATAAAGTTGCGAAATGAAGGGCATAGTAGGTATGCGAAAAATAGCGGATACAATCGGAAAATCCCATGCAACTGTGCAGAGAGTTATTAACAATTTTAATGAGCGGGGAAATGTTTTCACAAAAGCTCGTGCAGACCGACCTAAAGCTTTAACCGAAAGAGAAGAACGGAAAATTATTCAATTAGTAAAGAAAGACCCAACAATGAGTGCAAAAAACTTGCTTCAGTGGTTAATAGTGACTTTAACAAAGACATTACATCAAAAACAGTGCAAAACATCCTCATACCGAGGCTGCATAGCAAGAAGAAAACCTTTCATCTCCGAAGTAAATAAGAAAAAACGTTTTGATTTTGCGAAAAGGCATATTAATAAACCACTGGACTTTTGGAAGAAAGTTATCTTTACTGATGGAAGGACAATTGTCTAGAGAAACAAAAACAGAAATGGATGCCAAAAATTTACGGCTCACTCTGAAACATCGAGGTGGTAACGTCATGGTTTGGGGGTCCATGGCGGTAAAAGGCGTCGGCCAGTTACATTTTATAGAATCAACCATGGATCTATTTGGCTACTTGGATATTTTAAAGAATAATTTACAGCTATCAGCGGAAAAATTATCATTGGTTTATTCCATATTTCTTTAATATTAATTCATATTATGTTCTGTATGCAGACTTTTTTCCATAAATTTTCTGTATTGTTTTAAGTTTTGCATTCATTTGTTCTAATTTCTATTCGCATTGTATTAATAAACCAAAAAAATCTTCAACAAACGTTTCTTGTTGATATTTAAGCATTTGTAACCCTAAAATCTATTGTGAACACAATTTATAGCTTCATAACTGATTTGGCGCTTTTTGTTTGCAGAATTTTTTCTGCCACTGTATATATTAGGATTTCTTCTAACACATGAAGGGCTTATTAGAGACATAGAGGTAGAAATAAGAGTAAGAAGGAGCAGAGGGGACCTGCATTAGAAGTTGGACGTTTTAGATTTTAGTTCCTGATAAGGAGTGGATATTCGTTTCCAATCAATCTTCAGTAGGATCATTGGTTGGTGATGATTCGAATTCGATATTCGTCTAATTAAAGGACAGTACTTCAACGATTCCCAAAGTTTTGTTGTCATTAACCATTAGCACATGTCTAAATACCCAGGTTGTCTTCCGTGCTTGTCAAACACTGCATTACTTCTCCGTTTTACAATTAAAATAGTTTACAATAAACTTGAACGTTCTACATTCTATAGTAATCCTGTATAACACATCTTTACATATGTGTACTGTACATAATTTTTGTGCAACAAGAAAATTTCATAACCGTAACGACTTTTACACTGAATAATTTCTCTTAAACGGTTTGCAAACCTGAAATTACTGTTGAATAACTGGTTCGTTGCATGCCTTTTCTCAGCAAAAGAACGAATGCATCTTGTGCCGTTGCTATGCAAACATTTCTCGTAAATGGTACTTGCCATTTTGAGGGTTCCGTAAAGAAAACGGAACCCCTTACAAGATCACTCATGTGTTATAGTCAATTTTCTCAGAAATCATGTGTCGCAGAAAGTTAAAAATTGACCAAGTAACATAATTTTAACCCACATTATTTGCACTAATTAATGCTTTAAAATAGGTATGTATGCATCAACAGTTAGGTACTTTTCTATCCCAGACTCATGCAGATAGTTGTCGAACATTCTACAGATACATATATCATCCTGGCAAACGTTATAAATTTTTGTGGAATATTTAAAATCATTCTCGAAAATTCTAAATCATGTTCAATAAAAAAATCTGGAGCACTTAAATGATTGTTGACACATTCCAGATCTTCAAATATTCTGAAGCATTAAACTTTCTAAAACATTTTGCAACATTTTTACAAATTTTACGATCAGTAAAATCTAATCTTGCCAATAACCAACAACTTTTTATTAATCTTTGTTTAACACATTGTACTTCATATAAACTGAGTGGAATACCTTTAAGCGGTGGTGTGTCAGTTACAGCAGGTACCTAATATATTAGAATTTTCCAGAAAGTTCTAGAAATTTTTGAAGAATAATTTATCTGAGAAGTTCCAGATTGTTCTAGATTTTTTGCGAACAATTCAAAATGTTCGTGAACGATCTAAAATTCTTTTAATGTTTAGATAATTTTCTACCACATTCCAGTGTGATCTTGATCTAGAAATGATACCAACGTAAGACTATAAGTACATTAAGCGTGTGATGTATTCCTGCCCAGCCAACGCTGGGCATTTCTGTTGTCTTAAAAAAAATGCTTTGCGAAACTCGTCGTTACAGAAACAATATAAAGTAGGTAATAGTTACACTCCTTTTTTCATGATGGGAGCTTGATGGAGGAGGTTAGATTAAGTTGGGTTAGTTGTTATAATGTAGCCTCAATACATTCGTAAAAAATTGGTTCCTACCCGAAATATTAACAAAACGTTAATGGTTGGCCTAGTTCTATTTTTAGTTTATTATGCTAGCTCTGATATTTAAAAAGTTGCACCTTTAGAGAATCGATATCCTAGAAAAAAAAATGTAATTCATAAACATTGTTCTTAGATAATTTCAAATTCTCTTTGTATAAACCCATTCACTGCACTTATATAAACCTGTAACAAACATCATTATTTTTTTTTTCTAAGCGATGTTCAGACATTTTTATTGGAACGTTTTCTTCCTCAAGGAGCGGCAGCAAGGAATTCCTCTTGCATTCTAAAACGTGCATATAGATAAAGTATTATGTATTCCTTGGTCATTTGTTTCTTCAAACGATGAACCTGTTGTACTCAATTAGACATTCTGCCTGCGTTAGTGGCGCCTATGATAGGTTTAGCATCGCTAACGAACTGCAAGAAATCGCGATCCTGAAGGCGAGGTGGCCTCTTTGCGAAGAAGGACAAGAAGATGAGTCACCTAATAATGAGCAGATGGTATCTCCGGTATAAAATGCATTTGTCCGATGTTTACAACGACCACGACCGAGTTGTGTATATATGCTTATGTAAGAATAATTTACATTTAATGCAACAAAAGATGTGGGTGGACGCCGTCGAATTGCAACTGTGGTTGTGTAAAGTCTTGGGCATTTTAGTTAAAAAGTTTTTCACATCTCTGACTGGATGTTGCATTGATGTCACAGAAATCAAAGTAAAATGATTTCTTATTTAAATTATGATCATTTAACACTTTAATGCTAGTAAGGAAGCGATGTTTTGGCCAGTTGCAATTTTATTTAATTGTAGTTATTCGAAAACGTAGGTACGTGTTTATTTTGTAGAAATCATTACATATTATCTCTTATTTAATAAAGAATTACCTAATGGGGAAATTGTGAAAATACGTACCATGGATAAGAAAATTAGAGATTGTGGAAGAACACAAATCGCTATGAAAATGAATAATAAAATGAGAGATGGGATGGTAGGACATCTTCTGAGTATTAAGGGCCGGTTAGAGACATTAGTGACAGAAACAGGAGTGGAGAGGGTCAGAGATTAAATTAGAATAAGGATGTAAGATAATTTTGTTTTCGGTGTTCTGTGTTCAATTGGACTAGTAACTTTGTGATGATTTAAATTTTTAGATCATCTAGGTAACTTTCACTTTATAGGTATGTTTTATTCTCACTAAACTTGTTACATCGATTGTGGAAAATGAAGTATCGCTTTAAAACGATGTTAAGTAGCCTAGTTCCGAAAGTAATTCTTTTATAACGTGCAGATCTTCATTACTAAAATGTCATTAACTGTACGTTGGGTGTACGTACTGCAACAATCTTGATATATGACTCACATCTTTACTTGTATAATGAGCCTTCACGAAGAATGTGCTCTTTATTATTAATAACTCTTCCACTTTTGGAAACTCGTCGCGACCAGTCGCCTCTTAAGCTTCTCATACGGACGTTTCATTAAACATAATCCTTCCAAAATATTCAATATTATTTAATGCCGTAATCCTTTGTAGTCGGAAGAAGAATTTATTGAATATTTTCAATATTATTATTCGTTAAGAATTTGTTTCTTTTTGTAACGTTTGTGGAAAAGGTTATGTACGCTCTTCTTCTTTACTCTCGCCTCTTAGCTTGATTTCAGAATTAAAGCGGTGTATAAGGATGTTAACATATGTTCTGTCAACCATGAGAATATAAAACTAATAAAATGAATACATTAGAACATCTATATTTTTCTAGGAACTTCAATTGGTTGTGATACTTCTGTAATGTAAATTAATTGAATGGTAATAATCGACAACTGTCTTTCGTTTGGTTAAACTTACACCATTGCACATTTAGATTTTTTCGTATTTAAATTTTATGTAAGCTTTGTCGAAGAAAAAGTCCAAATTATGATCTATTGTGCCGTGCACACGTAAAACCACGTTCCCATCCGCTAAGAGTCTTAACTCTTCCACAATTTTAGAACATAAGGTTTCACGGCCGGAATCCATGGCAAAACTGCGGTTCGGGCTTGTAGGCTGTGGTCCATAGGAACTATTTTCTCCAAACGTTTCGTCGTCAACTGTGGATCTGTGTTGACGGGAGCGAAGATTATACCTCGAAGGTCTGACAGTCGCTGTCGGGACTTCGAGAATATGTCAGTCGCAGTTGTCGACGAAACTTTTGGACATAATAGTGCCTATGGATCACCGGCTACAAGCCCGAACCGCAGTTTTACTATGTGCCACAATTTATTTTCGCTACTGTATCCCTATTTATAGTCAACATTTTCTCCAATTATATTATTTTAGCAAATAATGATTCTTTTTTTTCTTTCGATTTTTTTTAATCTTATCTATAAAACAAAGTCGGGTCTGCCCCAAATATCTGAATAACTGTTAAAATATCGGAAAAATTCACGGAAAAAAATTATACAGAAAATATATATTTTTTAAATAATTTAGGCTTGGAACTCTTCTGCAGTTGACAGCTAACGTTACAGTTGACTTCAATAGGGCACTACTATCGAGTTGTAGGGACCATCTTTATTTACGGTAGTTTGACAGGACAACGTCTGTCAGGCCCGCTAAGTCTTTCTAGACTAGACTAGACGTGCACTGAGTTTAGAGATATGGGCGCGGTAGCCTCCTGAAGGCCTATCCTTTTTAAACCCTGTCGAGGTTCTCACGTGGTTGTAACTAAATTTGCCGGCAACCTCACTGATATTGTCTTTCTTTCGGTGGAGCCCTTCGTCACCAATGTTCCCTCTAATTTTTATGTTGACTGCGCGGAACAAAATTGTATAGTGGCAAAAATTTTCGAAACGTATTTAAGTGTGCAAGTGAGAGGGTGGTCCGGTGCCATAGTTTTTTTAATAATTACTTTTTGAAGTATTTTAATTAATACATGAACAACAAAAGAATTTCTACATTATTGTTTAATCTTGTCCATATTTTTGTAACAGTTTAATTTTCGTTTAGACATCTTTATCTAAAATAAATAAAGCTCATATGCAAATATGTGCCTAATTAGGGCGAGCTATTATAAAATTATGTTTTAAAATTTACTTTTATAACAAGAAAAAATAGAAAATAAAAAACAGGAACTTTCACTAAAATAATTCGATAACCTCGACAAATTTCTGTATTCTTCTTTAAATTACCATTTGGGTCGAAGCAAATTTGTCGAGGTTCTCGAATAAATTTTAGTGAAACTTCCTATGTTCTTAATTTTCTGTTTTTTTTTTTTTTTTTAAATGCAGTTTCACAAATAGTGCTCTCTTCTATGTTTATGTTTTATAAATACAACTATAATAGTAATAATAATATAGTATTATATGTACCTATTTATGTAACAATAATACAGAAATTCAACAAATTTTTGCAACAGTTTACCTTAATTCTTCAATATTTGCACTTTTGAATCAAACTACAAAACTTGGGATGCATACAAAAAAGCAATGCTCTTTAACGTTGTAGGGGAGCCTTAAGAAATATTCTTTTTTTTGAACGTTTATAGGGTAATATACTTTAAACTTTGTTCAGTATTTATGGTTTAACATCTGGTAACTGACCGCTCTCTCTCAAAACAAAAATTTTTGCAGAATTCAGAGTCCCGTTCCTGTTAGGCTGGGTAGCTGGTACCTGCACGAGATTTTTACAACCCTTTTGTAACATTTGGACGTATTATCATCAATCTTTTTTAAATGTCAGACAAATTTCAAAATATTTCAACATTTCTTTTGTGAAATTTGGATTTTTGTCTTTGTAAGTTACAATTATGTCATAAAATGATTAAAAAAAATTGTGCGCAAAACAGAAAAATGGCTGTGCAACTTTCAAAAAGTTAGTGCGCGGCCGCGCAGCTTAGAGGGAACTATGTTCGTACTTGTACTGGCGTACGATGTTTTTTTTTGCCAGATGCCGGCTACTTCTGCTCGGGGTTTTGCTCAGGTTATCGCACACTCCAGATTAGTTTTCAGATTAGTTTCCATGCCCATCAGCTGCTTTCTACCACTCCGGTATCCGAGTGCCCAGTTATCATTTAGCTTCCCCGTGTTAGCGTACCAACCCCCTATCACGACAAGGTGAGGACTCTGAGCGGAATGTCCGTCACAGTTCTTGCAGTGATTGGCAGTGGGGGGTACTTAAACTTCGTCCTGTTCCTTATCCAAGATAGAAATGTGTGGCTCCTTTTAATATATTACTTATTTGCGTTTGAATAATCAATAAATTATACTTTCTAAACTTGGTCTTAATTAAAATACCAGATAGAGCCAAATAGGGCTAATCTGGATTGTTTAGAATTCAAACTAACGTAATTGGTCGTCCTACTAAGTTTGCAATCACCACACTCTTTTGGTTAAATTTATTCAACCTGCACTAGAACCTTCATACGGAGTCTTTCAGAAATTACGCAATTAAATGTCTTCTTCAACTTGTTATACTTGATGTAGAGAAAATATACAATTATTGATTAGAATTCTGATGTATCGCCGATAACTAAGTAACGGTAGTTTGTCAATTTAACTGTTAAGCAAGAGGTTCCGTTTGGTGAGAATTTCGTCGAAACTGCTTATGGTGCGCCGACGACAAATGACATTCAAAATGTTGACCAGGAACATATTTTGTACTATTTGGTAGGCTTCACTTCAACAAGTAAATATCTTTAGTGGAAGGGGATCTTAATCAAATTATTGAATTTTAAATTGTATAGCAGTTGCCATACCCCTTTGCTGTCTAATATTAAATTCATTAGGATTAAGTGATTGCACTTTCGCTTCTCCGGCGTGTCCCAAAAACATGCACACTTCTTTTTGAAATTTTACTCCAGATAGGTTTTGGGATACCTTTCAATCTTATAAGTGGTATCCAGTAAATCGATCTTCTTCCACATCGGGAAGAAATTATGTGACGAGTGAACTTTTAACAGTTCATAGTACATGTAGTAAATTTTAATTGCAATAAATTGAACAAAAGACACGGTCTTGGATTCCAAGGAATTTTCTTATAGTTAGTGTGGCCGCATTGCTGCTTGCTCCTTATGAGTTAGTTCTCTTGAGCGATGAACGTAGTCAAACACCGGCACTCGTTTTATTTTCTATGCACTTAAGCTAACCTTGAAAGTAAGTGTTAAATTCCTGTTACAGTTGTCGTAACTGCACGGTTCGATAGCCGTTTTCTAGCAGCAGCATCAGCTCATTCTATTCTGGTTTTTGCTATATATCCAATTCACTCGCTCATGATGACCGGCCACCTCTTGCGGTAATCATGTACTGTAATGAGGTCCATTATGTCTTCTTGCTATTTACATCGAAGCCGAAACTAATTACCGTATTTATGTGATAAAGGATAATTAGTATAGGTACTTGTTTTCTTCTAATAGAGCATATGGACTGCCGATGAATCTCTACTTGGATAATGTAACTTAAAATAGTGTAAACATATGTTTTAGAAAGCTTTATTTTTAACTGATTCAAAAGGAATCATTTTTAGTATAAAACATCAAGAAATAGAAGGATATATATATATATATATATATAGATTAGACACGCGATTACGATGAATATTTACAAAAGATAAATCTATGTATATTATTTACTAAATACATATAAATTGAATAGCAATGAGGGCGTATAAAAAAATTTGATTGATTGATAACCATTACCAATGAAACAGACGAAATACTAACAGATGTATGTATATCAGGAATTCATAAATCGTTCTTACTGGACGAGATATTATTTTCATTAAATATTAAGAAGGGGTGCATTGGACATAAATGACTGTAAGCTCTAAGTTGCAATTCCCAATTTTTCCTTATTCACATTATAACAAGAATATATGGTATTTACAAATATTATTTGAATACATCAGACATTACTACCAAAAGGAAAAACGCTCAGTGAAACTCACCCTTTTCTCGAAATATTAGCGAAAATACACAAACCTAATACAGGGAAGATAAAATTAAGATCGGTCCACGAAAAAATTAATACTAGCTTGAACAGCACTTGAACCAAAGACTTTTTCGGAAAGTTTCAAAATAGATTTCGCTTTCTTCTCCATTCTCTTAGGCTGTAGACTTATGATCATTGAAATTTTTATGTGGGCAATTTCCTGAACTTCTTTGAATATATTAGCATTTTTCAATGATTAATTCATGTGTTCTAGTTATTCGTCAACATTCTCTTGAATATTATTTGTCAACTTGATACAGTTGTGGTATTAAGCACTTTTTAATTCAATGTCTCCTTTTAGTAACATCCGCCGCCTGAACAAGTTGTTTATTTAGGAAAAATGTGCAACCTTTTATAAATAGGGATTTTCTATGTCACCTAACATTCCCACAATGTTATTTCCGTGTTAAATTCTTCCACTCGGAGTGGTTGGGGGAAAAGAAAAGACTGCTATATTAAATTTCAATTTGTCTTAGATGATAATTTAACTAGAAAACAAATTGGAATCTTATTTCTTTAAAAGCTTAGGTATTGTGTTTTATACGAAAACGGCTTATACCCATTTCGTACCGTCGCATTTCGTACCGTTGCCCCTAATGTTCCCATTTCGTACCGCGTCCCAAATATATACCTGTCATCATTCCCATTTCATACCGCGTTCTAGGAATAGTCGTGCGGTTAAAATTACAATAATAATCCGATGTTTAATTAACTAACAGTATGCAATATGTAAATAAAACACAACTTTGTAAATTTAAAAAAAATATACCTAATATTTATTACAAAATAAAATAACATTTACGAAAATTAACGGTTAAAATATATTACATATTGTAGATTTTCTATGCATGTGCCGATTGTTGTTTTTTCTTTCAAAAATTCTTCAACAATTTGTTGTATTGACATATCTTTATTTATATATACCTTTCTTCTTTTTGAGGGCGTCAAATATAGATCGGTTCGTTGTTTTACAAATCCTGCGTTAACAGAATCGTCTTACAGCCCCTTGACGAGTTCTAGTAAATTAGGATTATGCTTCCCAATTGTTCTGTTTAATTTACTGTGCCATGCTTCTAGGCTGTTTGTCGTTCGGTGTTTTTCTTTAAAACAAATCCAGCCTTCTCCGATCGTCTCATTTTCCAACCACTGGTCAACAAAATAATCGGTGAACCGTTGTAAAGTTGCATTTTCTGGACAGTATTGCATGATGTACAAGAATCCATCTTCAGTCGCGCTTGGTGGTAGATAGGATAATGCTGCACATAACCGTACATGCCTACGAATTTCGGCATTTTCACGGTACGAAACCGACAGACCTGACCACAACAAAATATTTAAATTATAAAAATATAATAAAAAAAATCATTTAATTTACGTACCCTCTTCTTGAACTATTCTCCAAAGGGATTGATTAAAATGAAAGTTACTTCTCGTAACTACAGCGGTTGGGAATATTTTTCTGATTGCTTGCATAGCACCAATTTCAAAATCCGTTTTGAATTGTTGCAGCTGCCATTGGGGGGTATCTTTGATTTGATACACGAAAATAGTCTCGTATGTAGCTTGTTTTTTATCGGGCATTAAAGCATAAACAACTGGTATTATGTTTGTTGTATCAAGCGAGCTACCTGTCTGCATGTACAGGGTGTTTGGTCTATAAGTACAAAAAAAAGAACCCCATGTTCCCAGTTGCATTTCAAACATGAATTTATACACTTTTTGACTTTTGAAATAAAAATAAAAAATTAAAAATTATTTTGATTTCTGAGGCCGGCCCTGGTTTAGCGCGCTTATTCCCTAGAGAATAGTCGCCGGTGATAGATAACGCTGTTTCGTAAGTGGCGCTGCTCGTTGCAAACTATCAGTTACGAGAATTCGTATTTCGCCAGGCCCGTATTAAACCGAATTTCAGGGTCAAATTTTCGAACACGAATTGCGTACTTAATTGTCACTCGATTGAAAAATGCTTTTAGACTTTTGTTATTTATTGTGCAAGGAATCCATGATTCTTTTTTTTGTACTTATAGACCTAACACCCTGTATAGTATACAATTGACTAGAGTTGATTGCAGCTTTTGAAAGGGCTCGATTAAGTTAGCCCCACTTGTGTTGAATTTTGATTTTATTTTCTTTTTAGTGGAATGTTCGTCGTTTGTTCTTTATTGTTCGTTCATTAAAATTGTTTATTCGTCTTTTGTTTATTGATAATTAATTAAACAAATTTTCATTCTTAAGTTAGCCCCCTCGTCATCGATATTTTTGTTTTTTATCTCTTAAACACATGTGTTTTTATTAATTATTGATTTTTCGATCATTATTGGCGATTGTTCGTTCATAAATAATGTTTATTTATTAATTATTCGATATTTTTAAATAAAGTGCTCTCATCTCCTTATGCATGCGCTAACGTGTATAATACTTATCTATCAACTGTCATATTGTTTGTTTTGACTTGCAGAATAAGTTCAGATTAAATTTGTTTTTAAATTTCAGAAGAAATAATTCACATCGTAGTGTCGCAGCTGTTTGTAAAAATAATTCAAAAGAGGCGAACTGTTCTTTTTTCGGTTTCCAAGGAATTTAGAAATCAAAAAAGTCTGTTCGCAAATGCTATTAATAAGTGGGATCCTAAAAACTTGAATATTTTAAAACCAAACACCGATTCAGTTTTGTATTTGTATTTATTTTCCAAAAAACAAAGTATGTTCATCATTAAAATATCTATTACTGTAGGGCTATTTAAATTAAATTTTTCAGTTAGGTTAGGTTAGGTTAGGTTCTAATTCCTGTAGAAGTCAGACAGGCATTCTACAAATATATAAGCTCATATCACATACATGCTGCAGTTGAATGGATTGGAACAACATGAATTAAAAAAATTGAAAGCAAAACTTGCTAATTGTTATTTCTCAAGTTATTTTTTTTTCAGAGATTACTATTTATTTTAATAATTTTATCAAATCAGGTTAAATTTATACTGTATAGGTACAGCAACATTAGGTAACCTAACTGAAAAATTTAATTTAAATAGCCCTACAGTAATAGATATTTTAATGATGAACATATTTTGTTTTTTGGAAAATAAATACAAATACAAAAATGAATCCGTGATTGGTTTTAAAATATACAAGTTTTTAGGATCCCACTTATTAATAGCATTTGCGAACTGACTTTTTTTGATCAATAATTAATAAACACATGTGTTTAAGAGATAAAAAACAAAAATATCGATGACGGGGGGTAACTTAAGAGTGAAAATTTGTTTAATTAATTATCAATAAACAAAAGACGAACAAACAATTTTAATGAACGAACAATAAAGAACAAACGACGAACATTCCACTAATAAGAAAATAAAATCAAAATTCAACACAAGTGGGGCTAACTTAATCGAGCCCTTTCAAAAGCTGCAATCAACTCTAGTCAATTGTATACTATACATGCAGACTTAGGTAGCTTGATAAAGGGGAAAGCGAAATCCGTAATAAATTATTATTGGAATAAAAAGCAGATATTTTCTTTATATTGTGTCATGCATCTTGCATCTGTTAGACGATTCAAGTGAATACTCGGATAAAGGTTAAATATTCTTATACAGGATTACAAAATCAAAAACATAAATTCAAGAGAAACAATAGTAATTATGCGCAATAAAAAAGTATGTCGTAGAGTTCGTCATGCTGATCAAGAATAAACAGGGTGTCCCATTAAGCGTACAGAGCGGCTGTATCTCGACAGCGGTAGGTCCTACACATTTGGAAAAAAGTCCTTAGGAGTAAAGTTGGCAAAAGAAATGGCTGAAAATTATTTTAAAGTTTGAATTTAGACAACTAGAGGGCGTAACCTCTAACAAAATTCATGATATCTTGGAAAGTTGGGCAATGAGCTAAAAGTTTTAAAACATCAGTTGAAAGTTTGGGTAGTACCGCATCTTTTTTCTATCTGACATTTTTTCGTATCTATCGTTATAAGGAAGGTCGAGGTCAATGTATTTTCCAATTTTTACATTTTAATATCTCCTGAACCTTTCAACCGATTTAAATATTTTTGATATTGAAAGAGGATACCATGGTCAAATAAGTTTTTTTGCGGACTTGTTTTATTTTAAATAGCTGAACTAGGGGGCGTTTTTGCAGTGATAGCGAATTTTCATATTTTTTGGAAAAAAATCTAATGCAAGGATACTATTTGGTTAACAGACCCTTGGGCTGTATCAGTATCAAGTCACCTAAATTTTGGTGAAAACCGCATCGCCATATCTCTATCAGTTCTCGATTGAATACTGCAGGCAGATCTAGTTACCTACGCAAAAAAAAATATCTTTTGTTCTTTGAATTTTTAAAATAGGTAATTTCAGTAATTTTGGCGTAGTAAGAGTGTGTCTTGTGTGGTACCTTGGACAATGGACATATAACGACAATCAAAACAAAATCCCACTAAAAACCTTTTTTTCGATTAATTCATGTTAGCAAGATGTTCAAGAAAAATGTTTGTAATAAATACTTCAATTAGAGTTTTCGATTTGGTTACTTCTGTAACATAGATTAATCGAAAGGAAATTCATTATGTATCATAAATAAATTTTCTTTTATACTATCCAAATTACATTTTATCAAATTTAATTGTTGGATCTTTCTAGCATGACAATATATATCTTGATCAGTATGACGAACTCTAGCGAACACGAGCATGCTTGTGTGCGATCGGGTACACTTGCATATATTGCAGGCCGGCGGCTCAACTAGCCGCGGGCGGTTTTCGGCAGTGTATACGTGTGTTTGTAGGCGTGTCTCGTACCTGCTTTACAAGAAAGTAATTAAGCGGTTCGCCGAAAATGTAAACAATCTTTCGAATATTCCAGACTTTTTCCTGACTGTTCTATGATGCTATAAAAGTGACAGAGACGTTCGCCGAGTTAGTTAATAATAAATTGACCGTGACAGTGATAACATCCGAAATAAATCGACAGTGTTAGAAGTGAAAAGACAAATAAATAGAGACGCGCATATAAGTAAGTGTTGTAAATAAATAGTAAGCTAAGTTCCGTATTAATTAATAGTGTTTTTAAGTAGTTATTATTAAATAAGTATATATACATTGTGTTCCTATACTTTAGTCTTTTAAATAAATTTTTAATAAACCCACGAACACTACAATACTTTTCTTTTTTCAAGAAAATCGAAAGGGGGTAAGTCGCTGTGCATAATCACTGAAACAATTTATGTAATGGAAGAAACAGTTAGTTAGTTACTCACTTTCCTGTAGAACAACGGTTCTTAAAGTGGTCGACATCGACCAACACCTACTATTATAATTTTCTAAAAGGCCTACCATGTATCGTGTAACGTCATTGCTAGTAGGTTTTCGATCGGGTTAGTTGATTTTTTCAAGATTTTTTCAACTTATACTTACTTAAATGAAGAAATGTAAACAAAAAATAAAACGTGTATGAATAAAGTTTTATTAAGCTAAATTTACATTTAGCTGTTTTGATAAAGAAAAAACAGTTCTGTATAAAAGGAATTTTAACCCGGAATTTTGTTACATATACAGCACTTTAAAACAACGGTAAAAAAATATTTTTGAAAAAGAATGAAAATAAATTAATTTAGCCGAACGAAGTTTAACTGCCAATTACTAAAGTTGACCAACTGATTATGACGTAACGGCCTGATCGATCCGATTTTGTGTGTCCATTCCAGTTTATGGTGTTGTAGGTGTTGAATCGACCCCTTGTGGTCGATACCGTTTTCCTAGGGGCGGACTTAAATGAAAACTGATTTTGGGGGTTGGACAAGGACTAAAAATCGACCCCTATTTTTAAGTAATTTGTATCAATAATTATTGTTAATTACACTTGATATTTACTAAATTTTATGTCTATTTATTTTGTTAAATTTTGATGAAAAAATAATGTCAAGTTTACGCACTTGACCAAACGCAAAGTTTTTAAATTGATGTAAGTATTTTGTATCAATAGAATTTTTAAAGTAACATGGGGGTCTGAATTATCAGTTCATTTTGGAAAAGGGGTCTCTTGCTCAAAATAGTTTGGGAATTCCTGCTATAGAAGGTATATCGGCTCAATATTCTATTTCAACCACTATATTGTTTCTTCGTGTATTTATTATTTTGACTTTTTTATCTGGTAGAAATATTTAGAGTTAATCCGACTGCATCTAATTCAATAAATGGGTACGCATTAAAACATTAAAATTGAAATACCGTTTCTTGGTTCTTGGCGTATTTATTAAAATTATTTATGCAAAACAGTTCGGTTGCAGGTTAATTCTGACGGATTTTCCCAGATCTCCAAATGATCCCGACATAGACATCGACAATCGCTTCATTTTTGAGCTGAAATGTTGCTCTATCCGATAACTGTGAATGTCACTATTTCCGGTATCGTAAATAATCCGATATGGAAATCAAACGTCACTACCCAACATGTCGCTATTATCCAACGTTATTATTCATATCAACATTTTTCAGTTTTCTTTAAGAGGTCATAGTAGTTTACAGTTTTGGTCTAAAAAAGAAAAGACACGCTGGGAAGTTGTTGCTATTGTTTGTAAATTAGACAACAGTATCCAAATTTCTGGCGTATCACTGTTTCTATTGTACTTTTGAATGATCTGCTCTCGTGTGATATTCTTTTTACTATATTTTTCAGATGTCGTTATAATAACAGGCAATATAGTAGATTGCGGAAACTGTAAAAAATTTATAAGATTGAATTCTTTTATTTCAAATGTTCATGTTATTGAAAACTACATTCAAAATTAAAAAAAAATTGTTTTCGAATACCTATATTTGGTAGATACGTTTAGATTAAAAATCGTACCATATTGTACCCATCGAAACAAAATCTCTTTAGTTTAAAACAAGTTTGGAATTTAATCTGATATTACTTTTTTCTCTGTTATTATTAGAAAGGATGCATATTTTCACGTTAAAGCCAAGTTTGCGGTCAGTGCTTCGAGGCGTAAAGAAACGAGGAGCGGAAATTTGCCATTTATGTAAATTGTTCGTATCCTATTACAAAAGGACACTGTTGCATAAACAAAGTGCATACCTGCCTGCATAATTTTTGACCCCAATTTTATAACAAACAATATCTCTAAAAAGATCAAAAACTTCCACACGGAGTAGATATTTACTGGACCAATTAAGTTTTTTTTTTTTGATCGCGAATTCCTGTAGAGGACGACACAAGAAGAGCGTTTGCAAATTGTTAACACCGGCAAATAATTTACTTATTATTAAAGTTTAGCAAAATGTTTTTTTTATCTTTCGACACTTATGTAGCGAAAACATCCGGTGCAACACCCCTCTTTCTTTTACAGACCTGTAACGCTGAACCGAATTCAGAGCACTCCACCCTTAATAACACCTAAGAAAGAATAAATATTATTTTTAAAATTGTGTTTTCGGTTAATTACAAAAAATAAACAATTAGTTAAAGATTTAAAATATTTTGGTTAGAAAACTTTTTATTAAAAACCCAAGGCGCCATGTTAACATTTTATTGGTTAACTGATCATAATACTAAGTATTCGAAATCGTGTGTAAAATAATAAATGCAATTCCTGACATTAGGTATCGTTTTATGATCTTTTTCAGAGACTGTGAAATTTATAATATTGCATTTATTATATAAAACAATACAGTTTTTGTAGATCCTGTGTAACGGTCTTTTTATTTTTATGAGCTACATGCGTCCTTACTTGAATCGTGCTGTTAATTATTTTAAATTGTAACATTTTTTCTAAAATTTCTAGTTTATGCGAAGACATTAATTTTTTCCCTTGCACTTATTTTGTTTTCACAATTGATTGAAACGTTTTAATGGAATTTCTGTAAATGACAGTAGCATTTCAAAATTATGATACTAATCTTGATTGCTTAAAAAAAAGAAAAAATTAAATTTTAGCCAGACTCCTTCATTTTCTTCTTTCTTTTTATCGTAGTGCTCTAATGACCAACCTCTTTCATGCAGGAATTCTTCCCTTGCTTTTTCCATTTTTCTCTTACATCTTTTTTCTTTCTGTCTGTCTTGTCTGCTCTTCTTTTTACCCTTGTTTTTATTGTTATTTGAAATTTATTTTTAACCTTTATACATTCCTTGATTAATTCGTTCTTTTCCCTTTAATATTTTTTCTTCGTATTTTATTGCTCTTTTTCCCGTTTTTGTTGACATCTTTCCTCTTTTCGTTTCTTATGAATTAATCTTGAACACTTTCTATTTCTTTGTACTGCCTCCATCCCCATATCTCCACTCCATACATTAGAATACTTTCCACCAGGACATCAAACAAAAACATTTTTTTCTTCCATTTGTTCTTGAAGTTTCTTTCCGCAATTCCCCACACTTTTCCTAATACTGACATCGCTTTCTTCTTTAGGTTCCTTATATGGGCTTCGTTTCCATTATTTCTTTGCAATGTATAGCCCAAGTAATTGAATTCTTTTAACTCCTCTATCTCTTTTCGTTCCCACATAAAGTTTATTTTCTTGCGTCTACCTCTCATTATTTTCGATTTTTCGGCGTTTAGCTCTAATCCTCTGTCTCCTATGTACTTTTTGAATCTTTTTAGCATCTCCTTCAATCCTTCTTCATTATTTGCCAGGAGCACAATATCATCTGCGTAGGATACTGACCATATCTTTTTTTTACCTATTACAATTCCGCCTTGCTGTACTTTTTTCATTTCTTTTTCTAGGTTAGCAAATACCAAGTTAAACAGCGTTGTGCTCAATGGGCATCCTTGCCTAACTCCTTTCTTTGTGCTTATTCCTTTTGACATCTTATCCTGAATTCTTATTTTGAAGTATGTTTTTCCATATATATCCTTTATCCTTTCTTTTAGGTTTTCACTTATCTCTGCATCTTCCATTGTTTTCCATATTTTCTCCCTTTTTAGCTTGTCGAACGCCCCTTTTATGTCCGCGAAGAATAAGAAGATTTCACCTTTATCCTTTTTTATTTCTTCCTCCATTGTCGTTTTGACTGTATATATGGCTTCTATCGTCCCTCTTCTCTTCCTATATCAAAATTGTGTTTCGCCCATTAGTTCTTTATCTTCCATTTCTTTTTCTAATCTATTTCTTAGTATCTCTGCATAGATTTTGTAGCCCGTGTCCATAAGTGTAATTCCTCTATAGTTTTCGACATTATGTTTGTCGCCCATTTTAAGTATCGGTGTTCTCCAGTCTGTCGGTAATTTTTCTTCTCCTTTCCAGATTTTGTTGATGACTTCATGTAACTCCTCTATCGTCTTTTCATCTGCATAGAGCCACGCTTCATTTTGTATCCTCTCTTTGCCCGCTGTTTTTTTTTTCATTTTTTTGATAACTTCTCTTACTTCCTGGATTCCTATTTCTTCTTCTGGTCTTTTTGACGTTTCCGTTTCTTCTTCATTTTTTTCCTGTTCTTGTCCTTCCATTTGTTTTTTGAAGTGTTCTGTCCATTCCTCTATTTTTATTTTGTCACTTATTCGTTCTTTTCTTATTCTTTGCCTGTTTATAATTTGCCAGAATTTTCTTCCCGTTTTGTCTTTTTTTGCTTCCCTCCATTCATTTACTTTGTGATCTTCTTTTTTCTTGACAAGTAGATTTCTATATTCTTTTCGTCCTTTAATGTATTCCTCTTTCTTGTCTTTGTCCATTATATAATTTCATTTCTTTTGGTTTAGTTTCTGCTTTGCTTCGTGACATTCTTTGTCCCACCAGTTCTTGTTTTCTTTTCTTTTTGTCATTTTTACCTTCTTCACAAAACACTATAACTACACTAAATTTATATTTAAATTGCAGAAACACTTTCACAGCGATTTTGCACGACAAAATTGGAAAATTTTTCAACTCAGTAACACATAACCGGCCGTTACTAAGGTTTTGCTAACGCACCAGGTGACGTTGCAATAGCTCCGCCCACCTGCTTTCAATCCTACCTTGTAAGTTTATTATACCATGGAGTGGCCCTAAGACCGAGAAATCGGCGCGAGTTGTCCCTTTAGTTTGTTCTTTCTCCTGTACACTAATGTATGATTGTAGACTCACCCTGCTGTCCTCTTCCCTCTCTTTCTGCCGGTGACCTAACCTAGCAGCCTGCCTGTTTACTTTTCTTGTTTTCTTTTATTTTCACTGGCTTTTTATATGTACTTTATTAGTTTTTCTTTTTTTCGTGACTTCAACTTTTTATTTACACAAGCTTACAATTGTCCGCTTATTACTTCACACCTTTCTTGTGTTTTTTTTTCTAGCACACTTTACAACGAACCTTTCTTTAAAATACATTATTTTTAATTTTTGGAGGACGCAAACGTTACGGGTCCAATCTTTATATTCGTACCACTGAATGTAATCTCCAAAAGTTTCTTGACATATGATGCACTTGACTATAATGGTCTCCCAGTCTTTTTGGAAAATATTTATTATTGTTTATAATCAGAGTTTGGAGCCTTTACCAAAACATGGCACGATTCCGCTCCGAATGTTTCAGTATCATTAAAATCGATGGCACGATTGTACCCCGCGGTCACAAATATGGTACGATTCCGCTCCAAAGAAATACACATAATCAATAATCAATAGGAATAAATATATCTAAACTCAACGATTGAAATTGCGATATGAAATAAACACGTCCCCATAAAAAATCGTTTTTCTTTCTTAACTTCAACAATTTTGGACGCATAGTTCCCTCTAAGCTGTTCGGCCGCGCACTTACTTTTTGAAAGTTGCACAGCCGTTTTTGTATTTTGTGTTCAACAGTTTTTTAAAATTCATTTCTTAAAAAATTTGTAGGTACCTGAAAATTATAAAAATATAAATTTTACAAAAAAAAAGTAAAAACAAATCTGTCTGACGTTTAAAAACGATTTATGTTGATAATACTTCAAAATGTTACCAAAGGGTTGTAGAAAGCAGGTACCAGCTACCAGACTAACAGGAACGGGATTCTGTATTCGCAAATATTTTTGTTTTGTGAGTGAGCGGTCAGTCACCACTAATATCGGACAAAGTTTATTACTAACTATTAACAATGAAATATCTAATAGTGGCGTATTTTAAATACATTAATATGAATTCAATTCAAGAGCCAACTACAAATTACCACAAATTACAGTGCAACCTCTTTAATCCGAACAGCAGATTGCCAGGCCTTGATCGGATTATCGAATTGTTCGGATTAACAAACATACAATAATAATAAAAAAACAGAATTTATTCTACAAACAGGAACTAATACGTACATATGTATACATATGTAATATTCTACACTTAAACTAACAATCGTAAACTGCCTTAACATTGAAATAACCAAAAATAAATGCATAATAAATTATTAATTATTTTTGTCTGGTGCGGTAAAAAATTTTGTTATTTTCGTCTGTTTTTTATTTTTAATTGCTGAATCTTGGGCTTGGACTCGCAATTCTTGCAGAAAAATAATTCGATGGTCAGGAATATTATTTTGTGTTGCCCAAGCAATACAAGTATCAAAAGCTGAGACTGCATCACTGTCAAACTTATTTTATAATACGCGAACCGAGCCCTTCTGTATCACAAAACAATCTAATACAGTGCGGATGATCATCGGCGACGATGCAATTCGAGCGGCTGCAAGTCTTGACAAGTCTTTTCTCGTTTAGCGCTCAGCGTTCGGATTATAGAGGTAGCGTTCGGACTATCACTGCGTAATTTGGCCGTTCGGATTAGCGTGTGTTCGGATTAACATGTGTTCGGATTACCGAGGTTGTACTGTAATGTGAAAAAAAGGTATTGTTGTCATCATGTCCCCGGCGGGATTCGAACCCGCGTCTCTGGCTTTACGCGCCATTGATGACAACAATATCTTTTTTCCACATTAATTTGTGGCAATTTATAGTTGGCTCTTGAATTGAATTCATATTAATGTATTTAAAGTTTATGACATTAAAGTTTCAAAGAAAGTAGGTATTAGAGCTAAGTATATAAAAAGGTTTCTATGCATACCTACGTTTGTTTTTGTATTCCTCTCTAGTTTTTCAGTTTGTTTCGAAGTGATCCACAGTACAGTGAGCTAAAGTAAACTGTGTCTGAATTATTGTTATATGAATAATTGCATTTATAAATGTAAATAATAAAAATTTAAAATATATAAAAAAAAATATTTTATAATAGATCATCTTAATTACATACCTACATATAATTATTTTAGATTATTTTAAATAAAAGATTTCTAAACGAAAAGTAAAGGATTACGAAAATAAAGCAAATAAAAAATCCTGCAGAACATTTAAAATAGAATGGCTTTCAAAAATGGAAGAATGTGACACACCATCTTCAAATATAAAAGAAAATACTGAATTGGGTAATATTTTTAAATACAATGAAGAAAATGGTGTTTCATGTCGTTTCTGCGCAGAAGCAAAAGTTTCAAATGAATTTGGTACTGGACGAAAATAGGTTGAATGGAAATTGGATTATTTAAAACGGCATCTAAAGCAAAAGATACATTTGGATGCCGTAAATAAATTACGCAATTTAAAGAATGGGAGACTTTTAAATATATTGAATCGACGAAGCTTTCAGTTGTTGTAACTCCATAATAAATTATAAATAAAACACAGCGTTTTAACGTTACAAAATTATATATTGACCACAATGATCATTTCACCACGCAGTGGCTTCTTCAGGTGGAAGATATTATGACACAAAAATGGAGTTGCAGCACTTTTCAAAAAGGAAATACCTCATCTTACCGAACAACATTGTGTTGCGCACCGAGAAGATTTGGGTTTAGATGATGCATGGAAACATGTATCTCTTATGCAAAATATTGAAACATTTCTTAGAACTGTTTACACTATGTTCAGTAGATCAGGAATTAAAAAAGGAAATTTTGAAGAATTGGCTGCTGTTATGAATCGAGATTCGATAACATTTAAACCATTAAACGAAGTTATTTTGCAGTGGACGCTTTAATTAAAAATCATGACATCTTAATTGAATATTGTAATCAACATGTGAATGAATGTAACGATCCTATTTGTAAATATTGTTTACAAATTTTAAATAATCCCCAGTATACTGTAGCACTGTTTGTTCTTAATGATGTTCTAGGTGAATTAGCAATTTTGATACAGATTACATAAAAGCATAAATACAAAAATTAAAAGCACAGTTTTTGGGAAAGAATGTTTTTTGGAGTGAAAATGTTAAAAAAAAAATTAATGAAGGTCGGAAATAATGTTAAAAATGCTTCTATAATTCGTTTTATTGAACTAGTGTGTATTCACTTAGAAATAGATTTCCTGATGCAGCGGTAAAAAATTGGGAAGCTTTTGATGTAAGTACATGTCATATTGAATAAAATTAATAACTATGCTTTCGGAATAGACAATGTTGTATGCCTCGGGAGTAAATATTCACACTTTTTTTTAAATACAGAAAACCGTGATAAAATATGTGAAGAATATTCTGAACTTAAATTCCTGATTTCGCAAAAAACCAAGGCAGGAGAAATAAAGTCAACAGTGTAGAATATGTACTACAAAATTCGGAGTTTGAAAATATAGCGATACTTTATGATATCAAGGGAACTTTTCAAGCTTCTAGTGCCGACTGCGAGAGGGGATTCAGCACAATGAATCTAATTAAATCAAAACTCCGAAACAGATTAAATGCCGATCATTTAAGTGATTTGATGAGAGTTAAAATATATTTGGCAAATAAAAAAAATAAATAAATATAAGTAGATCAAGTTTACAAAGAATGGATAAGTATGAAAGATAGGCGGGAGAAAATGGAATACCGAAATATTATTAGTTTGGCGTAAATATAAGTACCTACCTAATTGTTTATGTATGATAGTTTCTATTATAATTACAGTTATAGATATTATTAAGTATATAAATGAAATAATTATTGAAAATTTGTTCCTTTTTAATTTTATATTTAATATTCTAATAGGTATAATAAAAGTTTTTATTACTTATAGTTATTTTATTACATAATATTCCACTAAACAACATTATAATTAACATTCAGAAATTAAATTGAATTTTAATGTTTATCGTAAAATATCCTTCAAATATCTTTCTAAATCTTGTCCCCAATAATGAGAGAATACAAATATGATAAAACTGTAATGTAAAAATCCCTTCTTGTTTGTATGGTAATTAAAATGCTGTGTTAAAAAAAAAGTTATGGCTTCGAGCATGTGCACGGGGTCACCCCCCCCCCTACTTGCGCAGTTTTACGTATGATTCGAATATTTTTGCTACCATTTACTTTTGTACCGCGCAGTCAACTAAAAAATTAGAGGGAACATTGGTTAGAACAAGCGCGATGGCTGTAATATTAGCACATCTGTGTAAACAATTTGTATTTTTGCACTGTTTAAAAAAACACAAGTTTCTAATAAACTAAGATCGGGTAGATCAGCGCCCATGCCACACTGCGCTAAGACCGTTGCAATAGTATAATTTCGTATCAAGACAAATACAGACGCAGCAGGTATTGTGGATATATTCCGAAATAATTACCATTACTTACTGGATTTTATTAAAGGAAGTAAACGTACATAGTTCCGTTAGTAGGTTTTCAAGAGAAAGCCTACAAACATAAGCGTATAATACATCTAGCTGTTAAGTATTGAGCCTCAACAAGTCTGAATATACTTACTTAATACGTGACCAGGGCCCTCAATGGAGAAGACGACCCTGTACATATAGGTGAACGGTGCGGAACAGGTATATGAAAAATTATATGAATGATACCTGTAGGGGGAAGGAAATAGATTTCGATGTTTAAAAAGAAAAGCAATTTTTTGACTTGGATTATGGATAATTAGTAATCGCAGTTGCTCACAAAAAGATATTTTCTTTAGTTATTTTCTATGGTTTAAACCACAAGAAGCGTGTTAAAATATTATTACTACGTTTTGAACTTCATTACCGTAATACTACAAGTGGCAAGATTAGTCGCGACATTAGGCTTGTTTATACTTATAAAGTGTTTAGCTCAGCATAATTCCATCAGGTTTTGAATTATTTTTTTTTTCGTCTCATACTAATCATTCTTCAGCTTCAGAAGAATCAGACCTCAATAAATTACAATATCGAGTGAGCAGTGTACCACTGCTGTTCGATCTAAAACAATTAGGTATGGTCATATTGATTTAATCCGTTTAATAAAAGAGAACATGCGACAAAGAAATTACTACATGTCGTAATTCGATTATTATTACTTTTAACGCATCTTAACTGTTACTTAATTACAGTTAATCGTTAAACGATAAAAAATTTACAGAAGAACACGTGCAGATCGTGTCGTGAAACGTAATTTGAAACGAAACCGTTTCTAATATTGAACAGATGCATACAATGTACCTATAAACGAGAGGGTAGCTGATGTACTTATGTATGAAATATCTACAAAACCTGTAGTTAACGCAATAAGTACACGGTTTTAGGGATTTGCATATTTTTTTTTTAAATAACACATTTTTAAAGCAGGCTGCACATTAACGCGGAATCAAAAAGGTAATACATAGTAGGAAGGAAGCGAACGGAAATTTTGAATAATATAAAAGGAGCGACGCACGTAAGGTACGTTTCTTGTACGAAACAGAATTAATTCCGCGGTATTCTGCGCTTATGCGTTCCGCGACAAAGTGAGACCTGCTTAAGTGGATTCCCATTTTATAAAACCCCAACCAAATAACAATACTGCTTTTTGTTTGCTCAAATATCTCAAAAACAAAAATCATTTGGAGCACTCAAAAAAATATATAAATCACAAAACTGTAATGGGAAATTTTTAGTAGGGTTTTTAACTGCAATATGAAAAAAAAACTACTTACAATATAAAAATAATGCTAAGCAAACAGTAGAAAATACGGCAAAAAAAGATTGGTAGTCAATAAGAAAAACAAAACACTGTTATGATCTACCTGTAAGGTTCACTTTTTATTCACGTGATATTTTCTATTTCGAGGGTGGCATACTGTAACCACCCGCACCCGGGTGTTACAATATAATAAATAATTCTCTTATATTTATTTATTTAACAGTGGGTTTTATCTGATAATAATTTTATTTAATTGGATCGCAGGTATTTTTGTCTCTTCGTCTCAATATTTCTTTTAGTTCGTATTTTTAATTTCCATTATTTTTCTGATTTCATTTGAAATGAGAATAGGATTGAATGAATTCTTTTAAAAATATTTTTCGAATAAAATAATAAAATTTAAAGCAAGATAGAATTCGCCCTAAAGGTCCGCATTTTGCGTCAACTTCGTGCCTCGGAGTATGTGTTGCCAGCCATCTGTTTATCGTTAGATAACGAGTGAGAGAATAGTATAGGGAATCCGGTTGAAAGAGTAAGAAGGAAAATGAAGGAGCTGCACGTCTATGTCGTTGGTATGCGATATTCGAGGGAGGAAAGAGGGTGTCTTTGTAGACCACGAGAAATCACGTTTCGATATGAGTAAGAGAGATAAAGCTGTAGTAAAGCGAGATAGAAAGATCCTTGCCCTAGTTTCGAACGAGAGGTATGTTAGGGATGAAGGAAAGCAAGGGGAAACTCGCGAGATGCAGAAATCGCGTGGTGGTGAAGGTAAAATTTAGGTATAAAAATTGCGGGTTTCAATAGGATTTCATAGAGAGCTGGAATATTGTTGGCTCTTTATCTTCCCTAGCTTGATTGGATGCTGCCGTTGGCTAGCGTTCAGAGAGCGAAAAAAATAGTGTTGTGGTAATTAGGATCGAACTGTTCGTGTTTGGTTCCGTGTTCGTAATTTGGTACCTGACCGCCGCCACCCCTGATCTAAGTCGTATTCAACCCCGCCACTGGCCCCTGTATCTAAAACGTTGTCCGAGAGTCGTACCGTTCGACGCCACCGCCTGACCGACCGTCGAGTACCATAAACTACCCCATGAGCGGTCGTTCGTCCGTCAACCCCGAGTCTGATGCTGCCGATGCCGATGACATACAATACAAAGGTGGGTAACTTACTGACCGATATTTTATTCGTATTTTGAGGTCGTTTAACTTTCCCAGATTTATGATTTTATTTACTGTTACTTTCATTTTGAATTGCATCGCTACCATTGTCTTATTTTACCCTTCAGGGTTAATAGATTATATTCTGTTTGATTGCGATTATCTGGTGTCATTAATTTTAAGATACAATTGTCTAATTCGAGTCCTTTTTGGACCATGTACAATTTTTCACTGATTCATGTACTGCTTCCTGGTACTAGGGAGGTGTATGACAAGCACTTTAATTGGTTTATTAAATCAGTATAGCCTGAGAAGTTTTGATCAGTTGTTTTAGAATGGGTTCATTCTAACTTTGGTATATTTACCTACAAAATTACGTAAACGTAGATGTTGACTAAATTGGCCTGAAGCTGTAGGCGGCAGGAGTTTAGAAGGATCTACCTACGGTTTACGCTCCTATGATTAATTCAGGTGAACGTGTAGCTACCGTATAAAATCAATTTGGCGGTATCTATTCTTTCAGTTGAAGGTATCCGTTTGGTTTGATTTTGAACCACTAACACTGTTTGAGCATCTCAAGGTTTTGCCTTGGTAACAGATGTGTTTAAAAAGATAGCAGATTTGCAGTTGTCTAAATTTAGGCGAAACTCTTAATTGAAGAACTCTTAATCAGAGAGAAGGAAGTCGTGTAAATTGACATACTTTGTTGTTCTGAACCGTCATAAAATAGAGACGACGTCCACTAAGAGTGGCGTGTTTCGAACCACCTTATAAATAGAGGCTACGTTCACCAAGGTGACGTGTCTCGCCAAACACAAAAAGGGCTATGTTCACCAAGTGTGACGTGTCCGACAAAAAAAAATATAAAAGGTTTCGTGGTTACCAAGTGTGCCCGATTCCTCACACCAAACAAACTATATATATATACAAACTCCCGTGACATGGCATCTTCAGACAACAGGTATTCTAACATGGCCTACCAAGGTAGCCCATGGGCTTACAGCGGTTGTGGCTTTTTCGACGGTTAAAGTTCACGATCTGCACGACTTTCCTTCTCCCAGTTCAAAACGAACATGCGAGGGTTTTTCCTACACAATTCGTTGTTGCACTGTTTGACGATGTTCGAACTTTGTACCAATACATAACTTTGGCTATTAAATGTCTTTGATAGCACATCTGTCCCAACCCTAAATTCTATGGTAAAATAAAATGGTGCTTGTCTTCCCGAACCGATACCAAGGGCAATTGTCAATATGTATATTTGTAAATAAATCTTGTGGTTCAAATTTCTTGTGTTTTCTTTGTTAGCACATATAACTTGTACGGAACTCATAAAAGAATCTATCTTACTACATTCAATTAACACAACGTAATTAAAAGGTCCTAACACTAGACGATTCACATTCACAGCCAAATTCTTCGATTTAATTAAATAAATAAAGATTTTTGAAAGTTAATTTTTTGTTTATTTTTCTTTTCTTCGATTTTAACTAGAAAGTGAGGGTACCCCCCTGCTTCGAGTTACAATACTCACCTCCACCAACGCAGGAGAACATAAAATTGATATCAAAGGGGATGTCGGACCTATAAATGTAAGACCTTACCGGTTACCCGAATCCCTAAACCAGGAAATCGATAAGCAAATTAAAAAAATAAATAAGTTGTTAACCGATCTAATTAAAAAAATGTTAAGAGAAGAAACCATTCGTCAATCGACTTCCCCCTGGAACTTTCCCATTCTTTTTGTTTGAAAAAAGGTTGACGCGTCGGGTGGAAAGAAATGGCGCCTTGTTGTAGATTATAAGAAGTTGAGCGACGTGACCGTGACGCTTTCCCATTGCCGTTTATTTCCGAAATTTTTGATCAACTAGGAAACTCTCAGTACTTTTCCACTCTCGATTTAGCAAGCGGGTTCCATCAGATCAAGCTAGCGGAAGATGACAAAGAGAAAACCGCATTCAGCACCAAATTCGGCCATTACGAGTATAATACTATGCCAATGGGCCTTAAAACATGTCCTGGTACATTTCAGGGGATAATAAACAGTGTTCTAAGCGGACTCCAAGGTATCAAATGCTCGATTTGAATGATATCTGTGTTTAAGGCTCTAGTCTCAGAAATAATAACGAAAAATTAATAGAAGTACTTTGTCGACTTCGATCTGCTAACTTAAGATAAAACTAAAGTCATAGCCAATTATCCCAAACCGAGAGATGTCAAACAACTTAAATCGTTCCTAGGATTGAGGAGTTATTACCGGAGTTTTATTCCAAATTATTAGTACGCTCACTCTCCCCTTACCCAAATTATTAAAAAAAGGATTCGAAATTTAATTGGACCGACTCCTGTGACGAAGCTTTTCAAAACCTGAAACATACTTTCAAGTCAACCTTTATACAATACCCTGACTTTAATAAGGGTTTCGTTTTAACCACGGATGCCAGTAACGTAGGTATCGCTCACGGGGTATCACTGGGATTCTTTCGCAAGGTAAAATAGGGGAAGACAAGCCAATTTCTTCTTGTAGTCAGTTTAAACCAAGCAGAGCAAAATTACAGTACCACCGAAAAGGAACTGTTAGCGATCGTATGGTCAACTAAACATTTCCGACCTTATCTTTTAGGCTAACTAATGTTGTAACGGATCATAAGCCGTTGGTGTAACAAAAAATATTTATCTAAAATGTCTTTCTATGAGCATGATATGTCGATACCAACGTATTTTAGTAAAATATAATTAAAAAGATAGAGTGAAACTTTTCAACCGAGACTTGATTTCGGTCAGATGTAAGAAGACCGAAAGGCTGTATTATTTAACCGACAGCCAATCACGTGAAACTTCCCTGTCTGTATGCCGATACCTGCATATTTCATAGGCGTACTTGAAGAAAATAGCTAGAGTGCCTTCCCTTGTCATCTAGTCTTTAGTCTCGGTTGAAAAATTTCACAGAGGTACCTATAGTACATTTTTTTTTTGAGAAATAAAAGCGTGCGTTCACAAAAACAGTTAATTCTTATCAAAACAATCGGTCACTCAAGTAAATTATATATTTGTATGTATGTACTTGTTTTGTCGATTCACGTGCTCTTTTGTTAAAATAAAAACGAGGAAGAAAAAGGGACAATATTCTTAAATATTGAAGAAAGTATTCCACTTCTGAGGGTAGAAAAATTCATATTATTTTCTTAATTATCATAAGAGATATAAAAAAGTTAATAGCACATCCAAGATTTGTCTTTTTGGGATAATTTATCGCTTAAAATTAAAAATTTCTGTAGTATTTTGTTTTTGAGTTATTAACAAAAACTAAAATTTCTCCATTTTTAACTGTACGCAAAATATTATTTCTAAGAAATTGTCGGCTGCCGCCTCAGCGGCGCAGCTACGTGTGTCATGGCCCTATTTCCTTGTAATTTTTATCGTTAACAAAAGAAAGGTTTGGTTTGGATTAAAAATCTGAAAAAATAACAATGACACTTGGATTTTGTATTGAAGACGCTTATTTATACCATCGATCTTTTTATTCTTACTAAACATCGAGTTTTTTAACTAGAAAGATCAATGTACTACACCACTCCAATATGTTTAAAAATAGAATTTTAGATGTTTTAAACAGAAAATTTTTTAGATTCAAGATTGCTGGCAGTTCCCATTTTAGTTATTGGTGCACCGACAACCTTGAATGTCTTACAAAAAGAAACTTTAAATATATGTACCTACATAGGTATGAGCAATATAGTGAGGCTTTTAGGAACTCAATTATGTTACAACAAAATTAAGTTGTGTTAAATTAGACGTGGTGTTATTGCAGTCGTTTATACATTTTGCATTTAAAATATAAAAAATGAAGCGGAATAGGATAGTTTTTACGGAAAAAAATATCATCTCAAACTTAAAAAATACAGAAAATGGTTTAAATTAATACTTCAGAACGTTACAATGTTTCTATTGAGCATAAGAAAATCAGTTTTGTTTTTTCGAAGACTTCCGAAAATAAAAACCCTTAAAAAAATAACAATTCAGTACTAGTGCAATGTGTTGATTTTTTTTCCAAACAAATAAGGATTAATTGAACTGCTATTTTTATGTTTTGTATATATGCGTTTGTGAGGGTAATTGTTGGTTAAAAATTTAAGGACTCTGGGTCATTATATAGTTCCAGGAAGTGTTCCATTTGGTTGTGCTGTATGTTACGTTTATAAAATTTGGTAGAAGACATAATATCAAAAATTAGTCACGATTGGTTCCGATCGAAGACTTGTAGGGTAAAAAAGACATTTGTATCGAACTTAGTAAAACCGAATGGTTGTGTAAAATATAATCTTTGGTGTATAAATATTTCGTCTTAATAAAGCTCTTCATGTTTGATCTTGATTAAACTCGGTGTATTCCTAACAAAAATAAAATAAAAAAACAATGTACTCCGAACTTATACGTATAAAGACATTTAGTATTAGGGTAGGTATATCACTTAAGATATCTTATTAACGAATGCTTACAAAATACATTTCTTGTTGTACCAAAGAACTAATACATATTAGGTATATTATAGTCCGGGAAGTAGCGTTGCATTTTTCATGGTGATTTCAGGCTGATCAATGTTGTCAGCAGGGGGGGGGGGGTAAAATCTGCTGAGTGGCCATTCAATCTGTAATATTTGGCTGACAATTATTTCACCCTTAAATATTCTGCTGACCTTTTTTTTTATTTACTATATTGTTTAAACTAACTATCATTGATTTTAAACGGTCTGAGTTTGATTTTATTAGTAAAAGCATCATTTATATCCTTTCTGTCTTATAGCATTTAGGATTTAAATGATTTTGGCGAGCTGACTGGCAATTATTCTTATAAAAAAAGGGTCAGCAGAATATTTAAGGGTGAAATAATTGTCAGCCAAATATTACAGATTGAATGGCCACTCAGCAGATTTTACCCCCCCCCCTGCTGACAACATTACCCCCTCTAAATGGCTTGCTGACATTTTTTTTTATTAATTAATTGATAAAAAGAGTTTGTGTATTAGTTTCATTCGACCTGAAATGAATCAAAAGCATTTTTTTAAAATTAGGTATATATCGGCTGCTGACGTGTAATCCACCGTTATCTATGCTGCTGACTATTTTTGTAATTTTTCTTATTATGCAAACAATCACTCAACAAATTATTAAACGACCTGAACACGCTTTTGGATTTTTTTTATTTTTACACAATCGAATTTTTTTATCCCACTCGTTCACCCTTTTTGAGCCTGCTGACTTTCGTAACACTATATGACTGCTAATAAACATTTGATTTCGGTATGAATTAATCGACCTGGAATGATTGTGTGATTTGCAACGCTGCCTCCGGACTATTAGGTAGGTACATGTATATAACGGCTACATGCCGGAACGTAAAACAATCCTGCGTTTTGATAACAGTAAATAATTAGCAGTTCTTAATAATAACCCTGACTTCAGGATACAGAGAACATATACACACCTTCCATATTTCGTCTCTCGGGTGCCAAAAACCAAAATTTAATGTTATTACAAATATTTTCTGTTTGTGATTCCGTGAGAACGCTACTCAGGTAGGGTACGGTTCCTTGTGATTTAATATAAGAAAGATTAACAGTTTGAATTGAATTTAGGGTCGGTTCCTTGTGAAACATTTTAAGAAAGTAGATATATTAAATGCTTTTAAATGTTTCAAATATATATTGTAATACCTCTACAATTGTTTCGGCATATTATGCCTTTTTCAAGAGTAATTTTATTACAAAAATTAAATTTATTAGATAGTGTTTATATACCTAAAGTTTAAGGGGGAGGGTTAGGTTAGGTTAGGTTATAAGTTTAATTTTAGTAATAAGATTACTCTTGAAAAAGGCATAACATGATAACAGATAGCAAGAACACGTATCACAGGTTTTCTATTATTGTGGGAACACACGGTACACATCAAACAACAAAAATTAATACTCTGTACTGCAGAAATATAATTCTGCTTACATAGAATATCGGCAGTTTTCAGCCACAAGGTAGGTCAGAACAATTACACACACCAGCATAAGCTGCTGATCGTACACTTGCCATAAGGCCCATGTAAATAATATCAGTATAAATAAGCTGTAAATAATTGAATAAATTAGCCTAACTCTGTCTCTCTTTTCCTTCTCCACTGATACCGAAGAGGTATCCTCCTTGCACTCCCAGATGCCGAAAAGGTATCCACCCTAATATCGAGAGGTATTCATCGTTCACCACGGATGATGGAATAAGCATCCGCATCTCAACCGGTTCTTCTCAGAATCACTATCACCACACGCACCATATACATGTTAGCTCGCATGGTACATTATTGTTCTGTATTGGTATGTTCATTATTTTCAAATTATCGTTAGATCTATTTTACTCGCAAAAAAATGTACATGTCTTAAAACTAGAGAACTTGAATACCAACCGTAAAAACAATCGGTGATGACGCAGTTGGATACATTCTTTATCAGTAGGTATATTGATCAATTATGTGAAGAACTTTCCCTTAAGGATTCTTTTTTAACACCTGTACGATGTTATCGTGAATAAGATGCTTCGGTGAAGTTTTACAATGTTGTCATTATTTTACGCGGGAGGAGCGGTATAAATTGTAAAAAGGCACTGCGGACATTAGTTACAGGAAGTTTTGTATTTTACCGCACATTGAGTTTCTACTTTCGTATGTTAGTGCTTACATACATACATACGTGTTGGTTTTTGGTTGTCTTTCTAGCATTGCATCATAAAAACAGATGCCTTGGTAATGACTCATTACTAATGCGTCATACAGGACACAATAATGTAATACTATGTCGACTAGCGACCGATACCTCTCTTTCTATGGCGAATTTCTCACTTTAAAATTGATAATAGCAATATAAAGAGGTTGGCTCAAAAACACAAGGACGCATTCAAAGAATTTCTTTTGTATTGTAGTTATTTTCTGTGGCAACATTTTTTACTAATCGTAAATTAAACTACATACGGCAAACCTATGCACGTATTTAGATATATAAATATTATTAATAATAGGCAATTACTCATGTATGTTAAGATCAAATCTACCATCCATAATCGTTACCATCGAAAAATACGTAGCAAGCCAACGCGGTTTTTTAGCTTTTGAGCACAGTATAAACACATGCTTGCATACATATCTAAGCAGTATGAACAATCGGCACTACAGTTAATTTTGTTGTGCGAACTTGTATAGGAATACAGTACATATTATTTTACTTAGGTTGTATTATTTTATGTTGTTTTGCTTTATTTTATTTTACGTGGTTTTATTTTATTTGATTTTACTTCATTATCTGATAGGTAGGTTCTATATCAAGTATGTTTGTACTTACAAAAATGGTTGATCCGAATCATTATTAATTAGTATTCATGGTTTTAAATTATCCACGGCTGCCACCGTAACCATTTTCTTCTTATCTCGCAGAGCATTTAATTTCGACTCATACCAGTTGCCGGATTGTCCGTTTTCATATGCATTACTAGTTGCCAAGGCGAATACTTGACAGGAGTGCACCTTTTTTTTGTCGAAGGAGTCTTTTTGTTTCTCTTGGACAAACTCCACCCCTGAAGCCACTCTTTCATGCAGCTCTTGTAAATTTTCACGGTTAACGTTTTCAGCTACAGGTCGGTTACTGTAACGTGAGCTCTGAAAATTTTACAATCGGCGTAGAAGAAAGAAGGAGAACGCATTCGGAGGAGTAAAGATGCAGCCTACGCTCGAAGACTGCGACAAATAAATATAAAATTTTCTAAACGGGGGTACCTGATGTCTACGGTCTGGTACTTGTCAGTTTAATTTATACCTCAATTTCTCGGTACTGGTTTGTGACCCAAAACCAGATATAAATTTCTATTAATTAAACTTATAATGTCTAAATTTTGTTCAATATAGGCAGTCTCCATTATTTAATAATATGCAGGTATTTATTCATATGTATAAAGAATTTCTTTAATAAATAATATCAACATTGTAACAAGAAATACTAACATAGATAAGTGATCCCAAATTAAAATTCACGTTAACAGGTAATGAAAAGGAGGAGAAACTTGTTGTTATTATTGTTAGATATTTTAAATTGTCGTAAACATACAAATACAATTAGAAAATGAAGAAGTAATAAATAAAAAAATTTAACATTTAACAGTCTGACTCGTTTTCACTTTCATTACTACTACTATTAGTTTCACCACCCGAGTCACTGTCGTTCAAATTAATGATAAGTTCATAATCAAGTCAAGAGCTGGTTCGTTGTTAACAAAATATTGTTCAGCTCTGATAGCGTTCGCACACCGTTTTTTCCATTGCTCATCCGAAAAAGAGTTAAAAAATTCGTCGCACATATCATATCATAATTGTTTCAAAATCACATGTTAAGTGAATTGCCGGGCGACTTAGTGTGCGCCCTGAGTAACGAACAGCTAGAGAGCCGGCATTAAAATGATGTCTCTCGATGCCTCTGCAGCTCTCGGCAATAAGTTGTAACATTTGCCATTGCGCATCCTAAGGCTAAGCAAAGCCAGAGCTCATTCTATAATAATTGACCTGTACTGTATTTGTTATATACGCATCGGTCCAATGTTTTGGGTTTATCCCCATTAATACACATATTATATGGAGTTTCCGCTGTTGTATTATTTCGTATGGTATTCAATGAAAATTGTATTTCCTTTACATGGGCGTCCCATGTCTCATTCGAATCGCTGACAGTCATACACCTTACAGAGTCTAATATAGTTTGGTTCTATCTCTCACACCGCCCGTACGTCTTGGCGACGCCACTGCATTCAAAATATGCTTAATGCTATGTTTCTCGCAAAATCTCTCCATTGTTGAAGAAGTGAAAGCGGTACCTCTGTCAGAGACAATGGGGCGAGGAAGGCCAAAAATGTTCATGAAATTTTCTAGTGTACGAATAACATATTTGACCTTTGTAGATTTTACAGCTTCAAAGAAAATTAATTTACTAAAACCGTCGATTAAAGCAAGCAAATAGCAAATTCCTTTTTTGGATTTTATGAAGGGCCCGACGTGTTCCAAGTGATCCGACATGTCCACAGTCGTCATGCTTCAGATTGCAAATTAACTACCTACTCGAACGAGGTACTACCCATTTTTGTCCACTCTCTGTTTTCCGATACAGTATAAGTACCTTGTTTTGTTACAAAATTATAAATATAATTCTTTGTGCCCTTATTAGGGTTGTCTTTTAATATTTGGATAATCTTCAAGATTTCATAATCTTGAGAATGTGCTGGTTTCACCCAATCGAATTCAGTTAGGTTAACAATTGTATTAACACTTATGGGATTTCTGCTAAGATAGTCCACATGGCCCAGGTCAGGTTAGCCAGGTCGGTATTTCAAAGTGAACGTAGTCTTGCAGATCCAGGTAATATCGGGGGATGCGTGGAACCAAGTCTTTCTTCGAGGCTGTAGTCCTGAGAGCCGCACAATCCGTATAGACCAAAAATTCTGTTCCTAATAAATACACCCGGAAGTGTTTTAACGCAAATACCACCGCCATCGTTTCAAGCTCGTACGAATGGTACTTGCTCTGTTCGTACGTGTGAATCTTTATAGGCAATTTAGGGTCAAATATCTTCAGCACTGGCCCTTTAGCCAAAATGTCTTGTATTGTTGCAAAAGATTCTTGTTGTTTAGTGTCCCAATGCCAACTTTTTCTTTAAAATATTGGTTAATGGGTAAGCAATGAAAGCGTAATTTTGAATCAATTTTCTGAAATACTCTGACAGTCCCAGGAATTGCCGCAATTGTTTAACGTTTGTGGGTATTCTGGCATCAAGTACTGGTTTTTTTTTTCTATCGGGACATATACCGTTTGGATATTTCCCTGCTTGTAACTATAATGTTTACTTTTTCTCTTTACGGAATGTCCCACAAAAGTTTGTTTAATTTATGCAACTTGGTTATAAAATAATCCGTATACGAACGCTCACTTTTAGAATTGTAAACAGCTGCGTCTGTAAACAACACACCTATCGCATTAGGATCCACATCAAATGTGTCCCGCAAAATAGTTTTTAGTTCACTCCAGTTTTTATAAGACACTTCTGAGTTTAAAAGCCAAGCCCGAGCACGGCCTAATAGATTGTCTGTAGGAAATTTAGCTAACTCTTCCCATGTATATAAAGTGTACACTTACCTCGTGTTCGCCCTTAAATTTTTGTATTTCCTGTTGTAACTTACGCACTTCTTGTTCAGCTGTTAACGAAGGAGTGTAGCATCGACCTTCCGAACCATCAAGGGTTATCGCTCCTTGTCTTAGTTTAGATTGTCACTCACGCACACAGTTATTATTATTATTTTTGTTTTTTTTTTAATATCCCGTTCCTGAAATGTCAGGAATACACCAAGTTTAATCAAGATCAAACATGAAGAACTTTATTAAGACGACATATTTAGATCTTGGAGACTCAAAAACACCATGAAGAGGTAGTTTCAGCGCTCAACATATATATATTTTTTTAATCAGCGTGACGAACTCTACAACATACTGCATTTTCGGAAAAATAGATTGGGGGGAGGCGCTTCTATACAATTAGTTACCCTTTTTTGTATCAATTTTCGGTTTGCGTCATATAAGCCTCAAAAGGTCAAAAAACACGTTGCAAAACTGTAACATTAAATAAATAATAGTAACAATTATTCACCAGTGTTCACTTAGAGAATTAAAACATTTTGGACATTAACTCATCAAACAATCTAATCTAACTCAACGTGGTAAAAAAACACCTCATAGCAGAAATAGATCCATTAACTCATATTTTAGGATCCAAGTTTGCTTAGATTTTTATGCTCAACAAACCTATTACTACCTACCCACCGAATAGGAATAGAAAAACATGTCACAATAACAAATGTCTCCTGATAATGGTCTTACAATTATAATCAATTAGCTCGTAAAATGCTCAGTCAGTGCTTACAGTTATTTTTTAAAACGGAAGTATCACCACATTAAACCTGTTCTTTAAACTGCACAATTGCAGCGGCATAATGCTAGCTGCCTCTGCTATTCGTTCTAAAACAATATAGGTACCTAAGCGATACTTATCAAGCAATTTTGCAAAAATAAGGTCGTCTAAAATTAGATCATTTTTATTTCTTGTGGATAATATAATTGAGCTTTTTGTTAGCCAAGGTTCGCGGAAATACTACACCATGAAACAGAAGGAGGAAGTCACACGGCAGTGTTTCGACCTTCTCTACCACCAACCAGAACGTATACAAGGCGGTCGAATTGTATAAGAATTACCAACTTCCGCTAAAGATTTCTAGATTATCTGAATACCTATTACTTTTATGTTTAGTTGAACTAAGTTAATAAAAACCAAATAAATATACTGTATGCACTCAAGTGATAGGTCGGCTTTCTTCTTAGGTAGCTGCATAATTAAAGTAAAAGTTAGGTCATACGTCAATTTAAAATGTGTTATAAATAAAGACATTCAATTCGGTGATTAAAATGTTTTATAATGGAAGCAGACTGCTTACACGATGTCAGATAACATATGGCTAGCATCCTAGTTTAATAACGTAACTGTAGAGAAATTCATGAAAACTGTCTGTCGACATATACCCACTGTGGAGATTGAAATTTCCAGCAAAATGAGTTCTGGATCGACTCGACTCGATCACTTTCAACCTTTAACAGAGAAAAACAGAAAAACCAGAAAATGAATCGTTATTTTTTTTTAATTCACATATTTTTTGTTTTAAAAATTATAATGCCGCTACAATGTATATGTGAGCGTAAAATAGACGCTTTAAATTAATTAGTTTTCAGGTCAAAATATCTTTCGGCGCATCTCAATGCTACGCAAATCGACGACTGACTTTATTTTTCCAAAAACATTTTCAAAGTCGAGGGTTCATTCTACAAACTCAACATTTTAGTTTGCAACTTATGAAATTAAACTGAAATTTTCACAAAAAGCGAATACACGTAACAATTGTTTCCCCAAATAATTAGGCTTCGTCAGACATTGGATTACATACTTTTCATCAAGTAACGGTCAAATCTATCCATTATTTTGGTATCAATAAGAAAATCATAATATCAAAAGCATACGAAGTACTTTTCGGTAATAAGCTTTGGCATTGGGGTTTGAACTCTTTAGTACGTACGTATAAAGATATACATTAGTCATTTTTAATAATCAGTTATGTATATTTAACTATCAGATAGTCATAATAACCTATATCTTTAAGCAATAATACGATACATTTCCTCAAAATATAGTGTTATTACCTTAACATAGTTGTTAATGAATAATTAATAATAATATAAATACAAATAAACCACTGCAAAGTAATGTAAAAAAAAATTACATCTAATATATAAAATTCTCGTGTCACAGTCAATATTCCCTCTAATTTTTATGTTGACTGCGCGGTACAAAATTGTATAGTAGCAAAAATTTTCGAAACGTATATAAGTGTGCAAGTGAGAGGGTGGTCCGGTGCCATAGTTTTTTTAATAATTACTTTTTGAAGTATTTTAATTAATACATGAACAGGAAAAGGATTTCTACATTATTGTTTAATCTTGTCAATATTTTCGTAAAAGTTTAATTTTCGTTTAGACATTTTTATCTAAAATAAATAACCCTCATATGCAGATATGTGCCTAATTAGGGCGAGTTATTATAAAATTTATGTTTTAAAATTTACTTTTACAACAACGAAAAAATAGAAAATAAAAAACAGGAATTTTCACTAAAATTTATTCCATAACCTCGACAAATTTCTGTATTCCTCTTTAAATGACTTCGTTTGGGTCGAAGCAAATTTGTCTGGGTTCTCGAATAAATTTTAGTGAATAATGATAAAAAGAAAAAACACTTGGTATTTGAAACTTGAAACTTTCTGTTTTTTATTTTCTGTTTTTTTCATTTTTAAAATGCAGTTTCACAAATAGTGCTCTCTTCTATGTTTATGTTTTATAAACACAACTATAAAAGTAATAATAATATAGTATTATATGTACCTATTTATGTAACAATAATACAGAAGTTCAACAAATTTTGCAACAGTTTACCTTAATTCTTCAATATTTGCACTTTTGAATCAAACTACAAAACCAGGGATACATACAAAAAATCAATGCTCTTGAACGTTGTAGGGGAGCCTTAAGAAATATTCTTTTTTTTTAACGTTTATAGGGTAATATACTTTAAACTTTGTTCAGTATTTATGGTTTAATATCTGGTAACTGACCGCTCTCTTTCAAAACAAAAAATTTTGCAGAATTGAGAATCCCGTTCCTGTTAGGCTGGGTAGCTGGTACCTGCACGAGATTTTTACAACCCTCTTGTAACATTTGGACGTATTATTATCAATCTTTTTTAAATGTCAAAGACAAATTTTAGAAGATTTCAACATTTCTTTTGTGAAATTTGGATTTTTGTCTTTTTTAGTTACAATTATTGCATAAAATGTTTAAAAAAATTGTGCGCAAAATACAAAAATGGCTGAACAACTTTCAAAAAGTTAGTGCGCGGCCGCGCAGCTTAGAGGGAACTATGGTTCTAACTCTTGTAAAAATAATGATGTAATTGTTTGAAAGCAATGATTTGGAAAAATTCACATAAGAATATCCGATAAAAAAGCGAAAAGTAGACAGAGACTGTTGTATGACGTTAATCAGCTTAAATTGGAATATGTACTTAAATATACCACATGTAACATTAAACTGCTAAAAGGCTTTTACGTGGAAAACAAAAGGCTGTATATTTAAGTGATTAGAAATAATGAGTGTCATAAATAATTTTTTATTAAAATGACCTACGATGTGGTCAAAAAGTTTTGTCCTTATAGTTAAACTGTTCTGGGTCTATTTTCAAATTATTTATCGTTAATTTTTCGGGACTATAACACAACTACCGTCACCGTCGTTAGGAACAACATATATATCATTCGCCGGCAAATTGCCATTTTGGTCAAGTAACATTTGTCTAGGTAAATAACTTCAAGCAGGCAAAAATAAAATAACAAAACATGTTTTCATGGCAAACCACGAGTCGACCCTTTTCTCTTCCCGAACGGCCCGGAGCTCCAAGACAGAGGCGCATTTTACGCAGTGTTAGAGGTTTTGCTTGTGGATTTTTTTAGGGGTTTTAGAATTTCATTTGCCATCCGTACTATTTTTCGATCTAGAGTTTCATTTTCTTCACGTGTGAAATTAAATATTAACAAAAATTGATTGCATTAGTTTATTGAATTTAATGAAAGAGATGAAATGATTTATTCGAAATCGAAAGAGAATAAATCTAATGAAAAAATAAAATATGGTAGGTTGGTAGGTGCCGTTATTCGTGTTTGAGGTTTTTGAATTTTTTTTTCCTGAACGCTGTATAATTGTGAAACTTAGTTTCGGTGGGAAATTCTATTTAAGACTTGATTATAACTTGTAAAAATTTCAACACTTGAAGTTATTTTTGGTGAATATTATTATTTTTTATAGTTCCAATATGACGATTTTTCGCGTTATATTACGTCAAGATGAGCCTTATGTTGTTACTGACAATGAGGCAAGAACTGTTGGATTCGTTATATTTTTTAAACACAGAATCGGATCTAATAAAGAATGATGAGAAAGGGGGGGGGGGCAGCTTTTACGATCGAGTTATTGACATTTCAACAGACACTTCTCTTTAAAAAAAGTGTTGATTGGATAGACTTATGGTGTAAGTACTTAGAACAATATTTATGTACACAATAACATATACAATATCTGAAAAATAATGATTTGTATATTTAATTATTATCTAATAATATATCCCAAATACGCTTATACCTGAGCTTGTTGGGAGCTGTTGAAATTATAATGCCGTCCGGGTCCCCTTCAGGCCCAGTTTGACCCTGAGCGCAAGGAACATTTTTATTTCTTAACTTAAGATTAGACGTTTTAATAGTCAGTAAATTCTACATTATTCGATCTTCGGGCGCGACATACGCACACGATTCGACTCACTCGAACACGCCTTTTCTGAAATTTTCAATGGCAAATTTCTCTTCCTATAGAATCAAATAAAGTTTTATAAAAGCTTAATTCAATTTGATCTTAATCGAAGGCGTTTACGGCATTTCACGTATTTTTTCGGTTTTTTTTTGTGTTTGTTAACCGAAAAGTGCAATTTAAATACATATATGATTGTTTATAATCAATAGAAGCTAATATCGCCAATAATCAACAAATTAAAAATTATTATTAGTATACATTTATTGATGTTAGTTGTTTTGCCTGATGATGACCGAATTTGATGGTCGAAACGTATAATTTAAATAATTGGATATTGGCGATATTAGCTTCTATTATAAATATGTATGTATATCAATTTACTACCGGTATTGATTATATGGTTATTATTATTTTTTTATTTGTTTTGAGTTGTTTTTATCAAGCTTTTATATCCTTCACCAGTATATATGTTTGTAACAGAATCTGAACGCGATTTTCACCCACTTCGAAACGTCAGATTAAACTGAAAAACATAATTATCATGAACCGATGACAATAAAATAATATTCTTGCCAGAACCATCAGGATAAAATAATTCAAAAATTTTATTTTTGAGATTTCTCAAAATCTATCGGGCCGAATCGGTCCAAATTTGAAGGAAATGAAAGCTCCGCTTCGGATACCGCGAACAGCTTTTCGATCAATCCATCCGTTCAAAAGTTGAGAGGTTTACACACATACACTCACACACATATATATACAGGGTGAGTTACTAAGACCGAATCGGTCTGTAACATACGTATCTTTCAAAATAAAGAGAAATTTTTCAAACAAAAGTTTCCCGAAATTGAGCATAGAATGGCGTAAAAATATTTTCAAATATGGCGAACTTCCGGTTATACCGGAAACGGACTCTAACTTCGTTATTTTAAACAGAAACCCCTATATATAATTTCTTTTTTGAATTAAACGTAAAAAATAAAAGTCAGTTTATTAATAATACATGGGACATAGGTTGCACCGTTTTGGAGTTATTTCACATTCTTTAAAATAATTAACGTTTGTAGCGTTTGACGCCACATTGAATATCTGGGTAGAAAGCACTTAGAGGGGTGTGGTTTTCGCGTTTCAATTCAGAAGAAAATAAACTATTATTCAGAAATATTTCGCACCTATGCACTGTTTAAATAGTATGAATTTTATCGATACCAATTTTCGTAAATTCAAACGGGAATAACTTTTTTTTTTAATGGAACCCGTATTTTTTTTCACGTCGTTTTTCAATGCAGAATTAAATTTCTTTTCTACCGAAATAGCTGTTGGTATCTGATACCAACGGTTTTTGAGAAAATCGCAATTCTCTGGAATTTCTAAATAATGTCTTAAGATCGCGTTAGCCACTGTTTTCGTTCGGCGAATTTGTTTTGTTTTGTGGCAGGAATGTTTGTTCGACGAGTAAAAAAATACAATAAAACAAGAAGCACAACAATTGTTGATAGAATAAAAGCATTAATTATTTATATCTTCTTCAAAAGAATTTGCAAGAAATAGTAGAAAATTTACCACTTATTGCTCTAGTACAACACATGTGGTAGCAGTACATCGCGGTAGCTATGTGAGGAAGTTTCTTGATACCGAATGTCCAAAGAAGTAGACTGGATCAAGAGGTCAGGTTCCAATATTATGGCCAGCGGGAACACCAGACCTAACAAAGCTGAATTTCTTCGTGTGGGGTCATTTTCTCTCATAATTCTTTGCTTGTTCGATGTAGATACTTTTGCGGATACCTACTTGGCTTCCGTTACAGAAACAATGGCTGCATGAAGGTCGAGTTAAGACGTAATTAGCATATGTACATTCATTTTTATGTGTGTATCGTATTTATTCAATGCATTAAGCACGTTGATCGAAAAACCTTTCCACAAAAATTAGATGCAGACAATCTGATTACTGACTCATTCGCTAGAACTATCGAATGAGTCATAAATCGGGGTAACTGTAAAATTTATTCCTTAATCCTTATTGAATCGTTTGTTTTACACATTCGACAACATTTAAAAATAGGAAAGTACGTATCTTTATTTACTTCATATTCATTTCAGTTGAAACAAATTTTGCTTGGATTGTTTTATTTTTTACTCTACGAGCAATTTCTCATTTTATTGATTCAAGTAGCAAAATCTATAGTTTTATGTATATGTTACCGGCGAAACCCGATTTCAGGACAAACTAGTTTTGCCTAGCCTAAACTGGTTTATCCTGTCGGTCTTAGGAGAAATCAGTTTGGACTAGGCTATACTAGTTAATCCTATCGCGTATAGGAAGAACTAGTTTAGCCTAGGCAAAACTAGTTTGTCCTGAAATCGGGTTTGGCCGGTACAGTGGCGTGCATACAATGTAGGCAAAAAGGCATTGCCTACCCCGGCAAAATTATGAAAAAATTACTTTACGAGTAGCTATTATATTCCCAATAAATTATAAAAAATTATAAACGTAAAACACATAATCTGGCGTTTTTATTTCGTGTCTATTGAAATAACAAATGCGAGATTTATTTACAAACTGCCCTGAATTACATTAAACTACACAGGATACTCTGTGTAGGTGGCTCATATGAGCGTAATGAAGGTGGACGACGGCAGCTTCATACAGGCTATAATATGAAGATGCAAAGGCAGCACCTATATCTGATGTGATAAGAAACGTAAGCGCACGGAGTGAAAGGCACAGATGTGAGTGGTATGGGTGGAAAGAAGACGGAGCAGGTAGTATCGTCGTAGTACAGTACAAAACTACAGCCAAGACTTGTTTTAAGATATTTTTAGAGAATTTTTTTACTGAATTTGAACAAATATATTCAAAATGTACAAGTTCTTATGGTGTGCCTAAAAAAACGAAATGTAATTGATATTAAGACATATTATAAAAGGATACTTAGAGAAATTGTGGATAATATTAAGACCGAAATTATTGATCGCCACAAGCAGATTAGCCAACTAAATTTTTTTCGTCTGTTTGATCCTGATCTTTTCAAAACTTTTGTAAGGGTATTTTTTTTTAATATATGTAAATATAAAATATTGATTAATTAGTTTGTGATAATATCAGCCAAATTTATGTCAGGTAATTAAATCGGTAGATACCAGTTTATCTCAGAGCGGGGTTGATCTTCTCCCTCCCTTCGATTTACTAATTCGATCAGGAATATACATGATTACCTGTAAATAAAAATAATCACCTGAGCAACCGTTTTCTTCAATCGGCCTGTAAAGTAAAATTTACGACACAGCTGAATAATAATCAATAATAATTCTGTAACTACAGAAAATGGTTTTAGCATATCTTTCTATGCTATAGTACTGTCTCAATTTCGCTATCAACGTATATATTGTTAAGATAAAAATAAAACTACGTAGATAGTTTCACCACTTTTTAATAAAAACTAACAATGTTTCGGTCACACGACCATTATCAAGGTTTTAGAGTAAAATTTATACTAAAGCTTAAAATTAATGCGACACTATATATACCTATTCTAACAACTTAAAATAAGTGGGGAGTCTACTAAGTTTAATTCTAGTTGGTTGTTAACTAAATTTACATTTTGTGATATTGCTTTTTTAATTTCAAGAGTTTCTAAAAGGGTTAATTTTTGACTTTTACCTATACCACTATGAAGTACTGTAATATTGTTGGAATCTAGATGATGGTTAGATGTAACACAATGTTCAGAGAAACCATTTTGGTGTCTTTTTTATCTATGTTTTTTATATGTTCTGCTATTCTAATGTTAATGGCCCTACCGCTTTGACCTATATAACAAGCATCGCAACTATTACATGATATTTTGTAAATTCCACTTTTTTCTAAAACATTTAATTTAGGTTTAAATTTTGACAAAAGCGAACTTAAATTACATTTGTTATTTTCAATTAAAGTTAAATTAAATTTGTTAAAAACATTTTTGAATGTTAAGCTAATATTATTTACAAACTTAATGGACGCAAACATTTTGTTGTTTTTTTATTATATCGGAATTATCATTATAGAGGAGTCGAGACGCGATTTTTCTTTGTTTTTTGTGGAGTAAATTATTTATAATTTCCGTTTTAAATCCGTTATTCCGAGCGATGTGTTTTATAATATTCAATTCTGCATTAAAATCAGGGGTGGATAACGGTGTTTTTAATAGACGATTTAGTAAAGAGTGAAAAACGGCTAATTTAGTTTGATAAGGGTGATTGGAGTCAGCAGGAATGATAGTATCTGTGTGGGTAGGTTTCCTGTATATTTTAAAATTCAAGTGGTCTTCCGATTTGGTGATTGTTAAATCTAGAAAGTTTATAGATTTATTGGTTTCCTTTTCAATTGTAAATTGGATTTCCTTATCAATAAATCCAATAATGACAATAAATCTTGGCCTTGGGTTACGGAGAAATTAGCATGATTATTGATTTTGTTATTTAAAATAGTCATTAAATTAGGTACTGGAATAGAGGTAAATAGACTTTCGACATCAAAAGAGATAATTGTACAATTTTTTGGTAACTTCAGGTCTTTAACTTGATTAACAAAATCAAGGGAGTTTTTTATAGAATATGGGGAAGAGCATTCAAAATTGTTTAGCAAAATTTTATTGGTGAAACCACATAATTTATAGCAAGGTGCATTAAGGTAAGACACCACTGGTCGAAGCGGAATCTCACTCTTGTGTATTTTTGGTAAGCCATATAGGATGGGAGCCGATGGATTCAGATTTTTTAAATGAAAGTTGCGTTTGGAGTCCAACCAGTAGTTATTTGAAAAAATGGAATAAACAGTTTTTTGAAAGGACTTTGTCGGATCTGAATTTAGTAAAGAGTAAGAATTGTCAATTAAAGATTCTAATTTTGTATTGTAAATATTTCTGTTTAGGATTACCACCGCGTTTCCTTTATCCGCCTTAGTAATAATAAGATCATTCTGTTGACATTTCGTTTTTAAGGATTTTATGACCTGTAATTCAATGTTCGTAGATTTATTACAGTTTTTAACTTTTTTAGATTCCTTTTTAATGATGTCTGCGAAAACATGTTTATGTTTTTGAATTTTAGTTGTATCAATCTTAACATTGTTATTGTTAGTAAGTCTATTAAAGGCTAATTCTAGGTCTAAAGCTAACAATTCGAAATCTTTTTTGACAATTTTTGTTGTAGGAGCATATTTTAATCCTTTTTCCAGAAGTTCCAATTCTTGTTTAGTGAATTCTATATCTGTTAAATTTTTAAGTCTAGGGCCAAATTGGAAATCTATAGGTGTAATAGATTAGGTACTTGTTTAATATCTTCTTTCACCTCGCTAGAAAGTTTTCTGATTTTCCTAAGTTGCGTATGATGATGATTTTTGGAGACAACAGTAACTTCTTCTATAATGTTCGATTGTAGGACATGGAATCCGATGTAGTGAAGTCGAGTTGTTAACTCCATGTGGATGATCTTAAGATGTTCCGCCAAATGTTGTCTGCGAAGGTTCCACTTTTTTATCTCTAGTAGGAACCATGTTTTCTTAGCGTTTTTTAAGGCTTCCGATGCCTCAGAGGACGGGTATCGGCAAGTAATCTTCATAAAATTCGGAGTTAGGCCTCGTCTTCTACATTCTTTGATGAACCATATATGTGCCGCACATTTCTTAACCTTTAGTAAGGTTTTACGGTAAATAAGCACCAATTTCGTTAAACCAACGGTTTCAATAAACTTAACACTTTGGGGGGTGCAATTATTGTGAAACATATTTAATTAAGATAAAAATAAAACTACGTAGATAATTTCACCACTTTTTAATAAAAACCAACAATGTTTCGGTCACACGACCATTATCAAGGTTTTAGAGTAAAATCTATACTAAAGCTTAAAATCGCGTCTCGACTCCTCTATAATGATAATTCCGATATAATAAAAAACAACAAAATGTTTGCGTCCATTAAGTTTGTAAATAATATTAGCTTAAGATTCAAAAATGTATTTAACAAATTTAATTTAACTTTAATTGAAAATAACAAATGTAATTTAAGTTCGCTTTTGACAAAATTTAAACCTAAATTAAATGTTTTAGAAAAAAGTGGAATATACAAAATATCATGTAATAGTTGCGATGCTTGTTATATAGGTCAAAGCGGTAGGGCCATTAACATTAGAATAGCAGAACATATAAAAAACATAGATAAAAAAGACACCAAAACAGGTTTCTCTGAACATTATGTCACATATAACCATAATCTAGATTCCAACAATATTACAGTACTTCATAGTGGTATAGGTAAAAGTCAAAAATTAACCCTTTTAGAAACTCTTGAAATTAAAAAAGCCATATCACAAAATGTAAATTTAGTTAACAACCAACTAGAATTAAACTTAGTAGACTCCCCACTTATTTTAAGTTGTTAGAATAGGTATATATAGTGTCGCATTAATTTTAAGCTTTAGTATAGATTTTACTCTAAAACCTTGATAATGGTCGTGTGACCGAAACATTGTTGGTTTTTATTAAAAAGTGGTGAAACTATCTACGTAGTTTTATTTTTATCTTAATTAAATATGTTTCACAATAATTGCACCCCCCAAAGTGTATATATTGTATATTATTTAATTGAGACGTACAGCACCAAACAACACAGTGCAGTGCATAACAATACTACAGTTTACAAAAGTACAAAGTACAGAATACCGTATACAATGGATATCATTCTGGTCACTGGGGGAAGTAACGCGCCCAGCAACTACTTCAAAGTGCAATGGACCTTAAGGGAAGTAGCGCACGAAAGGCCCTTGAAGTGCTTTCTCAACTTTACTTTCTAGTAATTATAAGGCGTACCGAGCCTACCGAGTGCGCAGGGAGGTAGCGCGCTGCCACTCGCTCCAGGTACCCTCTTGAGCTCAACCACCAACGAGACTAGCACCGGCTACTGGGAGGATCAGGGGAAGTAACACAAGCACAAAACGCATCCACTGTTTAGATTTACTATTTATAATCAGAATTATGCTGATATTACTTCGACTATCAACGGAACTAGAACATTTACTGATATTGATAACTGATTGATAAAACAATTATTATTATACTTAAATTCATTTCTTCAATTATCTATTTTATTAGCCTAGAGAAAAAGGAATGCTCAGTGATCTCACTCACCCCTTTTTTTCCAAAGATCAACCACTTCACAATTTTATTTTCTTCTCACATAAAACAAACAAGTCCACGCCCGAACACTTAATGAATGGTGCAATCATACGCGACGCGCAGTTCTATTATTTAGGTAGTTTCCAGGAAATCCCCAATGTCCTCGGACTGGAGACGCGAAGGTATAATGTCACCTTATTTCGCATACAACCACACGTACACGATTATGCCTTATTTTAGAATAACCTATACTGATACCCATTTTATGATAAATTAAACTTTGGTCCATGACCTTCATAGCTACATCTGATTCTCGTTGATTGTTTATAAATTTTGGTAGCGATGTATAAGTAAGCACGTAAAAGAAACTTAAAGCATATAAAATAAAAATTATCTTACACTTTTAAAAACAGATTTCAAAACTTTTAAAAACAGATTTCCCCAAGACATTTTGCTGAATTAAAAACTAAATATGTATGATACATTTGACTTTTATAGATTAAAAAATGAACTAAACTGTTTGTATTCATCATCGGAATTTGAAAATATGAATGCTTATGAAGTTATAAGATTTTGCCATGAAAAGAAAATGTGTGATGTATTTCCTCAAATAATTAAGCTGGCAAAATTAATTGTAACAATACCCGCTAGTACTGCTTCTGCAGAGCGATCATTTTCAGGGCTAAAACGCATTCACACATATTTACGAAAAACACAAGGACAGGAAAGGCTTATTAATTTGTCAATGATTTCTATGGAGAAGGATCTTTTGCAAGAACTAAAACGGAATTCCACATTCTATGATGATGTCATACAAGCTTTTTTAATGAATGACCGCCGTACTGAACTGATTTATAAAATAATAAAATAAAAAATAATTGTGTTTGCGTATTTAGTTTTCAACACACGATAGTTATTAAATTAAAATATATACCTATAGTGTTTCTATGTTGCATAGATAATAAAGTAAGTTCTTATTAATTCTAAGTACCTACATAATAATTATCAATTGCCTACCCTGCTGGTAATGCCACTGCCGGTAACATATATATAGTCAAATCCATATTTCGAATCATAATTTGTATTTTTCGAAGAAATAAATAGTATCTTAAAATTCAACTTGAAATTTTAAAAACAGAAAGATAAACAAAATAAAAAATACTTATAAATTGTATATGTACAAGTACTGCGGTCTTTCGGTCACGTCTAAAAAGTCCTTATCGGAAGGTACCTATCGAATTTAATCCGCAATGTATTATATACTTTTTTTTTTTTGCAACAACAACTGTTGTTGGCGCTTACTTCTTAGGTAACACACGTTTGCCCTAAAAGGTAAACAAATTCAACCAATGTCCAAGTGATCGGTGGACAAGACCATAAATAACTGGCACTTTCTTTGAATGATTTTCAGTCATAGCGTTTAACGTTTCGCTAAAAAGGTTGTTCGCAGACAGAGGTGGGTTCGGACTGGTGGAGACTCATTAAACGTTTCCGATAAAGGATCTTATAAAATATCTTACCATGTTCAGGAGAATTGAAAGGTGATTAATTCGTATAGCAACAAGCGGAAGACTTTCGTGTGGTGTAATTAACAAAACGGTACAACGTCGCCTTCATGCCCTAGTATTAGTTCACAAAAATGTATTATATAATTGTACTGGGGCTATTAAAAAATACAAATCAGAAGTCATACCGAATTGTGACTACCACGTGACACACGTTTATTTTTTTATATACTGCTAAATTATTGTACTTACAACGAAATTTATCAGGAAGTGTTTAACTATAATACATATGTGTCGCTGTAAAATGTGTTAGACCACCAGACTATCAAAAATTAGTGTCATTGTTTTGTTCTGTCTTTTGAAATCCCCTTCATATATGATCTCCATTGTATTAAGCTTGTTCTTTTCATTTACTGGTAATGCAAAATTTCATTGAGAATAATTTTTTATTACATTGAATTTAATTTATGTCAAGTAGGCAATGGAATGTCACATATTGACTAGTTTTACTATGTCATAATTTATTTCTTATAAAGTAATTGATTGTTTAGCCTGACGATGGCCGAAATTGACGATCGAAACGTTGCCTAATTGTTAATAAAATGTTGTTGGTTATTGGCAAGATTAGATTTTATTGATCTTAATATTTTATATTACCTTAACAACAATTTTCGTTCTGCCAATATTTAATCTAGAGATTCACAGCTTGACTTGATATTCAAGCTACTTGACTAGACTTGATTTGTAATTGAATTAAAAAATCAAGTCAAATCTTCAAACTAGTCGATTTATACAAAAAGCATGTTATCCTCGCGTTGATAATATTGTACTTAAAGTGGAGAATTAGATCCGTGTCCGCTTAGCAGCTAACCTTAAAGTATTTATGGTTTCCAAGGATGAGTCTCTTTTAGTCATTAATTTGCTTGATTTATTATTAGTTTTATTAAACAAATCGATGAAATGATAATAAACCTTTGCAACGCCTATACATTATCATTTGCAAAAGTAGTATTTTATTCAAAATTATCAGATTAACTAGTACTTTGTAGAAGAGGAGGAGTCACAACATTTTTTAGGACAAATAGCTTTGTTTTGAGAGAGGTTTTTTTTAATATAGGTACCTATGTAAATATTTTTAAAAACTTCTTGTCTTTGACATTTCTTTGCATTTCCTGAATAACTGCGGGATCTCCCTAATGTAGTTTAGAGTTTATTTATTTTCAGTGGTTAATACATAATTTAATATACGTTAAAGAATTTACCCATTCAGAATTTCACATTCATTCGTTCCCAATTATTAGTTAAAATTAAATTTTTTAAATCACAAATATATTTTTAGAGTTTTAAGTTCGTTTACAACAACAAGTTTTGCGCTATATAGCCATCCAGATGCGTTTTGATAATATAGGGAAATATCAAGCAATTTCAAGTAGCTTGAAATCACTTGATATCATGTCAAATAACAACCATTTGAAATCTTAACAAGAAAAGTACTGTATGTAATTTGCCAAAAAGTAAAACTTAAGTCAAGTTGTTTCTTAAAATGTCAAGCTAGTTCACTTGATGATTCACCACCTGTTTCAAAAATTATTCAAAGATATTAAGTGCAAATTTTCATCATTTTCGATGATTATGTCTTTAGCAAAGGTTTATGAGTCCACCCAGGATTCTATTAGACGCGCCACATCATGGAACCAAAGAATATTTCCAAAGTTGTTTATTAATAAATGTAAAAGTTAAAAAGAAAAGCGATAATATAGTCAGGTTTGTAAAATTGACTTCCAAACTTAATTGCACTCATGAAATTGAGGATGAAATTGGTACATCTAATGCAAAACCTCAAAAAAATATATTCTTTCGACTGATTGTGAGCTGGAAATTCTGTGAAATCTAAACATACACAATTAACTTTTTTTTTGTAACTTTTATTTTATGACACATACCAAATTATTACGACATTTACGAAAACTGTAACATGTAGTGACCAGTCTTCTGCATTTATCAAATGTAGAACTCATTTTTCTCAAAACACATCAACAGTTCGTGTAGTTTTGTACGCAAAATTTCACTTTCTGATAAACAGTAAATATATATCGCGCATGTCTACTTTCGTAAGCATCAGGCAGTACTTAGCTATTCTATACGTCTAACATACTTCATGTTCATTAACCTCCCATCTCTAAAAGACGCCATCCATTATATTTAATTATAATTAAATCGCTCTTTTAAAAAAAGTTTCTAATAGAACGCTTTAATTCCATAGACATGCGTTACACTCTAATTCACGATTCACGTTCTTGTTACGCAAAGCGTTAAAAGATTCGGCTGCCGGGCGATACACGGGTCACAGTTGGTGCGTTTTCACAGAAAGCAATGTGTCGCCTCGTTGAATAGTATAGACGTGATTTACGAAGGTTCACATTAAAAACTGCAAAAGTCTAATTAAAAATTCATTAATCTATAGCACCATTTTCAAAACATTTCCTACGTTAATATATTTTTTTAATTCCATGTTTAAAGATATTCATGGCACCGTTGCCGTCATGTCGTACTAGAAGTCATAAATAGGTTTCAGTTCCCATAACAATTTATATAGGTAGGTATTTCAAGAATAATTCTCAGCATTTTTTTTCGATTTTTTTTTAATACCCTTTGTTAACACTGGTCTGACGAAAGAAATTTACAATTCATAACAACGCGATAATCGAAAAAAGAAAATTTATTCGCTCGATTAGTTACAAAACATTTTTTAAATACCCGCAGCAATAACAAGGTATTTTACTGTAAATCTACAATATCCGAACAGCAAATCTTTACGTGACTTTCATCAGTACGCAGATGTTGATGGTCGTTCAAGGCGCTGTTTATCATGTACTCGTTCTCGCTCCTCTATTAAAGTCTTTGTACCACTTGAAAGTACCTTTGTGGGACATACCCTCGTCATCAAAGGCCTTCTGAAATACCCTTACGATTTTGACGGCGGAATATTTATTGTGGAAACAAAATTTAATCCCAACTGCTAAAGAAATCAGATACAGAAAAAATCGCTGTTCCCAATCGTGTAGCTTTGCTACGAGCCGCCACTGTCTTATATGTATAACCTTAATTTCTTATACTTTATATGATTCGCTTACAAAACTCTATTAAAAAAGTTTCGTAGCTGCTCTGTTTGATGGTCAAAAACCCGAGCAGTGTAATTAATCATAGAGTCAAAACATCATTTGGATCATAATTCATACACTTATACTGTACACAAGTGCACTGTAGCGTTATTATGAGAAAGGTCGTAGCGTCGGTTTAATTTGTCTAAAAAATTGACTTTCATTATATGTCTTGTAATGCTGCTATAGTTTGAAGGAAGTTCTACTCAAATAAAATAAATTGCAGGATTTAGGTATGCGATATAGATAATTAGCTTTTTTGAGAATGTCCAACTATTAGAGAGGTTTAAAGTTATGATAATGTTTTGCAAATATGAATCATATTGTTTCAAACTCCAATTCTGTTTGAATTTCTACTGATAAGCTTTCCTTTTAGTAATTTTGCCGGGCTACACGATGGTTAGATTGTTGTGCTTCAAAAAGCGTCAAATCCCTGCATAAAGTAGGTCCAAAGTATGGCGTTAGTTTCAAAATCCGCTAACTCTAACGCGCGGGAAGCTTCTAAACCCGCCATATCCATATTAACCAATAAGATTGTCTCTTTTCAAATACGGCCGTTACTTTTATAATAATAATTAATGTAATAACCTGTCGATTAGAGTTAATATAAACCGACTGATAGAACCTTATTGCATTTGTGTACATGGGAAACAGTTTTTTTGGTTTCCTGTAAAATCTGTCATTATGGAGTTGGCGGGTTTTGAAACTATATGATTCATATGATGGATCAAACCTAGTACCGAAATTCAAAAATGGAGTAATTTTGGTAAAGAAATGTTCCTAATAGTCAAGTCGAGTACAAAAAATTTAACATGACGATAAGATTACAAGACAGCGTAGGTTTAAGCATTTTTGCAGTTTTTTTTCCAATAAAATCGGAAGGGACTATGCTATTGTACATAATTACCCACATTTTAATAGCATTTAAAAAAATTAATTCTTTCCTAATCTATTTATTTAAAATTTGAATCAATGAATTTTTATACAAATAAAAATCTGCCCTTTTCACAACAAAAAAAGGACAACAATTTGCCCTTTTGTTCGGGCCGGCGAAATCGATTTCCACGCAGTAGCGCATAAAAACGTTGAAGGATACCATCCATCTAAACTTTGTTTTTTATTCAAACTAGTAACAAATAAATCTTATTATTTCGTGATTTACAACTATTTTCAAATGAGAAGGAAACAATCGTTTAAATATCTACTCAAATTGTTACGGTTATAGGTACATGTAATAATATAATATTCGTACTATTTTTAAAATAATTTTGGAAGGACAAACTGTATGTGGGTATCTTATTGTAATTTTTTTTACCATGACATTAATAGACATAAATTACAATCGGCTATGTAATGTAAAACTATCTGTATATAACTTTTTTTTACTCCGGAAGATAGACATTATTTTTATTAATGTACATTAGTATGTACTTCCTTACCTTAAAAGCCAAATAGAAATAATAAGCAAAAATGCTAATAATTTTTTAAAAGTGTAAATACTTTAAGATAACCAAATTGATTTTGCTTCATTTCCCTGATGAAAAGAACCGTACATTTATTATTATTAGGTACTAATTGCATTCTTTAATGTGCAACATCAACAGGCCTTAGGTGTGCAAGCTTTAATGCAATGCATATTAATTAACATTCGTTATGTTAATTTTGACTTTGAACTTTATTTTTCATACCGGTTGATTTACATATATACGTACATATACATATATATTTTTATGTATGTTTATTATACGGGTGATGTGCAAAATGAGGTCTTATGATAGATAATTGACTGTGACCGATAAAGAATTCTTGATATGGAACAATTTGAACCCTGTACAGGGCGACTTTCATTACCACTTCAACTAAGTAATCGTAAATTAGTCTTCTATCTTGTAGAATAGTAAGAGTAAATCGCCAACGATCATGAATTGTTTTGTGAAAACAAGGCAAAAAAAAATATTACTTCTGAATTTATTTCAACATTGAAAATAAATCAAGATCCCTAGATTTGTATCGTTATATAACTGAAATTTATTTATGAAACCTCTCTAAAGATAGGTACACTACTTAATGAAGCAAATGAGGAAAAAATTAAGTAGGTATGTACTCTTTAGGAAAGGATCTATAACTTTTTTTTATAATTTCCAATTTTGAGATATCAAGTTACGTTAATATTAATATTTTATCTTTTTTTAATGGGTAGGGTACAAATGCAACAATTGGACACACACACGGACTATATATTTGATTTTTATATTTTTTCTTTTATTGTATTATATGGAAAATGATAGTGAAGAATCAAAAATGGACAGAAAAAACCTTTCAGTGATATGGTGAGCTTTGTTCCAAAAAATTTTGTTTTCGTGCCATGAGATTAAAAGTATTTTTTTGGGAAAAATCGATTCTACGGATGTGTAAACTTTACAAACAAATCTACACTTGTTTTTTTTTTACCATGGCGTATTTTTTATTTGTTCTGTGTTGTATCAGATCCTTTTATATCTACGTAAGCGTTAGATACCTGTTAGATACTCATTTATTTTATCATTAACATATAGTTTTCAACTTTGTGTATAGACACAAAATTAAACGACACAAATGGTTATTTAAATTAGGGGAAGTTTCTGTAATGCTTATTTTGTCAACTTCGAATGTAACAAAATATATCTACCTTAGTCTGTATTCACCATATTGTGCTAAAAGCCTTCTGTAAACAGTAGATCTGCTATGTTATCTTTTAAATGATTATCGTTCCAATCGTTTCCGGAGCCCTTATCCTAAAAACACAATTAATCTTAGAAGTTGTTTATGAAAGTAACCCTAGCTACAAATTTTCTATTTAACATTTACTGTTTATTATTCATATAAACTACCCTTGCAACGTTTGCCATCGAACTTGTTTCTAAATTTCCTAATAAGGCTTGAATATTAGCTTGTGGTTACAACCACTAAAGACGCGAGTATTGTCTTAGGGGTGTGCCCATATTTCTTTGAATGACATTAATATTGGTTTGGGGGTGTCACAATAATTCATAATTGGCGCGATTAGTCGATCTGGGGTTGTGACCAATCTTCCTTTCGAGATACACTGGAGGGGTAATTATAAACAATTACAATATTTAAAAGATCAACGAACAGATAAGAAATCAGGTTTTAAGTTTAAAGTCTTAAGTCTTACAGTTCATAAGTTCATTCGGTTCGGTTTTGGTAGTCTGTAAGTTTCAACAGTTACAAGATACAAATAAAGTTATTAAAAGACATTTTAAGTCTATCACTTTTTCGCCATGTCGCCATCCGATCTAAAATCAAAGTTTCGTGTCGACAAACACGTATGAAAATACTGTCTGGTGTCAGGAATCTATGACATGATATTAGATTAATAAAAGCTAATCTTGCCAATAACCAACAACTGTTAATGAGTAATTAAGCGAAGTTTCGACCGTCAATTTCGGTGACTGTCTATATAAACCAGGTTAGATTAGGTATTCAAGACTTTCAAGAGTGAACTTTATCGCAGAAATCAGTGTTATCAAAATTTGAAACATTTATAAATGGATTATATTTGGGTAATTATATAGATACGCCTCCCCCCAATCGATTTTCCTGAAAATAGAATATGTTGTAGAGTTCGTCACGCTGATCAAGAATATATATGAATTTATAGACGCGGAATCCACCCTTTCATGGGGTTTTTGAGCTTCTTCATTTTGTGTATTTGTCTTTCATGTCTATTGAAAAACGCGATTAGAAGTAGTGGTTTGTTGATTTGTTCGAATATTGTTGATCTGCAACATATTCAATTTTCAGGAAAATCAATTGGTGGGGAGGCGTATCTATACAATTGCCTATATTTTTTATAATTAAACCCAATGCCTAAATATACTGTAATCATCTTATTCTCTTTCAAAATCGAGATAGTAAGTTATAAAAAGATTTATTTTACTATTACTTTTGCATTTGATATTAAAAATATGTATATCTCTACAAATAGATATGCATGTATACGTAACTTTTAGTTATCTACAGCTATTTTCAGATTTGTTTTCTTTTCTTTCCAGGTAAGAGATACTTCCAAGCATAATCCGTTGTTATTAGGCGTCCTACAAGGTTTGTAGTTTGTAAATCATTATTTAAAAGTTTATAAATACGTTGAAATAGGTTCTGTTTTCATAAAAAAGATTTAGTATCCCTTGAGAATAATTTTTATTTTTGAGACATCAATGGATTTTCAAAAATAGGCCTTCTATTATTCAGATTATTGTTTATTATTATCTAAAAATGCAATATGTCTACTTTTTATTGATTTTTCGTATTTTATTTATCGTTTGCTACCCTTCTTCAGTCAATGACCGTTTTGATTTCAAAATACCTCCGGAGTGTCATTGTTATTGTTGTAGTAGTTGTTTATTGCGCTACCATTTTTTCGTCTTTTCTATTATTACCAACTGAATCTAAACCACCTTACAAAAAAATCGTGTTCTTGTTAAATGGACCACCTGCCACGCGATTCTTCATCGTCATAATGAATTGAAGTTGTAAAGATCTTGACATGAAATGAACTGGAATGGTTTTCCCTATAATTATTTTTCTATTTGTCATTTAATTTTTGAAATGAGTGTTCTTTTCCAACCTTAGACTAGTAAAGAGAGGGGACGCATAATCGTCGACTGCAAATTGTGACGTGATGGAACCACACCTTTATGGTGATTTTGAGTTTTGAGTTAACTTTAGAAAAAAAAAAACTCAAAATCACTATGAAGGGGTGGTTTCTGCGCCAAACATATGCATATATATGTTCTTGATCAGTATGATTAACTCTACAACATACTTTTTTTTTCAAAAAAATCGGAAGGGACCAAGCTATTGTACATAATTACCAAAAATATTACGCATTCTTGTACGTAAATCACAACATACTTTAAATACTATATAAACAATAAACAAATTAAACGCGATTTACTTTGCTTAACCTTACTACGTAAAATTCTTTTTACCTGTTAAATGTGATTCCTGGTTCATTTCTTTCACTGCGGCTTTTACAGCCGCATGCAGAACAAACCACCATTGTTTTAAACAAAAATACACTAAAACCTAACTACACCATTCAATAATATTCACACTTTTAATGACCGACACCAACGCATTGTCTGACATCGTATTATGGAGCCAGTACAGAATAATGTCACAATGCTCGACGTAGAGTCGGCTTACGAGTTACGTATCCCCTCTCTTTCCTAGTCTCAGGTTCCAACAAATTTGATCTTTTATTAGTTTTTTATCGTAGGGAATTGATTCTTCTCGAACTGAATCGTATATTTTTAGTAACTGTTCAATGTTTTTGTTTTATATAAATAACGCGATTATTTGCTACAAATAAAGTTATGTTGCTTTTGTAACAATAACAAGATTCATTCCAATAACTAACGACTGATGAGTCATTATTAATTAAGCAATGTTTCGACCGTCAATTTCGGTCATTGTAAAGCTGACATATAACAATATCACATCAAAAAATGTATAATAAATAATGTTGTCGTAATTATACAGTTAATGATGTTGTATATTGTAGCTTGACGAAGGGCGAAATTGACGGACGAAACATTGCTTAATTATTTATCAACAGTCGTTGGGTATTGGATTAGATTTTATTTTATTTATTTTTTATTTTTATAAAAATATTAAACATAAATGTTGCTGTAGTAACAGATGCAACCATAAGTATGGTGTTATAAATTAAATAATTAGCTTGTTAAAGATTTTGGCTACAAAATTTTGGAATTGTTTTAAATTTGGTCAAGCTCACGTCATTAAAAATTAGTAGTAAGAAGTCTTTATTCGTGAATATTTCTATCCAGTTGAAATAACCAAGTTTTTTTTAATTATGAATTCCTGTTAATTCAGTAAGTAGGAGCACGTCTTATCTCATTACTACTGAATCAATACTCAATCACAATCTCATTATAGTTAAACTAGTATAGTCGTTACCACCGCGAGACAAGGCCTGCGCGCTGATTACGTAACCATCTATGCTGTCCATGAGCCTACTATCATAGTAGGCTCACACACAGTTAGTTAGTTACTATACTACAGTAGGTATATCAGATTTTAATTTTTTTCGTATTCGTTTGTCATTTTGGTCGTCGCGTCACCAAATTTCTAGGATTCATCAAGGGCTTCAAAATGTAAGTTTATATTATGAAAAGAAAAATGTACTAAGTACACGAATAATATTAAAAGTAGTGAGTATATATTTATATAAATATACGTATAACGACATGATGCACATGTTACCATGTTAGTGTTTTATGGGGGAGCTAGCACCACGTTTGCGTGACAATACTACAGGTCAATTATTATAGAATGAGCTCTGGCTTTGCTTAGCCTTAGGATGCGCAATGGCAAATGTTACAACTTATTGCCGAGAGCTGCAGAGGCATCGAGAGACATCATTTCAATGCCGGCTCTCTAGCTCTTCGTTACTCGGGCGCACACTAAGTCGCCCGGCAATTCACTTAACATGTGATTTTGAAACAATTATGATTTTTTTTACAAAATATAACAAAAAAGGTCGTTTCTGTAGGATTATAAAGTAGCTAATTAAAATAAGTTTGATTTTCAAGATTAAATTATTATGATAATGCATCCCTAAGTCCTAATGAAGTTTTCATAAGGCAATTAATTTTGCGTTTCAGCGGGGTGGTAGATGGCTATAAAATAGATAATTAGAATAAGTTGATTTTCATAATTAGTACGGTAATGGCTTTGTAAGCCTACTAATAAAGCCGTCATTGAAGACAACTAATATTTATTTGTTTTAATGCGTTTAGCTTTCTAGTATAATATAACAAAAGAAATGCATTTCTGCAAAATAGAATATGACTATAAAGTATATGTATAATTGGAAAGGTTCGATGTTATAATCATTACGGGTCCGACTAATAGGGGGTTCATTCTTGTTACAATGTTGATATTATTTATTAAAGAAATCCTTTATACATATGAATAAATACCTGCATATTATTAAATAATGGAGACTGCCTATATTGAACAAAATTTAGACATTATAAGTTTAATTAATAGAAATTTATATCTGGTTTTGAGTCACAAACCAGTACCGAGAAATTGAGGTATAAATTAAACTGACAAGTACCAGACCGTAGACATCAGGTACCCCCGTTTAGAAAATTTTATATTTATTTGTCGCAGTCTTCGAGCGTAGGCTGCATCTTTATTCCTCCGAATGCGTTCTCCTTCTTTCTTCTACGCCGATTGTAAAATTTTCAGAGCTCACGTTACAGTAACCGACCTGTACATAGTATTCGGTTGCTACCAGATGGTCGGGCTCGGCTAATACTACTCCGACAAAATAAATATTTATCATCGTACAATACCGAAAAAAGAGAGACATTTACAAGGGAGATTTTGTGGAAGTATTCATAAGGAGGTTCGTTTTTCTGGATAAACATTGTCTAAAATACTTTGGCATTATACAAAAATATTTTATATTGGAAGAGTAGTATAAAATTACATTACCCAGAAAATGCGATTATGACGGTGTTCGTTCGTTGATAACAAAGGAAAAAGTATTTGCTTTAAAAGATAAATTTTGAAATATTAACATGATTCAAATCCGATAAATACTAACTAGTTTTACACAAAATATTTGTTATGGTTAACGCTATATTATATGTCTATGGTTGACTATATTGTATGTCTGTGAGCAGTTGCGTAGTTGCTTAGGTTATATCGTGATGAGGTTGTGTTTTGGATATATATATATCATGTTCATGTACACGTTGTTGTAAAAGTTAGTTTAAAATAAAGTGTTCTTATATTTATATTAAAGATGGATCGGACTCTGATTTAATTTCATAACAGCAGAGCGTGGTTGATCACAAAGAATGTGGTCAATGTGGTTGATCACAAAGAATTTGGTTGATCAAGTTGAATCGATTGGATTAATCATCCACGAATCGCAATAAGAAAGTAAAAAAAAAAAATGGCGTCATCAGCGAGTACATGTAATTTCCCAAAATTAAATGAGGGAGTTACTTTTTCAAATTGGAAGTTCCGAGTCAGAATACTTCTCGAAGAAAAAGGGTTAAGCTTCGAAAAGGAAGATGTAAAGAAGGAAGATTCAAAAATGAATGACGCTAAAGCAAAATCTATAATAGTTCAGTGTGTGTCGGATAAATATCTTGATATCATTAAAAAATGTCAGACTGCGGCTGACATGATGGGTAAACTGGAAAAGGTATTTGAAAGAAAAAGCGTATTCACAAAATTATTTCTGAGGAAACAATTATTGGCCTTGAGGTGTAATAGTAATGAAAAACTGCAAGAACACTTTCTCAAATTTGACAATATAATAGCAGAACTGGAGGGAACTGGTTCGATAGTGGAAGACGTTGATAAGCTATGCCATTTATTTCTTACATTACCAGAAGAATACGAAACAGTGATTACAACATTGGAAACTATGAGTGAAGAAAAGGAAATAACTTTTGAATTTGTTAAGGCAAGATTATTGGATGCAGAGTTGAAAATAAACGAAAAAAGGAAAGGTGAACATTCTGAATACACAAGTTTCTTAGCATGTTTCAGATGTGGAAAAGAGGGGCACATGTCGTACCAATGTAACAAAAAGAAGGAAAATACAGAGAGAGCAAGAGGAAGAGGTAGAACTAGAAGAGGAAGATCTAATTATAGAAGAAATACGGCACATGTTGGGGAAGCAATGACCCATGAAATGTTTGTAGCCTTATCAACGGAGGGCGAACACTTAATTGAAAATAAGGATGAGATCATATTTATTATTGATTCAGGAGCAACTCACCATTTCATAAATGAAAAGTATGAAAAGAATATGACGAATATAGAGACATTAAAGAAACCTATTAATATAAAAATTGCTAACGGAGACATACTAACATCAGAAAAGAAAGGTAAATTGAAAGCATATTATAAAAACATACCGATTATTATAGAAACCCTAATAGTAAAAGGAATACAACATAATCTACTATCGGTAAATGACCTAATTGAAAAAGGAAAGATAGTTATCTTCCAAAATGGAAAAATAAAAATAAAAGCAAAAGATAAGATATATTATGGACAAAAGAAAGGAAACTTGTATACATTTAAACTAAAATTATGTGAGAGACATGAGTGTCATTTTAGCAAAAATAATGAGACAAATATCTGGCATTTGAGACTGGGTCACCTAAATAGAAAAGGACTACGGATTATGAATCTACCATACAGTGAAAAGATATGTGAATCATGTATGAGAAATAAAAGCACCAGATTACCTTTTAAAACCATAACAAGAACACTTTCCAAAAATATAGGAGAACTTATTCACTCTGATGTAGCAGGACCAATGAGAATTCCCACAAAGGAAGGTTATAGATATTACCAAACGATTTTAGACGATTACTCTCACTTTGCACAAACATATTTACTTAGAAATAAATCAGAAGCTGCAGATAATCTAATAAAGTACATAAGAGAAATAGAGACAGAAAAAGAAATAAGAATTAAAAAAATTCGTTGCGATAATGGAGGGGAATATTCGTCAAAAATGTTTAAAAGATTCTGCGAAGAAAAGGGAATAAAATTAGAATACACGTTACCGTATAGTCCACAGATGAATGGGAAGAGTGAAAGATTAAACAGAACTATTTATGAAAAAGCAAGAGCTATTCTAGATGAGTCAGGCTTGCCAAGATACTTGTGGGGACATGCCATATTGACTGCCACATTCCAAATTAATCGCTGTCCATCAACTGCAATTAACAATAAAATACCAGCCATAATATTTGAACGAGAATTTCGACCTGAAAAGTGGAAACCTTTTGGATGCAAGGGATGGATGGTTATCGTGCCAAGTAAAACTAAAGATAAACTAGATCCGAGAGCCATAGAAGTAAGAATGATAGGATATGCAAAAACTGGGTATAAAGTTTGGGACCCTAAAACTGATGAGGTAAAAGTAACGAGAGATATAAGATTTAATGAAAGAGATATAAAATATCAAGAAATAGATAAGCAAGAAGAACAAGAACTCTATCAATATGAAGAAAGAAACGAAGAAGACAAAGATAGAAACGAACTGGAACAGAGAAAAGAGAAATGTAAGAAAATTGAAGAAAGAAACGATAATGAAAATAAAGAAGGTAAGAAGAATCTAGAAGAAGAAACATTTGAAGAACAAGAGAATATAAATTATAGAACAAAAGTAGGTAGACTTGTTACAATACCTAATTATCTGAAAGACTACGAATTGAATGAAGCTTACTGTTTAATAAGTGAACACGATCCTCAAGAGTACAAAGAAGCCATGGAAAAAGGATGGGGTCAGCCAATCCAAAATGAATTAGACGCCCTAGGAAAAATGAATACCTGGACAGAAATGGATTTACCGGAAAATAAAAATGCTATAGATACCAAATGGGTATTTAAAACTAAAGAAAATGGATCGAAAAAGGCAAGATTAGTCGTGAAAGGCTTTCAAATAAAAGAACAAGAAGATTTTGGCAAAAACTATGCTCCAGTAGCAAGAAATTCTACAGTGCGAACTCTTTTAGCACATGCAGTTCAGAAGAAGTGGAATATAAGACAATTAGATGTACCCACAGCGTTTTTAAATGGAATATTGGAATCAGAGGTTTACATAAATCCTCCAGAGGGGACTACTGTGAACAAAAATAAAGTTTTAAAGTTAAATAGAGGTTTATATGGTTTGAGAGAGAGTCCTAAGTGTTGGAACCAAAGATTTAATACTTATGTCGAAGAAAGAGGGTTCAGGAGATCAAAACACGATGTTTGTCTATACATAGGAGATGAAATAAAAATATGGTTGCTTATTTATGTGGATGATATCATTTTGACAGGAGAAGAAAAGAATATAGAAAAGGTTGTAATGGATTTAAAGAAAGAATTTCAAGTAAAGGATTTTGGTTTTCCAAAAATGTTTCTAGGAATGGAAATAACAAAGGATAATGGTTTAAAGATCACACAGAAGAGACAGATTAATGGCATGCTCAAAAAATTCAATTTAACAGATTGCAAAACATCATCTACACCACTAACTAAGGGATACCAATTTGATGAGAGTGAGGAGATTGATCGCAATCTGCCTTATCGTCAGTTAGTAGGAAGCATAATGTTTGTTGCGACTGTTTCGCGACCCGATATAGCATATGCTGCTTCATATTTAAGTCAATACCTGGACAAACCCACAAAGAGTTTATGGTCACAAGGAAAAAGGGTTCTCAGATATTTAAAGGGGACTCAAGACACTGGATTATACTACAAAAGATCAGAGAAAGAAATCATAGAAACATATTCAGATGCAGACTGGGCAGGAAGCCATACGGACAGGAAAAGTGTTTCGGGATCTGTGACGTTGTACTGCGGATGTGTCGTGGCATGGTTTTCAAGAAAACAAAATTGTGTCGCTCTATCAACGGTTGAAGCAGAGTATGTGGCCGCAGCTTATAGTGCGTGTGACTTAATCTACATAAATGGACTATTCAATGACCTAAATGGACTGAAAAATGCAAAGTGCGTTCTTTACATAGACAACGTTGGGGCAATTCAAATAAGCAAATCGTTTGAAAACAGCAAGCGCACCAAGCACATCGACATAAAGCACCATTTTCTGAAGGACATCATAATGAAGGGAATCATCGATGTCGATTACATATCAACAGACAAAAACTTAAGTGATGTATTAACAAAAATTGTTACCACCGATAAACTTTCATATTTAAAAGAACAACTAAATGTTATATAGTTTGTAAGATTTTTTTTTGGTATTTTACAATTTATTGTTATTTGTTGACTTATTGAATATTAGCGATTTCTGTATTTCGTAATGTAAAACACTTTCAATCGAGGGGGGGTGTTATGGTTAACGCTATATTATATGTCTATGGTTGACTATATTGTATGTCTGTGAGCAGTTGCGTAGTTGCTTAGGTTATATCGTGATGAGGTTGTGTTTTGGATATATATATATCATGTTCATGTACACGTTGTTGTAAAAGTTAGTTTAAAATAAAGTGTTCTTATATTTATATTAAAGATGGATCGGACTCTGATTTAATTTCATAACAATATTATGTGAATTAATAATTTTAACACGACATTCAACATTGAGAATGGTTGGACCGAAGCCGAAGTGTCATCCGATAATTACTTACGAATGGTTACGAGGGTTGTTGAGGGTGGTCGAAGTCGGTTTTGTTATAATTAACTCTCATATTAGAGTGTGATATTGCAAAACATAAATAAAGTACATTCAACGAAGTAAATATTGAGATGTTTTTTCAATGTTTTCGAAACTTTATCATGTACGGAAAAAAAGGGGATGTAATACTACATGGGCAGGTGTAATTTTTATTCAAAACTACAGTTTAAAAAATGTTGCTAATTTTATCCTGATAAGGTGATGTTAAAGCTACAGCAGCGTTTGCTATAAAATTTGCAATAATACTTTGCAGTATTTTTTACAACAAATTTGTTATTTTGACATTAAATTTTTTACAAACATAAATATAATATTTTACTAACCAGACATAGATATGTTGTGTGCTGTTTTGAATTATTATCAAATCATTATAATTACAAGATATTAAAAAAAAAAAAGGTTAAAATTTTACTCTCTGGTCATGAATTTTATTTGAAAACAAAAACTTCCATTGATAATACAAATTTCGTTACACAAGAAAACATGGTAATGAAAACCTGTTTCAGTCATCAATGATCCACTTTTATTTATTGACAAACATTTTCTTAAGTGGTCTGATGAAAAAATATTTAGCAACTTGCTTTTAGTACAATTTTTGGAACTTATTATTTTATTAACTGAGTTAATTATATTGTATATTTTATTTATAGTTATTCAACAATAAATAAAGTAATCCAAACATAATTATCACTTCAATTATATTGCAGCTTGTTGTAAAGTGTACAGTGGGCAACAAAAATTTTTTTAATTTGTTTAAACGTGAGTACTAAAAGTGAAAGAAAAGCGGCAACACAGTCGAGTTTGTAGGTTTGGTATCCCAAACTTAAGGAATTTTAAAATATCTTCATGAAATTGAAGTTGGAAGCGATACAATTACAGTAGGAAGTCAAAAATTATACGAAAATAAATAGTTCATATTTTTAATTTTTGATGAGGCATTACTCCATATGTATTTGATCGTGAATTATGGAAAGATAAAAACTGCCCGGATAATGAATGAAGAAGTGCTTTAGAAAAAAATAAGTGTGGTTTTCCTACGTGGTGTAGGGGAGACCCTATTCAATACCAGGAGAGCACCGGCTAATTATCCTCTGGTAACCGGCTGGTCGACCTGTCGGTCTAGCCGGCTGTTGTCCACCTTACCTAACTTATACGTGTGCTCACATGTATGTAAGTCGAAAGTTTGCTCGCAATGATATAACATCACAACAGGGCGGATGCCGTATGAATCATGGTACAACGATGACGGTGCGGTGAAGTAGTCCAGAGCCCCCGAGGAGCCCTCCGCACCGCTAGGCGTTCTGATGGTACACTCTCGGGCAACTTACCAACGATCGACGACGACGACGACGGACGTAAAGCGAAGCCGAAGCCCAACAACTGATGCCGGTCGTTTGTGTTTAGTCGCTGTCTCACTATTGGTGCCTGTGGTTGCAAGCACAAAACACGAAAACAATAAAATAAGATACAAAACGGAAAAGTTCTCGAGTGATTTGATCGTTTCTTTGTTATTTTTGCACGTTTTGTTTCTGTAAGAAGTGAAGTAGTTGGATTTTCCGCACTTGTGCTGAAAACACAGGACGGTCGGCTGCGTTCCTGTTCCGCTAGATCCGTCTTGCCAAAAGTGAGTTTTTCTTTAATCTCATTTTCGTATTGTGTTTCAAAAACGGATTTAATTACACACAGAAAAAGAAAAACATGATTTAACTCCTCTTAAAACAGTTGGTTGTATTTTATCCTAATATTTTTTACACGTACTCTAAGAAACTGCAACCAAACAGACACAAGAAGAAATGCTTCAGTGAAAATATTTCTTGAGATACCTACGAAAAATAGGATTCGAATATTCTACCTAATCCGGCTGCTATTTGGCTACCTATGTATAAGGAAGTTACCAACATTATCTATTTCTTCGATTCAATGGAGTCTTGGTTCCCCTTAATTAACAAAAAGTTTTAATTGCGTCACCTTTTATGCTTCAATCAAGTGCAACATCTGTGTTAATTTCTTACGTCATTCACAGTTTTAATTTCCCATCAAACAGATGTCTGGAATGCTTCAATATAATGTAATTTCGAGTTTAAAAAAAAAAGACTAGCCTAAATTAAACAGGCCAGATACTCCTCTGATGTGATCACAAAAAGTAAGAAAAAATAATTTTTTTTATTAAATGCTGGGCTTGTTCTTTTTTATAAAGCAAGAACTTATTAAGTTATTACTCATTAACTACCCGTACTGGATTGGTTATTAATATAAAAATTTATTTATTGACTTTTCGTGACTTGAGGTACCTATCAGACCATTTTCAAATGATACAGATTTATACTTGCTAAAACTGAAAAGGTACCAGTTTACACATTGTTAATATCTGACTTTTCGAAGATTTTTTAAGTGATTATGCATAGGTATTCTAGAAATTAAAAATAAACAATATTCACATAATACCTAATATAAAATAAGTAGGTATAGGAATATTTCCTTTTACGTTGCATGTAATAGATATTCTTCAGATTCCAATGTCTATATTCCTTTAATCGTAAGTAATAAAAAATCAAATATAAAAGCAAAATTAGGGTTTTTAAAATTCTGTACTTACATTTTTCATTTTGTAAGATCATGATTCTAATAAAATATCGGTTCCTTATTGTATTTGAAAAAATTTCATAAATTATGAATGACCTTACTGTTTCGCCATTTCGGATCAATTTTTAAAACAAATAATCGTTCTGATAACCGTTCGTGTCACCCAGGTTATCATGCAGTCTATGTATAAACGATTGTTAAAAATAACTGTCCCGCCATACATAGTGTAAACATAACGGCTTTAGTTAGGGCCATGACACACGTAGCTGTGCGGCCAGTTTAATCGCAGCATGTTATTATTATACGGATAATTATGTTTTTAGTGGTATTTTCTAAGCGGTGGTCGGACTAGAAGGTACGTAAATTTTCCCATAAAAAAGAATCAGTAATTGCATCTCGAAGAGCGAGATACTTTTTAATGGCGTGCATAAAAAGAAATAACTGATTTAATAGACAGATTTGATGTTATTACGGACTTGGTATAAAATGGAGACTTGTTGCAGACGTGATCAGGAACGGAAATGTTAATTTGTTTTTGCAATTCTTCAGACCGGCAAATTTAAGCTTCGTCACTGCAAGAACCGTAGAAACAAGTTCCCCATTCTTCGACAATTCTGTTGCCTGACGGTCAACAACCGAAACGTTCTCGACTGTTCCAATTCTTTTGGTTCGGTTGATTTGTGTGTTGTTAATAATGTAAGAAGTACAAAAAAAAATAGAACGTCGAATTTCAACATTCGAATGTTGTATACATGTAGTCATGTCAGGCATTACGTCACATTAATTATACGTTTGCTACTATATCGTACACCTTTTGACGTTTGATGATTCATATCGTTTTAATAAACGGTGCACGTTTATGATGCAATTTTGAACTGATTCAGTAGTTTGTGTTGATTTATTACAAAGCTGTGATAAAAGAAATGGTAATTCTGAATAGTTAAAAACATCATTTACTATTTTTTGTTCATAAGTAATTTAGCTTATGTCGTACTAAATGTATGTAATTAACAAAACACTAGAATTAGCGATAAACCTAGCAGCTATATTTTGTAATGATTTGATTGAAAAATCGTTAATATTCATCGAATTAGGTTCTGTTATTTTGTCTGATGATTATTCTAGGAACGTATGGTACCTATATGTATAGATTAGTTTTGCTTGTTTAACTAATCTCTAATTTTTTACCTCGTTTTTGCGCCTGTTTTCCTTAACTTGCATATCGTCCATTTTTTACTTCATTTTCCTATCACCACATTTCAAATACTTCTTTTTTGTCTGTCTCTCCCACTGTCCATCTTTCGCACCCTTATTATAGAGTCTTGCTCCAAATATGTACCGTTAATAACAACCGTTTTCCAGTTTCGCTGTATTATCAGGATTCCAGTGCAATACCAACTTTTTTAGCCTTCCCCAACTTGAATTATTGGTTTATGGTATTTTGAATTTACACCAGTTGTCAAATTTTTTTTAATTAAAATTCTGATGTTAGATACTAAATAAAATCGCTTATTCGCCAATTAATAAAACCAAAATTGTCGGATAGAATTTTCTATACCTACTTCAAAGTCCCTCTTTGTTTTGCTTTGTTTCTTTAATTGCAATAAATTTCCCTCTAATGAGTTTTCAAAGCGGTATTTTTATTTCTGTGACCGTTTAGGAAAAATGTAGGTTTAGGTGTTATATTAGATACTTTTTATGTTTACCATTTTTGCATTTACATTTTCAATTAAAGTAAGTAACAATCAAGGTATCAAGGCGCCTTTTCTGTAAGTAGAAATAGGCGAATCTTGTATCACTTCCAAATAAGAAATTTATTTACTTCATCTAATTAATTGTTAATTTAATCGTTGAATATCGTCGATGCAACAGATTAAAGAATCTAAAAAAGGACATCTGTTTAAAGAAGTATTCCGTAAAATTCTCATCACGGTTTCTTTATTGATTTTTAACGAGTTTATCAAGAATTCTGTCTTCAATGTCATTTATTTAAAAAAAGGATACCTAGTGTTCAAGTGTGTCGAGAAAAGTGAGTTCATTCAATCAGAATTTAACAAATTTTCCAGTTCAAGAAAAAGTACTTTTTTATTTTTTATCATTAAATGTGCTAATTTTATGAGGATGATTAAAAATTCCTGAAGTTTGGGTCACCAGGCTTACACAGTTTAACTAGGTAACATATATTGTCGTTGTTTCTTTTACTCCTACCACACATTAATAAACGATTTCGGAAATATTCTTCAGCTTCTCAGAGAAATTCAGTAGAATCCTTGACGAATTTTAAATAATGTGCTCAATTGCCGAATTAGGATGACGTTATGGGTGTGGTCAATTTCTCACACCGCGTTTGGGGTAAATTTTGTATGCTTAGAATGCGTTGTGCATAATCCGAAAAGTTTTAATTTAATGTCCAAATTCGACAAACGAGTAGCATATGTAACAATTGATGATGCTACTTGTTTAACGTTACTCTTAGAAATAAATAAAAGAAATAAATCATGCAGCGGTAGATACAGGGCAATTAAAGTACTTGCATAGTTGCAAGTAGTAAAAAGTTCACATGAAAATTTTATTTACTGTCATCTCCTTTTTGTTTTTACACCGGGTTTTCTGAACACCCTTTATACTTTATACTCACAATATTTTATAATTACTTTCTCCAAATTTTCTTTATCATGTTTTTATGGTTTTATTTTTGTTCGTAACATTTTTTTGTAATAAAATGACCTTGCAGTCTCTATTTCTTTTTAAACTTTACTTGATGCACCAGATTCACATTTGTTGATAATAATTTTCATTAGGTATATAAACATAAACACGTCTTGTTTGCCAACACGATGCAAATCTGATGACGAACTGTATATTTTTGTTTAGCATAAACGTGTGAATTTTACTTTTTCTCATGAGCCAGTTTCCTATATTTAAGCTACTGTTCTATAAGGAGAAGTGAGTTTCTATTATAATTATAACAGGAAGAAAAAGGATGTTCGTCCTTACACGTAATAAATCTTTTTTAAATATCTAATCATCATTCAATACAATGTATGTTAAGTAAATATTTTCGCTTTTGAAAAATTTATATCTCTATGAACAACTAAATAAATTAAATTAATAATCGTTCATATTCTAATGTCCTATATGTTGTACTCATTTGCCGTATTCGGGCACCAACTGAATTTTTTTTATAGCATGTCTAGAACTCGTACATACTCAAAAGGATTGATTAATTGAAGATAAGGTTGGTTGTGTCGATTCATAGTTCATAAATTAGATGAGCTCTAATCACAACGTTGCAACATTTGCAAAATCTTTAAAATGAAGAGTACCTACTACAGCTAAAGTCATAAATTTCCCATTTCTTTAAATTTTCTCTCAAAAATTTATTTTCTATTGCACTGTAAGTACTGCATTATCATTGTTACTCAGATTCGATTTGAAATTAAACTATACCGCTGAAAAGACGACAATTTTTTATTGGTTGTAGATAACGAAAATAAAATTGTAGATGTGCCCAAAATACAATTTCGGGAATGGTATTTTTAAAACGTGACTGTTTCGGAAATGCAAACATTTTATCTTGACTCACCAGAACGGTTACACATACACGTGATTTCACTGCTTTCTAACTTATTCGCAATCAACTTGGTTTGAAAACGTGAATTTTATTTTCTGTTTATATTATATTGATTTCAAATTAGAATGAAAAATGAGACTAATTGCAACATATCTACCTACATGTGTATGTGTATCATTGGAATAAACACGTACCTAGGTAACTTTTAATTCATTTTGTAATTTATCTTAGCAATTTAATCAAGTTACGAAATAAATAAATCAATCGAAACACTTGCTTTGTTAAAAAAAGCGCTATTAAATGGTACTTTTCACTTTCAAATGGATAGTAAGGTAGTAGGTACTTATGCATGCATAAGGCTTTCTGACGATGAGTGCTTTAAATAGAAAATATTAGACACACTTGCGTAGACTATTTTAAACAACTTTTGAATTCTATATATATATATATATCTATATATAATAGTGTACAATTCAGAGAAAACCCCAAGAAAGGTAAAAATTATATATTTTATCATAAAAGGAACGCTGATATTTTACCTTTGGTACAGGGATTTCGCAAGGCTACAACTTATATCGATGTAATTAGTTATTAGTACTTCAGCCTCTCAACAGAAAGAAATTCTATCAAAAATAAAAGGTTTTGAAGTTTATCTTTTTTAAAAACATTTTCGTATTATTCTACATAAAGATATAAAGCCCTACATAATTCTTATTAAATATTCTTACCCAACTTACCATTCCTTATCTTCCTAAATTTCGTGTTTAGTTTCACCCTCTTATAATCAAATTCTCCCTAAATCAACATATCGTCAGTCCCTCTCTTTGCATCTGAATGTGTCATCGATAAATACGTTTTATTAATAGTTCATTACAAACGATCTATTTTTGTCCATCTGTAACTTACATTTGCTATTGTATGACAAAAATGTCATGACGACTTTTGTGGTAAGTATGTGCTTTTAATGTAGATGTACGAATATTAAACATATATAATAGCAACATTGTCCCCTTTAATACATCCATATACGAAAGGCACGTATTTCGCTTCCCGTGATGTCATTTGTTTAGGACTGAAGCGATGAGAAACGTGAATATTTTAAAGGCACAAGTTCGCCTAATGGGCACGTATTTTTTCCAATGGAAATGTCAACAACCGCAAGAGAGCATAATTAATTCGATCCCAGAATTATGTATGTTCGCGTACCAAGTACTCATTTGAGCGTACGATTTTTTTCTGGGTGATATTATGGGTGATTTTTATTTCAATTAATTCAACGAGATAGTTTGTGCGTTAGGACAGACTGGTAGGTATATATTGGGTTGGCAACTAAGTCATTGCGGATTTTAAATAAGAATTAAAATTTAAAATTTTTGTTTAAAAATGTAACTTTATTTAATTATGTAGGTACTGTCCGTTTCTATCAATGACCTTTTGCCATCGTTCAGGCAATGTCATAATCCCATGTTCATAAAATTCCTGATCATTGTGTAAACTTTAAATTAAATACTTGTTTAATGAATATAATAATTTATGTGTATAATAGGCCAAATATAGGAAATATCTAATAACAGTTATAATAACCACTGTTATGCAAGGAGTCCCGGCACCCAGTGCCCCTTCTGGCCTCTCCAGCACCTCCGCTCGCTAGCACTCGATGACGTACCGCCATCCATAACCCAAACAATTCCCAAATACATTTAGACTATTGAAACCTGTTGCTAACAATTGTTATTAAAAAACAGAATTAAATGTGATTTGACATCATTAGCGTCATTAAAAGTTTTACATGATAGTCTGAAGGCGCAAGGTCAGGGCCATATGGCGGATGTGACAACACATCCCAACCCAGATCCAATTTTTGGCGAGTGACCAAAGAAGTGTGGGGTTTTGCATTATCATGGTGGGAAACAACACCCTTACGGTTTGACGCTTCTGGCCGCTTTGCTTGAATTGCATCGCTCAGTTTGGCGAGTTGAACGTACACGTTTGAATTGATCGTTTGGTTGTTTGGTAAAAGTTCAAAGTGCAAATTTCCTTTATTATCCCACCAAACAGACAGCATTATCTTTGTTTCTGTGAATCTCTGCTTTCGATGTCGCCTGAGCTGTTTCATTTTGCATCACCCACAACCTGCGATTAATGTTGTTATATACTATACACGCACTTTTCGTCGCCAGTAATGAATCTATTCAGAAATGGATCAATTTTGTTGCGTTTTAAATGCGAATCGCAGAAGCTAATGCGTTGCGCCAAATGAATTTCCTTAAGTTGGCGAGGAATCCATAAATGGAGTTTCTTGACATAGCCAAGCATTTTTAATCTTTTTTCAATGCATATATGCGTTACGTTGAATTTCTCTGCAATGTTACGTGTTGTGCTATGACAATCTGAATCGATAAGGGTTTTGATATGGGTCTCATCGACTTCAACTGGACGGCCAGATTATTGAGTATTCTTCAATCAAAAATTGCCGTTCGACAACGGGCATTTTATAGTCGGTCTATCTGCTCACTTTTTATCGCAATTCGTTACACTAAACCTATTTACGCTGCCCTGCCAATAAATCGCGCACAGGAACGACTTCAACATGCAACATGTGTTTTTCCTAATCATACTGCTGTGATCATCTTGCGATTGCATGTGAACCTAGTTGACACTCCAAAGCTCTGCATTTATTTCAGAAACATTCTGTAGTATCGGTGTACATCTGCTTGATACGTACATTCATGGAGTTTACCGTTTTGCGGACCAGTGTTGTTTTTTGGTGCCGCCTGTAAATCTGGCTTATGCAGATAAGACCAAGGAAGTGCTTCCGTTATTTTACTGTGTCGAGACAAACTAATACATTAAAATCTCGTCTAGGTTCCCAAGTTTGTGGTCTAGTGCACGTTGCGAGCATAACATTTAACGGAAGTATTTCGATGAAACCTGAGGCGTATAAAGAAATATAATTAGAACGGGTATTCCTCTACGATTTTAGCAACAAAATCAGTTTTCCTTCTAAAGGCCCCAAGCCAAGAATAACATAATTTTCAAATTGTTAATATTCGATGTCAAAGAAAGTGTACAAAAATTACAACGATCTCGATTGAATGTCGAGAGCAACTTTAAAAGTCCTCCAAAGAGAATGTTTTAACGTTTGCAGTACTTTCTATTTTAGGTGCTAAATTCAACCTCAAGTAAAAGCGGCTATGAGCCGTTGCATTAACCCTTAGTAGAATGCCATAGGCTTCGTTTTTACAATGGAATATTCACACTTGCATCCCTCGGCTTAAAAGCGAGCTCATTAGTTGTGTACAGTTCGAACATCGGTATATAAGAACGATCTGTTGTAACGAACTGCTGTATTCAAATATACTAATATACTAAAAACGACCAAGTGGGGAGAGCAAAATTAGAACATTCGTTGTGCAGTTACATTTCGTTGTTTTACTTTACTAAACAAAAAATCGGTAATTCTGCTCTTTGGCTGATCCCAACTCGATTTTCTTGAAAATCTGTGTTGTAGAATACAATATCATTTTTTTTCAGTACTTGGTTTCATTTTTACGTCAATGCCGTATATTTTGCAGTGGACCTGACTTCAGGTGTCTAAAATGAGGCATGGACGCCCGGGTCCCTCATCCCTGTACCATCAAATCAGTACTGCATTGTTAAAAAACGAATTTACGAGATAAAAAGAAAAAAGTGTATATATACAGATAGGGGTCCACGAAGTGAAAAATTTTTAGGCCAATTATTCCAACATATTTTATTGCCTCATTCGTTGAAAAATGGACTAACAATTTTTCCAACGGAACCTTATTCTTATGACGCACCGCATTGGTTAATATTAAAGATAATAACATACTATTGCACTTTACTCAATGTCATATTCATACTGCTGAAATTATTATCAAAGTTATCATAAATTTCGTTACAAATAGGCTTTTAAAAAATTACTGCGATTTAAACAATGGCCGACTTGGAAAAGAAAGTTAGATACTCTTACTGCATAATTTAATGCAACATCGATAGCTATTTTGGGATCCGATGCCAATCTAACCTTAATGTGAAAAAATAAATGAAAGAAGTGACAAGTTTAAACATCAATACTCCAATGTTTATCTTCTTAATTTGAATTTCCGGTGTAACCGGATTTTAAAAATTATAGATCATGCGCCATAACTACTACATGATTTTTTCAAAAATTTCCTACCATTAGTTTTCCATATATGTACTTCTAATACTCCATCCACCGTGGCTCATCCTGTATATACGAGTAAATTGTCTGAAAGTATTAAGACAGATACCTACTGCGAATAAAAAGGTCGTCTGCTAATGACTGCACAGAAACAAATATTTTCTTCATTTAAGCAAAATACATTAAATATAAAAAAATGGTTGTTTTATATATACACAAACGTTTTCTTTTTCATTTAAATAAATAAAAAAGTCTGGTTTAACGTAATATATTGTTACAAAAAAGATATCTTTGCTCAAGTCAAAGCCACATTACTTAAATTAACCAAACAAAAATTTTAATTGAAAAATAATTATCTTTAAGTGAAGACAATAATTTACTTAAATAAAATCATAAAATTGTTATTCTAATATTTTAAATTTTGTTAAGTCAACTAGTTTATTTTTGACTTTAAGAACTGAAATTCTATCGTCTAAAATATTGTTATTTCAAATAGAGTAAATCATATTTTTAGAAGAAACTAATAATTTATGTATTTATTTTAGAATGCTTTTTAAGGATATAAAGGAGAGAATTATTGTTTTAAATATATTTATTTTTCATAATATAACAAATACAATAATAATGTAACTAAATCTGCAAATTAGAAGAAATAATGGCACAAGTATTCTCCGTTAGGTAAAATCTGACGTATTCGAAGCATCTGAAGTTGAAGCTTCAGAAATATTATCTGGTGATGGCAAATTTAAAATATTGGCATTATTCTCGGTTTCTTCAACATTCTACAAAAGTTTAGATGTACTGTACAATGTTAAATTCAGTTAAATGATAAAATCTCTTACGAAACTTTCGTTTTTAATATTCAGTTTACTAACAAAAAGATGACGTTTTCCTACAGAAGGTATTAGATCCTTAATTTCGTCATGGGTTAGTTCAAACAAAATCTTCTCATTTAATATATCATTAGCTAGAATGTATATTAAATTGTATTATTAACCCGTAAAATAGATTGTTTAACAAACGGTAAAAAAAAGACTTTTTTGTCCGAAACATTTTTTTTTTTTGCATTCTTTAGTTTAATCTGGATTAATAAAGGTCTAAAGCCTTTTTTTATCAACGGGCAAAAGTTGTCTTCTAAATACAATCATAGTAACTAAAAAATATGTGCACGTAATTCCCCCTCGAAATGTCGAAGATTACCAATATTTTTTAAAGGTTACTTTGTAAAGTGGTCTTGATACCACCACATGTTTTTCATCCCCTAGGTAGGTACTTACAATGTTATATTTAATTCATTAATTTATCTGGCAATTAAAAATTAATTAGGGTTAAATTATTATTTTTTAGATTTTTTCATGTTTCACATTGAAAAGGATCACAAAGTTTGGTGATCGAAACGTCTGTAATTATTTTGTTATGATCTCTAATAAATGAATGGTTTTAGATCGGTTAGCAAATTATTTAATATTTTTTAAGTTCATTAATGTAAATTAAATTCAAGAACCATATACAAATTACCTCAAATAAATGAGGAAAAAGCTATTGCTGTCATCATGCCCCCGCCGGTATTCGAACCCGGGTCTCTGACTTTACGCGCCATTGTTCTAACCACTAAGCTACGGCCAGAGACCCGGGTTCGAATCCCGGCGGGGGCATGATGACAGAATAGCTTTTTCCTCATTAATTTGAAGTAATTTGTAGTTGGTTCTTGAATTTAATTCACATTAATGTATTTAAAATCACAACTACTAAATATTTGTCGATATTTCATTTTTTAAGTTATTACGGATAAGATTCCACCATCTCCTTAACCTAAACACAGTAGAATAAAATGCATAGTTTAATTCAGTGTTTACTTCAACCAGTTCACGCTGCTATCTAAAATCATATCTCTAGTTATACAGCAAGACACAAATGTCAACAGTGTCAAAGGCTTTCTGAAGTCTAATAAGTGAATCGAGTCGACTTGACCATAACCATCCAATAATAGTCGGTATAGATTATGTGATTAGTTAGGGTGGACCGTCTTATCAAGAAATGGTGTTGCTCAGCAATAATGTTGGAAACTAAAGCCTCGGTGATTCTGCTTGTCATAACGATGTTAAAAATCTTGGCAACCAAATCAATAATAGCGATAGGCCTGTAGTTAGTCAGTTTTACTACCAGACGTATGCACGGGAACATCAAAAGACGTCTTCCAAACGGCTGGCATAACACCAGAACTAACCGATAGAAAGGTTCTAGAAGACACGGTCCACAGCGTCTCATAAAGACGGACGGTAATCCGTCAACGCCTGCAGTACAATTTTCACTAAGATGTGACTAAGCGCTAACAATCTCATCAGCAGTAATATCAAGGTAATAAGGAATGTCACTATTAATTATACACTTACGAAAAAAGGTTGCAGGAGTCATTAGCTGTAGACTCCCGAGAACCGCTATTTAAGAAGACAGGATTAGGGGCTAAATGCGACTTATGTTAGATACATAGTTTGTTGACTGTACTACTGAAAGAAACTCAATACAGGTTCTTTCCCAACGCGATGAAAATGTTTTCCCTAGGGAACCTGCGGATAATCGCGAAAATAAACATGGTATCCCCCAATATAAAAAAGACTGCTTAGTTTTATACTTACCTACTACATTCTGTTTATTTGTATTGAAAAACAAAGTTTATTTTATAAAATGTTTATTGTTGTTGTTTATTAAAATAAAGAGCGTCTGTTACCAAAAAATACAAACCAATAAATTTGTTTGTCATGCACATAATCTACGCCCATGGAAAACACTACAATACTGCTGGAAGGTAACAAAGTCCTAGCAGTACAGGAGACGTGAGATGGTCTATACATATATAGCCTTCCAGCAGGACCGAGTGGCGTTTACAGTCGTTCTGCTGGAAGCTCCTTCCGGCAATGATGTCTTCCAAGATCACATTCAACATTTAACACAGGATATGATTGTAGCCACTGCAATAAAATGCAGGAGTAAACCACGTGCAGTGCTATTTAAGTTAATGTTTAAAGAACATAACCTCACAACAAAAGGTACGCCCACAAAATTTCGTCTAAATCGGTCGATCGACTTTGATTATTCATTCGATCAGTCTGTCAAGGAGGATAGGCTCGTTTCTACATACATATCTGTATGTAGAGATGTATTACAGAAAAAAAACGTTATTTTTTTTACTAGTTTTTAAAATTGAGGCATTTGAGTGCGTGCACTTAAAAATTCTCTCGAGAGACTGAGTTGAACCGTTACGTTGAATACCGATATATATATATATATATGTATTTGTAGCTGTTCTATGCTTCCATTTATACTTAAAGTATGTTCATAGGCGTGGATCATATTGGTAAAATAATCTTAATTTGCTCTTAAACTTTTCTGATTAATGATCATAAAATTAAAAAACTAAAACATCTTTAGCTATATTGAGAAGCTTGCTCCCGATCGTTTAATGGCCAGTCCTGTTGCTATGACTCCCTACGTGCTCATAATTATTATCATTATTATTATTAGGACATATTATCATTATAATATGCAGTACTATCTGGCGAAGTCATCCACTCTCCTGTAATTATGACTTTAATTTCTAATACATAAAGAGGGTGGTTCCTGCTCATTGAAATGACTTTATTACTCGTACAATAAAAATTAATAATTACCACGCCGTGTGATAAAGATACTTCTATCTCTTATGCATCTTTATAAGAACATATTGCCTAGCTACCATTGTTCTGTTCCGTTAAACAAGTTCATTGTCTTTTACCATATACGGATACCATTGTAGATACCTACATATTATGAAGAAATACAGAGTGGTTTTGAAAAGTTGTCACATATTGCATATTGACTGAAAATTTCCTTGCTTATTTTCAAATCGAAGTAATGAACAACTGAATATGGTTTGTAATTAAATTGACTTTAAAGTAAGTAAATGTAGTTTTAAAAATTAAGTATATCGTTTAAGAAGTAAATTGATAAGATTAACTGATTGTATTAAAAAAAATAAATATGGTAGGTGCCATTTAAAGAAACAAAGTCATTTCCGGTTTTTTTTATGAACGCCCTGCGCAAATTAATAAGCTTACAATTTGTTTTGGTAGGACGTTAGTCTTATCTCGACAACTGTTCATGCTGGGTGTGCGAGTTTGCTATCAAATTCATCTTAAAATTTACGTTTTATTCGAATATGACGTAAAAAAATATTTCATTCCATTAAAAAAAAAAAACAAAGTTGGTGTATGTATAATGTGACCATTTATTCTTTGACTCAAAACGGGACATTAGTTTATTTACTTAGGTCAAATAATAGGTAGTCAATAAAAAAAAAACACTTTTTTAAAGTTATTTATTCAGAAAAAGTTAGTTGGCTTAAAAGTTACGAATCACAAAATGTAGGTACCCAAAATGTTTAGTTATATTTATATTTATCAGAAGAAGAACAAATTTGTTTTAATATAGCTGGTGACGATTTCAAGTAACAATGAAACTCTTGGCACGTTTTTCTTATATTCACCTCAACATCGCCTTTAGAACTGAAATTTGTAACTGGGTTTTCTCAGATGTCCACGGGCAGGGCGGTGACCGGCCGTCTGTGGCCGTCTGCTACTCAAATTTTCGCGCGATTTCTGAAAACGGGACAATTTTACGTCCCACAGTTCATTTCGGGGACACCGGGACTCGTAATTTTAAAAACGGACAGTCCCGTTCAAAACGGGACGTCTGGTCACATTATGTATGTATAGCATGAGTTTTTCAAAAATTTTCTACCTTTGGTTTTCAATAAACGTTTAACAGCCACTTAATTTGAGCCACCCTGTACCTAGGGGTGCTACCCTTTTACGTGCAGGTATCGCCGCGAAAGAGACAGGTAAAATTATATATGCCATTGGTACAATGTACAATGCTTTTATTTAAAATTTTATGTTAAGTTTATGCATTTTCTTTTCGTACGATATTTTAAACACAGAATTTTTACTTTTCTTCACACTTTAACCCAGGCTTAGGACTAGCGATTTTGTTTAACAAAATTGGCATGTTTAAAAGTATAAGGATCATAAACTTTCGTTATACATACTATGTACAAAAAAATTAAAAATCTAATTAACAAAGTGAGTACATTTATGTCATTTTTATGCTTATACTAGTACCACTTATTCTAATTTTTGAGCGTATGCTAAAGCTCGCAAACATAATCCTAAGTCCTTATCAAAATTAAATTTTTCTAAAATAGTTTCAATTCTTAGATATTTAATTTTTCTTTTCTTTTTTAATTGTCCAATTTCCGCTAGTAAAAATTCTTGGCACGATTTTTGTTAATTTTTTAGTGTTTCTAGTAACTATTATATATGATAATAATACGAACCCGATCATAACTAGAGAGCGGACATGATTAGTTTTTTTACCAAGAAATTCATTGATAACGACGCATACACAGAATTCGCCGCCGCTTGTCAGTGGCGTGCTAACAATGTCTCGACATATCCCGAAAATTCTGACATGTAAATAAATAGCACTGTACAATCCGAGCAGGTAGTGAACAATTTACAAAGTGTTGAAAAAGCAAATCAATCGATAGCGAATAAATGGTGGTGTAAAAATGCCGCGAGTACATAAAACACGTATTGAACTACTAGAATAGTGGATAGGGCCCTATGGTGATGTAGTAGAAACCGCTTACCGCAAATATATTGGGTATTTTCCTCAAGCACGATACCCTTGCAAAACCCTCACGCGCCGCCTATGAACCTGATTTGACGGTTGTATCATTCATTGATATCAACCTTCGACCTATAGGCACTTAGATTTAGTATAAAGTCAGTATAAAGATGGGCGAAAAAATTGTTCACTTCAAAAATTTAACAAAAGGCTTAACGTTCTTGTTAAAAAAAAAGGCGAACGGTGAATTGTAAGAAAAACGAAATATTCGGAGTAATCGTACTTCAAATTGCAGTGAAAAAAAAACTAATCATGTCCGCTCTATAATCATAACAACTGTTTATTTCGGTTTTGGTAATAATTATTACTTTTGAAATGAAGATTTAACGATAGATAATCCCCAATAATATTAGCACAAATGTATTTCTGAAACAGAACGTTTAATTAACATTTAGAAATATGACATGAATGAAATCACATTGTATTTGAGTTTTCTGTACATATTATGATTAAGGTTTATATTATAATGCTTACACCTTTAAACTCGCCTGTTTTGTTAAACATAAACGGCCAATCCTAAGCTTGCGTTATAACGTAAAGGGAAGTAAACATTTTTGTTTAAAATATACGAACTAACAATACGGACTCTATCTTGGTAGTAAACTCGCTCGACATTAAAAATACAAAAAATGGGGTAATGGTCTGGTAATACCTGAGTATGTTTCAATGCGTTTAAATTAATATCAGTATTTACTTACCTAAGACATACATGTTATCAATACAAGTGGCTCCGTTATCATTCGGCCTAGTAATTGTTTTAAATAGCGGTAAGTAACCCTCTGTGAAAAAATTATTCAGAAATTCCTGCTTCATTATCAATGTTATTGTATTTATGTTAGTCGCCAATGTTAAAGAGGTTCCTGTATTTTGACTATGTATATTTTAATTTACCAATGTGACACGACGTTACATGTCTTGCGTTCCATTTAATTATAATCATTAAAAAAAGGAGGGATTGGCCAATGTCGCATTTTTATCTGATATGTGAAATGGTTTTTAATAACAGGAAAAGTGCCGTACCCAGGTAATATAAACATTTAATAATAGTAATTGTTATTAAGTTATTACGAAGCATTAAAGAACTTCAATAAACACATATCATCCGCCAAAAATGAAATTGTACGTGTTTGTTGGCGTAGTGTCTGTTTCTAATCTAAATGTACTTATTAAAAACGGAGTCGTACTTTAGTCCTCTTGCAATGATAATGAATTATCTTGTTTGTTGACATGAAATTTCTTTAGTATTGACATTGACTACATTGAAGAAGAATAAATACGTGCACTATTTTTTTAAATAAGAATTCAACACCTAATTATTTAAAGACACTTATTTTAGTGTCTCGTTATAAAGAAAAAGGGTTACTAAATCTAACATAAGAACTAATACTCACTTATAAGAATCTAATTTTGTTGGACAATTGATATATTTATAATCAATTTTTAATTTATTGATGTTAGTTGTGTGTCCGATGAAGTCCGTGTTGTTAGCGCCGTGCATTTATTGCCGCGACCTTTTTTTTTCGTGCAGTTATCGCCGCGAAGGGACCAGGTTAGGTTACAATCAGTATATTATATATGTACAATGCTTTTATTTAACATTTTATATTAACTTTATGCATTCTGTTTTCCTATGATATTTTAAACGTAAATTTTTACTTTCTTTTACATTATAACCCAGGCTTAGAATTGGCAGTTTTGTTTAATAAACCAGACGTGTTGAAGAGAATAAGTATTATAAACCATCGTCATACTATATACTTAAATCTTAACTAACTAATCTCATTTCATTTATGTCATATTTATTTATATGTTATATACATAATTTTTTATAAACTTTTCTTAGTATTGAACACCTGTTATTCCTGTAAGAACAATGAAATAATGGTTTATATTCTGAATGTAAACACATGATAATGTAATGTTGTGCAAAAGGTAAAATCGTGTTGAAAGACGAATATATATAAGAACATTCCCAGTCTAGCTTTTAAAAAAGTAACAAGTGCAATTCTGTGAATGTGACTTATGTTTAAATTTATTAAAAATAAATGTTGTTGTTTCTTACATACTTATTCTAATTCTTAAACGTATGCGTAAGTTCGGAAACATATTCCTAATTACCCATCGCTAAATCTCCATTGCAAAACTAATAATCATTAACAAAACTGAAATGATTTTGATTTAAGTAAACAGTGAGTAGAGACATAATCTCATTTGCTATGAACAGATTCTTATTATATTCTAATAATTTGCTGACGATTGTTAACGTTTCATAAGGTCAAAAAATGGAATAAGTAGAATTATGTAGGAAATTATTTAAATAATATATATTAAATCTTACTGTAACCATCGACGGAAGAGCAGGTAACTCAGCAGCAGTGCGAAGACGGAAATAAAAAGCAACATGAAAAGAATTAACCCACATTAGTTCGTTAAATAAATGTGCAATGATTAGTAACTTACAGGGGTGGCCGCCCCTGGTGGGGCCACCCTGCCTTATTCCCTGGTACATGGATCAACTGCAATCTCAGAGCCTCTTGGGTTAGCTGGCCGGCTTTTCCTGTAACATATAGGTGTTTGCCACACCCAGGCCCCGGCTAAATAACCGAGCAGTTCCATGTACTGGCCTAGTACATGGATCGCCTATATTGCTTAACCTCGCACTATAAGGCTATTGTAGGGCTTTATCCCCCTACGGGACGCCTTCCATGCCGATAACCCCGCAGTTTTACCGTCATGGTCAGCCACTGCCGTATACAGCAGGTCAAAGGGAGGCACCCTCTATCTATAACTAATATTCTGTACCTCTACCCCCAGGAATATCTAGCTAGATCCACGGTGGGGAGCTTCCTACCTACACCGCAGCATAGGCGCCCACCAAAATGTCACTCACAATTTATATACACATGATATAAATGATAACAATCAATATAACCATCAATATAGTCATTCCTTCGCTTCGTCTAATATAGACTTACCCAATCATTTAATTACCCATTCGGGTGGTAGCACCACTAACTCAAAAATGTAACTAGTATATTACCTTTACCAATAATACCACCGTCCTCTCGCACTGCCACATCAACTCTTCCTTCCACTTGTCGGTGCGTTCTCACGCACCCTCCTTGTTTCAAACACAAACAACGTTCAGACAAAATATGAACATATGCGTAAGCGTAATCTAATAGTTAGCTCGAGCTCTCTACTACAATTAGTATAATAAAAAAACAAATTTTCCATAGAATTAGTATAAGAATAAATATGACATAAATGCAATCACATTTGTTGATTAGATTTAAGTTCCTTGTATACTTATAGTATGGCGAAGATTTATAATCCTTACACTTTTACACACGTCTATTTTTTAAATAAAACGGCCAATCCTAAGCCTCGGTTAAAGTGTGAGGAGAGTAAAAATTTGTGTTTAAAGTATCATACAAAAACAGAAGAGATGAACTTAATATAAACTATTAAATAAAAGCGTTGTACATAGGCTTATATACTAATGGTATACCCGCGGCGTTAAATGCAGGATATAATTTTACCCGCAACACGAAACCAATTAGACGGTCAAAACGTCGCATAATTAAAGTGATTTTTAATAATTGTTGGTTATTAGCGATATTAGCTTCTATTGATTATTTGGAACTAATAGATTCTTTTATTGAATCTATCAATACTTGGTTATATATTTATGCCGTATTTAAATTTAAACAGCAACTTAATAAAATGTAGTCAACAGATATGACATTATTGAAGTGCGTGCGCAACTACAGCGTTTTATGTTTCAAAAAATAGAATTTGATCAACTGTTTAGTGTGTACGTTAACGTTACGGTTTGCCATGTGGCATTCTCTGGTTTCGGCTTTTTTTCTTCTGTTTTCTCTGTTTTTTATTTAAAATTCATGAGGTTAGGTTAGGTTATTGGTTGAGGTACTAACATTTTGATTTAAAATTGTAATGTATACACATAACAACCATTACAGTATGTAAATGGTTAGATACTATCCGATACCCGTTTATTTTTTAAAAGTTAGTCATTGTGTGAACTAATTCCTAATTAAAATCTGCTAACGCTGAGTCACCTTTTCTTATTATTTTTTTGCACTTTCACTTCGTTCATTTATGTCAAGACTAACAATCCCTACCATATCCCTACGTAATGAACATACAGGTCTCCATGTATGTGTTTGCACTACAAGTAAATTACAGGTTTTCTCCTTGATTTTAAAATTGCAATTTCAATCAACTTTGAGTGTATATTTTTTTCTGTTAAATGATCTTTAAAGTGATTTACTATTCATGATATTTGTGACTAAATGTCACACCAATTGTCAAACTCTAATTCAATCACTATAAATTTGCAATTTGCTGCCCACTGTTATAATTTACAACCCTCCTAATGATTTCGGTGACCTAACTAGTCAAGCATTGTTTCGGCTCCCCTACCGGCGGCCCTGTGTTCTACTTATTTCGCTAATTGTACGCTTTGGCTGATCCCCACTCGATTTTTTTGAAAATGTAGTATGTTGAAGAGTTCTTCATACTGACGAAGAATATGTACCTATATATATGTCGGGTGCGGAAATGTGACGTTCATGGTATTTTTGAGCTTCTATAATCTAAAAAATTTGTAGTAAATGTATCAGTGCGTGTTTGTAAGCAACTAAAACATATTTAAATTATTGAAAATGAAAAATTGAGAATCGGCACCCTGACGGGAATTACCTTCATTATTGAGCGAGGTCGGAAATGTCTTGCGGTGCTCAGTCTCCCGACAACAACTATCGGTAGTAAAAGTAAAAAGTACTGAGTAGTTCATAAAATTGTTCGATGATACCTACCCATCACTTATTTAGTCAAGTCGGGGTGCGGTAGTACCTTGGCGTTTTTTTTTTTTCTTCGGTTGGACCTGTAGTGCGATGTGAAAGCAATATAATGGGTCTAACACGGTGGTTAAGATGTTTGAATCTTTGAAACGTGGATGAGATAGTATAAAATATACTTATTTTACATTTTGTAAGAGATCTTTCAAGTCAAGATCTTTCTAGACTTTTTGCTGTGTGGTTCAAACTACTAGCGGATGTCCCACGAATGCTTTTATTGATCTGCAGCTATATAACAGCCTCATAAAAAAAATATGAACAGAAGAGAACCAGTTCATCTAGAAAAGATTCGTTTTTTAGAAGTCTACGAAAGGCGTAATTCCCTAAATAGACTTGGGAAACGAGGAAGAAGCGAGGCGAGTTTGAAAAGGCACACTTCGGTGCTTCGTGCTTTCCTAATGTGCAAGTGATTAAAAAAAACACTGAAATTAAAATTTCAAGATATTTGATGTTAAAACACTTTGAAATTAAAATTGCAAGATATCTGATATTACACGTGATGAGAAGGAGAGGAATGCCTATTACCTTTGAAAGTTTCTCCTGTTGGTGCTTATTTCTGTAAAACGAAAATTCATCGTTTAAGCTGATCTGGGCTGATGATATAATAAATTGTGACAATTCATGCAGACTAATTTCTTGAACTGAATTTATTAAATAAATTAACTGAGGAAAACACTTGCTAGTACAATCAGTTAAAGAATTTTGTCCCATGAAAAAAAAAAAAACGGTTTACTACTTTGTCTATCTTTCTTTTCGAAAATTCTTCACTTTCTACAGTTGCCTCTTTGGACACCAGTAAGTAGACACTTACCTACCTACCTACGTATTGTCAAAGTTTTAATAGAGTTTTTATATATTTTAGTTTGGATATTAATAAGAATAGTTACTGAACACAATACTAGTTTATTCCCGATTAGATAAGCTTTTCTTGTACATGTATACAGGTCGAATTCAGTAATCAGAATGCCGTTTGTTTCTTAGTCATTTGCGAATTTCACCTCTGACGCTCTGGGTCTTTTTCGTAATTCCCCACAACCAGTATTTTCTGGCCTTTATCGTAATTCCCCACAACCAGTATTTTCTGGCCTTTATCGTAATTCCCCACAACCAGTATTTGTTATTGTTTAGTAAAAGCCCATGACTCCAATCCACTGTTTATCTCTTTCATATACACTGGTTGTTGACAGTATATTAGTCGTTTTCAATTAATGGGACATGCAGCAAACTTGCTTGGGAAGGGACAAAACCGGCAATGAATACGAATTGGCTTTCCGTCTGCAATTCGATTCTGTGAGCGATTTTGCCTGTAATTAGCCATCCTAACCGGGGCTCCATCTATATTAATTAAACATCGAGAGTTAATTGGAACTGATGGAGCCTGGACAATCTCAGTAAAATTTTATTGGATGCCTTAAAACTTGTAACGGGGGCGTTTTAAGAGTTTTTAATCCATGTACGAATGTACGTATTCCTATAAACTTGAGATAGAAAATGGCACCCGAGCTTGTTTTCCTTTTTAATCTGTAACATCTTTCCAGATGGACGTTTGGCGGGAAGATCATAAATTGCATACAGCCGTTTCTTAAAACAGTATAGTAATTTGCTATACAACCAGATTACTTTCATACATTAATTTAGAATTATTAATAATTTTTTTATTGATCTTAATACAAAGTTAATTATTTCAATCCATATACATTTCGTCTAAGAAGCATAAATATAAACAAATATATTGATTGCGTTTAAAATATATTTGGTGCGTGGATTGTACATATATGGAAATTATTAGGAAAAATCGAATGTTACATTAATTTTGTCACGTATAAGTTGCGTTAATTGAATGTAACAAATATTTGAGGTATATAGGTGTTAGAATTGGCTTAAAAAAAAAAAAAGAAAATGAAACTTAAAAAAAACACAAAAGTTAAAGCCAGTTAAATTGAATTTTTTTTTTGTAAATTGAGGAAATCTGTAAAATAGTTTCGAATCTGGGAAAAAAATTCTGTCCGTTTATATACCTATCCGAATTTCCATTCCATTTTTAACATTCCCTTCAACGAGACAGCATTAAAACAAGTGTACTGTGTAGGAAATGGTTTGCTGACATGCCGCGCATCTTGGTACCAGTATAAATAGCGAAGAAATAAAAACATTCCGAAAATAAACCGACATACAAGAAATGGAATTTCGAAAGATATGCATATACGCATGTAACAACATACATTTACACCAGAATATTTTAAGAACTTTTTACGATCTATTCTCATGTGTGTCTGATAGAGATACATATTTTCCAATATACGTAGTTCCTTAGAATGTTAAGATATATATTTTTTTTAATATGATTTGGAAAATAGTGGCCTTTATTTTACCAAAATAAAAAACTATTAGACTTAAAAACGTGTGTTTGTACCTATAGCAAAACGAGTCAATCTTTAATAAACTACTCGAAAGTACGAAATTCATTTGAAAATGTCGAAAATAAGTACCTATCTACTGAATAAATACATTTTCCACAAAAATGAATACTTAAAGGAAAAAGTAAATAATCGAGTTTTATAAAAACCTTAGTAATATTGCATATACCACGTTACGATTTTTCCTGTAGTTGGACGCTTGTGGTTGTTTGAGAATAGGGATGCGATTTGGAGATCCTTTAATCGAAGAATATATTTTTTGAGCAAAGAAAATCGATATTTGATTATATTTCTTATTGCAATACGTATTTCATGATGGCTCACTAGAGGTCTGTTAGCAATACAATTCACATACAAAACACTTAATGTAAGAGCAAGAAATAAGTATAATACGGGCGCTATTTCAAGAAGTAAATCTCATAAATCATTTACCTTAGGGGTGGGTGCTTAATTGGTTTCATCTTTGTGTTAAAACCAATCAAGTTAAATCGGCAACTAGCCATTACATTACTATTCAGTGGCGTGCTCAGTATTTTATTCGTACACGATAACAAGACTAATTGTAAAATGTAAAACAAAATCTTTATATTGTAGTTTGTTGAACTGAATATTCGCTAACTTTATAGGTACTTTATAGACAAGTAGATAATAGGTGATCGGTTTTGGTCACAGAAATATTTAATTCTTTCTAAGAAAGAAATCCTTAAATTTCGAACGTTTGATTTTTCGACTAGAAGTCGCCTGTTGTTAATTGTTGTTCGCCATCTTAATCCTAGTTTTTTTTTTTTTAGTATATACAAATACAAATTCTCTAGATTCTCTTTCCAGTTTATAATCATAATTAAAACTGCAGTCATGTTTTTATCATAAGTAATCTAATCACGTGTGTAATAAAGGCAGATGCCTTGTTAAGTGGAAGCCAATTTGCTAGAAATTTCTGCCACAATTGAATAGAGAACGAGTGGGTGCGCTGTCTCATTCATTTCATTTACGTTGTACGTGCATTTAAATTCGAGATTGCTCTTTAATATGCAATTTTGATGGTTTCAGACAACCAATTTAATTGTCACGGTTCGTAATTGCCTCGGGAGTGCAGCGATTCTGCGCCTATTGGTTTCACAAAAGCAGTACTGGAAACAGAGACTGAAATAACTCTTCGCGTGGGCATCGAATGAGTTTAATTGTTCACTAATAGACTGGTAATAATAAATGTAATTAACTTTTGCAATGGCCAACAGCGTTAAAAACAACAGACAATGTGGATTGCTGAAGGCTTTTATGGCACCTGGTGGATTCAAAAAGAATTTTTTCATCTTCTCTTATGTATCAGTTGTTTGGTAAAAGTTCCTAAATTTGGAGATCAGTCCAATTAAAATGAGCATTCAACCCTGACCAAATTTTCACAGAGCCGAATCACAGACATTTGAATTGCTATTTCAAAGGAAATGCTAAAAATCTCATCAATCCAACATGTGCTAAATTTTTTATTGAAGTCCAAAACATGAAAATCAGTTTTTGGCGAATAGATTCATTGTCCTCAAATTTCTTCCTATTAATCCGGACGTTAAAAGGAATACAATTCTCTTCGTTTTTAATTTAATGACTAACCTACCCTACTATGAACATTATTGAAAAATGCTTTCCAGTTAGTTCACATCACCACTCGGTTCTATAGTTCTTTTCTGGATATCCATTAAGGGTTCGCTTCTCTTTATTCTGGTTTTTTAATTACTTCAGGCAGTCTACTATTGATGCATTCTACAAAGATGAAACTTCTCAAGCCCCAAATGCAAGCGTCGACATTAAGGTTTCAAGCGGCTGTTATTGCTATTGCAAGCCAACGTTTGCGTTTTTCCTTTATGCGAAAAATATGAATGGGCGTGAAACGTAGCTATTGAAAGAAAAAACATACCGTGCGCTATTGACGAAAATACTTTGCAATGTAGCAAAGTCTAGACACAGGTGCGGCTCGAGCTTTCAGTAAATTAATTGTGGACGCAAATCCAATGGAGCAGAGACGTGATGATGTGACAGGCCCTCCCGCCATTAAGTCGTTATTTAACAAGGACATGAACTTTGCCAAGCAAACAAGCAATTACTTCCTTGAATAATTAATGCATCAATGTAACTAACTAACTAACTAACTACTTAGCTTTTAAATGAACTTTATTATTTCAAAAAATGCCTGACTCGAAGAAATGATATTTTATTATGGTCAATCGGTCTGGCAGAAGTTCACAATTTCATAACGAAATCAGGTAGGAACGCACTAGAGGGTGATAAAAAATATATACCTATACTCGTCGACTTGCGAACCTTTTCTGTTTTTAATCGGTTAGTATCCAACACAGTTATATTTTCTAAAAAAATTTGCTTTTTATAAATTAATGCTTGGTAGTTAAATTACGCAGATAGCGTTTAACTTACTTTTCTTTTTATAATTTATTATTGTTACTTATTTCTATTTACTTGAGCATCACGGTCAGTATTTTTGCTAATCTTTTTGTATTTTCCATAATTACGGATATGTTTTATATCGATAGAATTAAATGATACTGAAATATGTTCTTGAAAGAAAAACATTATATTGTTTATAAAAAATTGGCAGTTTGTTTCACTCAATATGCGCCACGTAATATTATAGAGAAGTAAAAAGTTTGTAAAATTGGATGTAAAAGCTAATATAGATACGATCCATCTAATTTTCGAAAAAAATTCTTTCATCAGAATTCAGAATGTACCTTCGGATGGGTTAAGGCTGTTCATACCCCGTTAAACTAAACCTAGTTTTCCTGGAAATCAATTTTGCAACACAAGTCGATAAAAGATCGGTTGAACGATGACTTCAACTGTAAGTGTTCTCTGGCTTCTCAGAGAAGGGCAGACGACGTACGTAGTGTACACGGAGAGGAAGAAAATGTCTACTTGATAATGAGAGGAAAATACACAAAAATTAAAAATGCCGAAAATCATATTTAATGTTTGATTGATTTATACTTTTAACTTTTAATGGTCTTAGGATATAACATTGAAGTAACTGAATGGTTGCGAGTATGTATTAGAAAAAAACATCAATTACTCGTATAATGGTTAAATCTATAACAAGTCATGGTGAATCAGAATGTGTAATATTTATAGGATAAAGGGCTATTCAAGTGGAGCTATTTTTACCAATTGATTTTCTTTGAAAAGCATAAATTTTCTTGATTTTTTTTTTTTAAAATGTCTTAGTGCAAGATCTACGTAATTAAGTTAAATTGGTAATTACATATGTACAATAGCTTAGTCCCTTCCAATTTTCTTAAAAAAAAAAATTATGTTGTAAAGGTCGTCATACTAATCAAGAATATATATGCATATATATATATTGTTATGATTTGTGAGATACAATACAATTTTTTAAACTTTAGATTATTTTATTTAATTTGAATATTAACTTTTTAATATTAAAGACCATGAATAACTTTACTCCGTTTAAGTTCTAAAAAATTAAATTTACAATTTTTTATTTAAATAATACTCTAAAATTCAAATCATAAAATTAAAAACTAATTAAATATTACAAATTTTCAGAATAAAATTTTTAACTATAAAAACCTACAGTTTTAAAAAATAAATTGTGATGAAATGTCTAAATTCATTCACTTCTGCTTTAAAATCAATCAATGTCTATTGAATAACTGCATTTACCATAATTTATTGTAAATTTTTTCTTTTATTTTATCAACATCATATATTGCATTTTTTTACATTATCCGACTTCTTTTCTTCTTGCTTTTTTATATTAAATTTATATTAATTTTTTATATATAATCTAAACAAAATTCTTGTCTACATAGATCTTTCAAATAATTTTTTTTTTTAATTCATACATAATTACCGAATTGTTTCATTTAAATTCTAAACCACAATTTTCCGTCCTGCAAATTATACTCAGTGCCTATGTCTAATAACTTGCAGCTTTCACGTTGTGTAATACGATAAAGCAAGCAAAGCTTCACCTGAGAGGAGAAATCCATATTTGGTGTTTTAACGACATCATATCGGATTTCAACTTTCAACACGATCGACGGATAACGCTTCAGCGGATGAAAACATGAAAAAAAAGTGAGTTGACGAAGCTTGGACGATCCCATCGAGTTACTTAATTCGTCGCCGTCTTAAATTGAAATCTTTATTGCTACCGTATACCAGAACCAAGTCTTCAGATGCAATTATGAATAGTTTAGTCCTTATAAATTACTCGTTCTTCATGCACATGTTCATAAATAAACGAAACCTGATAACTATCTGCATCCACATGTTTAACAAGTATAGTATTACTTGAAGTGATTTTGTAAATCATAGAGAGAATGCAAAATTATTGCAATTACATTGAAATGTTCAAGTGGCTTTTCTACAATGCATGGTTATTTCCATATATAATCTTCAAGCTCAGGCTTTCGTGGTAGTTGTGTGTGTTTTTTTCTTGTTTTTGAAACGCAATCACAAATGAAACATCAGAATTTTACGAAAAATAAATGCTGATTATATCATAGAAAGAAACTAAAGACTACAGAAGAAGAAAGATGCTTATTGTAAGAAGTGTGATTTATATACGTTGTTTACATCAAAATTTTTTACTACAATTAAGTTGTCTTGTCGAAATTTTACGACAATCTTTTAAAATAATTTAATTGCCAAGGAAACAACGCAGTGATTACAAAGTGGTTCTATTTTCGTTACCCCATACTATATATCTAATGCAGGTGTATTTCTATTAAAAGAGTGCTACACATTTTGTAGTGGAAAGTTGTAATCTTATAAATTTTTGAATAGTATTGCTTGGAAACTACGTATTATGTTCCATCAGATATAGTAGAACCCCAATTGGCGAAATAATGTGGAAGTAGGTGACCTCGGATAAAATGAATATAAAACACCTCATGATACAGGAAGGGGTAGATAGAAGCTAATTAGAAATAGAATTAGTAGTAAAAAGAGGCAAAGGGGGATCTAGATTAATGTATTATTCATAAATAATTAAGGATGCTGGATGTCGCTGTTTTCGGGGAATACGGGGATAGGAAAAAGTGGGGAAGTGGTGTCCAGTTTAGTTTTAGGACTGATGACATTGTGATAATGAATTACTTGTTCGAAATAAGTAGGTAGTGTATGTACCTATATTGTTTCGCAATTTTCAAAACTTTTTTTAAATTCAATCCACAAAAGATTCGCGAACATTTCAATTCATTTTCGAAAAATATGGAACATTCCAAATCTTTCTTGAAAAATGTGGAATATTTTTTTAAAAATTCTTTATAATTTCAGATCGACCTGTAATGTAAAATATTCACTAGCATTTTTGAATATTCTGCAGCATTCTAGATCAATTTTAAATACTACTATTCTTCTGGAAAAATTTCGACCATTCTGAGTCATCTCAGATCATTTCTGAACAGTCTGGAATATTTAAGAACGAAGAATTTTCTGCAAAATGCTAAAACGTCACTATTATTTTCTGATAACGAAACGAAGCTCAAAACGTTTTTGATTCGATTTAGATAAAAGAGAATGATAGATATATCCTATATAACATTTTTTCCTCTTACGACCACTTTTTTTTACCCACTACGACTAAGTAGTCTTATTATCGAGGGGCGGCAAGCGCGAGTGGATAACAGTAGGTGATCTTTGGAGGAAAGTAAGGACAACCAGACAAACGTCTATCTTTTTGTAATACATATACAGTCAAAATCGTTTACAACGGCATCGCTTAAAACGAAATCATAGGTCCCGGCTGAAAGGTATATAACCGCCTTATAAAAATACCGCTTTTTACGACATACCTCATTGTGCGACCACATTTAACTAATAATATCTTAAGAGAATTTCATTATATTCTAGGTATGGATTCGATGTATGCAGCTTGTTTACGTCCATACCGGTTGACAAATTAATTACGGTTATTTCCAAATTAGTATCTGACAGCGACTTAAATGATATTCAAAATAAAAATCGTATTTATTATCCTATTGAATACCTGCCTTGAACAAATTTATTTTAGTTTCCAAGAGTAAATTTATATTCAGAACAATGGTTTTCCAATGGGCTTCCCTCTGTCACAAATTAAAGCTGAAATTTTCATGTCGTATTTAGAACATACGCTATTTAATTCCATCAAACATATATTTACGTGGTATCGCTACATAGGCGATGTTTTTTGTTTTTGGATAGGAACAAAAAGACAACTAACTGCTTCCACAATTTTCATTAATTCTTTTAATATTAACATTAAATTCTCTATATAAGAAGAATAAAATAGAACCTTAGTTTTCTTAGAGCTGAAAATTAAACGTTTGGAAAAAAGTTATATATTTGATGTTTTTAGAAAACCCACCTATACGGATGTTATTCAAGTTCCTCACACCCAATCCAAACCAAACATGCTGGCTGCATTTCATTCAATGATGACTTTTAAACATACCCTTGTCAAAAGAGAACTATAAAAAAGTAGTTAACACAATTAAAGTGATAGCCAAAAATAATGGTTACAAAACTTCTATTATAGACAATTTAATTAATAAAAAAGTTCAAAAATCGATTTCAAAATTAATCTACAACGCCTCCTCTACAGAAAGTATAAATTCTGAACGTTACTGCTTCATTAAATTTATAAATAACATCAGCTACAATATAAAAATAAGCTAAAAAGTTCAACCTAAAAGCCATAGAAACGAATAACGTTAATTTAAATTCCCTACTCGTTAAAAAAAACCATCACGACCTGAAGCAAAAAGCGGAGTATACAAATTACATTGCAATAACTGTAATGCAATTTACATTGGAAAGAGTGGAAGAGCTATTGAAACTCGACTAAAAGAACACGAGGCCATAAGGGCCACGACACACGTAGCTGCTCCACCGAGTCGACTTCAGTTGTTTAATAAGTTGTTTAAGGGGAAAATAAAATGGTGACTTTGATTTTCCAGTGTGACACCCCTTTGAAGTCATTTCCCTTTTTTTAATGGAATTTTTATTGCATAATAGTATTCTATGAAAAAGAATAATTAACTTTTATTAAAGAAAACAATTAATCAGATTGGAAATTTAGTAGATAGAACATGAAAAATTATTCATTAATCCAATTTTCTTAAAAAATTGGCGGCGATCAATGACCAAGAGTGTAGTTATCAGTTTTTATTGAAGAATCGCATTCTATGCAAAATAATAATTAGCTTTTATTACAGAATTTTTTATTTAATTAATTATTAAAAAATTAACCAAGTGTTTTTTTTATACCATTTATTTAATATGCATTTTCACAATGAATGCACCGTACAAAACTTAAATTGTATTTTTTATTTAATGTAATTATGTACATGAAACGTTATTTAATCTAGTTTTAATAAAAGTAAATAGTGGTCAACATTCAAGAACGTAAGTAATTGTCAATTTTTAATTTAGAAGTAAAATTTAATTTAACAAGTGTTCAAAGTGGCCGCCGCCAACTTCGATTCACTAAAAAAAATAAACAAAAAAATCGTTCAAAGAATTTTTACTAGCGGAAATTGGACAATTAAAAATGAAAAGAAAAATTAAATATCTAAGAATTGAAACTATTTTAGAAAAATTTAATTTTGACAAAGACTTAAGATTATGTTTGCGAGCTTTAGCATACGCTCAAAAATTAGAATAAGTGGAACTAGTATAAGTATAAAAATGACATAAATGTACTCTCACTTTGTTAATTAGATTTTTAAGTTTTTTGTACATAGTATAACGAAGGTTTATGATCCTTATACTTTTAAACATGCCAATTTTGTTAAACAAAATTGCTAGTCCTAAGCCTGGGTTAAAGTGTGAAGGAAAGTAAAATTTACAATCGGATTTCTTCTTTTCTTCAATAAAAGTTATTTATTCTTTTTAATAGAATACTATTATATGCAATAAAAAAATATACGTTTCCATTAAAAAAAGAGAAATGACCTTGAAATCGCCTCCAAAGGGGTATCACACTGGAAAACCAATGTCACCATTTTATTTCCCCCTTAACATTTTAACAACTTCCATATAACCTTTTTTTTTATAAAAGGTACCATTGTCGAGATACAAGCCTGTCTCAAATTAAATGGATCACCCTGTATACCTACCTACTCATTTCATAATACTAAATGAAAAATTATTTTATACCTCGAAAATATCACCGGTTATTACGACCAAAAATGGGCGGTCCCTTCGATTTAGTATATACAATCAAAATCTCGTTATAACTACATAAGGAGATTTTTCCACGAATTCTTCGTATTGTTCAGCGTGTCCGGATTGATTATGCTTTTTCAGAAAGGTAAGGAATCTTTTTAAATTGCTGTTTACCCTGATAATGATTAACGTTTTAATTATTTTTTCTTTGTTATTTTGTGACTTGTAAACTCAAAAAATATTTGTTTGGAATACGGCTCTCTACGGATATAAAACGTGGCTGTTACATATATGTGAACGAAATACATATATGAATTTCTTCACAAAATGTGTCAAGATTCTATAGTGCCATTAATTTTAAATATTAATGTTACCATAGATAAAACTGAACGCGCGGTTAAAACTTTAATCTGGGGCCAAATTGTTAGAATGTCATCGGCTATGAAGTCCCCCCCCCCTCCACTGGCTCGTGTTATTTATAATTATTCCGTATTTTTTTGTGTGGTATCAACAATATCGCCTTTGTGAGATCGCGAACATGGAAACGTAAGTTTTATTTTAACTGATGGTTTTACTCAAGTCTTTAATTAAAATCATTAAAGTATAATATGTATTTTGTCTTCACATTTGCTGGATTAATGCGATATATTCGTAAATAATTCACGAAAAAAAAAAAAAATTAAATTCAATAAAATGTTGTTTTCTTAGAAAAGTGTTTTATCTTTAAAAAGTATTTGAAAGATACGTATTTTGTATCTAGTATTTCAGATACCATTCCAGAAAGTTATTTGTATCTGGTATCTGAAATACTTATTTTAAAAGTATCTTGCATTTTGTATTCCAGATACTTTGTACAGGGTATCTTGTACATCACTGGCCATTAGTATCTAGGTACATAGATTAGTATTATTATTAGGTTAGGTAGGTTAGGTACATACCTAATAATAATACGAATCTATGTAGATACTGATGGCATACTCGCGGCGCTAAATGCACGATATAACTTAACCTAACCTAACCTACTTCTTTCGCGGAGATAACTGCACGGCGCTAACCCGACACCGAAATTACTTACTTATTATACATACATACATCGATTTCAGTGTCTCATTATACAAATGAAATTTTAGACAAAATCAAACTACTTAGCAGAAGACGATTTGCAGAAAGATTGCACGTGCTTAAAGGATTACAATAAAGGCTCGAAGTTGTATAAAAATTTAGAAATCGTCCACAAAATTTTACACTCCTCTGTCAATTGAAAGTACGAAAATTGATATAAGCACCAATAGCAGCTTTAAAAAAAAACAGAAGGTGTTCAAATGACTAACAATAAGCCTAAAAATAAAATCTTTTGATCTTTAGATTGCAAAATTTGTTTTTATTTTTTTCGGGCTGTTTAGGATTGTAATTTTTATATTTCTAGTTAGCAAAAGCAAATAAAATGTAGAGAATTGTTATATTTTTGTACAATTTCAAAACTTCATCCTAAACCATTGGGCATTTGCAACCTTTCTGCCGAGTCTTTCGATAGCTTGATTTTGTTCAGAATTTCTTTTGGTAGAGGCAAAAAAATTGTACCATATTTCTGCTATCAATGTTTATCCACGCAATCCAGTCCTAATTTTTGCATCAGTGCAGACCATATTCACATATTTTTAACCATCTTTTCAAAGCAAGCAAAAAAGAGAAAATGAGCCGTTGGAACCTATGATTAACTGATGGTCTATTAATTTAAAAATACGAAAATAAAAACCTCACATCAAATAAAATACATGTTTATAAAGTCAATTTACGAATTTTCTATTAGTCATGACACGAAAAATTGAATAGGCACTGACAACTGTTAGATAAGTATGTTTAAATAATATTAACTTAAAACTAAATGTGTATTACGAATTATTTGTTGCAGGAATTGATCACATAAAATAGATAAAATTATACGTTTAACTAAATTTTCGTCTATTGTCTTGGGACCTGTTTTGGAACTAAACGTCAGTTCCTTTCTTCATTCAATTAATTACCTACTTCTATTCTTTTTTCAACGTTTAGATCTGTTTGGATATCCGTTAGTTTTCCGTTTTTAATGGAACTTTGGGTGTAGTTTAGCATGTTTATTTTGTAAGGCTTTAATTTGAACAAAGCTTCGGTAATCTAATACCGTGAAAAAGGTAAAAAATACACAATTTCGCGCGCGCACAATGCCGATAGCAACAAAACCGTCTGGTGCAGGTCGTCGAACCTTTTTCTTTCTCTACACAGAGGCGAAGTACCAACATGCTTGCTCTTCATATATACATGCTCTTCATATCAAGCGTTCCTGAGCTTTCACCACTAACTTATACAAGAAGTTAACTTGTTCGCTACGCCCGTCAGTAGACAGGTACCAGCTTTCGTTTTGTTTTCTTCTTTTCAAACCTTTTATACCATAAAAAATCTACGAAACTAATGCTAAAAATCGGCTGCTAATATAATAAAACAACCCACTGGGATAAGAAAAAAAATACAGTTTTGTTCTATTACTTTGGATTTTGGCCAAAATTTCTGCTTCTTTTACGGATAATCTGTTATCAGAATGTGCAAATATTCATAAGACAAAATTCTTTAAATGTCTTTTAAAATCCTCAAAAAGTTTAGAAAAATTTTTAGTAGTTAAGGCGTCAATTTTTTTTGTTATAAATCTACGTTTAATAAAACACTTATGCTAGTAAGATTAATAAAAACTAATAACCAACAACTGTTAATGAGTAATTAAGCAATGTTTCGACCGTCAATTTCGGTCATCGTCAGGCTAAAATACAACAAAATAGCTAGACGATGACCAAAATTGATGGTAGAAACTTTCCTAAATTACTCATTAAAAGTTGTTGGTTATTGGCAAGATTAGGTTTTATTAATCTTACAATATTTAATACATATTGCTATTACTAAGAGTATTTTAGCAAATAGTATTTACAAAATACTAAGGTACTAAACAAAAGGTATTTAAATACAAGGTACAAAATGAATTTTAAAAAAGTATTTTAGATACAAGATGAAAATACGTATTTTGTATCTTGTATTTGTATTTCAGATACTCTTAAATAAGTCACATCTCTGCTAATGGCATACTTGATTTAACTTTACCTGCTTCCTTCGCGGCGATGACTGCACGCAAAAAGGTCGCAGCGATAAATGCACGGCGCTAACAACACGGACTCGTAATTTCTGAACTGTACGAATTACTGAAATATTTTAAACATTTGTAGGATCTTCTCAATTGGATTAATTACTACTGCACCCCTTATTTAATTTACATAAAACATAAATCTGTATATATATTTTTTTTGTTTCAGACAACGTTGAACACATATCACAGCGCCTTGTTCAATTAGCAAAGGAGCAAGGATCTAGCGATAATATTACGGTAATAGTGGTGTTTCTTCGCGACCTGAAAAAGATTGCCGCGGAAGCCCACTGGGCGAACCGCAACGGCGCTTCTATCATGGATGCCAGCCTGAATAATGTCAACGAATCTAACAACCCTTTTGCTACCACCAATGGAGCCGAGTTTCTCGCGCAGAAAAACACAAGTGATGCTGCAATATTGTCACAGGTTTGACATTAGATTATAAAACTATCATAACGACAGTTTTGTTGGGTACTTACATTATGTATTTCTACAAAAACGGTTCCTATAGTTTTTCTCCTACAAATAATCATTCGCAGGTTAGGTTAATTTTGAAACAACAAACCTCAATTTTTCACGAATGTGCTCTCTTTTTAGCACTACCCTGGCGGTAGAGCACTTGACGCGGTATTTTCCATCCCGCATTTGCTTCTTCTTGTTCCTCTGACTGCTGAATTTATACGTATTGTTTTTAGAAATCAACCGGATCTGGTAGTTTGTACGTCGATGTTATAAGCATTGGCTGTCACATTATAGCGTGATGATGGCAATTTCTACAAGTTAAGGAACAGAGTAACCCAATTATTTTACATTCACACCTACATTTGCAATGCTTGGTATATTGGCAAAATGTCGCAGTAATTTTTCTAGAGCAGCTGGGGGAAGAGTTCGAACTGAACTCCGATCATCGTTTATCTTTATCTATCTTCAGTCTTACAGTCGATTTTTTTGCAATTCTACTGCAGATGTGAAAAAGTTAGCTTTTTTTGTTCTAAAATATGTAGCAATTGCAATGGTCAGTCATGCTCTAATGTGGCATTCAATGCAACTGATGAAGATACCTATAACACCAACACAACATCAGATTTGGCTAATTTTTTAGAGCATCGTGTAAAAAATCAGCAGTTAGAGGAACAAGCATAGAAAGCAAATCCGACGGGATATATTGAATCCGAAGTTTGATAACATGACCAAATTAATGAAAATCCATTTTTCAACTATCAGTTCTACAATATCTTTTTGATATCCCAAGTAGAACATAAATTAGATTTACGTAAAAACATTCGCCAAGTATTCTACTGCCAAATTCTACAGTCCATAAAATACGTCACTCGGACTTTCACCTTTTCAGACCCCTCTTTCCCTCTTCGTCGCGCTAAGTCACACTCTCAGCAACCTCCTAACAAATATTACGTTCCGAAAGCTAACCCCCACATATGAACGATTTCTTGTGCTTAAAAATAGCATTCAAGTGAATAACTTAAAAAGTTTTAAGAACTGCCAAATTAAAAATAAGAAAAAAATTAAAATAAAATTTGTTAACTGCGAACGTTACATTTCTTTAGTCTCCTATCCTCGCTTGTTATATCTCGCCAGGCTAGGTAATACCTCCCCCCCTATTTGCGAATCTATTTTATAAACGTCATTAAAGTAGTGAAGGTATGGAAAAGAGTGCATATTAGTGGGAATTCCAAGTTTACAGTTTTCGAAATTACCGTAATAAAAATTACGTACGGCACCAAGAATCTTTTTTGTTGGAAAACGCATGCTTTATAAATTTGATAACTATTTTACAGTATAATGGTCCGTTTATGGAATATTCGCGAAAAGCTGATGTTCACAACCTTTGATTTTCAATAAAAATTATTGTAACACATGTTGAATCCGCACAGACTTCACATTTCATTTGAAATGACAATTTGAGGGTCTTTATTTGTGATGGTAGACAACATAGAGATAGTTAGCGTGGTACTAGTATCGTACATGCCTTTCGTAGGCAAAAAAGGCATTCTTTAATTATATGTTAGTACAGACAATTTACAGACTCAAGACGGAAAAGCAATAAATCATTTTTACAATGGGGTAGATACAAAGATAGGAATTGACGTCCTCTCGACCAACACGGTATGATTTAATTCGTAAGGTGTTGAACATGATATTTATATTCCTAATGAATCGAATCGTATTGTATTAGCCGAGAGGACTAACGTTAGGTTGGAAATTTGTAGTTTCAATTTCATTTTATAAAACTTTATTCGAATAAATAAAGCCCTTTTCTCTTAAGGCAATCTCTCTGAAATTCTTCTTTCGGCGTTCATATAATTCTATTTCGCGAATCACCTACACATATCTCTAATTAAGATTCGTCACTCCATATAACTGATCCCCACTGATATTCTGTCCAGTCTTTATGCCCCTTCGCCCACAATAATAGGTTTCGTTTCTGTTTTCGTGACATAAACGGCCTTGCTTTGGCCTAAAACCCAAATAGGAAAAGTTTGATTTCTTTTATTTTACCACAAACTTACTTTGTTGAACCCATATCCCACTTTCTTCATCTTTCTCAAGCAGGTATCTTTTGAGAAATGTTTACTAATCGCTTTTGCCCATTTTGCAACTTATTCACGAGACGAGGTCCGCCGATCTTGTTTAATAAGTGCACGGAGAACACTCCTGTCTCTCCTTGTAATTTTCGAAGGGCGGTCAGATTTACTTTTTATTTGAACATTTCCCTCTTTTTTAAAATTGGAGATAATATTTGTTACAGTTTCTTGAGGAATCTTAAATTTTTGACAATTCTATGCCCAGTGAGACCTTTCTCGTGGGCAGTAATTATAGAATTTCGCATATCGCACGATAGTGCTCTTCCCCGAACCATTTTGAAAACTAAATCGCTCCAAACAATCAAAACTTCATGCCATGTGTTTTATCGTGGCTTGCTCGATTAGTTATTTGCCTTAATTCACAATGTATAGGATTTCGGTAAGTTAGGAGAAACTCATTGTAATGGATGCATTATGGTCCAATTTTTACTATTTATTAAACCCGGAAACCTCAAATCTCCTAATTGAATCCGGCCATGAAAGTTTACATCACTTAATAAGAAATACTGTTGATTAATCGTAAATAATAATAATAATAATAATACACAGTATCAAATAAAATTTAGCTGGACATGCTGAACCTACTGTATTAAAAAGAAAACTGCATGAGAAGTACTTATATATATAACTCTCTCACATATTCCTTTGGTCCAATGCATATGCGACTGGGCTCGTAATGTAAGAAATAATGATTTTTCCTTACGCACAACAGATTATCGATTTATTTGCAAAACTTGCGAGAATAATATTTTCTAATTTAATTTTTCGTTAATTAAGAATGAATGAATGAAGTAGAATCTCTCGAAATGTTAAATCCTTTGTTGCAGAATCCATTCGCCTTAAATCTGGAAGACAATTTTGCAAAATGCCACGACAATAAAACTGAAGACTTGTCTTCGTCGAAGGACTTTTTTTCAAATGGAAAGCGACATGCGACTGACGAATTCGACGATGATGAAGATTATGGACCTGAAACGGACGTCGATACCGTTGACGACTCTATCCTATCACCAACGTCTCCTAAAGCTTTCACTGATGGATCGACCAATAATAATATCTCATTTACAGACAAATCAGGTAAATAATTTATCTTGTTTTAAAATGAAAATGTTGGCGTTAGCACAGTTTTCCTGTAAATATTACCGATACAATTAAGACACCGTGGGGTGAGTTTACTTATACAATACGGACCCGATTTGAGATATGCCACAAATTCCACGCGGCAAACTGCATCTCTTTCCTTCCGAATGCGCTTTCTTTCTATCGTTTGCGCCGTTCTCTCGAGATCTGAGGGGCCAAGCTATTTCTGTTAAGTAATAGTAACCAAGGGATTTCGTGCAGAAACTTTTTTGATCGCGGATTCTTGTAGAATGCAATGAGACGAGTGTTTGTGTATATTTGTACACTGAAAAATTGTTACTGTTATTTATTTAATGTTAAACAACACAAAATGCGTGTTTTGACCTTTTAAAGCTTATGTAGCTAAATTATGAAGGCATTTTTTGGTATGGAATTCAATGTTGTAGAAAAAATTCTGGACAGCATCCCTCTAGCATCATCTAAAAAAATGCAGCACTAATGCTTTTGTATTGTTTTACCTGTAAAAATATAGAGGGGTGTTATGTTTCAGAATAACTTTACGTGATCATTGTCGGAGCCTCGGTGTTTTCGTAAGGTCATTTTTTTACCGTTAATGTACGTGACTGCAAAGCGCCATATATGCAGCGTTTTACTTCTTTTCCATGCGTCTTCTTCACCCTAATTTTTGTGAAACACTGATGAGACGTAATATGTAGTACCATTAATTTATCACTAATCTTAAAATTAATTTTTTTTTTCAGTATTCAACGATAATTTTATGGATCAGTTTCTGAAGAAAGACAAGGAGGGGGAAGAAAAAAAGGAATCAGAGAAGAAAGAAGAAATAGAAAAGGGAATCGAAGAATCGTCAGACCCCCTTTTCTTTGCTCCCCTACCAAAAGTTGAACAGGATTCTAACAAATTCGACACAGATGACGTACCAGTAGTTACTGCTAGAGACGAAACTCCCACTCCGCCAGCAGAATCAGGTAAGAAAAGATGTATTATTTTTTTACTTGAAAGTAAATACTCTATACCTCCATAGATACGAAAAAACGTCACCTTTCATTTTTATTGTTTATTTTAAATATAAATACATACTTTTAGGGTCATGGCACACGTAGCTGCGCGGCCGAGTCGGCGCAAGTTTGCATTGGTTTATATGTGGTAAGACACACGAAGCGGCGCGGCCGACTCGGCAGACGAATGATTGAAATAATACTAATAAAATACACTGGGCGATTGAACAACTTCTAAGAAATAATTTTTTGAGTATAGTTAAAAATCGAACAGTTTTAGTTCTTTTTTATAACTCAAAAACGAAATACTATAGCAAACTTTTAATTACATTGATACATTTATCTCAAAAAGGCAAATGTTGGATGTGCTATTTACTTATTTACATCTCTTATAATAATCAAGCAATTTTGTACTCTCAGACGTGGAATATTTTCTTCAAAAAATTGCCATCGTCCTTTTTTCTTATTCATTTTTTACTTTAACATAATTGTACACCCTGTGATTTTTTTTCTCGACTGCCTCGTGTGACTTAAGTCGACTCGGCCGCGCAGCTACGGTATCATAGCCCTTAAAAAGTAATTTCACTATAAATAAACAAAAAATGATTGTTTGTAGATTAAGTACTTCAACATGTTCTGCAGCTGATAGCTTTTACTTAAAGCTTACATTATATTATAACAATATTTACCAGGTACAAGGCGATTTTTTGTGATTTCGCTAGTATAAAATTCACGGAATAGTAATTTTGTTACTGGATTAATCAGTCGTTTTAGCAACCTTGTTTTATTATTATTAACTAGTAAATGTCCCATGCAAAGAATCCATTATTGTATAGAACGCTAATGATTATTGAGGAGGCCTTATTGTAGATTACAGACTCCTTAGTCCACATACATACCTACATGAAATTTATTGAAAATTCAATTACTTTTTGCCACATTATTTGTACGAAGTTTTGAGTTATTGGGATTATTTATCCAACAGCCGTGTTCACGTAAACTTTGAACTTTTCGGTAGTTATGTACAATAGCTTACCCCCTTCCGATTTTCTTGAAAAAAAAGTATGTCGTAGAGTTCGTCATACTGATCAAGAATATATATATATATATATACTAGCGGCCCGTCCCGGCTCTCCACGGGTATTAGTAAGGATCCCTAATTGATCAGTTATCGAGCGCAGGAAATAGCTAGAGTGCCTGCCCCTTCCAACATTGTACCCGCCTCCCAAGGGCAGGGTTTGCTGGTGCGCACCTAAATGATTAAATTACTAAAACAACTATTAAAAAATAGGGGTTGGTGATGGAAGGGTGAAAATTTAGGGTTGTATGTATTTTTTAATGCCACATTATTAAAAAATTAAAAAAACAATTTGTGTCCAAAAAATTTAAAAAAAATGTTAGGGGTGGATAACCCTTATCACTTAGGGGTATGAAAAATAGATAGTAGACGATTCTCAGACCTACTGAATATGCGTATAAAATTTCATAAAAATTGGTCAAGCCGTTTCGGAGGAGTACGGTAACAAACACTGTGACACGAGAATTTTATATATTAGAAGATATGTTGGGCGCGGAAACCATCCCTTCATGGTGTTTTTGAGCTTCTTCATTTCGTGCATTTGTCTTTCATGTCTATTGTAAAACGCGATTATTAGTAGTGGTTTGTTGATTTATTCGAATGTTCGGAACATGTTCTTTTTGATTATTTTGTAGATTAGATACGGAATAATTTATAGTGCGTATCCGTTAGTTTCGAGAGAATGTTGACCAAGCAAGTTTTGTGCAAAATGAATATTTGGTCCAGCTGCGCTTAATCGTTACGGCTTAATACCTATAACCTTCAATGACTATAAACGTTACCATCGTATAAATCAATTATTTGTTTATAAAAGCCGTGATAGTTTTTATATTTTTTACATTATCTTATTTTCTTTTTTATCACTTTGAACACTTTTCATTTCAATGATTCTCACGGACGATATACGTAAAGAAAATACAAGGATAATTACCAATATTGCAAAATATATTGCTGTAATCTTAATTAAGTAATTGGTTTGCAAATAATTACTTATTGGTATAAAAAGTTGCATTGGACGTATGTATACTTTCTAGTAACAAGAACTTAATTACAACTTCTAATTTTTTCAGACAACGTTACTTGTTATTTTGTATTGTTAGAGAAAATTGGGCAATTATGTACATTAGCTTACCCCCTGCCGATTTTCTCGATAAAAAAAATTATGTCGTAGAGTTAGAGACATTTAAGCTTTAGATTAAATACTTCTTTAATGAATATAATAATTTATATGTATAATAGGCCAAATATAGGAAATATCTATTAACAACTATATAACGACTGTAATCCAAGGAGTCCCGGCACCAAGTCCCCTTCCGGCCTCTCCAGCACCTCCGCTCGCTAGCACTCGATGACGTATCCCATCCATAACCCAAACAACTCTCAAATACATTTAGATTTAGACCATTGAAACCTGTTGCTAACACGGCCTTTCCTGACCATCCGAGTGTCCTCACTCGGAAATGTAGATTATTACAGAACGTCATGTATTTAACCATTACTGTTATTATTTGGAAACACCGCCTCGGGCATACTGTCTTATCTAAAACAAAAATTGTTTTTCTTTTTTCTTAATACATTCAACAATTCAAAAGCACGGATACAATGTTGAGGAAAGAGAGACAACCCAACAAATCCTGTCACATCAGGGTACGGCTCCAAAATAGCATTCTCAATCCAGTCAAAATCTCTTAAGCGTGATGATTGCTTTTGCAGACCTAGGCTCCAGAAATCCATTAGTAATTTCCTCATTTCTCAGTTGCCAATGTGTAACCGGAACACAGAGCTATACTTGTTTAATTGTTGTTAACAAAGCTTATCCAGGGCTTCATATTTTCCATTCCTGCTATCCCATTATATGGAACCCATGATCTTGTCATACGTGGAATTTCTTTAACTTCGCATTGGTCATTTCCAACTATTTTGGTCACTCTAAAAGGACCACGCCATTTGGGTACTAGTTTTTTTTTTCGTGCTTGCTGAGGATATTTTTAGCAATACCAAATTCCCAATAAGTACTGTATCGTTTGGGAGAGCACCTTTTTGCGTTGAAAAGTACTCTTTTTGTTTTCCTTGTTGTCTTTCGATATTTTCTTTTACCACAACCAGTTAATGACCTACATTTGAACTACGTTCCCTCGGTCAAACCAACTGAATGACCTATATTTAATCGATGCTAGTTAGACTCGTTATCTGATTGACCAGGTCAGACACTGTCACTTTTCTTTTCGACACTCTGTCTACTTAAGACATGGTCATTCTGAACAATTTGGACACTCTGTTAAAGACCAAAGATGACACTAGAGCGCCATCTATGGTCAACGCTATTTAATAATAGGTACTGTAGTGTTCAACAAGTACCTTTTCATTAAGGTAATGCTTGTTGAACCAGACCTACGCATAGCTACGACTGCGTGAAAGGCACGCGAACCTAAATAGAACAAAATATGCTATCAGGTCAGTATTCTGTCGAAACCACCAGACTCGGATCGCGATTTCGAGCTGGTTGACTCTCATCAGCGTGCCGCAGATGGTTCCGACAGAATACCGACCGGCCAATTTCACGGTCGCTGTAATGATTTATTCACTTCTCGTGCGTTGCAACTCGAGCGTTAACAAAAAAAGTTCCCAACTCGGGCGTCAAGTCTGTCCCCAATAAAATAAGCTAAATAAAATTCCCAACTCGGGCGTCATCGTCATTAGCCTTATATTATGTAAAACCTTCCTTCACACTTATACCAAACCAAATACCAAATTAACTATTAAATTAAAATTTTGGGGTGTGGGGTATGTACATGTAAACACACCCACCCTCTACCATAACCTATTCATTTTTAGTCGGTGATGATTCCGGGCTGGTAGGCCGTGGTCCTGGCGATGTCTTCTTCGCTGACGTTTCGCTCACAACTGTGGTGAGCATCTTCGGAGCTTGGTTTGTAATCTAGGTCGTAGCTGTCTCGATTCAAACTGATCTTTCGGTGGCTTTCGCTGACTATTTATATCGTCGTTGTCGATACGGATGACTGGATCTGATTCGTCCTTGTTGTTACGACTGACTGGAGCTGAATCACTGGGGCGTGCCGTGTGCGATGAATGTTGAAGTCCATCTCGTACAGTGTGCCATAGTGCAGGGATCCAAGTTCTATTGATTTTCAGTGTTTCTTCTTTTCGGTTGAAGTTTTCCTTGTGTTTGTATATTTCGATGGCCTCTCGTTGCAAGCGTGTGTGATAATGTAGAGTTGTGTCGAGGATTTTTGTTTGGGCGAAGTTTATCTGATGTCCTGGTTGGAGAGCATGTTCTGATACAGCCGACTTCTCGGTTTGTCCCAAGCGACAGCATCTGTCGTGTTCTTTTATTCTTGTAGTGGTACTTCGTTTGGTTGTTCCGATATACACCTATATATATACGACCTCCCTTGGCATCAGGAGGAGTATACAGCATACCATGTAGCTGCGGACAGGTGTATATCGGAACAACCAAACGAAGTACCACTACAAGAATAAAAGAATTACCACTTGCGATATAAATAACGTATTAAAGCAATGGAAGAGCCATTTGCGTAATAACTTCTGTCTTGGTAGTCTTGGTTGGAATAAATACTTGCATAAAACATTAGATAACCAATTTCTGACTGCTATAATTTTAAGACTAAGAGTACATTCAATTAGATGCAAAATTAATGGACCGTTAATATTTTAAAAATATTATCTTTACAACTTTAAATATTATAGCACGATTAGCAACGTTTACATTTCCTATTTATCAGCAATACAGGAAATGCTGGAGATTATAAAGATATAATATTACAGAAGAGAAAAAATCAGTAGCTGAAGTCAAATTAGGTTTAGAAATTAATATAAAAAGCAAACAGAAATAAATATTTTTGTGAACTTCATTTGAATGTTCCATCTCAATAGCTATAAGAAACAATTACATATAATATATGATGTATATAATACTATCAACATTTTAGCCCCTAAGGTCCCTTTCGTCGCTACGCATCACATGAAATTTATGAAAATAGCACAGTATCAAATAAGAACTGCTATTTCTAAAAGTAGTAACACTTGTTAAAATCAAAATTATACTTTATATTAAAAAAAAAAAAACAATGCGAAGCAATGACGCGATAAAATTGAAAAGGGAATAGGCAGATGAAAATTTTATTTGGATCAATTTTTTTAATTTAATTTATTTATTTGGGTTGTAGTTTTACATTATTGATTGTATTTGTTCAGTAAATGGAAACTAATTTCCACTTTATAAAAAATAAAAATTTGTTTACCCTCTTGGCATCTCCAGCTTTTTCAGTTGGTGACGTCCCTTCGTTATTGATAACCCCAACGAGTAAATAGACTTTTGTAAGCTTCTCTTAACTCATAGGTTATGTCAAATATCTATTAGTCTCAAATTTTAAATGTAGCCATAAAATAAATCCAGTAATCATAGATATATCTGTATGTTCATACAAGGTGAGCACGGTAGATGTGTTAAAAGTTTATGGAGAACGGATGAACAATTGTTTTGAAATTTTAGGTACCAGCATAATCGAGTATGATCTTTCCAACTAAAATATTTTCCAAAGTGCGGTGTTGTTCCTTGTACGTACAACCGGCAACATCTTCGTTATTTTAAATGGAATACCCTGTATATTCTTATATATTTTGAATCATCTTTTTGAGTAACTTTTGTTAATATATACTTTCCTAGACCTACCTCAATCAGTTTTCGAGAACTTGACTTTCAGTAAATCGTGTTTTCTTCTTCACCAAAAAAAAAAAAATTGCAGTTAAGCAAGGCCTGGATGGCATCTCCTCCATCAATCAAATGTTTCGAATATCATGTAGAGTGAGCTAGAGAACACTTTCTATAAGTGACTAAGAAAAATGTGCGAAAGTCAATTCTTTGAACTAGAATGCCTTGTATATTATTACTGATTCGGAAAGGTGATAAATTATAAGTCCTTTCACGCAGAAAAATGTGTAGGGGTATTTTCTACAATTGTAAATAATGTGACAAAAAGTTGTAGCACAAATAGGGACAAAAGTGTTGTGCAATAGTCAAAATATATATAATGTATATATATGTAAAGAATCTATCATTGTTCTATCAACTTTCTATGGTTCAGAAATAAATTAGTTGTTGCTCATCAGTCGTATAAGGTGGTTGCGTTTTAATCTTTTTAACCTTAACGTTTTGTGTAACAAAAAGAAGTTTGTAGTTATGTTGTCGACAATAATGTAACCACCATCAGTATCACAAACTATAGCAGAATGATCTACAATATATTTTATATTCGTTCTAGAAAATGTAGAAATTGTCCCTTCCTGTTGTCTAATACACAACTACAATTTATGGAAATAAGGACATTAATTTGTAGTAAAATTTCAATTTTAAGTGAAAATTTTATAAGCAAATGTCGGAAAAATGTTTACAAGTGTGTGAGCCATTTTATTACAGTTGTAGCTATTCTGGCTAAAATATTGTCAGTTACCTTTCTAATTTTATGTAGTTTTTTCACAAGGAAAGGTAAATTTTAAATTAATTTTTTAGAAATAATTTCTACAAGTTGTAGTAATTATCACCAGTCGGTTGTAGAAACAAATACAAAACTATTTCTACTTTGAACAGTTTATTTACATTAGTTGGCAGTAACAAAGATTATTACAATATTAAAAAATAATATTTAAAAAATATTTGTGTATAGTGCAAGTTTTTTGAAATTCAACCCTTAAACTCACTGTATTTTTCCTATGTTCAGTTACTTCTGTGAATGGTTCTGAATTATTTTTGAGCCATTGAATCTCGTCAGATGCGTTATCATTTAAATTTCCTCCTACAATTAAGAAGTAAATTAATTCATCATAAATACGCAAAGAATACACTACTTCACTTGCCTGCTTGTAACGAATCATCACCGGATTGTTTTTTAGTAGAACAGAATAAGGCGTAGTTTCTATAGTTTTTTCTTAAATATGTATAAGCAGAAAATAATTTCCCTCTCGATCCTCTTGGTTTTCCTTTGTGGTTAATATAAGGCACGTAATATATTTCTGGTCCTTCGTGAGGGAAAACGTCGTTAATCTCTCTAGCAAGCTGTGAGAGTCGCGCGGACGAAATTCTATGAATTATACAATGTTAAGGGCAACCAATAATATACAAAACAGAGTGAAAATTTCACCTGGTATCTTTATTTTTCGATAGTTCCGATTTTTAAATCAATTAAATCGGGAAATCCCTAGTCAGTTAGTTTGTTCCTCGTAAATTCCTCCATTTCAATACATACGTACTTTTAATCTGAACCGATGTTAATTATTATAGGGAACTATAATACCTACATGAAAAAAATTACGTTAATTTTTTGATACTTTTGCCATACATTGAAACGAAACAAACACAACATACGCTAAATACATACATAATGTAGCAATAGAATTAAACGGTAGGTACACCTGAAAAGTATGTTATTTTACAACAAAACAAACGGAAGATACCTGTGTTTCAATTGATGTTCTTCAAAATGCAACTACACAAATATTTCTGTAAAATCAATTTTAAAACATAATATTCTTTTTTATATATTTTATTTGATATTGCTGAATAATAAAGTCTATATCTAAACATTCTATTTATCGTTTGAAAAAGTCTGTTGGTTTCGAGTGAATGAAGTCATTTGTTTAATGATTGGGTAGACCCATAGGTAATACATAAAGACGATAAACAGACGACCGGACAATAAGAAACACATGAGTCAGTCTGTGTTGGCCCGCCTCGCGTGTGGATGAATTGTGTGCGTATCAAAAATGATACAGAAATAATAATTAAAGAGATAGCATGCTTTCACCCCTGGTGCACTGTTGCCCGGTCATTACGGCCGTGGTTCCTTCGAGTGGGGTTACTCGCAATTGGGGGTGTTGCGGGCTACTCGAATGACATGATTCGGGTGGCGGGGTAGCTTCCTGTAAGTGCCCTACATCTGATCATTCAGATGCTAGTTTCTAAGGGAACTGGGCGTCTGGGGAAGCCTTACTTATTTTAGGGAGACTCTAGCTAGTTGTCGAAGAATAAAACACGTACATACAAAACTGGTAAAAAAAATGTAATGGGGTGCCTGTACAATATTGATGGTTTAGTTGAGCTAGGGGGAAGGCAAGCCCCCCCGGTGAGTACATTCATGCTTATTATTGGTTGTCAGTAACTGTTATCTATTTTTGGGTCTACCGGAGTATATGTTTGTCCATATTAAGTGCAGTCAGGATCTGTTGGGGAAAAGAATCCGTGAGATTAGGTGAGACGTTGCACCTGTTCATTATTATCTATCGATTTCTTGTGTATTATAATTATCAACGCCCTGGAAACAAAATGTATGTTGTACATTTCTAATTATAACAACAAACGAATTCTCGTACCTTTCTTCACTTTTAACCTTTTTCTACCAATGCACTCACAGTGTTCAATTTAATGCAACCAGACAGACGAAAATTAATTACATGTAATAAAGAACAAAAATTACTGTTCTGTAAATAATACAATTTACGTAAAGTACTCATCGGGGGTCCTCTGCTCCCTCACAATACTCATATGTCAGGGACGTGATATCCAGTTATCATATCGACATTAACTAGGTTTTAAAGTTAATCATTACGTATTTTACATAATATCGTGGTTATCTTCAATTTTCAACTACTAGCTAGAGTCACCTGAAAAAGTAGAGGCTTCCCCGGACGCCTGTACACGGCATCCCAATGCATCGTAACCCGGGGATTACAAATACATGTCATCGAGGATCTCATAACGCCCTTATTATGAGTTTCGGATCTCTCGAGGAACCATGGCACATTTGCCAGGCACATGTGCACCAGAGGGCTAATTGAGCTCATTAAATAACTTCACAAACATATACAATTACATCTACCTATATGATCATTGAATACTTATTAGCTTATTACTTTTACTGATCATTTAAATCTCTGTAGAGTAGATCGGGGCAAAAGCCCGCACCTAACGAATAAATGCCAAATTAGCCGCCATTTTGAAAAATTTGATTGAAGTTTTTTTTTGTGTGTGGAGTTTATTTATATTACTACTTTATTCTATGGGTCACAGTAAAAAATATGTATTTAAATTTGTTATCTTTTAAGTTTTATTTTTTTTGTAAAATAAGACTTTTGCCCCATGGGCTGGGGTAAAAGTCCGATGTCTATGGGGCAAAAATCCTATATTTGGGATAAAAGTCCTAATGCAAAACAAATGTTCGTTTAAATATCTTTTTAATTTTCATACTAAAATAAGAAGTATAAACTTTATTTTTATACTAAAACAATTAATTGTTCGGAAGTACAAAAGCTGAAGTTTAAGTTTTTAACTCTTTGGCAAAAAAACATAACTTTTTTAAAATAAAAATAAACATTAGTTTAAGTTAACGGCATAAGTCACACACAAATTTTCCATTTTCATAGTCTGAGCATTGCTCATGCCACCACGTTTTGCACCGGCTGCACTGGATCCACTCACTTGGTTCTGGATCTTTTCCGTAAGTTAGCTCGCAAAGCGGGCAAATGGTTTTTTCACCTCGGATGTCCAGGTTACTGTTAACATCAGATAATAAATTTTCTTTTCCACGCTTTCTAATTAACTTGTTAGCTTCTTTTTTTCTTTCTGTTTCTAATTTTTTTTTTCGCTCATTTTCTAATTCTTGCTTATTTGGGCTTGAGGTCAGAATTTTCGATACTTTACCCTTTGTTCTTCTTACACGTAACTTTGTAATTTTCGGATATGGCATTAGGTCATGCGGCGATTTGGGGTTTGATACTTTCTTGGGGTCTTCTAAATCCGAAGAATTTGATGCCAATGAATGTTCTTCATCTAACTGGCACTCCCGAGACGTCGATGGTTTAGGTGATGTGCTGGAACCTGGCTTACATATATTTCCATGTTTCGATTTATTAGTTAAACCTATTAAAGGTACGTCGTCATCACTAGAGGATTCAACATCCATTCCATCAGCAGTTTGATGCGGAACTTGATCTTCGTCTTCTTCATCAATAGGAGTTTGATCGGTCACGGTCGATGGTAAAAAATCTTCGTCTCCGAATACAAATCTGTTAAAAGGTGTTATTTCGCAGGATCTGAACGCATTAACAGCTTTTTCCACTGTACAACTCTTTGAATAGGCGTCACCGAAAATTTTTGCCACATCCGCCTGAGTTATTGTTCTGCCTGGGTTATTTATCATCCACTGATCGCAAAATTGCCCATAGAAGTCTTTAAGAGACTTAAAAAAACATCGATCCAGCGGTTGAATTTTGTGGCTGGCATGTGGTGGTATGGTCAATAAATGAATATGGTTTGCTTTGCAAAATGTAACTGCTTCCAGACTGCAGTGTGAAACATAGTTATCCAATATAAGCAGCACTGGATCTGATTCAGAAGCTCTCACATGCTTCTGGAAATGTTCTAACCATTGTTGAAATAGCTCCGTGTTCATGTATCCACTATCTGATATGAACATAATAGATTCAGGGGGTGCACCAGATAAAAGTTCAGGCTTGGATCGCTTTCTGGGAAAAATCAGGGCTGGAGGAACGTAATGACCAGATGCACTTATGGCACAAACCACCGTTACCAGTTGTCCCCTCTCAGCCGATGTTACTTTATTTACACTTTGTTTGCCTTTGCTGGATATCACTTTAGGTATCCTATTGGGAACGGTTGAGATGCCGCTTTCGTCCATGTTGTAGGTTCTACTTGCCGGAAATTTATACTTGGATAGAAGTTCACTTAAATTATCGAAGAATTTTAAAACTTGAGTTTTGTTAAAGCCCATTATTCTTCCAGCGCTTGTTTTTTGGGGAGTCCGTAAAGTAAGATTGTGTCTTCTTAAAAATGATTTTGCCCAGTCTTCTCCTGCTAGCTGAGTCTGTTGATTAAAATTGTGCGGAATATTGTTTTGTCTTGCGAAGTCGTAGGCTAATTTTCGAAAAGATTTTTTTACTATCCCATAAAACCGTGCATCCATTTGTCTGCAGTGATCTGTTAACTGGGCTTCTTGATCTAAATTAAAGGTGCTCTTAAAACGCCCAAGCGAGGTAACACCATAGCCCTTTTTTAAACGTGGCGAGCATTCTCAAGTATATTATTAGTTACCGGTTTTCGATTTGTTCGTCTCTTGTAGTTTCTGAATTATAGAAATATTTGATATTTAAAAGCACAAACTCCATTAAGTAAATGTTCGCGACCATGGGGTAAAAATCCGCAATATAGGGGCAAAAGTCCGCGGCTGCGGACTTTTGCCCCGATCTCTACAGCTTTTATTGTAAATTAGTAACTCACAAACGGCAACAACGCTGACAAAAACCACAACATAGATAAATAGCCTTCTAAAACTGTAATCAACCTCACCCTATGGCATTTGCCTAAATGTCCACATCTATGTTTAATTTCTTAAATAGTCCACTCGAAAAATTATAGTAAAAAGATAATTTTTAAACTTACCTCATTTTTAAGGCTATGTTTAGCGATATTTGTGAGCCAATTCCAACAGTACCTTATCGATCTAATAGGTAATGCAAACTGCCGCACAGAATGTGGGTTGCTTGTTTAAGAGCTGCCCAACACGAAAACGGACTTTTACCCCGTAGCGGGCTTTTGCCCCGATCTACTCTACACATTAATAACCATCTGCATATCACACAACCCACTTCTTTGAGTCACAAGTCACCACTGTGTACTTGAAAATCTCGTGTGCTTTTAGGACTCTCTCTCTCTCTCGCCCCGCAATAGCGTGAACATTCTTTCATAAACAAAACAAGAACAACTCTGACTCAATAATATACAAACGCAGCTGTTAAATCAATTCGAATAAGGCTTTTATATTTAGCTTAATAAACCGTAAAATACATTATATGAAGGATTAAACATTTTTTGAAGAGATTAAACGTTACAATTTGTAGAAAATTTTCAAAAAGCCTACACATTTTTTTTAAATAAATTGTAGACATATTTTCTTACAAAATTGTAGAAAAATAGAACGTAATGCATTTCATTCAAACTAAATAGGTAGTTTGTAGAAGATTCATACCAAAAAAAAGTACGCATTTCTGCAATCTTAAGCTACAAAATTGTAGCAAAAATTTCTTTTACAATTTGTTTATAGGTTTACAAATTGTAACATTTTAGCATACAATTCTGATATTTACAATATTGTAGCTGTTTTTCAACAACCATTTTTCTGTGTGTTGGTAAGGATAGGCCATGAAATATTTTATTTTGTCAATTAAAATTAGGCAGTAAACTGCATGTAGGTTTGCAAATCGTTAATGCCTAATATTAAGTTATATTCAAAGTTTTACGGGGCCATCCATGTATGTGGAGGTAGAATCATAAATTTTATTGTAAGTCCAGGTTAGTTCTGACGAAAACATGAAGAATTGTTTTGAAACGAAAACATGCTTACTCAACATTGATTATCACTTCCATAATGTGCATAAGGGCCATGACACATGTCGGCACGGCCCATGGTTATTAAACTAATATGGTTGCCTCACTTGCCGCCAACCAATCAGAGCGCACTAGGCGATGACGTATCTCAGAATGTACAGCGTAAAGATATGCGAAGTAAATGCAACACGAAATATAATGTTTCACGTAATTGAAATTTACCGGTTTTTTATTAATTCTATCGTATTAAAATATACTTAAATATATGCTTTTATGTATTTTTAAGAAAATGTTCATGTTTGTTGTCAATAATATGCAATTACGTTAATTGTCAATTCGCTTGAATTTCTTTAAAGTCTTCGAACTTGTCGCTGTTATTTTTCGTTTTAGAGATTTCTCCTGAAGCTGTAAATTTAAATACCTAATTCTTGTAAATATTCTATTACCACATCTTAGTAGAAGCGATGGTATAGATTAAATAATGAATAATAAATCAACAAGCAACGAGCAGCGCCACTTACGAAACAGCGTTATCTATCACCGGCGACTATTCTCTAGGGAATAAGCCAATTGCACGTCTATTTTCCATCACTTTCACGGGTAATTACACAATTTCACAAATAAGTAATTATCTAAAACTAATGTGTGCTTTGTGTTGTGATGATGAACATGTTTAAAAATCGTAAAAAATAAAATAGTAAAATGTTCCAGCGAAATAATTTAATAAATTACTCGACAATTGTTTCATTCAAATAGTTAGTTTCAAGAGTACAGACAACAGTAATACATTTTATTATTTCATTTTTTACGATTTATAAATCAAAATTCAAAACAATTGTTATCGTAGCCGCCAGAACTGAAACATTAAGATTACTTAAATAAATTTAACGGAAAAAAATCAAAGCACATCAACTAGTATTGCAATTCACACCTACTCTTTAAAAAAATACTTTCCACTGTCAACAAAACTTCACGTCAATAACAATAATTAAAACAATATGAAAACTACACACAATTACACCGCATCAATTGCCAGAAGCACACGAATCTACCGATACTGACACACTGACCCTGAATTATGAACTTCTCGTTCAATCGATACACCTAACAGTAGCATTTGTAACCTGAAATAATAATTAAGGCGCGCTAAACCAGGGCCGGCCTCAGAAATCAAAATAATTTTTAATTTTTTTTTTTTTATTTCAAAAGTCAAAAAGTGTATAAATTCATGTTTGAAATGCAACAGGGAACATGTGGTTCTTTTTTCTGTACTTATAGACCAAACACCCTGTATATGGTAGAAGACATTTATGTTCACTCCGTTTTTTGCTGTCTGGCGCAGAAATGTGCGTTTATTCTTTACTGCAGAGGAACTTTTGAATCTATTTCTATTTGAACATAATCAGAAAATGAATTTATTTTGATACACTTTCCGCTGATGATATTTGTATAATATATAATGCAAAAGCATCTTTTCGATTCGATAACTTGGAACTCCATTATGAAAATTTATAGGAGTAATAAATAAGATATAAATTCAAGAGTATGCACACTTTTGTACATAATTACCGATAAATCTAAGCCAGTTGTCCGTTTTACCATTCTTTACTCAAAAAACCGTCTCTGTCAAAATAAATAATAGGTACTATTATACTATTATACCTTCCTATTTAATTAAGACTCATCTCATGTTCAATCCTTAATTCATAAAGTTCGCGCGTGAAAGTGCGATTGTTAGGCGTAGTATGTATATCAATAAATTCAGGAAGTGCTTATGCTGAATGTTTTTTTCGTTTAATTTATAATTAAAGCAACAATTCTCATCGTGACGTCTACTTTATAGAAAAAGATAATTATATTAATTAAAACTTTATCCTCACTAAGTATATTACGAAATTTGTAAATAGTAACAGCCATTGTATACCTATTTTGAACGAAGTAGTTAAACTGAAGTCAAACCATGTAATGAATTAATTGTAAGTATAGCTTTTTAATTAAATAGAAATATATTATGTAGAATTTAAAAGACAAAATGACTGCATATTTTAATCGAGGAAGCCATTGGCACCCCTAAAGTTCACGAACCCCAACTGAATTCATCTATAGATTGAATTAGACAAATGAATTATAAAAAGCGGTGTGTGAAGGAAAAATTGTTGGCCCTTGAAATGTCTGCTTATTTTTAGTCGTAAAAGTACCATTTCATTTGTATTTTTCTGCCTACATCAATACAATGTGCGATTAAAGTGAATATAGTCAAGAATAATGATTCAATTACATCTGCATAATTATATTCGCCAATAATTTTACGGTAAATCCAAGCGTAATTGATAAGTTTGTTGATTATAAGAGTTTATAGGTTGGTTAGGAGGTAATCGGTTTAAAAAAGCGAATTAAAATTAAACATGATAGCGTTTACTTATACGGAAATGTTAAGATAAAAGTAAAACCTTTGGAAACAGTACTGAATATTTAAAAAAAGAAAGAAAATATCTTTCTAAATAAAGTTTATATGTAGGTAGGAGAGTACAGATAAATAAATACTATACAAATTTTTCGACGAAATTTCAAAATTATTGCACGTACTATATCAAATTTAATTTTTATTTCAAAAAGGGGCTAAACATGCGTATTATAAAACAAGAAATTCCCTCAATTTTTATATTTCGCAAACTAAAACATTTTAAAGAAAACTGAAAAACGTATCTACATAACCTGTGTTTATATCATCATACATATAAGTAAGACCAATACGATTTTCATTTATTTCTTAAAAATAAAAGTTGTATCATCTGAAAATGAAATTGTTTTTCTTATTTTTTTTTTCTACTCTGTACCTTTGTCATTTTTTTTTAATTTTTCGAAGCGATGTGTATTTTTTTTAATTAAAAATAAAATAAAGTAATTAAATCGGTCAAAGCATAACGTTTGACGATCTGTCCGTCATTCTTGGACAAATCGATTCCGTAGGGGCGTAGGGTGACCAAACTACAACAAAATAAAATGAAAAATATCAAGAGGTCTAACGAAAAAAGCAAGGTTAACTGCTAACTGTATTTTGTATTCGAATATAGAGTAAAACATTCCAATATAGAACCATAAATTTTAGAGACTCCCATTCTAATAAACAATTGTTTCAGCCTTAGTATAAAGGTGACATCTTAGAATTTATGGGTCTGTATATCGTGAAGCATTCGTTGCCATACCTACTATTAAAATTAAAAATGTTTTAAGCAGATATTCCGGAATAATGCGCAATGATCACATTTTTAACCGTCACTTTGGATTATGTGGAACTGGACATTCGTCAATGTGGTAACATTACTTTACAACTTGAAATTTGCAAATTGGGGTGTTTAAAAAAAGGCATAATGTTGAAAAATAAATTTATATTTATAACTAAAAATGCTTAACATACAGAACATCATTTTTAGGTGACAGAAAGGTATGCAATTTTTTTTATATCATTAGCAGAAAAAGTCAATTTCTAATCAATGCCTCCTTAAGATTCTCTGAACGTAAGAATCAGGCATTGTCTGGATTGAAAGTAATAAATAACCTATGTAGGTACATTTTGCAAGTTATTACAAAGGAAAAATAATCCTAGGACAAACAGCCATATTAGATATTACTCCAAGGTGTACGAATCTAATTCAAGGTATAATGGGTACCTTATTTAATATATAATATAAATTATAAGGATTTTCTAATAGGCCACTCTAGTAGGTAAAGCATGTCAGTTTCTCATTTTTCCCTGCTACCTTCATGAGGGTTGAAGAATGAGTATGAGGATTTAGACTACTTTGATCATTGATGTGAATATTAGGAATGAATTGCATGGCTAATACATTAAAAATCAATTTTCCATTGTAGATTGAAAGTATATCGTCGTTCGATCTTTTGATAGCTCGATGAACAAATGAAAGCAATTTATTTAAATTGTTTTCATATTGTTTTTAAGTGTGTATGATCTTGCTGATTCCTTTGTCCTGGCCCAGGCTCGATTGGTTAGAAAGACATTTATTTATTTTGGAAAGCGTGCGACTGTCGTAAGTGCTAATGAACTCTGCGATGCATTGCATTTAGCTGAATCCCAAAATAGTAACAACTTCGAAATGCCTTCTCGTGTTCTGTATCGTTGTACTTACCATAGTACCTACCCAATCGCATTCGACTACTGGAATTCAGTTTAACAACACCACAGCCGTTAAAACCGATTACTCCAGTTTATTCTGTATTAACACTAAATCCGTATTACCTAATTGTGTTAAACTACCGAAAACTTTGTTGTTTACTATTGTTATGGACATTCTGCAACAGTAAATGCTGCATGACAAATTTTTAAAAACAAGTGAAAATGTCTACATAGTTGAATAGATTTATTCTGAATTGAACTTATATAATAAAATAAGTGACGGTATGCCGAAGAAGAATATAAGACAGGCAATATAATTTGTCTCCAAGAGAGAGAAAGTAAGTTACTAACTATGGATAGAACATTTCTTTTTAATTGCTTTAATAAATCGATTCAATTGAAACTTGTAAAAAGTATAATTAATGTAGAAAGCTCAATACCAAAATCTATAAATTCTTTTAATGTTTAAATTAGTAATCAGAAAATAGGGGTAATTTTGTAGTTGGGCTGATCCTCTACTCGATTTTCTTTTAGCTTTAATTTTAAGAGTAGACAGAAAGAAACCTTTCTTTCATAAAAACTGGAGAAGGAGCTAAGAGCTTCATTCTACTCATAACTGTCTTTATTAATTACTTATTAAAAAAATGGTAAGAAGGTACCAAAAATTGTGATTTGGAAAATAATTGCATCTCCCTATAGGTACATGGTAATACTCAGTTGCAGAATTCGGCCAGTATCCAAAATTTTTACCTAAACACGTTGTGGATGTCTTAAATTTGTCACATCGCGTTTAGGATAAATTTGGTATGCCTGGAACGCGTTGTGAATATTAAAAAGCACTCAATGAGAGAAATAACCATAACCATGATAACGCATTTAAAGTAAAGATTTCACTCATGATCAGTGTTCAAATTCGGCAACTGCGTGGATACAACACACGCATCTAGAAAGCTATAATGGAATAACAAGGTTTTGCCCCTGCATAAATGTTAAATAAATAAAAATATTCCACTTGTCTAGAATTAGATGCTGGCAATTTCTTTGATTTTAATTGCAATAGCGGTTCCAATATATACCAATTCTCAAGTATACTTTATCTTAAGCACTACCACTTTCTAAAATAAAAATCTCTAACAAATAAGTCAGCATCTCATTTAACTCGTCAAAAATAGTGTCCAATTTTTTTTTGTCTAGCAGTTTATTAAGGATTTTTAAAAATTTCTTGCTATTATGAGGACAGTAGCAGCAGAAATTTAGATTGTTCTGTAACAAAAGCATTATAATAAGAGAGTTTGATCTCGGTGGGAGGAAGTGAATAAGTGCGTGGGTGGCAAAAATGTCTAATGAGGTATCTCTTTATCTAACATGTTGGATTTCCTATAATAAGTCAAGTTTTAACTGTATACATCAGCCTTCAATGCCTGAGAGTAACAGTGATGTATTAAAGTTTTCCTAGAAGTGGTAGAATTTGCAAGAAGTTTTCAGGACGTTCTAGAACGTTTTTAGATGTTCCAAATTGTTTGAGAATGATCGAGAATGTTTTAAATTGTTTAAAATTTATCTAGAGTAATATATTAAAAAGTTTGAGAATGATCTAGGATATTTAAAAATTCTAAATAATAAATAATGATCTACAACATTCCAGAATGATTTGGGATTATCAGGAATGATCTGGAATGTTCCATATTTTTCACGTATGTTCAAGATTGTTCCAAAAGGTTTAAAACGCGCTTGAATACGTAATAACATACCAGAATGATCTAGAATATTCAGAATGATATTTGCGTAAGTCCAAGATGTAAAAGCATTATAAAAGGCTTCGAATATATTTCTTTTTCCGGTTTCATTCATATTTATATCTATATTATTTATTTTAACATCATAAAAAAATACAAACAAATAGAAATTTCAATTTCACGTAGATATATGCATGTTTCTACAATTTCTTTTCATCTCATTTTGAAGAACAACAGGATCATAAACTAGAATAAATGAAAAAGAAATGGAGTAACTGATGTTACTTTAATAGCGTTTACAATAATGAAAGGTACCTAATAAAAATTCCTGAATATTTTACATGGAATGGCAGATATGGAATAGCAGGTCATCTGAAAAATTGTGTTCGTTCGAGTAGGCGGTGAAAGTAGCTTACATTTACCGTTTTAAAATTTCGAAACGATAATTCAATTCGTTTATTATCCGATCGATATTTTATATACATACATATAATGATATTAAATTGATAATAATACATACTTTCAGTATTTACAAGTTCGTTTGCTTCCAGCATGGTTAATTTTTTTAGAATAATTCTTTTGAGGCGAATAGGTAACTATATAAGAGGAGCGATCAAAGAGTCGGAGTGAGTCTTATGAGAGAGATTACGAGTGCGCAAACCTAAGAGAGGAGAACGAATTGGTGATTTTGAGTAGTAAATTGAATTGTAGTAGTAATTGTGTTATTGTTATTGTTATTGTTACAGTTTAGACAAATCTATAGACATCCAATCGTTGGGATGTTTCGAAAATATAAAAGAATCATACCCCGAGACATGAGAAGGTTGCTCAACACTAAGATTGATAGATTTAAATTAATTAACTAAGTAGATTTCTACTTCTAACAACCTTGGCTCAACACTGGTTTAGACAAATCGATAGACACCTACCTCATTGATTGAAATTCATTCTGTCGTAGAATGCTTTGAGGGTATACACACTAGCGCGCTCTACTGTCTGGCAATATTACATGGCAAAATCAGTCAAAATAGAATTTTCCCGTATGTAATGGTGTACTTTCCGTCAAAGATTCTATTAAAGCTCTTAGAGAATACGAAAAATATCTCTTAAGTCGTTTTTTATTAATAAAAAAAAAGCAAAATAATTGACTGATGGAACTTATCAAGAAAAATGAGTTCTACTTTTGATAAAAACAAAAGACTAATCACTACATCTTGCTGCATTCCAAATTTCATAATTTACAAAAAAATCGAATGTGTGTGCTGACATTGTATAGAATTGCTAGGTACATAGCTTAAAGGTTTTAAGATTTCGCATTACTCCACTGTTATGGGTATAATTATACTGCCAAAATAATAATGAAAATTTGCACTGAATACCGCTGAATAATTTTTGAAACAGGTATAAATAGCATGCCTACTATACAATATGAAAACTCGAATGCAATTGATTTTGCAAATTTTTTATCGCCGATTGGTAGGATGCACTAGTGAATCTGGCCGTTGCCAATAAAAAATGTCGATCTTTACTGTCGACAAAAAAAACAAAAATTGATCCTTCCCTTCTTTTTGTTTGAATAAATTTTTCTTTTTTAAATTCATTAGAAGTCCTTTTCGAACTTGTAACTCTGTATATATTTTGTGTCATTAGTTTCCCTACTTTTTACATTTTTTTTAAACTAATATTTTCTAAAAAATCATTTTGAACCAGTCAAACTTTTTGTTTTACACGGAATCCGAAAGATGACTTATTTTAATAATATTAGATAAGATACAAACATTCTTGTTTTTTTTTTTTTTAATAAAAGAACATGTAGTTAGTATTAATAGTACCTGTAGTAATACCAACAGAACAATTAAACATTATTTAATTGAGTTCAATTTAATGTAAACTTTTTATTTCAAAAAAGGCACATGTAGTAATTAGTACTTCATTTCAACGCCTTGTAATAACATATGGTTCCTATTTATGTTTATATGTGGACTGTAGCATGTACCTGTATACGAAACAATTACTGTGTTACTCCCTTAATCGATCACACTCTTTTAATGGTTTATTACGGAGAAGCGGTTCTTATATCTGCCTACGTGTATGATACATTATAAATGAATTTAGTTAAATAGCACAGTAAATATTAATTGCGTGGTTATTTCTTATTTTTTTCTTACCTTAAACGCAAACCCGTAGGTCGCTTCGAACAATTTTTTTACTATTTTTCTTTTCGTGGAACGGGGTGGGTGAATGCATAAGTACACATAAAAGTACCAGTCCTGTAATAAGTGGGCCACCTATAGTCTTATAAGGATGGGGTAACTTGCTCATAATTAGATACTAATTAATTTATGGGTTACATTGTATTGCATATGTCGTATTCAATTGCCGAAATGGGACACTGTCTAAAAGTTTTTCTAGATCGTGTTGCGGATCTCGTAAATTTCTCACATTGCGTTTGAGGTACATTTTGCTGTACAACCTCAGAAGGACCCAACAAAGCAAATTACAATACAACCTTCGAAAACAATACAATTTTTGCGTTCTGGATAAAATAGCTAAATAGCCGCAAAATAAAAATCAAATATCTAACCTGATCAGCAACGGTCAACAAGTGCTTTTTAAATGCATTATTTTGGTCCAAGGCAAAGTTCTCGTAAAGTACATAAACAAGAGTTTAATACGTTTAAAGTCATATTTTCCTTTAATTTTTTTTTTGACATTTGAAATTCGGTTTTTTTTTTGGTACTAAGATTACCCTTGACACGAAAATATACGAGTGTTTTTGGATGTAATTTCGTTCTATGGATCCTTCTGATAATGCGCATCGCGATTTACGTACAAAAAAATGCACCTGTAAGGAGATGTGGTATTACGAAATCCTCATAAGGTGTTCGGATAAAAATTTCTGTCAATGTTCGGATTTATCAACTTTGTATAAAAACTTCCACCATGGTCGTAGTTAGTAGTAGGATTACCGAAATTGAAACCTTCTGCTAGCTTATCAACTGGTCCTGGTCGGCCACGCCAATGACTATCACAGACTAAATTCCCTAGATAATCTGGACAGATGCATTTACTGGCTTGAATAAGGCAGAGATCCTTCTGTCCTTTTCTAGTTATAAAAAAATGCCGACGTTCCCATGACTGCGAGTTTATCATCAACGGTTCATCTCAATAAAATTATAGTGAAATCTGCCGCGAAAGTTAAATGCGCCAAGTAAATTCAGTTTCACTGTTGTTCAAAGTGTTCAAGGAATATACTAGTGTTATTTCAGTGTTTCAAAGTGTTTATCTAATTATCTAAAGTAGTTTTGGTGCCGTATCACTTTAGGTTTCACACATTTCCCGTATTGAGTATGATAAAGGAGACCCAGTTGAGTAATTATATGAAACAAAAAATGCGAAATATTCACAAATTTCAGCGAGAATGGATATAGAAGTAAGATACTGGTTTATCTTGCGTAGAAAATTATGGAAGGTTAGGTGCATTTGTTGTGGTGAATTCAATGAACTCTATACTAATCGTAACTGGAAGGGTGGCGTATTGAACAACCAGTGAGGCAAAACAGTTGCATAGGCAACCCGCGATAGTTACGGATATCTATCTCTTTCTAACCAATGATAGATAATGGAAGGATCGTACTTTCTTTCAAATAGTTTATTAATGTTTAATTTATTTTGTACCTATCCGTGATTATTTTAAATAGTTATATAGAAAAAAAGGAAATAAAGCAATCATGATACACAAAATGATTTAAGTTAGTTGGGTGAAATAATAAAATAATAATTAAAATAAAAACAAAATTAGAAATACATGTTTTTAATACTTTGGTTATTTACAAAAACTTATAAAATAAGTCTAACAATTTTGAAATACAGTGGACCCCCGGTACTCCGAAAAACATTTAACAGGGCAGTGTCGAATTATCGAATTTGTCGGATTATAGAGTACTGCCTAAGACTCCCTATAGTCCGAATTTTTTTACAAAAGAGTACCTTGTAATCCGACAAATTACAGATCCAATGATAAGATTCTTTATACATACATATTATATATATGTACTCTGAAGTACAAATCATACTTCATTAATTATGTCAAATTTAGTAATAGACCATGTCGGATTACAAGGGGTCATAGCAGGGGGTGCCGGATTACCGGGGGTTCACTGTAAAACCAACTTTGTCAGTTTTTGCCTAACTGTGTCACTTTTACCATATAATTCTAAATTTATTAATTTAGAATGGTGAAACATGCGGCATTTTAAGTATATAGTAAGCACTTTTCGGATGATTTGAATTTCATGACAGTCTTCAACTATAAATTCTTCAGTTACAGGGTGATTAGGCTTAAAAAGGGTTATATTTGCTAGGCACAGCAGTTGGTTTTAATCTTCTAGCAGTACATCCAGGATTAATTATACATATAGTCACTTTGTACAAAATGCTCTCCACAAAGTTTGCTTGTTTTAGATGAAGCCCAATTCTTCCTGCGAACAGCCTTTATCCATGACTGCAGAATTTCTGGTCTCTTAAATGGAAAACTGCAACAAATAAATCTGCCGTTAATATTATTGCTAATTATTTACTGTCTTTCATTTTATTGACTTCTGTAAGATTTATTTGACTTACCCATGAAAAGATATTTTCCGTTTAACTTGCTCGTTCTTACATCCAAATGCTACACAATATATCACCATTGTTGTTCTTAATTAAAACTATGAATATTAACTACAACTAACAATACAATAAATTACACAAACACAATTTAGTTTTTAAACACACAACAATCAAAGCGAAACTATTTAAACAACACAACAACACACGACAAACGAAACGAAATTAAGAGCATACCAGAGCAGATTGAATGTAAATCTTCAGTAAAATCATAGTAAAATTGTTGGTTTTGAAAAGCACATAAACGCCTAAACTACCTGAAAGGAATTTTATTGTAATTATTTGGTAATTTGTGCCCCGAACCGTTGATAAATTCAACTTGTTTGCAAGCCTGTCATGAGTATGACAAAGACAGGTTACCGTAACATCAGGCCATCCTTGTTTCACTTGCTCCTGACACACTCGGCGCTACCTCGGCCAACGGTCGTGGCCCTTCCAGTTACGATTAGTATAGAGTTCATTGGGTGAATTGTTCTGTCAAACGGTCGGATGTGCCGTTTAAAGGTCTATTTATACTATCCGGTCAGACACGGTGCGGGAACGTAGCGTTAACGTTCCGACAAAGACGGGTAGTGTTTATACTATCAGACCCTTAGACTAGGAAAGAGAGGGGACAGGTAATAGTCGACTGCAAATTGAGGACGATTGGGATCGCGAGACAGCGCTCAGTATCGCAACATAAAATGTTAAGAGGGAGTTTGTTTTGTTACCATTATTCGTACAATTATCATTCCATACAGAGTATCAATTGTTTATTTGATAACGTAAACAATTATTAAAAACTGTTTTTTTGCGTCTTACGTTACTAAGAAAATATTATTGATTTTATGTCAAAGAGAATACATGTTCAATGAAATTAAATGCAAAGAATTATTTTATTGACGTTAATTAACATGATGTGGCGGAACTAATAAACATTAAGACGAATTTTATTAATTAATTAATTTTACTTTTTTAGATTTTTATAACTAAAAAAGACGCCGCCTATGGTAATACTGTGGTAAACGCATGCATCTTACAACTTTGAAAGTATTTATTGTTCCTCTCACTATCAGTAAACCATTCCAACAAAAAAAATATGATGCATTAATGATTCTTGTACGTAAATCATAACATATTTTAAGTAGTATGTAAACAATAAACAAATTAAACACGATTTTCTTTGCTTAACCTTACTACGTAAAATTATTTTTACTTGTGAAATGTGATTTCTGGTTCATTTCTTTCACTGCGGCTTTTACAGCCGTAAGAAGAACAAATCAGCATTGTTTTAAACAAAAATCCACTAAAACCTAACTACACTATTTAATTATATTGACACTTTTACACAACGCTGTCAACGCACTGTTTGGGATCAGTAAATGGAGCCGGTACCAAAATATTGCGTCAATTTTCGACGTACAGTCGGCATAGGAGTTACGTGTCCCCTCTCTTTCCTAGTCTAAGATCAGACCTAGTTTGCAACTATTAAGGAATAAAAAATCATATTGCTACTTTTCATATGAAATGGGTTCTTTCTCGTTAGAAGAACTATATATGACTGCCATGTTGTTAGACGAAGATCTCCGGCATCGTTTCTGTTTTCATAAAATGTTAAAAATAAAAAGAAAGGCCCATGGAGTCTGTTTAGTAATTTCGCTATTTCTTTCCAAACGGCTTACTTTATTTAACACATTCAGTTAATATTTCGTGGTCTATCATGCTGTTATAAATTGGCACTAATCATAAAGATTCTAAATTCTAACTGAAGATAATGTATATTATCTGGATCGCATTGTTTCAAACAAAATTTGACAGGTTCAGACACGTATTGTGGCAGACAAACATTCTTCTCAACAATGACGGACGGTACCTGTATGACGCGGAACGTGTCTGAACGGAATCGATTCGCTAAATATGAATACTTGTATAAGGAATGCATGAAAGAATATTTGTCTGACCAGATACGCAACGTTTCCGCACCGTGTCTAACCGGATAGTAATATTTAGGTTACGTTCTATTCATTTCGTTTATGTGGTTATTCGAGTTTGTTGTTGGTTAGGTTAGGTAGGTTAGGTTTCCTTTAACGTGTAAATAACGTGCAATTTTTTCAAAATTTTGTTTTGCTTACGGTGGTTTAGGTTAGGTTAGGTTAGGTTTCATTTCATCTGTAAATATTTAATTCTTTCGTTGTACAAATACACGTTTCCCGCCTAAATTATTGTTTTTAACACTCGGATAGTTTAAAATTTTTTTTTGTTTTTCCGCACTTTTTCCTACTCTAGTTGGCTATTCAAGCCCTTATATGTTGTTATTTTTCTTTATTCTTAATTTTTCCCATATTTTAAAATGCTAATTTCTTTTGTATAATCAAGTTTACATGTACTGTATAACCTCACCCTGTAACAAGACTAGAGAATTGTAAATTATTTTGTATATAAAGAATTTTTGTACAACGAAAGAATTAAGTAGGTACGTACAGATGAAATGAAACCGTAAACAAAACAAAATTTTGAAAAAATTGAACATTACTTACACGTTAAAGGAAATCTATCCTTACCCTAACCAAACCTAATCTAACCAACAACAAACTCCAATATCCACATAAACGAAATAAATACAACCTAACATAACCTAAATATTCCGACGCTAACGGAACCTCCGCGCAGTGGCTCATCTGTCATATTAAACGCCACATCTGAACATTTGACAGTGCACTTAATTGACTTAACCAAGGCGGCAGATTTTACTATGATTTCATTGAAATGAACCATTGGTGATATACACAATCACGTGAACGTCGCCATTTTTTCATATTTGAAAAGGACAAAAGGTTCGCAGTCTTACTCAAACAAGTAAATACAACCTTCCAGACTTTGATTTTCTAGGGACTATATTACAGACTGCAAGTGAACGTCATCTGTTACGATTAACTAGAATTTAAGCTCGGAATCACCTATGGCGCCCTAGCGATCCGCATCTGGTCATTTCAACATAATGTAGACCTGGTATCGTACAAGGATATTTTCTTATACCTTGTGCATTTTATAATATTAATATTAACTAGAACGCCCAAATATCCATTTTAATCTAATCCAATTATTCCTTTAAACACTAATACGCAATATTGCTACAGCCGTCATTTTGAATATTTTAATTTTAATCCGATAACTGCGAATATCCGAAAATCTTTTCTCATTACTGATCCGCCATATCGCACTCGTCATTTTTAGATCAACATCCATATCCGTTGATACTAGAATCCTCACATTCAATTAATTTTTTTATTTTGTCTAACACACTACTACATATATTGTAGCAGCCTTCTTCATAAAAATAGTTCCAGTTGTAGTATAATTTTCTAGTTATTTGGAAGTATAGAAACATAAGATCACGGTATAACATTGAATTTTTAACGCACGTACGGAGTATTCATTCTCCAGTTTTATTAAAAATCAATTTTTCCTCTCGTAAAATGTTTCACTTTTTAATAACTACAAAAATCATAGTAGGTATAGGTACCTACCCAATAGATAAAATAGGTATGACCAGGCACGTTCATTCGGTTTTTTCTCTTAAATGACAATGAAATATTAATGTGAATTCCATCACGACTATACCGAATCAGAAACTGGAGAAAACTTTGGCGGTGTTGTAGAACGTACTAAATAGCTCAAACCCCAACGCCAAAACTTGGATCAAAAATGTCCGAAGCACTTTTCGATAACAAAGTTATCTTCTTCAGGGACTGAAGTGAACTTGAGCTATTTAGTACGTTCTACGACTATACCGTTAAGATATTTTACACCGCTTCTATAGGTTGTACCTCAATTACTGAATTCGGACATTGACCAAAATATTTGCCCGGAACGCGTTGTGGTTCTGGTTATTTCGCTTATTGGGTCCTTCTTGTATGTCTTGAACGCGTTGTACGTTCAAGGCATACAAAATTTATCCCTAATGCTATGCGATAAGTCTACGACATATGCCTACATGGGTAATTGTCCTTTGCTATTTTGTTTATAATGAGCTCAACGAATATTTTTATTGCATTAAATCAGTTGTTTATAGGTAGATATCGTTTTTCGCAATTTTAATCGTAGATATAAAAATATTACGTACCTATTGGTATAGTGAAATTATAAAGAAAAGGTTTTAAAATGACCAAATTTTTGCGTATTGCTGTACATACATTCAAGCAAAAGATACATATGTAAGTAGTATAAACCTTTCGTACGATTAAAAATGACAAATTGTAGCTGCGTTATTGTAAAAAGTTATTTAAAACCGCGAAAAAGGATCGAAGAAAAATAAAACTAATCAATAATGACGTATTATATTTTGCATTCGATATTCGAATATGTATTTTGTTTGATCTCGTTCTACGAATGAAGTATATAACGTAAACTGTGCGCGTGCGTCAAGTATGACCCACCCGGCTTCACCAGTTTATGCTCGCGATTAGCCGGTGTATGTGTGTTTGATTTGTGTCGTGATGTGCCGCAGTGCCTAATTTCATTAATATTAATAGTGGTTGTAATTTAATTATTTTTATTGTAATTCTGTGATATCGGCGACGATTTATTTATTTCCATTCTTCCGCTTTGTTCCTCATTAGATATTTAATAAGACGTTTATTTTTAAAAACGTTCGCCTTGAAATAAAACCTTCCAATGGAATGCTGAGTAGGTAGGAACCACACAATTTCTTTTCTTTGGCAGCGACAAGCAGCTAGTCAAAATACTGTCTGATCATTCTTTGTTTTTGAACAAAGATTGTCATTGTTTGTTGAAAATAAACACTGTCAATTACTACTGCTGCTGCTTTTCATACGATAAAGGGAAATCCTTTATTTTGCTTTTTTTTTATGAGAATGCTACCTACAATCATTGACAACTTGTTGCCATCTTAAAAATATAACGTTTTCTTTATATTGTACGTCTTCCTTTTTATTAAATTTAGATGTAGGAAGTCGCAATATCAAACATAAGCGGCAGTTATGTAAGGGATTATTTTAGTTTAAATTACAATTTTTTGTAATTGAAAATAATGGTGTACAAAACAATTTTCTATTTCTTTATACGTTTCTCAATTTAATTAATTATAATTTTAAGTGGTCATAGTATATTTATTTACGATTGATATTTTTTGCACCTGACTTATGTAGGTATTGCTCAGTATGTATAGGTACCTATAATAATTTGTAGGTAGATAGGTAATCAAATAAGGTAGGGAAAATACTGCCGGACAATTACGTTGATAAGGCATTGAACGGATTTTACAGATCGGCTTAGAATATTTATTCAAGTTGTGCAGATGCTTTATAAATGAAACTTTTTTACATACCTACCTACCTACCTATTTTTCGCTGCAGTAAAACGGGAAACTAGGTAGCTTATCGTATTAAGCATTTATACAATAGAATTATGTTTTTATAACCATTTAAAGTTATTTGTACACCTACCTACCACAAATTAGTTTATTTTTGTGTTGATAAAAATTTGAAAATAAAAAAAATATTCCTAGCAGGTTTAGGTACACTTTTAAAGTCTCACTAGGTATACAAAAAAAAAAGTATAAATGTAGTGTTAACGCAGTAGTGACAGTCTTAAAAATGCTTCCGTGCTTTCGCAACCTCCAACTTGGGGGAGGGGAGAGGGGTGCGAAGCCAAAAGTGGTTCTGTCTGTCCGTGGATAAAAAACCGACATTTGTTTCGAAAAAAATCAAAATAGGTGTAGGTAAATTATAAAGTACCTATTAGAACGTTTTTAGAAATCTGCCGGGGTTTAAGACGTATTAGTTTTTTATTTTAATGTTTCTGGAATAAGATTGATATATTACACCTGTTGCTGATATTTCACTTGATGGAACTGCCCTCAGATCAACAGTATCTTCCGTCAATACTTGCGACATTGCGGGCGTGGCAGTTTTCGTTTTCATAAAACGGTGCTTTTCTAATAATCACACACGTTTTTCTAATAGCTATACCTCAAGAAATCTTAAATAATCTTTTTCCCTCAGTAATTTTCTTTTCGCTATAATATTAACAGTATTGATTAAATCTTTGACTTTTCAGTTAATTTTATTAGTTTCCTACATGAAAATTAATTTGCATTTATTCATGTTTTAATTAAATTGTTTTTATTACAGTTCATGAAACTAGTGCCCTAGTTGATAATGTAGCTGATAGTGGAGAAGATTCAGAAGAAGAATGGAATTATTTTAAGGGCGACGCAGCCGAAAAGAAGGGTATAAAATCAACTCAATCAGACGAAGAATTGGTACAAATAATTTTGAATTAATTTCCACTAATGAAAATAATTATTTCAAATTTTAGGTTGCTGACTCCAATATTGACAGCGACACAATGTCACAGTTAAATCCGAATGCTGCTGAATTCGTTCCGGTTTCACCAAAGAGAAATGCTGCCTCACCTCAGTTCCAAAACCTTATCAATGATCCGATCATTGCGCAATCTCCAAAGAAATCTGTCCAACCAGAAGCTGACATAAATGTTCCCAATATTCAAGATTTTGAAAAAGAAATAAAGTCGAGACCAAGTGATTTATCTACAAATGGCCATGCAGACGATGTAAACTATACTTTGTAAAATAAAATTTTGTGTATTTAAAAGTAATTGCATTTTTAGAGTAACAAACTTACATCGCAACAAATAATGGAAAACTTCTTAAATGGGAAGACTATTGAAGAGATCGAATTTCAGCCTACTACTCCAAAAAGAACGTTTAGCCCCGATCAGTTTCATTTTGGGACCAACTCAACACCTTTTACACCGGCTCGATTACTTGATCAATCAGAAGCACTATCTACAAAAGCAAATTTTGGTGACGAAACATTAGCTAGTTATATGGAAGATAAGGACCTTGAAAGCTTACCAGTTGCTGAAAAAAGTAGCAGTGTTTCTCGTAAATTAGAAGAGAATTTCGATGTTGAAGAATTAAATAAAGTTCATGTGTTGCCAGAAAACATTGACGATTATTTGTTGACGGTTAACGGCATCAGCACCACTTTCAACGATACAATTTCTGATCATCCAGATCACGATCCTTTAGCTACGGAAAAGTCTGATGCTCCTATTACGACTGATTTAGATACTTCACTGGAGAGTATTGCCGTACAGGAAACCCTAGATAAAAAAGTGCTGACACTAGAATCACAAGTTTCTAATGATTCTGAACAGTCGAAACCAAAACCAAACATTCAGGAACAAGTGTGGGCGAATATTTCTAAAGAAAGTGAACAAAGTGCTTTCGATTCAGGCACGTTCAAATATGCAAATAATGTTATCTTACAATCTCCAATTAAAGAAGAATTCCAATTGAATGAAAGTAAGGAAGCTACTGATGTATTAAAACATGCGAATCAGACAGAGTACTTACTTGATCAAAATCCAAACCCAATTTGTACCATTCCACCTACAAAATTTGCTGTGTCTGAAATAACTTCGTCACCAGAGCCGCAAGAAAGCAAAATTGCTATTGGATCATTAACTGAACTAGATCAATTAACAGTAATCCAAGATTCAGAAGTATGTAATTTACCTGATGTAGGTCAAGAGTCCATTTCATTGCAAGAAGATAACAAATCGTCATTCTCTCCACTTGCTTCTCCATCACCTCAATTCTTAGCCAAATCACCTTTACTTGAATCCCAATCTTCAGTACAGCAGCATTTGAAATCTTCATCACCGAATCCAGAAATTGAAAGAATAGATTCAGAAGTGAAATCTCCAGAAATTGAGATGGAATCATTGAAAGACGAAGCTTCTTCAGAATTAGACGTTGCATCAACTAATTTAAAAGTGGAATCTCCAGAATTGCACGATTTAGGATTTGATAAAACGCCAACATCGGAATCGGTCACAAAGTCTCCAGCACCTTCTGAATTACCAAAATCTCCTGAACCAGAAATATATCAGCTTTCAAACTCTCCAGTACCAAATATTGCGAAAACTCCTGAACCAGATTTCAATCAACTGTCAACATTATCGGAATCATTGCAATGCATTATACCATCAAATGATGGTCTATCAGCCCTCCCTGTAAAAGAGTCCCCGACAGATGATATCACTTATTCTGTTAAGGATGATGTTTTGTCACCCCCTTTGACTGCATCACCACTTGAGGTTGAAGAAACAAAATCCAAACACCTAGATACAGAATCAGTTGCCACTACAGACATTAACTCGTTCCTTAACAGAACCGGATTTTCGGATGTAGCCTCTCCTTTAAGTCCTGAATCTGAAATCGTTACATCTCACTATGTTCAACCTGAATTTGCAGAACAAACAATAATGTCTCCTTCTGAGGAAAGTAGGACAGAACCAGTTGTTGAAGAAGTGCCAAAGGAAGCTATAAAAGTCGAAGAAATGAAAGAAGTCATGGAAAAAGAAGATAAACAAGAGAAAGACGAAAAGACTATGGGTGATTCTGAAGTTGCAAGTACTGTTAGAACCTCTGTAGCTGCCACTGCAGCTGTAAACGCATTGGCAACCAAACAAGATGCTCCTGCAGCGAAGAAAGTTTCAGCTAAGATCGCTACCAAAACCACTCCAACTAAAACACCATTAAAAAGCACAAGTGGAAGTAAACCATCAAAATTATCGTCAACACCGTCAAAATCTGATAGTTCGCCAGCAACCAGACAGACGCCGTCAAGACTGCAGTCGGCAACTTCCAAAACGCCTTTTTCAGCAGCAAGAAATCTTGGCACAAAATCGCCAGTTGCAAGTAGCAGACCTAAATCTGCTACGACCACCCCAACTTCGAAATCGTTGACCGAAAAGAAATCTTTAACAAATGGCGAATGCAAAAAACCTTTAACAGTTACTTCTCTGGAAAAGAAATCTATGGTAGCTGCTTCTGCTAGGTCGGCACCTAAGGTTCCTCCCAGGAACGCCGTTCCTTCTACCAAAGCTAGTAGTATTTCAAAGACCACAGCTAGTAGTACTTCAAAATCTGTTGCAGCGCCTTCTACAAAACCTGCAGTACCTAGAACTACTGCAACAACGAGAACCGCTACAAAAAATTTGGCTTCTACAAGAACTACCACATCAACTGTAACAACCTCATCAAAAATAAGTGCCACGGCTATTAAGGTTAGTATATATAAATTTGTTTTTATTTTTGTCTGTATTTGTTTGTTAAATTTTGTCACTGTTTTGTCCTATTTCAGAGCACTATTTCAAAGACATCTACAACTTCTAAAACATCAACGTTAACAGCTCCAAAGCCTAAATCAGCAACCACTGTTCCTAGTCGCGCCAAACCTCCACTTACAAAGACTGTAACAAAAAGCAGTCCAGACACTGAAAAACAACTTAAAGAAACAGCAAATAAGAAAATTACTGCAGCTGCAGCGCGTGTTATTACCGCAAAGAAGACAACAACACATACCATTCAAAAGACAGACTCAAAGGTATGAATTTCGTTTATATATTATAGACAATAGACCCATTCTGAACACATTAATTTGGTTTGATAGGACGATCTAAATCAAAAAAAGACAAATGCGATAGAGCTACTTTTTAATTGTTTATTAATAGAGAGGATACCTAGAGGTGAACCGATCCGCCATTTTATTTTTTTATCAATTTAATTTTTTATTAAAAAACATGGTGTATACTTATGTATACCTATATGTATGTACATAAATTGGGCACAAAGTCCGAAAATGGGCATTAGTAATATTTTTTAACCCATTATAGGAATGAAGGTCTTGTTACTATCAAACCTTGAGATGGATTTTGATCTTTAGACTCGTGTAAATAACAAAACCTTGGAAAGTGCATCTGATACATGATTAAAACGACCATTTCCATTTGGTCGCATGCAAAGAACCATTTCTGGGAAACTGGGGTAGTGCATGCTGTGCATTCTCGAACACGCATGGGAGTTGCGCGTGCTTTATTTCAGTAACCACAGTGTGCAGTGTGCACCATCCTAGCATTGGCTGTTTATGTGCAACCAATGTCGGAGAAAATCGGTTTGTGCACGTGCCAAATGCTTATTCCTACTATGTTTTATCGTTTACACATCTCTAAAGTTCGTACATAAGGTTCTGTTTTGGCCGTAATAAGACGTCCATTCCTAGAATTAGTGGATAAATACTTCCAATTGCCATTTTCGGACTTTGTGCTCGATATGACACACAGGGCCTACACATATGTACATATGTCCAAGAAAATCATTTCAGGTATCCGTTTCTCAAACATTTTAGAGTCGCTAAAAAGCTAAGAAAGAAACGTCCTGACCCCCTCATTAAAATATGTTAATATTTGACTGTTGCCTATCGCTATAACAAGGGTAACAAAGGTATCGAAAGTCTGGTCAATACGTACTAATCACGCAATTGGAACACGAATAATGTGTGAAAGTAAATCAAAATAGGTAATAAAAGGTGGGGTTGAATGACAGCTACATTCCTAGGTTATATCTTTAACATCTTTAACGACAGCTGAGTTTTTCATTGAATTGTATACGTATTTATAAAGAAATTACAGTCAAAATTTAAAAAAAAAAAGAGAAAAAAACAGGTTTTGGCGTGAAAGTAAGTTGATAATATTTTTATTTACTTATTTATTTCAATGTTTAACGGGCGTTCTTTACATACAAAATAACTTACAATTAATCTGTCAAATTTAAACGGCACATCTGCGTGTCGACCAAAAGGAATTATGAGAGTCGGACATCTATAACCTTATCTATGCATCTGATCATTTGAAAGTGCACTTAAACAACACTTAACCTTCTCGACAGATTTTACTATGATTTCATTGGAACCATTGATGATATACACAAAGTCACGTGAACGCCGCCATCTTTTCATATGTAGAAAAGAACAAAAGGTTCGCTGTCTTACTCAAACAAGTACATAAATGCAACCGTCCAGACCACGAAATATAGATAAGAAGGAGGCCGAACGCAATGTTAAACGAATGGTCAAATTTCTAGTGCGACGTCCTTGAACCGATAGGGCGCGCAGCGGTCCAATAAATCTGCTCAAATTCTTGCGCGCGAACGGCTGTCTAAATTGTAGAAACTTATTTATTTTCTTATTGATTAACATCATATAATTCTGATAAAAAATATTCAAGCAAATGTAAAATAAAATCAAATCTAAAAGCAACGAATATAAATAGGTAATATATAATAATAGTAATAGTAAATAAAGTAAAAAGCAACTCCTATTTTTTAAAAGAACGAAATAGGCAGCACATGTAAAAAATGTAGGTTTTTTTCGCTTTTCTCTCATTATTACTTAAAATATAAATGTTTCTTTTGAAAACTTGATAAGGAGAACTCAAAGAGAAACATTTGAAGGTGTTTGAATTTCGTCAATTTTTAAAAATTATTTTTTTCTGTATTTTTGAAGGCAAGAATTAGAAAAAACACGGTATGGTTTAAGGACAAAATTAAAAATAACAATCAAAATTTATATAATTACAAAAAACATTTATTTCAAATAATTTAAAAAAATATTCACATAAGATTAACAAAATCTAATCTTGCCAATAACCAACAACTTTTTATTAACAATTAGGCAACGTTTCGACTGTCAATTTCGGTCATCGTCAGGCTAAACACAACATCAATTACTTTATAAGTAATACGTTATGACATAGTAAAACAAGTCAACATGTGATTAGATTTTATTGATGTTAAAATATTTTATTTATACCAACAATATTAAATTCATTCATTAAAAATTATCACATAAATTAATCATTCTTTAGTAAAACAAAGGTTCGGTCTTGTAGGTCGTGGTCGATACGAACTACTATTTCTAAACGTTTCGTTGACAACTTCGGCTGATATCTTTATATATATAGTATCATCATGCAGCACTTTTCTACTAGATTTAATTACATCTTTTATGTGGTAATATATTAAAAAATATATCAAAAAGTAAACCTAAAAAATATCAAACTTTTACTTTATTAATACTGAAGTTGTTAATAACTTTAAATTCGGTCACAATTCTATAAATTTATAAAATAAAAAAAAAATATTTTCCATATTTGAGGTTACTTACTTTGGGAGCTTTAAACAACGAAATTTTCTTAATTTTGTCGGTTGTATTTGGGCCACTAAAACAACCATTTATTGAACAGCACTTTACCATTTTTTTCGTTTTAAATTCCAACGATTTAAAAGATTTTATTATTTTTTTTCTGAAACACCGTCCCTTCTCTGACGTTTGTTTACAAACAATCAAAACAATCAGTCAGTACGGTCAGTACTTTTTTCTACCAACCGTGGCGTTCGGGTTCGCAGGATCTGAGATCGTGTAACTGTTTTTTGTTAGAATTATATATGTAAAACCCTATCCCGTTCGGATTCCTACTATCTATTCTTCGTGGTCCAGACTTTGATTATCCAGGGACTTTTAAGTCACGTGGCTCTCGGACATTTATGAAAACCCTGTCTATCTTTATGAATGTTATGTTTTAATTTAAACATAGAAGCCCAGTTGTGAAGTAAAATACAGATCGAAAAAGAGCTACAACAAAACAAATGTGTGGCCAATAGCTCTTATTTGTATGGAGACGTTTTACAGCGTTGCACAACAAAGATACATAATTGGCTGCACAGTTGCATTGTATCTTTTTAGGTGTGTATTTCTTCAGCACCAAAAACCGTAAACATACGACAATTTTGCTTATATGTATTTCGAAACCTAGCCAATTAAACGGATTATATTCAATTGACTAGTTATTTTAATGTTAAAAAGATATACAAAATGGTTTTCGCAAACGTCCCATTGGACGATTCTTCACCGAGAAAAAATTCATATCTCGGGTAATTTAAAATATTTTAAAAAAAAAAAACATTAATCAAACGCTAATGATATTCACTTTCCAACGAGCCCCGAAGGAAACCACTAGTGTTAAGCAATTTCGGCTGATTTGAGTTGATGCGTTGATGTGAGGAGATGTACTTTATTCTTATTTTCAGGAACCGATTGCAAAATTAAAATTGGATTATCTCTGTTAATACTCTGACACAAGGAAAGTAATACCTTAAATTATTAACAATACAATTATACAAATACCACTAACGTTAAGGTTTTCCTTCAGGAAAGAAAATTCACATTATTAGCTATAATTTGTCGTGATATCTTTTCTTAAATTTGAAATTACCCGAGATATGAATTGTATAAGAAAAGATTTTTTTAGCGTTTTTCCAACTTTTCTCGGTGAAGAATCGTCCAAACGAACTTCTGAAAAAACTATTTTGGAAGTTTATTTAATTGTCTACAATTTATCAATAGAATGTACTTCGTTTTATTCTAGTTTTGAAATAGATGTAATTAAGAACACAAAAAAATTGTGTTTTTTTCATAGTTTGTCGTATTTAAATATACCCGGCCTCAACAGCTGTTGTGATTTATGTTTTATGGTCTATCATGTATGCTTGCTTATACATGATAGAAGTCGCTTTGCTGATAAATATTAGTGCACAAAGAAATTTTTATTATTACCTGGACTAGAAGGTCACCTTCGACAGGCTAAAATTTAGTTCATTCCCCTTAATAATTATTCTTAAAAGTTATCCGGTAATTCGAAGGTTAATCAAAAAGAAAAAATTCTACCATATTATAAACGAAAACATTAAATAAAAGAATGGAATAAGTTTCACCAATTGTTTATTGTACTCAACAATATTGTTTCGATCTACGTGATCATTATCAAGAGTATAAAATAATTATTAAACTAAAAAAACATTAGTTTAGTATATTATTAAAAACGAAAGAAGATCGAAACTATTCTAAATGTGTAATTTAAGTAAATTTTATAATAATAATAATAATAATAATAATACTGTAATTTATATGTTTGTAGGGTCCTGTTAATAAACCTCACGTAACGAAAACTACGACCTTTAAATCGACAGTGGGCAAGAAACCTGAAGCAGTTCATAACGCAAGCAATAAATTAAAAACAACCACAACAACCACGAAATCCGCAAAACTCGAACAGAATGGAATAGTGAGTCAAGTTGAAGAGATCACAACTATCAACGTATCATCAAATAGCAGTGAACCTCAATTGATTAAAGACTTATCTCCTCTTAACGATAATGCACAATTTCTCGACAATGCTAAGCTTTCGGAGGCAATGGAGAATTAATAAAAAAAAAACAGACTGAACGATCACTATATTTTAATAATTACATTATACTAATATTTATTACTAATAAGGAGTTTTTATATTTTAATGTGTTTACTATGATGATTATTATCAAATAATGTTGGTGTGTATCATATTTTGAGCTGTGGTTAATATTTAGGACTGAGTTTCTTACGACGTGAACAGCATAAGAACTGTATTTGTTTTTACTAGCTTTTATATACATACATACATAATACTATACTTAATACTTATACATATATTTTAAAAAAATGCAAAAAATTGCATCTTTTTTAAGTTACTAGCTTCGCTTATTTAGAGTTTCTCTTTGTGATTGGTAAAAATTGCACTTGTAAATATATTTAAATTATTAAATTTGGCCGCGTCTGGTGCTACTGCAAACAGCTACTTCTAGTATTTTTTTTATTGAAGTTGGTTTTTAACTATACATTTTATTATCATTTGGTGTTCTCTATATTGCGTATCATGTTTATAAAATGTGTGATGCTTTATCTAACATATTTTCGACCGTAGTTTTTAGAAACTCGAATTCTTCCTCTTTCTCTTAAGAAACCGAATTTGGTTGAGGTTTTTACACATGTTAATTTCTTTTATATTACTTGCGTTATTTCAAGCTTAACAATGTCGAGTTATTGTCATTTTGTATTGCTGCTAAGTTTTGTAAAGATTCAAATTATTATTTATTTATAGTGAATTGTATTTTTAAAGCACTTAATAAACATTCATACCCTACAATAAACGTTTTTGGTATGTAGGCTTTAAAATTTAGTAAATAAAAATTTAATTTATTGTAGCGGAATACATTTAACTAGAAAATTAGTTAGTTTAGGCCTCCCTCTATACAAAGTGGACCTATTTCGATGTTTGTCTACTGGGGAAATCCAAAAGACAAATATTGAGTTAAAATTATAATATAATAGAGTAGAACACAATTACACTTTCGTAATATAGCATAAAATAGGATTTTTTTTTAATAAGAATTATACTTGACAATGCTTTTAATTCGATAAACCATTTTTTCATCTTTTAAATAATATATATTATATGGAGCCACTATTGTTTTGTAGGCTTCATTTTGCTTTTATGTTTGTTTATAGCATTCCTATCACCTTTATTCTTTTCTCATTTGAAAGTTTGCAATTTTGACATGCACCTTCATAATTACAACCTATAATTAGAAATATATGTTTAAATTGTTATCCAAAAAAAAGACAATTTTATTTTTGCAATCTAATAAACAAAATTATCTACTAGGACACACCAATCACTCAAACTAAACAGTCTCGAACTTAGACGGGACGACGAGAGTTGGAGTCTCATATATACGTAGTACTCTAATAAGTAGTTTTTTTTTAATTAATAAAACTGACTTCTTTTTGGAAACAAAGTTTAATAATATTCGAATTATGAAGAAGAAGTAAGTTAATATTTGGTACTTTAATATAACAACCAAATTTAAATGACTGACATCTGCTAAAAAAAAAAAACATAAAGCTACAAAAATATTATTTTTGTTACTCGACATTTACACAACATAAGTGATGCCACATATTATCTATCTTTCAAGACAAAAAAAGTCAAGTAAACGTTTTAACGAAAGCATAGTGAGTTATGATTGCCATTTAAAAGAAATACCTAGAGCTTTATTATTTTATTTTTTCTGTACGCTTCTGTTTTCCACGTAACAGTTATTTAGTTAATAAAACAGTAAGATATGGACATCTTTTTAGAACTCGGAAAAAACAAAAGACTAAGCAATTTTTTGAAAGTATCAGCAGATTCTTCTATCTCTCGCGGTTGCCGAGCTTCCTTAAATAGGTAAACATCGAAAATGGCTTAAAAATATCAAGTTTGAATAAAGGCGCCTCACTCGCCGTGGAACAATTATAAATAAAATGAAAATATATATAATAAACAGAAAATTTCTTCCTGTTAAATTCATAAAAAAGATTATTTTTAAATGAATTTAAACATGTTAATCGCGCTCGTTTCAGAAATAGCTAATAAAATTGTAAATTCTGTTTCATTTCATATGGTTTGTTGTATGTTCATAGATACTTTGCACCCCAGTTTCTTCTATTAACAACACTCAACTTTCAAAATGTTCGAATAAAAGTTGAGATTATTACCGAAAATTCCAGTTTTATTTCTTGTGTTTTTTATTTTAATAAGTAATACAAAATCGTTATTTTTTAATGGATAATGATTTAAATGATTTTGTAAGTAAACTCAGAATTTCCAAACTGTTTGAAGTACTACCGGACCTCAGTAAAACATTTCGCCTCAGATAATTCTTGAAATAAATGCTTTCTTGCTTATTCATTAATTAGGATAAGGAATTTTTTAACAACAAAAATTTTTAAACACAAAAGAATTCATAAAATATAATGAATCGTAATAACTTTCATCGATATTAATTTTAAATTAATTTAAAAGAATTTTCAATGAAAATAAATTTGATTACAGCGTTTCACTTTTTTTTATTTGTTTTGTTTCATTTGATTTTATAAAATTTCGTTGTTAAAAAATTCAGTAACCCAATTACTGATCTAAAAAGGATTGTGGTTTTAAATATTTTATACTTTGCGCACTTGTAAGCTATGGTTCCTTAGACATCATAATTTAAGAAAACCTTTACTTTATTTACTGTATATCATAATCATAGGATTCTCTCCAAGGGCGTCGCCAGCCAATGGGCTAGGGGGGGCAAATTCCTAAAATTTTTATATAGTATTATAAAAGGCATGGATATTACAATTAGATTATTATAAATGTGCTTGTTAGCTGGCACTGTATTCTGTCATCACGAAATCTAAAAATTTTAATCTAAATTTTAGGAAGTTAATGTTATATGAACAAAATGAGCTTAGAATACGAAAATATACTTAAATTATCAAGTGAATTATTATTTAAGGGCAATAATGTTCATTATTATAAGGATTATGATTATTCTTTAGAAACATCACGATATGCTGGCCTAAAAATTGCCGACTGTATTTTGCAGATCAGTTTTATTGCATGGTCTACATTGACATAAGTAAGTACATACTTCTTTTTTTAAGTCCGCACACCGAGAAACTAGAAACTAATACGAAAATGAGTAAATTTAAGAAAAAGGAGTTTTCTCTTCAAGATCCAGGATAAATATTGATCCCTATCACGCCATTCAAGTATCCGGGATAGTAGACATATCAGACCGAATAAAATATGTCGGCCTGTTTCTTTTATTAATAAAGTATGAAAATTCACACTTAGGTACGCTAAAGAAAATCAAAATCCTCGATAACAGCGAAACATGATTGCTTTTTGTTAACAACTAACTTAGTTATAAATATTTTCCGCTTATTGAATCTGCCAGTACCTACTTGGTACCTACCTACTGGTGTGTCTTAAATTCGACAGTTTAAGACATCCTCTTAATATTAATTTTAATTGTGAATCCGAATTCGAAGTACCAAAGGATACTGGCATTAAATTAAATTAAATACGGTATAGAAGCTTGACAGTAAAAAATTTTTTTTAATATTTCAGTGAAAGAATAAATTTACTTTTTTAGTTTCATATTTACAGTTCAAGTTCAGTTACAAATTTTACAGAAAGTTGTACTAAGATTACGAATTATTTCTTTACCCTTTGACAATGAAAAACGGTATCGTCAGAAGTGCCTGACAAAGAATTTAACGAATCAAGTGTTAACACTCTTTTTCGAATCAAAGTGATTTAGTCCATGGTCACGTTGTTTTCGGCCCCTTAACTATCTGTCACTCTTGGTATGAGACTCTTACGGTTAATCATCCCTACAAGGTTACTAAAGAGGTGCAGTTTATGACCTGACGAGGCAATGAAACGAAATATTTAGTGACACAAAAATGAACTGTTATAAAGAATCCTATTTACATGCTTCAATACGTAACAATTTGATTATAATTTTCAATCGCTAGGGACCCCCCTTAGCGACGCCCTTGATTTTCTCTATTATGCATTTCATATGTCTATGATTTCATGTGTTGGCACCACTTGGCATGTGAATCCTAACCTACTAAACTTATCTAATGGTTCTAATATGGTTGGTGGATATATAAAAGGCCCACCTCTGATTGGTCAGTGCAGATAATGGCGGGCCTTGGTTATTTAAAATCAGCTTTTATTAACATGAGAGTTGTATTTGAAACACCATTTTAAATTCTAAAGTATTGTTAAAATGTTTAACAAACCTAAACTCAATCCGTTACTTAATCGAACCACATGCTTTTTGGTAATGAATGTCAAATCGATAAGCATTCAGCAATCTAACTTCAATTTTTTTTGAGGATTTACTACAAAAAGCATTAGGTAAGATTAGGTTATGAGTTCAGTTTAGGGTACATGACGCATAATATTTTGACAGCTGTTTAGAATGGTATTTCAAATACAACTCATTATTTAAAGTTGTCATTTAAACAACCCGCAACTGTATTGCCAAATCAGAGATACGTCCTAAACATATTAACCAATCACGTAAAAACCATTCAATCATTAGCTAAGTATAGTGGTTTATTTGAACCTACTAGTCTTATTTTTTCGAGTCCAATTGTCTGTCATTCGTATGCGCATGATCAGTAGGAAAACGTATTCACGAATAATTGCTCGAATAAGGACACTGCCGCGGCCGCGTTCAATAGTTGTTTCTAGCACCCTTTGTGTGTCTCGTGTCGCACGAGGTGCGCTTAGCACCCCATTTTTAAAGTGATAAAAGATGCTTCAACAATATTGTTGTCTAGTATTTTCGCTACAATGATTAAGTGTTTTAGTTAAAATTACTCCATCATCATCATTTTTTATTTATTCACGTCAATTGACCAATATAGGTGAATTTGTTTGGTTGTTTGTTTTTTCGTGTTATCTTGCACCGACATATTTAAAAAATGAATAATACAAGTGTTGAAAAAAAGGTTTACAGGCTAGTCCTTACAGGAGGTAAGTTGGTTTTTTTATTGTCTTTAATACCTATTTGATTTTAGAATTGTGCTATTTTTAAGACCACGTGTTTTCCTTATGCTTGCAATTCTTTGTGATATTAACCTTATCAAAAAACTATAAAAATTAACTTCTTATTTCTCTTCTGCAATCATTGCTTCCAATATTTACAATATTTAATACGTTTAAATATTGAGTTGTATTAGGAACAAATGTATTTTTTTACAATAGGTAATTAATAATTTACGTTTTTACAACAATTAGGTATTTTAGTTTGTCGTCATCTATTTGGTTTATTTATGATGAATAATATTTAGCCATTTCTATTTCCGTCAATTACAATACGTAACACATAAAATATAAAAATCATCCTTTCGGACTATTTAAAATATTGCGATTTTGACTGTTTTATGGAAGGTTTCATAATCATGAAAATAATGCTGAATATAACGAAGCACAAAAAGTTTAATAATAAATAGTGGATAACGAATAGCAGCATTTCAATAAATTAATCATCTAATTAAACTCGTTGTTTGTTTGTTTCGTTTGATTTCAGTTGTTTCAAGCTTATAAATATTCTGCAGGCATTTTTGATTCTTCTGACTTTTTTTTTGTACTTAACAATAATATTCTTTTACAGGTCCCTGTGGTGGTAAAACAACTGGCCAAACAAGATTATGCACATTTTTCGAAAATATGGGTTGGAAGGTAAGTTTTAATTTTCAGACGTTATTGTAAAAAGAACTTAAAATTTCTAATACAAAAATTGAAAAACATCTGCTAAATCTGTGAAATACGTTTTTAAATCTTCAATGTATTTTTTCTTTATTCTTTTTATTTCATTCTAAGTTATTTTCATAAATTTAAATTATGTTTTTTTTTCTGTTATTTTTTTACTTTCTTTTCGTTTTTGAATTATTATCTAAATAGCCTTAACCATTTTATTTACCTAACTTGAATACATGAGTACCTATATTCATCGGTAAGCATTCATATCGTGGTATTGATTGCTTATAAAGATTATTTTTACAGATTCTTTTTGTGATATATTTACCTAATTTAAAAATATGAAATAAACTGAAGGGGCGTTTTAGCAGAAATATGACTGAAATGTTGCCTAACTAGTTTGTTACTAATTCATTATGAAACAACTAATTTTTGACTGTTATCATTTTGCCATTAACATCGGTTATTGTAGTTAAATTGTGAAGCAAGCGGAATCCACTAAATGTTAACCTGATCTAGTGTTTTTTTGTGTTTTTCACTCATTTTTTATAAATACCTATAATGAATTTTTTATCGTTAGGCCATTAGCATTTATTCTGTTAGCAAAATGTTACTAAACCTTACCTTTTTTTGGTTGGGAGAAATAATTATAATTTGATGAAAACCCTTTCTTTTCACAACAAAAAATAGGGTTTTTTTAACCAAAATCGTCACATTCCGCCCCGTCTCCCCATATAATGAGTAAATTGTCGTGAGCTCCAATACTTATACCTATATTTTTTTGGCACCTGTAGGTAAATTACAATTAAATCCTCCTTAAAGGGTTGGTAAAAAAATTGTTTACATGGTATGTAAATAAAAGAATTACATGAAAAATTTATATCTTATTTAATTCCTTGTAATGAATTTCCGCAGTCTAAAAAAATTGCTGGGAGAACCGATGATAATGGCGTAATTAACGATAATTATAAAGAAATCATTTTATTGGTACAAAATTGTGAAAAGCAAACAAAACAATTAGATTACGTTTTAGAAGTCAGCAACAATCCAACAATCAGCGTAACCGTAGAATATTCCTTGTTTTGATAACTTAAGAGTTTAAAAATGTTAGTAAACTTAAAGAACTGATCTTTATTATTAATTTTTTAGACTTTTTGGTAGGTAAATTCATCATTAAACAGCATTTGAGCAATACACTCTAATTTAATAAAATTTGAAAGTTTCTTCGGGTTTTATTTTACATGCAATGGGAATCTCTGTCACATCTTTTATTAACATTTTTTAAAATTTTTTTTTATTGTGTTCTAAAATGATAATGACAAATATGTATATACGTTTTCAAAATATTCCATATATCAGCAAATATTGTACTATTTAACTACAACTAGGCTTCTGCGGCTGATGTATACAGAATAAAATGAAGTCATTTAATTATAAGGACTGAAGATTATATTCCTTTACCAGTGCGGTGGTAATTATCTAATAATACACAATAATGTCTCTTGTCAGATGTAGCTACATTCGTAAGTAGGTATTATGTTATCTACTAGAAATAATAAATAAAAAATAAAAACGTCTAGCATTCTGCACTAAAATTAAAAACATATTATTATTTGTAAGATGATTCGCAAATAATAAAACATAAATCACAACAGTTATTGAACTGGGCAAGCAACCAAAAATATAAGAATATAATTTTTTGTTTTTTTATTTAAGTATACGTTAGACAATAACAAGTGAATGAAACGCGTTTTTCACTACTTACAGAATGGATTGTTTGAAAATCTGATTGAACGATTTTTCATCGAGAAAAGTCTGTTTTCCATCTAACAATCATCGTCTCGATTCGTTTGTAACAGAAAGGAAAAATGTAACGAGTCTTTCTATCAATGAAAATTTTGTGCTGTACAATTTATTTATTTACTATTACTACTAGATACATACCTACTATACAATAATACATTAACAACTTAAACATAAACTTATAAACGTAAACACCACAACTATGTTGATAAACAATTTATGTAACGGAATATTTGCATTACTTACGTAACGTTTGTTTACATCATGTTCCACACTTCCCAGTGCAGTGTACACCCGCCGGGGCGGAAAAATTTCGATGTTTGTATAGAGTAGTGTTTTTCAATCTGTAGGTCGCGACGCTTTATTCGGGGGGGTCGCTGGCAAAAGAAAAAAGGCAAGGTTCTACGTTCTACACAATTTCAGTGAGAAGGATGGAAATCAAATTATTTTCCAACTGAAGTTTGTTTCTCTTTTTGGTTTTAATGTAACGAAAGGCACTAATAATTTTAGAACTTCCCTTGCCAGCTCTGGATATTCTTGTTTACTTTTCACCCAAATGCTTTCGATTTAATAAACAAGTATTTTTTATTGCTTAATTAAAAACCGTATCCGGTCTCAATAACTGTTGTCACTTGTTTTATTATCTACGAACTATCGCAAGAATGGTAGCACAGTGGATTTGCTATAAATTTTATTGAACGAAAAAAATCGATATTGTCTAGACTAACACTGTTGTATTGTACATGTCAATGATTTTTTAAAACAATACCCGTCTCGGGTTACCTTTTTTATAATTTATTTTACATCTATTGAGATACAAATGATGGGCATTTTTCACGGATTTAGCAATTACTTAATGGTTACTTTTCAGTATTTTCACTTTTTTGATTTTTTGTTGTCCATTAAAAAAAAAAAACATTCCTCTTTTTTTCTTGCTCCAAAATTTCTGAGAATTAATCATTATAACAAAAAAATCTTTATTCTTATTTATACTTTGTATGTTGGTAATTATTAGTTTAATATACATATTTCGAATTATTATATCATACATGTATATAGTTATATAAAGAGCTATTGTACAATTGATATTGTGTGTGTTCTTACAAAGGAAAACGTTTAACTGTTATGTAATTACAAACCCTCATTTTTGAAATGAAACACACACTTTAAATAATCACTTTTCCTTGTAAACTTATAAATTCATGTTATCAAACAATGTTATATTGGTTTCATTAATTTATTATGATTCTCTTTTTTTAGAAAACAATATCAAAAAATAGTATATTGAAATTTGAAATCCAACAGTAACTCGAACTGACATTGAATACAGTTTTACCAGGCATTTATTATTAAAATATTTAATGATTAATTGTAGATAATTTATCCACATATTTATTTTATTATATTATTTTCTTTTCCTTTCTTCTATTGCCTATCACACGCTTGTAATAAGACCAAATTTTCAATTTTATATTAACAGTAATTCCTCGTGATCGTAGGTTGTATATATCGTTGAGAAATGAAGATGATTTTTAAATTTGTATTTGTTTTATCCTTGTTAAGTTAGGTAAAATTATAGAGAAATAATATTAGGTGTTCAAACATTTTACACATATTGAAATTTTGCAACACAATTATATTTGAAGAGCAACCGAAAGTTTTTAATATCGAAAATTCATATTTATAATAAAAAGTTTCCTGAACTAAAGATTTGAAACCGAATATTTATTTTCTTGCAGCTTGTGAACATCCGGGTTGTTATTATTCTCAATGTACAGTGTGATTCTTTTTTGCATTTGCATACAAAGTATAAAAAAAAGTAAAATATTTTGGTTACTGGAAAACCAAGTTCCTTGTTTCACATAGCTTACATTTTGTTCTTATTGAAATCAAGAACTATGATTTTCTGGTGTCCGATCCTTTGTGTTTGTTTGTTAAAATATTTTGGGGGGTTACGTATGTCTATGCCATTGCATCCCTTTCTTGCAGGTATTTCGGGTACCTGAGACCGCAACCGTTCTCTTGAGGTACGTAATTTCCTATAATTTTATTATTACCTTTTATAAGTTTGTCTTAATATAGCACCCACAATAGAAATTCAATTTAACATTATTGAAATTTGAAACAGGTCGAATTGAAACAGAAAATATACAAATTAAAAATCGATAAACAATCCAGCACATCACAATTTCCCGCAAACTATTTTTTTAATCTGCTCCAAAATCATACTGTATTAAGTATACTTACGGAACAATTGTCCTTAGATACGTCATATATAAATCTTTTACATACATATAGACTATTATTTGCCATATCAATCATGATTTTTTTTACATTTACCAAAAAAGTTCGAACTTATGTAAAAATTATTCCTAAAAATTGAGCTAATGACATGACGGTTCATATTTAAAATTAAATTGGCAATATTTATGATAAAGGTATCAATTTCTTAGGTTTATTTTAAAATAATAATTTTTCAGTGTAGGTACTTTAATCAATTTACACACAATCGCAAAATAATTTCTGAAAACAGCTAATGAAATTGGAAATTCTTTTTCATTTTATACAGACCGTATAGAACAGCGTCTCTAATCTGGGGGTCGTTTTCAGGAAAATGGAGGATTGCGTTTTTAGTAAAATAGACCAGTACCCTTTATTATGGCGATCGATAAACATCAAATTGACATATGTATTTTTGTGAAGAGGGTCGCAACGTTTCTTTCTTAGTTTATAACTATTTAGATATTTTATTTCACAAGAGGCAGTTGTAAAAACGTTTCAAATTTTTCACACCCTTATTTCTTCTCTAAACAATTCTATAATCAATATCAAAAGGTTCGCTCAGAGTTGAGATAATTACTAGAAATTCTTTCTTTTTTTCCCGATTTATTTTACTTATATCATCAGGAAATTGTTATTTTTAAATGATAATGATTTTAGTGATTTCATAACTAAAGTTAAAATTACGAAAATATTTGATACCGCAAAACTAACATTTTCGCATATTAGAAAAACTAATGCCAACGTATAAGCTGAGGCACACTATACATAAAATTGTAGCCGCGGGATAATGTGCAACTGGAGCAATCTTTACCCGAGTCCCGTGTTCCCAGAGCACATGTTAAAACTCAAATGTACCCTACAAGCAAACGAATGTAGCTTACCTATTTATGATCGTTTGGTAGACGGCGATATTAAGTTAATTTCAAAATATTTAACAAACCTAAACACAACAAAATATGCTCTCAGGTCAGTATTCTGTCGAAACCACCAGACACGGATCGCAATTTCGAGCTGGTTGGCTCTCATCAGCGTGCCGCAGATGGTTCCGACAGAATACCGACCGACCAAAGCCTCTCCTTACTAGAAGTGGATTCAATAATGACCTGAGAGCATATTTTGTTCTATTTAGGTTCGCGTGCCTTTCACGCAGTCGTAGCTATGCGTAGGTCTGGTTCAGCAAGCATTGCCTTAATGAAAAGGTATCTTGTTGAACACTACAGTACCTATTATTAAATAGCGTTTACCATAGATGGCGCTATAGTGTCATCTTTGGTCTTTATTGAAACCTAAACTTAACCAATAACATAAGCTAACCTTAGGTTTTTGTAAAAATCTTGAGAGAAAAATGCACGGCATATATTTTGCATTGTATTTACTTGACTCATTATATGGCATATTGTGACAGGAGATTATATCGCTTCTATTTTATGATTACCTTTCTAATTAACCGTTCACTTCGGGTGCCGGTTTTAATAGCGTCGCGCCAGTTGTATGAGTGTCATTTGCGTGCAAGTTAATTTTTATTTCACTAGTCTAAAACTCTAAATTCCATTCTCTTTCGTGGAATTCGGATTTTTGCCAGTCTTAATTGTAATTTTTTATAAAATTAAATTGAATGTATCCAGGATACAAAAACGTTTTTAACAGAAAAAGGTGCGTGTTAAACCAAAACAAGTAAATAAAAAGGTTTAAAAGTTGCCAAGACGTTTACACCACTTTATGAAAGGCAATTATGTTTAAGATTAGATTTGACGTGCAAATAAAACAAGTAGGTTTTTTCATGTGATTTCTCGATCTTGGCAAACGAATCTATTTTGGCTCTTTTTCTAGCCAAGTTAATGCACTTTGCCCACGAAAATAAACATCACGGGACTATACCCGCCCATTTACGCATATTTAACCAATAGTTTGTTTTACTTTTTTTTGTTATTGAAAACGATCTTAGAGAGTTAAAGAAAATCTACATGATTCAATGTACGAAAATGTTAAAAGGTTTTTAAAGTACGTGACTATGGAGGCGATAAGCAAACTGATCAAACTGAATAAACGATAATTTATAGTTCCTTTACTTACTTTTTATTAATTTACCTAAAAGATTGCTTTAATTCAATTTTAACTAACTCTTCACAAATGTTTATTTCAAAAAGCAAAACATTATGTATATCAGTATTTACCCTCATTAATAAACATATTATTAAAAATTGCGGAAGATGGATACAAATTAGATAGTGAGAAATTTTTTATGCAACTCGATCTGGGACACCATCACGGTTATTAAACTCAGTTGCCACGAACCAATCAGAGCGCACTAGCCGATGACGTATCTCAGAATGTACAGCGTAGAGGAAATATATGCGAAGTAAATTGCAACATGAAATATAATTGAAATTTACCGGCTTTTTATTAGTTATATCGTATTAAAATATATTTAAACAGGTGCTTCTATGTATTTTTAAGAAAATGTTCATGTATGTTATTAATAATATGTAATTATATTAATTGACAATTTGCTTAAATTTCTTCAGCTTCGAACTTGTCGCTGTTATTTTTCGTTCCAAAGATTTTTCCTGAAGTTGTAAATTTAAATACTTAATTCTTATAAATATTCTTTAGCGGCTAAATTCATAGATGATACTTGAATCAGCTGTATCGCATTTTTTTTAAAAGAAAACGTGCTGTTCTTTTTGGAATATTAATTCCATCCCTAATTCTCTTGTTTCTGTGAAATTTATTAAAGAGTTTTTCTGATTGTTTAACTAAATTTAAAAAAGATTCGAAAGGTTCAATAAGTCCCCCAAAGGAAAGATATTGCAACCACGGAGGAATTTGTTGATGATTAATATCTACACATCTGGGCGTTTATCACATTAATTATAAGTGAATTATTTATAATATGGCAACACCCGGGTGCGGGTGGTTACAATACCCATTTGGTTCATATCCTACCAGTATTCCTTTCCACGATTTATTGTCAAATTTTGACTTACTGGTTTTACTGTGCACATAAACAGTAGAACCAAAAACTGTTAAATATTTTATTTGTGGTTTCATATTGTGCCACATTTCGTATGGTGTTTTATTTTCTTTTGTGGCTTTTGTTGGTGTCATATTTATTAAATACGTGGCGGTGAGCACTGCATCACCCCAAAAAGCCTTATCTAGACCTGCACCTATTACAATTGCTCGAGCTTTCTCGACAATAGTCCTATTCATACGCTCAGCTACACCATTTAGTTGTGGGGTTCGTGGAACAGTTAAATGGTAACTAATACCTTTTTCTTTACAAAAATCTTTCATTTCATTAGATAGGTACTCTTGACCATTATCACAATATAAATTAACGACTTTCAAATTAAAATGAGCTTCTGCTTTACCTACATAATCTTGAAATTTTGAAAATACTTCTGATTTGTTTGTCATTAAATATATTACACAATAATGAGTGAATTGGTCGATAAACGAAACAAAATAATTTTTACTCGTAATTGTAGACGGAGTGATCGGACCATTTACATCTGAATGCACTCTAAATAACGGCCTTTGTACATGACTTTTAAGTTTTTCTTTATTAAACGGCAGCCTTGCTTGTTTACCCTTAATACATGTCTCACATAAACTGTCAGTTGCTACTTCATTTATCATTTCCTTGTTTTTCAATTCTAAGAATTTATTTTTGCTAATATGTCCTAAGCGTTTATGCCATAATTCATAATCGGTTTTGATAACGTTAAACATTCCTATTTGGCTATGTCAGTTTTAAAATCGATGGTTATTAAATTGTTTATTGACTTACCCTTCATCATCATCTTACCATCTTTGCAAATTTTAACACCCCCTGGACTGAATATTACCGTCAATCCAGTACTTTGTATTTTTCATACTGACAGCAGGTTGTACGGCACATCAGGTGAGTAAAGTACGTTGTGCAGTTCTCCTCTTACACCTAGATCGCTCATCACTTTTAATGTTCCCTTCTTTGTCGCCGTGATGTAAGTCCCATTCTTCGCAACGGATATTTTTATCGGATTCCTCAACTCCTCGAATTTACTGGTAAGGTCTACTCGATTAATTATATGATCAGATGCTCCGGAATCCAGTAAAAAATGTAATCTTCTGTCTTTCGTTATTAGCTGCGCTGTAGTCTCCAGTCATGTATGCAAATCCTGATGATTCTGAATCTCCGCTTAACTTTATTGTTTGTAAGGTTCTCTTTTGTACATTTTCTTTGCGTTGATGGTCTCTGTTGCAGTAATAGCACTCGCTTCTTCTATGTCCTTTTCGTCCGCAATGATAACATCTTCCCCCAAACGATTTTCCATTCGACTTAAATTTATTGGAACGTTTTCTTGCAAATTTGTTAGAAACAAACTTTGTAGGTTTTGATGACTTAAAGATATATTTATTTCTGTGATCATTTATTTTCTCTACGTGTAAAACTTTTGTACTTGTGTCACCATTTTCTGTTGCTAATTTCACTTCATGTTCTAATAGTCTCAACTTTACGAATGCCAAACTTAATTCATTTTTCGTCAAAGTCTCAATTGCTGTAGCCACACCATCGTACGATTTCGGAAGAGTTAACAGTAGCTGAGTTATCTTATTAGATTCGTTAACTTTTGCGCCAGCTCCTAATAATTCCTCAATTAATTCATCAAATAACGAAAAATGTTTTGACAGATTTCGAAACATATCCCTCGCGGTGTATTCTGGTTTCCCATACGTAATTAAAAGTGAGTCGGATAAATAGTTCGTTATAATGTCTTTTGCACTAATATTTGCCTGTGTCCATTCAATTGTTCTTTCCACTGGAGCTTCTTCATCGATTACATTTATAATATTTAAATCAGTTAGCATGGAACGAATTCTATATTTCCATATAGTATATTTTTCACCATTGAAAATTTTAATGTGTCTCTTACTTTTTGCTTTCTCCATTTTTATCACCAATTCTTTTTACACTTACACAAAAATGTTAATCAGTATATGAAGTTCAAACTTAACACAATAAGAATTTAAACGCACTAGGTTATTTATTTAAACGAATGAATTTTTATTTTAAACACTGCACGTAACTGGGCCCATAACCTATTAGGATTATGGGATAATTAAATAATTAACACAGTAAAAACGTTTTATATCTTTTATTTAAAGCGCACTCGGAAGATGCAAACGTATTCTTTTGGAGTCAATATAAAACTAAACTACATGCGTCATGCGTGTATATTTTAGAGTTAAAGCCCTTTAAAAAGGGACCATCAGACTAAACACATTAATTATACTTTTTGTATGTTTCTGTCAATCGGCACGCCTCGATATCGTACCCTTCTTGATTTCCTAAACTTAAGTCTAGGTCCATTAAAGTGAAACAATAAACAACCAGAATTTTTGGAACATTTTAACTATAAAAACCAACAGTAGTAGAATTATTTTTATTAAATTATAACAATTTAGGAGTTCGAAAAATGGTCATAAATCATTACTTACTTTGAATTACTTATATATTATTACTGGCGTCATTATTAATCGCAATTATATAATATTGATAATAGGTAAGTAGGGTACATACAAGCTTATGTATCTATAATGACAATGGCTATGGAAACGTAAAATATTTTTGGTTAGTTTTATGAATTATCTATATACGGCATGTATACAATCCCTTAATTTAACCTACCCTTAGGCACTAGTTCAGTTTATCAAACACTTTTAGTATGGTATTTTAAAAGTAGTCTATTACTAAAGAAAACTACAAGCGAGTAGCAGACATACTAGCTATTGGCGTCGACTAAGTCGCCCGTAGCTCGTACATTCTGAGCTACGTCATAACTTAACCAGACCCCTCTTACCCGCGCCTACAAGCTGATCGAACTAAGACAACCGTATTATGTAGTTTAATAACCGTGGGACACCAGGAATTTTTAGATATCGAATTATAAAATGTTTTGGATGACTACGGCCCATGGGGGCTGTAGGTTGCTCACCCCTACCCAAATGATTTTAAATTAAATTTTTTTTTTTATTGTTTTTGTTAACATTTGGCAGTAATTACAGCATACAAAGTTGTTCGTATAAGTTACGAATCGTCGGTCGGGTCAGTTTATTGCATGGACACGACAACTTCTCTTTTGTTAGGGTTTTGCAGGTATGCGCGGTGCATGACCGATAGGTTGTTTTTCCCATCCAAATTTTTACCCTCGTCCCTCCAATCCGTACAGTAAGTATGAAAACATTAAAAAAAAAGACTGTTGTTGTCCTTCCGATGTTGTAACAAATCGAACTGGAGATTTAAGTGTCTATAGTTTTAAGTTGTACATAAACTTGTTTGTTAATACAACAGTTTTATTCATCTTATAATTTGAACTAGTCACACAAAATTAATTTGGCGTGCGACAGCGAGTTCTAAAAAACAGCCAACATAGAGAAATTCGCCACTGTTTGAACAAAATTAGTTCTTGTCCCCTAACAGATACGATTGATAGTAACGGATGATTTCCATACATGAAGGTGGATGAGAAAAAATAACGGTACGTGCTTAAGACTGCAAAATCATAAGTAAAAATCTCTTTGGTAATCGTAATGTCCAAATATTAATGTACGACAAATACACATTGAGATAGCTATGAGTTTTCTTGACAGTAGCTATGATGAAATAAAAAAAATTGTGTGTGTACTTATGTACTCACGTAAGAATAAATTAGAAGGCGTAATAATACAAAAATAACAAGTAATGCAGTGCGTATATTAGAAATAGTAACAACACGAAAACAAGTCATTAAATTTAAAAATTATGGTAAACACTGTGCATTCAATGCTAAAATACACAAGTACCTACACAAAATTAATTCGTTTTCTAAGTTTATGTCTATTAATATATACCCAAAATATATAAAATAAATTATTTACCATCTAATTGACTACTATTTACGTATATTTAATTATTTATTGAACAATAATGCAAAAATTTATAATAAACCTATAAAGTAAATAAATAGTGCATCGACAATTAATCTCAAATCAGATTAGATTATGAACGATTGACGAGGAAGTGTTTATACATATTGATATGTATAGAAATATTGACGTTTCATCTAGGATAATTTATTAGCCATTAGGTCTTTCCCTAGAGCCCTAAGCCGACCTGTTTAAGTTGGTTTTGCCACATTTATGTGTAAACTTGTAAGAAATGATTTAAACCAGATGGCTTCTCTTGCACTTTCAAATAATGCTATATACTCTGCTTCTGTTGATGAAACAGCTACAGTATTTTGTTTTCTGGTATTCCAGGATATTGTGCAATTTTGAAAAGCTTTAAATAAGTATCCGGATGTGCTTTTTCGATCTGTATCGCTACCTCCTCAATCGGAATCTGCATAACCTATTAAGATATGTTCGTGATCACCTTTTACATAAGTTAATTTTAAATCAAGACTGCCTTTTATATACCGCAATACCCTTTTTAAATATTGCCATAACAGTTTATTATTTTTACACTGATATCTGCTTAATATGTTAACTGCATATGATAAATCAGGACGTGTGCATACCATTGCATACATTAAGCATCCTATCAAATTTTTACACGGTGCATTATAGTATTCATTTGATTCTAAACCAGCATAATCTAATTTTGAAGGTAAAGGGGTTTTAATCGGTTTACAATCTGACATATTAAATTTTTGAAGAATCCTTTTTAAGTAAATAGTTTGGTTAAGTGATAATTTAGACTTTGTTCGTTGAATTTCTATTCCTAAAAATAATTTAATATCAAATAAATCTCTCATTTGAAAATGTTCGGTTAAATATTTTTTAAAATTTTGCATTGTGTTTGAATTTTGGGTTATAATCACCAAATCGTCAACATACAACAGGACATAAATATTGCTATTAATGTGACCTCGATTTAAAAAATAAACACATGGATCAAGTTCCGAACTTTTAAAACCTTTTTCCTTTATTACAGAATCAAATTTCTGATACCAACATCGTGATGCCTGTTTAAGTCCGTAAATAGCTTTGTTTAATTTGCACACTTTATTTGGTTCAACTGTAAGACCTTCTGGAATTTCCATATATATATTTTCATTTAGTACACCATTTAAAAAAGCTGTTTTCACATCCATATGATGTGCAAATAAATTATTTTGGAATGCAAAGGCCAAAAAGAAACGAAAAGTAGAAATTCGTGCAACTGGTGCAAAAGTTTCGTCGTAATCAATATTACTCTTTTGACTAAAACCTCTTGCAACTAGTCGTGCTTTGTATCTATTTAATTGCCCCTGATTATCAGTTTTAATAGTAAAAATCCATTTACAACTAACAATATTTGCATTTAAAGGCTTTGTAACGATAGACCATGTTTTATTGAGAAGGAGTGAATCTAATTCGTCTTTGATGGCAAGCTCCCACTGATGTTTATCTGCTCTTTATTTCACTATATGTTTGTGGTACTGAATTAATTTCAGTTTGAGCAGTTATAACATAGTTTTGGAACTCGTCATCATATTGATTTTCATTGTATGATATTGTCGGACGATTTATTAATCGTTCACTTCTTCGAACATGTTTACTATCGTCAGGTTGAATGTCTTGTATTAAATTGTCGTTCTTATGTTTTGGTGTTTCACGATTTATGCTGGCAGGAATTTTACACGGGCTTATATCGGACGTCTGTGTTTTAATTATTGGAGTTTTTATGCTAGCTTTTTCTCCTATTGCCTGTGGCCTAGAAACTTTAAAATTGATTTCGTCAAGTATTATGTTTCTAGCAGTAATAAATTTTTCAGTTTGAACGTTCCACAGTTTATATCCATTTGGCTCATATCCGACAAGGATCATTTTAACTGATTTGTTATCAAATTTACTGTCTCTTGTTGCTAACAGAACATAAGCCATTGAGCCAAAAACCCTTAAATGGTTTATCTGTGGTTTTTTGTTATGCCACAGTTCATATGGAGTTTTATTAATTTTAAGAGCTTTTGTGGGTGTTCTATTTATTAGATACGTAGCAGTTAAAACTGCTTCCCCCAAAATGCCTTATCAAGATCGGAAGAACTTAACATAGAACGTGCCTTTTCTGCCACACCATTTTGCTCAGGTGTATATGGAACTGTTAAATGGAACGTTATTCCTTTTTGCAAGCAAAAATCTTTAAAATCGTTTGACAAATACTCACGCCCATTATCACAATATAGGTTTACTATTTTTTGATTAAAATGGGCCTCACTTTTACTTACAAAATCTTGGAAAACTTTCAAGACTTCTGATTTATAAATTAATAAATATGTTACGGTGTAGTGAGTATACTGATCTATAAAGGTAACAAAATGGTTTTGATTATTAATTGTCGGTGGTGTAATTGGGTCGCATACATCGGAATGAATAATAAATAAGGGCCTGAGAACATGACTTTTATTTTTAATTTTATTAAAAGGCAGTCGAACTTGTTTCCCAAAGATACAAGCTTCACAAAGATCAGTAGTGGGAGTTATTTTACTCAAAACATTAACGTCATCAACTAATTGATTTTGTATTAATTTTTTAAATTTATCATTGTTAATATGGCCTAAACGTTCGTGCCACAAACGAAAATTATTGTTATCACTACTGCTCTTTGATGACTTCATTATATTTGCCATGTTTGTGTCATAAGTTTTACACTAAATAAGCCATTATTTGACTTACCCGACAGGATGATTCTATTCTTATCATCTTGCACCTTTACTCCCTCATTATCAAATATTACCTTCATACCAGTTTCTTGTATTTTCTTGACAGACAGTAAGTTGGACATTGCATCTGGTGTATACAAAACATTTTCCAAGGTGCCTCGGAACCCTAAGTTGGTGGTGACTGCAATGGTCCCTTTCTTGGTTGCGGCTAAGGTTTCACCAGATTTTGCAATGGCAATACGCAGCGGTGGTGATAAATTGATCCAGGAGGTAAAACATCTTCTCTGTTAACGACATGATCTGTCGCTCCTGAATCCAAAAGGAAATTTATGCTTCCATCTCCTTCTTTGTGATTTGTACTTTTTCCAAACATAAATGCAAAGTGACTTGTTTCTGCAACATTTACCATTTGGGTTTCTGATTTTTGTGCTGCTATCATTCTTTTGTAGTAGTAACAGTCAGATTTGATATGGTTGTGTCTTCCGCAATGATCGCAAGTTATTTTTGACATTTTGTTCTTATCTTTTGTTGGAAATTTTCGTGAAAAGTTGTTTTTCTTGAAGAACCTTTTTTCCTTTTTCTGTTTAAATTTTTCACTGCTCCCACTCAACGGTTTATATCGTTTATTTGCATGCAAGTTCAGTACCTTTAAATTGGTAGCATCATTTCCAGTTTGTAGTTTTACTTCATGATCAAGTAAGCGGGTCTTTACAAATGCTAGATTTAAATTATCTGCACCCAATGTTTCTAAAGCAGTGATAACTCCATCATACGAACTTGGAAGAGTCAGCAGTAGATGAGAAACTGTCCATTTCATCTAAAACTGCTCCTGCAGCCACTAAATCCGCAACTATTGAGTCAAAACGGGTGAAATGTTGGAAAAGTGTAACATCCCCTTGTAATTTTAAATTTAACAACTGTTTTCGCAAAGCCAATTGCGTGGCTAAACTGCGGCGTTCATAAATATTGTCTAATTTTGTAAAGATATCTCGCGCTTTTTCATTGTCTTTTGCAAAACCCAAAAATGAGTCATTTAAATACTCCACAATCACATTTCTTGCAACTAAGTCTTTCTTTTTCCACTCTTCTGTTTGCACGGCCGGCACGTCATTGTCTATTATTTCAAGCACATCAAGTTAATAATGCGCGAATCCGAAACTTCCACACACTATATTTTTCACCATTAAATGGCTGAATATTTCTTTTAGTAAGTTTATTTTCCATTGTTTTACTTTTCACTTAGACTTAAACCTATAATACGTACACTGGGCCCATAACCTGTAGGAAATGGGCTTTACAAATAAAACACTATTTGCGAAAAGATCTGAATGGTTTATTATTAGTACCTTTCGGTTCTCTGGTTGACAAAGAACTATCGAATTTTATTTTTTAATGCGTATATAAGTACGTGTGTATATAACCAAAATTGTTACTAATACAGATCCAAAATATGTTTATAAACATTTAATATATGTGACTGGTTCTGCGTAGTACAAATATGGAATTCTAACAAAGGGTATTCTATTTGCAAAAGTTGTAATAGGGAATATTTGAATTACTTATAGGTATGCAATTTTCTCTATTTTGCTGCAACTGAGAAATTCACTACGTTTTGGGAAGTAGTACATCTTACCTATATTTTTCATTATAATTTATGGTATTTGAAAATCCATCTTTGTTTTTAGGTAATTTGAATATTTTTTCTAATCATGTAAGAATTTTTAAGTTCTTACAAACCAATTCTGAATACTTAAACGTCGGATTATTTTTACCATTAATTTTTTAGGTCTGTTTGAATTAAATAAATAAATACATGTATTCAGTTGTCGATGGGTCAATGTTTAAGTACATAATATAACTTAAAAATTCTTACGTTATCAAAAAAACAAATTACTTAAAAACAAAGATGGATTTTGAAATACCATATAGGTACTTATTAATGAAAAATATAGATAAAATGTACTCTTTTCGCAAAAATATTCCCCATTACGACTTTTGCACTTAACGTTGAACTTTTATAATTTTTATGTACCGGTACGCGCGCATTGTTATTTTTTGCATTTTTCCCAAACGCACAAAAAGAAGTTGGTGTATAACCTCAAAAATGAGGTGTGTCTGTGTCTTTGGGACACGCCGAATAAAAGGGGTTCTGTATCGTTTGAATGCTACTTTTGTACACACGTTTTTTTTTGTACGGACCACGGTTTATGTTATGGTTTGCATTTTGCTAAATTTTACAATCAAAATAAATAATTGTGACAATTTTATTTGTCAGTATTAAAAATTTGCACAAATGCTCATCTCATTGATCTCTAAGAGAATCCGCAATAAAAAACCTTTTATTTTTAATCTAAATTTAATGCACTATAAAACCAGTTGGCTACTAGACTACTGCGAATCATAAATCCACCGTTTCAAGATTTTGTCAACAAATTTTCTGGAATGGGTTTGAGTTTGCTCTAGCTAACAGCTGACACTCTTATGAATGCTTATCTTCAATTCCTTTAGAAATATTATTTTTTCTAATACCTGTTTCTCACTTCTAACTTTTTTTTTATCTCTTATGTCTTAGAGCAGTGATCTCCAAAGTGGGGTACGCGTTTTTAACTGGACAAAAGTAAATAAAAGATCATTTTCGTCATAAGAGTACGGGATCAAAAAAGTATGGAGACCAATGCTCTAAACCAGGGGTCTCCAATCTTTCCGGCCTTAGGGCGATACTGGTTTACTGGTTACTGCAGTAAGTTCCAAGGGGCAAAACCGTTTAGAGTAAGCGCTCTAAGTGAACATTTGCTTGCGAAATTCACTAAAGTACTCAGACTGAGTTTCTCGTCAAGTTTGCAATCGAAGCTTTGAGTACTTTGAAGATAAATTTTGATACTCGTTTCTCAGATTTTCATGTCATTGCGAATAAAATTAAAGTTTTTCAAAATCCTTTTGATACTGATATTGAATCCCTAGCCCCTGAACTTCAAATGTAGAGTAGGCATGTCAAACTCAAATGATATTGGGGGCCACATAATCTATTTTATACTAAGTTGGAGGTCGCATGTTTTTACTGTTCAAAAAATTAATCAAGTACAATTGTTAGAATGATAATATTATGTATTTATTAACTCAATGGTTTTTTAATTAAACTAAAAATACTTTACATTTTATATTTTATATCAGTTTTTAAAATGAAACTATATGTATTCAATATTTAAAAAAAGAAACTAAAATAAAAGTTATAATAAACCAAATCACAGTTTAACACGTAGATACTACCTTTTAGAAGATGTTTGGCATCGTTTATTGCCAAGAAAGTCATCAATAGTTGGTTGTATACTTTGAGTTGATGCAATTTTTAATATAGATGATAGATGTTGATCGGTTAATCTTGGCCCTTCTGAATTTTTGTTATTTTTCATTAAATAAGTGTTTCCTAATATAGCCGGTATATGCGTAACAAACGATAACATTTTAGGACAGCGATTCTCAACCACTGTGCCGTCAAATTTTTGAAAAGTGCCGCCAAATTTTGTAAATGCTAACAATAAAAATTAATTTATTAGAATCGAACGCGATTTTACAATTTCTGTGCCAATGCAGCAATGAAAATATTATACCCTACGAGTATATAGCTTCTGATTGTGATATTATAAAATATGTAGTTCCTCAGGGTAGATTATGTTGGGTTCGAAGTACTGAAACAGTGTAACTTTTAACTCAGTAATTAAGCTTTAATTCGGTAATCAAATAGAATCACGGTAACTTAGTTTTTCGACCGTAAAAAATAGAGAAATGGACCAATCTGCACGATTTTTTTAAATTTACACCTCCAAAGTAAAGTCAAACTTTTACCCCATTCTTAACTTTTACACCATTCCCTACTCTCAAAACCATCTGCCACATCTAGGTGCCATCCACCTTCAACAGCACCTCCACCACTATCACCACCTACACCATTGGAACCACCAAGAAAGTTTGGAGCAATTTTGTAAAGCATTATTTAGAAACAAATTGTTTAATTTTTATTATTGAGAACGTAATAGGTATTATCGATGATAAATCAATCGAAAAAAAAAAAAATATTTTTTAAATTTGTTCTTTCAATTTGTTCTTTTTGTTATGTAGATTATGAAAAAAATATGTAATAGTAATCCGAAATTGTGAAAAAATTTCATAACGATTTTTTTAAAAATTGTATTAAATTGTTAGTGTGCCGCCAAATTTTGGAATTGTTAAAAGTGTGGCGCAACAACAAAAAGGTTGAGAACCACTGTTTTAGAAAATCGATCTACTGATAAATACGTATAAAATTTTATCTTTCATACATTTTTCCTTAAGCAAAGAATGACATTGGATATCAATAAATTCCATTTGTAAGGTTTCATCAACAACTTTAATATCGGTAGATAGAGGTGAAGTAAAAGACAGCTTTAAAAATAGGAAATTTTTCGATCGAATTCCGTTTCTAACAATTTAACTGCAAATTTTAATTTAGGTGATTTAAGCAATATGTATTGACAGTTTTAAAGTAAGGCAAGTTGTCTTTTTCTATTTAAGCGTTAATATTCTTCTACATTATCTATTTTTCTTTTATTTTCATCTCATATTTAATACAGTTCATATTATTTAATGCTTTTTGCACACAGTGTACACTACCATTCCGTTCTTGCGTTTTATCTCTAGGTTTTTTAAGAAATTTGAGCACCTAATTCCATAATTCCTATATGTACGCGTTTTGCCCTTTCAATTGTTTTTTTTTTGTAATTACTCTCAGAAACATGAAAAATCAATGCTTTAGGTACTTTATTACCTTTGTGGTGTTCGGGTGATTAAATAAAATTCTTTTCTATTAATATTTATGTGAAATATTTATGTTTCTTTTTACCTAATTAATTGTTTGGGAACATGCATGTATATTAGCTGTTACCTATTTCATAATATGTATCTATATATATATATATAGTATGTATATGTTGGGAGCGTAAACCACCCCTTCATGGTGTTTTTGAGCTTATAATATTTCGAAAATGTATACAATGAGTTTGAATGTGTATGTGCGAACTAGATGACGTGACATCATTAGTAGGTGTGTTTTAATATTATTCCAATAAAAGTAAACGTTTGAATACTTTGGAAATTTTAGAGGTCAATAAAGCCTCCCTGGGGGGTTTACCCATTGTAAATGAAATAACAGATTTTGTAACCTCTCCGCTTATGAATATAATTATTAGTCCCAATAGTATTTAAATATCTTATTTTGTAAAACTTAATTTAGTACAACATTCTTACTCTTCGAAAATGACCTTATAGTCGAAACATATGTCAGAGTTAATAAAACTTTTTTGTGTTTAAGTGTTTTCTTTTACCGTAGATGTTCAGTTTATATTCAACAAATTAAGCAATAAATTAGTAATTAGTAATTTGTGTTCTTTGTTTTTCAGTGGAGGGGTGAAATTTTCCGACCTAGATGAACAGGAAGGTAAGAAACTGTCTTTTATAGTCTTCTTTTATTTATGAGTCGTTACCCTAGTATCTATTATTATAACATTTTTTTCTATTTCTTTAATGCAGTTAGACAAAATGTGTGTTTGATAACATTACATTATTTTCACGTCTTACAAGCAGGAAAATATTCGAGAAAAATGTTTAAAATAAGTAGTTTTCGTTTTTGGTTCTTTTGGTAACATAAATTAATCGAAAGGACGATTTTTGGCTAGATTTTGCATTAATTTCCGATAGTTGTCAATTGTCGAATGCACACCTTTTTATGCGAAAAATATTAAAAGTAGCTATTTTAAGTAAAAATTCAAAATTATTCAAAATTTTTCAAATGAAACAATAGGAAGTATCCATATCGTTCAAAAGAGGATAAAAAAAGGAATCCATTGAAAAAATAAAATATGGTAGGTGCCATTCGAAAAAACAAAGTTGCGGTAGCGATTTCTTTTCTATAAATTAAATTATCTCAGAAACCCCTCATTGTAGTTGTACCAGTTAGTTAGTAAACTTACCTCAAAATTTCACGTTTTTTCGAATTCGGTTTAAAAAATATACCATTGTTACAAGTTAACCGGAAGTAGCAGACGACTGCAAATATTTTTAATATTTATAAAGCATCAGCTATTAGGTTATTTTCCATATTTTCAAAACTCTACCGGTAGGTATTAAAAGTTTAAAAACTTTTAACAGACGGGTTACGTAAAAAACCCTGTATGTATACATATTATAAGGTAAGACATAATAGGAACATATATATATATATTATCGAAGGGCCTTTCTACCGTAATGGTGTAAGGCTTTTCACTGCTAGTTATTGTACGTTTACATCTGTTGATAGTAAAGTTATCTTAATATTTCACTGTTGATAAAACTTCTCCACTTCTTCCTATCTTGTGCCAGCTCTTTGCACTGTTGCAGCGTCGTTCCACTCCTCTCTAGGATTTTCCCTACTTCACTTGTCCATGTATTTCTCGGTCTTCCCCTCTTCTTCCTTTTGATTATTCCCGTTTCCCATACTTTTCTTGACTGCCTTTCTCTGTTCATTCTATTGACATGTCCGAACCATCGCAACTGATTCTGTTCTATGATGTTATGTATTGGTTGTATTCCTAATTCTTTTCTGATGTCCACGTTCCTTATTTTATCTAACCTTGTGACTCCTAGAATTCCTCTGAGATATTTCATTTCCATTGTTTGTAACTTGCTTTTATGGCTTCCAGATAACACCCATGATTCAGAACCGAAGGTCAATACTGGTCTATATACGGATTTGAAAACGTCTATCTTTGTTTTTCTGGACACCTCTCTTTTTCTGATGAAGTTTTTATTTAACGCACCGAAAACTTTTGCAGCTGCTGTTGTTCTTTCATTTATTTCTGTTTCTTGCTTTCCTTCCTCATTTAGTGTACAGCCTAGGTATTTAAAGTCCCGTACCTGTTCTATTATTGTTCCGTCTAATTCTATTTGAATGTTACTTCTGTTATTTCCAATGTGCATTACTTTTGTTTTTTCTATATTTATTTTCATGTCCTTCTTTTTCAGCGATTCGTTCCAGATATTTATATTGAATTGCATGTCTTTCTCATTCTTCGCAAAAATCGCAAGGTCGTCCGCAAAGGCGCATTCTGTAATTTCTGTTATCTCTAGATTTCTGTATCCTATTTGTAACGCTTTCACCCTCTCCCTGGTTTCCCTAATAATTTCATCCATCATTATAATAAATAGGAGAGGACTTAATATGCTTCCTTGCCTTAAACCTTGGTTGGTAGTAAACTCTTCTGTGATTATGTTTCTCGTCCTAACAACATTTCTACATACTCTGTACATACTTTCTATCGCTTTTAATAATTTTTTACCCACTTTCCTTTGTTTAAGAATGTACCATATTTCTTGTCTATCTGCTCTATCGAAAGCTTTCTCTAAATCTAAGAATACTATACATGCCTCTCTGTCTTGCTCTAATATTTTCTCTGTTATTTGTTTTATAGTAAAGATGTGGTCCTGGATGCTGTAACCTCTTCTGAAGCCACTTTGCGTATCGATAAGCTGGTTTTCTATTTTCCGTAGCAATTTTGCTTCAACAATTCTTTCGTAAACTTTAGCTACAACGCTTAGTAGTGTTATTCCCCTATAATTCCTACAGTCTTTATTATCCCCTTTTTTGAATATGGGTATTATTACGCCTATTTCCCAATCTTTTGGAATTTTCCCTATGTTCCAAATTTTTGTAAACAGATTTTTGAGAAATCGAATTCCCGTATTTCCTAGTGCTTTTAACATCTCCGGCCTAATGGAATCGTGCCCTGCTGCTTTTCCCTTTTTAATTTTCTGTATGGCTTCCTCAATTTCTTTTGTAGTTATATCATGTACTTCCTCCTCCTCTTCTTCTTCCTCCTCTTTTTCTTTTTCCTTTTCTTCTATATACGCTCGTTCTTGATTAGCCGTTTCTTCTTCCTGTTTTATGCATAGTAGCTCCTTAAAATATTCTGCCCATCGTTGTCTTATGTCGTCCTCTTCTGTTAATAGTTTGCCCTCTTTGTCCTTAATTTGTGTGCCTCCTCTTCTATTATCCTTGCGGATTGACTTTAGCATGTTATAAAAGAGTTTCTGGTTGCCTTTTCTAGTGTTTTCTATCCGTTCCCCGAACTCTTCCCATGTTCTTTGTTTTGCATCTATTACCAAATTCTTGACTTTTACTCGCTGCTTCCTGTAGTCTTCGTATGTATTTTCGGTTTTTTCTTTAAGGTACTTTTTCCATTTTAGCTTTTTAATTTTCACCTGTTCCCTTATTTGATTTGTCCACCACGCTGTTTGTTTTTTACTTTTATTTATTTTTGTTACACCACATACCTTTCTTGCAGTTTTTATTAAAATATCCTTGAAAGTATTCCATAATGTTTCTATATCGTCCTCTTCGGATATACTCTCATATTCTGTCAGCTGTCGCTCTAATTCTTCAGTGTACTTCGCTGCTATATCAGGTTCATTTAGTTTATACACTCTGACTGAGTCATATTTTGGTTGCTTGGTATTTGTTGCTTTGATTGTGGTTTGTTTTTGATTTTCTTTAATTTTTCCTACCAAAAGGTAGTGATCGCTGCCAATTTCAGCTCCTCTTCTGACTTTAACGTCTTTTACTATCGTTCTGTGATTTTGTTCAACTAGGATGTAGTCAATAATAGATTTTTCATTTCTACTTGCCACTTCTCTTGTGAATTTGTGTATGTCTTTGTGTTGGAAGAAAGAGTTCGCTACAATAAATCCGTTTTCTCGACAGAAACGTATCAGTCTGTTTCCGTTGCTATTCCTTGTTACTTCTCCGTGTTTTCCTATTACTATGTTCGTCCACCTGTCCGCTTTTCCTACTCTACTATTTAAGTCCCCTGCTATTAAAATTTTACCCTTACTACTTTCTACTGTGACTATTAGCTGGTCCCAGAAATTGTCCTTATTTTCTACTGTATCATCTTCGTTCGGGCCGTATGCCACTATTACTGTAATGGTACTCTTACTATCTTCAAATTCTAGCGAAAGTATTCTTTCATTAATGAATTCTACCCTTTTTATCCTTTTTCTCCACTTCTCGTTTATTAGGCACCCGACACCTGCTCTCGCTCTTTGTTGTTTATCTACTCCAGAATACACTAATAGACTACCTTGTAATTCAATTTCCCCTTGCCCTTTTCTTTTCGTCTCTGTTATAACTAGTACATCCAGTCGTTCCTTTACAAATTCGTCATATAGTTCTTCTTCCTTTCCATTGATACTTTTAATATTCCATACCCCCAAAGTCCAAATATTATATTCTGAATCCTTAAGTCTTAAACCATTTGTAATCCGGTCCGTCATCTTCCCGTCCTTTAATGTTTTCCTAGTCAGTTTTTTGACTGTATGTGATCTTCAGTTGATTGTAATACTTTTTTTGTTTTGTTCCATACCCATTTCCTGCCATTTATAAAAAGTTTTTGGTATCCTACTTTGACTTGGTTTCCCTTTTCTTTTTCTGTTTTCGCTTTCATTCTTATTTCTTTTTGTATTCTCCTTTCTGTATCTGTAAGTTCGCTGTTTATGTATATATTGTTTTCCTTCAAATACGTACATTTCCCTTTCAATTGCATAATTTTAATTTTCTTTTCAAAGTTTTCCACTTCTACTATCCACATGCTGTCATTTATTTTCTTGACCAATCTTACCGTTTTTTCTAATTTGAACCACTCTTTCAGTGACTTCTCTAACGTTAGTTTTATATCATTTTCGCACTTGTTTTTGCACAGTTCTTTTATCTTTGTACCTGATAACACTATATTGTTTTTTATCTTCTCTCTTTCTGTTTTTTCTATATTTCGTTCAACAACTTCTAGATGTTCCACTCTTCTTTTTAAATTTGCCATTTCTTGTTTGAGTTGCTCGTTTTCCTTCTTTATATTTTTAATCTCTTCTTTATATTCCTTGTTCTCTTTTCGGATTTCTTTTATTTCTTCCCATATATTGCTCATCATTTCCATCATGTTTTTCATTTCTTCTTTAGCCTGGTTTTCCTTTCTTGGTGATCTTATCGTTTTTTTACTTCTACTAAATATATCCCCGGTTGAACAGTCCAAACGTTTTCTTTTGAGTGCATCGTCTGATGTGTATTCTGAAGCACTGTCATTCATTTTGAGGTATGATGTGTTGCCTACTCTATGATGATGATTTGGCGCCAAGCGTTCAATATTCCGGTTCAACACCTCGGAGAATTTGAAGCCTACCAGCTGATCGTAGGTTAACGCCCTGAGTATTAAATTTCTCTTAGTTATTGTTTTACCTTTAGTATTTGTTACTGCACTATATTGGTTTACTGGCACTGACCACTCTAACAAATTGTTGAAACTTATTTTTCACTTTATTTTTGCTCGAAACCTTCCGTATTCGAATTTAATTTCGGAGCGACATAAAGTGCGTCTTACTACCAACAGCTCGACCTTTGCACCTCTAATAGGAACATAAATATTTAAATTAAATACCTACAGAAACAAACAACTTTATTTGATGTCTTTTTATCTATTCCTGTTATTTCATTTATACTGTTGTAGAGGCAAATTTTGTTGTTGAATGTGTACTGGCAGTAAAATTAAAAAATGGATTTTTTACGTTACCATTAGAGTTTCACGTAAATTATACTATCATACAAGTTACGATTATTAGAAATACGTTATATAAATTAGAAGTACTGTGGGTACTTGCAACAATAAGAACTAATGGATCGCATTATTCAGATAAAACAAAAAATATTTATTTTCGTTCATACTTTTAAGTATATTACAAAGTACAAACTTTTATTAGTTGCTAATTTATTTAGGTACATACATACATATGTAAAGGTCATGAGATGTTTAACGTCATGTATAACACATGATCACTTTACTTATATCACACTAAACAGGGTTAGCCCACGGTACGCGTTCGGCGTATAATACGATCTCATTCGTCTCAAATGAAAAAATAATTTATTAGAGTGCGATCCAGTCTGTACTGATTGAAACTAAACCTTGTATGTATAGGGTGAGACAAATTTCGATGTTTCTATAGGAGAACTCGGTAACTATAAGAGATGCAAAAAATTAATGTCGCATCCACGATCTTTTTTTGAGACCAACTTACTGGTTTTTACAAAAAATTGCTATCGTAATATGTGGGGTTTCTTTTGTTGTCTAAGATCAATAATAGCGAAAACAAGTGTTTTTTAGGCTTTCATTTGCTATTTTATATATTCCTAGTAGGCGTCTGTCATCTACACACAATTGTCATTTTTAAACGCGTATTATTAAATTGCAGTTTTACATTTACGCTCATTTAATCTTAAAACTACCTAATGTCATGAAAAATATGACATGCTAGAATGCTTTATTCAAAGTAATATAATTCTCATATGGCATCTGAAACATATTGCAATTGTTATCCAGAAAGGAAGTAACCCCGTAAATCTATTTTTTCAAGAATAAAACGGATCAATCGTGGATCATTTAACCAACCGAGACCAAAAAGTTACAGTAAAGACGATGTTGAAGAGACTGCTACAAATGTGATTGGATTTTGGTATTTCAAGACGTCAAGCTTTACGTATTTTTATATATAGGCATAAATTCAAGCCTTTCACACTAAGAAAAAAAAACATCAATTAAAGCAGATTTTCAGCGACTCAACCGTCTGAGTTTTTCTCGTGGTATTGTGACCGAGCAAGGGGTGTACACTCGTTCTTGTCAAAAATCAAAAAAAAGAAAAACAAAACAACTTATCTTTTCAAAAATCTTTATTTATTTATTTAATTCGAAGAATTTGGCAGTGAATGTAATCGTCTAGTGTTAGGACTTTTTAATTACGTTGTGTTAATTATTAGTAGAAACTTAGACTCTTTTATGAGTTCCGTACAAGTTGTAGGTATGTGCTAATAAAGAAAACTCAGGAAATTTTAACCACATCGTTTATTTTCATTTTGATACGTATATGCAAACGGCCTTGGCAATCGTTGGCGGGGACAAGCACCTTGTGAACCATCGGGGGATTTAGGGGTGATAACAAGTGTAGTGGAGCACAGTCCGAACTTCGTGAACACCGTGCACCAACAAAGGGGGCAAGCAAAACTCTAGCAGGTACGTCTTGAACTGGGAGAAGATAAATCGTGCAAATCGTGTCTACAACTGTGATTATAGCCGCAACCGCTGTAAGTCCATGGACTACCTTAGTAGGCCATGTTCAACTATCTGTTGTTTGAAGTAGGCATTTGCACGGTAATGATACATATATAGTTTGCTTGTGGGGGAGGGAAGGTATCGAGTACACCTGGTATTGGATGTCGTCAACCTCGCTGACATCTGGCTCGGGGTGAACGGACATGGTACCGTTATCGGGGTGGTTGCCAGACAGGGTCGTATGATCGCCAGCGGTGATGTTCCAGTGGCGTCACCGGATGGGCGTACCTCGGGCGGCGTCGGTGGTGTTTGGGCAGGCAAGGTACCGGAGGCGGAAAACTCAAGGGCCTCGCATATACAGCAGAAAGTGATGGGAGGCAACATGGTAAGACGGGTCAAGGGTAAACCTCAGGTCGGCAGGGGGTGGCGGTGGCAGACACCCGGACGTGACAGCGGCGGCGGTGGCAGACACTCGGGGTTGGTAATGGCGTAGTCAGTGACAGGTACAGCGACGTGGTTAGTAATGACAAGGCAAGGTAACCAATTTACAGGAACGGACCAAAACCAGATCTCGATGGACCGCACAACGGCAGTCTTAACACTCGTCATCGAGTTCAATCACTGTATATACACTTATTGACCTCATGTATTGAGGGACGAGCTAGGCCAATAAATGATCGGATCTCATCAACAGAAGAATCAAGCGAGCGTTCAAGTGCTTTTCGATTGCTAACACTGAGGGACGAGCAGGGCCAATACTTGACCGGATCTCACCAACAGAAGGAACAAGCGAGCGTTAAAATTTGCATAAGGACCTCTTTTACTGAAGGACGAGCTAGGCCAATAAATGACCAGCAGCCGAATCCAGCAAAGGTAGAGAGCCAATAATGACCAAACTCCATATGAAATCGTATATATTTTTTTGTTTTCGTGGAAGAGGGGAAATCTTCAAAAGACACCCAGCCACCCGATGCGACTGGGTAGTATCGGATTCCGGAGGGAAGGTGTCCTCAGACCTACCGACTAAAACCACACTACCTCAGACCGTTATAGGTCCAATAGTTGGACCTCTTCAGTCGTGTGTAAGTTGAAATTCAGGTGGTTGTGTGATATGTTGGTGAGAATTTGTAAGGGGGTGTGTGTGCATGTGAGTGGGTGTGTGTGTGTGGGTGTTTGGTTGGGGTTTACTTAATTGAGTTGGGTAGGATGTTGAGGTAGGCGATGTATTCATCTGGTAGGTCGGGTGTTATAGCCAGGAGTCTGGCTGGTGGGAATGGAATTTTGTGTTTAGGATGTTTGTGACCTCTGCGTGGTGAGTGTGTGAGTGTTTGTGTGGAGATCGGGTTGATTGAGTCGATGGCTCGTTTAACGAATTTGGATTGAAGAGTGGTGATGCGATTTGTAATGGGTGGTATGTCGATGTTGTCGTAGAGAATGTCCGAAGGGAAGAATCTGTTAAGCCTGGAGACTTTTCTTAAAATGCGTCTTTCGGTGGCAAGGACGTCATGTAGTTGTCTTTCGGAAATGTTTGTTAGCGAAGTTGCTCGGTTGTCAATTAGTGGTCTGATGAATGTTTTAATGTGTGTAGAAGTGTTTCAGTGCTACACGATTTTACGCGGCCGTTAACTAGTGATAATATGTTGGCTATGAAATCTTATTTTTTTTTTTTTTGTGTGCATCGCAATTATACATATGATGTTTCAAGTGCTGAGAGCACTTATGACTGATTTAACGTCTTATTTTTCCGCTTTACGGGAATACGTCTAAAGCTAATACCCATACCCGGGTTCGAACCGACAACGACCTGCGCGGTAATCCGCTATACAAGTCGTTCGGTTAGTCATCTCTGCCTCGCGGCCACCTGGCCGCCCGAAATCTTATATTTTTTTTTTTTTTTTTTTGTTTTTAGTTTATACTCGAGGAGGGGAAATCTTCAAAAGACACCTCCCCCGGGAGGGAGGTAGTGTCGGATTCGCCGAGGCGCCTACCGACTAAAACCCCTCCTCGAGAGGGGATTTTCAACCGTGAGGTTTTAACATCCCCGGATAGATGTGGAGAGGTTGGGATTGGGAGTTGGTTTCGGGAGTGGGCAGAGTTGGGAGAGGGGGGAGGGAGCGTGCGGGCGAAGACGGTGGCCCACCTCAGATGGGTAGGGTGGGCACTCGCGCTAAAGAGCGAAACTCGGGATGAGCGAAGAAGGGCAGCTCAGGGTAGAAGGTGACAAGGCCTTCTGAAACGGTCGTTTGGTTTGGGGGCGTAGTTGGATAGTGTCGAGATGGTGGGGTTTGGGTGGCCTGACACTGAGGCCCGGAGGTTTGCCGCGAATGTTATTGCGGCGTCGGGGAGAGAAGGTAAACCGGTTTCTTTCAGAATTTGGATATTTCTGACGAACCAGGGATAGTTTAATGCGGAACGGAGGATTCGCATGTAGGTGCCTTGAAGAAGATTAAGGCGGTTGGGGAGGGCGCTGCCCCAGATGGGAATGGCGTAGGAGCAAATGCTCCTGATGATTGCGTTAAACGCTCGGATTTTCGTTTGATGGGAGATGGAGTTATTACGGAAGAAAGGCTTGAGCGCGATGTATGCGCCCACAGCCTTGTTTCGGGTGGATATGATGTGACGCCTCCAGTTCAGGGTTCTGTCGAAGGTGACGCCTAGGTAGGTGACGGAGTTTGTCCATTTGACGGGGCCGAAATCTTATAGAATCTCGCAGCCTTTTATACCAAAATTCTACCCTTTCCAATGCGCGAGTCTGCGTGTCGCGGGGTCCAAGAGCGCATATTCAGAAACTCCTATCTCTATTGCTGACCTAGATCAAGCTAGTTCACTCGTTCTTTCCAACGTAGTTTGCATACCGCGTGGTCTCCCCTTTAATACATTCCAATCTATGCCACCCTACGAACTGACTCACGTGTGGAATAATATACCTAACTCACTTTTATATGTGAACAACCTATGAAACCTATCCTTCTTACTCGTGTCCGACCGGAAATGTGTGTCTAGGCCTCTAGGCGAAACATTCCTGGTCGCTAAGTCGACGTTGAAATGCTTGCATTTACGAAGTTTTCAGTTCTCTTTTACTCATTAGGTACAAAAATTATTTTAAAATTACTTAATTTGTATTGATATACATACTTGACTTAATTTAGGTGATATCAAGACCTAAATTGATCAAATGAAATTATTATATATAGGAAAATTAGTTACCCCTTTTTGGAACAGGAAAGTACAAATTTATTAAATACTTCAACTAATTTGAACAAAAACGTACTGGAACAATTTAAATTATTACAATATTATTGAGAAAAAAATACCTTTAAATTATTGTAACACCCGGGTACAGGTGGTTAGGTTAGGTACAGTATCTTCCAAAAGCTTTACAAGATCCATTTTTTCTGGTAAACTTATTTCGACAGATGAAGCACACATTATAGCAGTGCTGGAGTTTTCAATAGACACAACGAACACTACTGGTGCGATAGCAATCCTCACCGGACCGTCAATTTGGTTTCAGTATTTGCTGTGCTCTGGTTAAAAAAGTGTTCAAGCGTATCATATACATATATGTACGAAGAAACTCTTAATGCCCAGCGGTACTGCAACATTTTAAATCAATTTGCTATCGAAGAATTTATGGAAAATTTGCCACTGATTAATGCGAGAGGTATATTTTTCCAGCATGACGGCGCACCCCCTCATAAAATCGGAGCGGTTTCAGAACTATTAAATGTAAATTTTGGAGACAACTGGATTGGAAGTAATAACGGACCAGTAAAGTAGCCTCCGCGAACACCGGACTTATCGCCGTTAGATTTCTTCTTTTGGGGGTACATTAAAGAGAGACTTTAAAAAAAACTATTCAGGACCTTAACGAAGTAAATCAAAATTTCATAGACTGTGTCAATTCAGTTTCTAACATTTCTATTTATAACGCAATTCAAAGTGTAATGTAAAATAACGGGTAACAGTTTGAACATTTATTTTGACTTACATATACCTACATAAATGATTTTTATGATTACTAATTATAGTAGGAATTGTAGTAATAGAAAATTAGATGTAAATGTTTAGTTATTGGCCATGGCTAGTTACGTCATGCATAATTAATGCGATTTGTTTGATTCTTGCAAAAATAGATTTATGGGGTTGCTCACTTTCTGGATTAACGATGTTTCAGATGCCATATCAGAATTGTTATTACTTTGAATAATTTTCATAAAACATTTTGTAGTTTTATGAATAAATGAGCATAATTGTAAAACTGCAATTTAATAATACGCATTTAAAAATGACAATTATTGTGTGTAGATAACGCCTACTAGGAATAAATATAAAAAAGCAAATCAAATTTGGACCACCCTGTGCAGTTTTTTGTTTCATTTTCAGTTGAAATTCGTTATCTGTATGTTCCAATCTATTTTAAAATTATTTATTAAAAACAGTGACAGCAGTCTGTGGCGATGTATTACAATAAATTGTAAGTTCAAACAAGATCTTCCTGTTGACCAAGCATGTTTTATTCTGAATTTAAGTAATTATCATATTTTATTTCATGTTCAATTAAATTAGTATTTAGGGTCCAATACGTTCATACGTTATCCTTGTTATTATATTTTGAACACAAATTTTTACTCCTTTACACTTTAACCCAGGCTTAAGAGTGGCGGTTTTGTTTATTAAAACTGCCGTGTTTAAAAGTATTAAATCTAATTAGCAAATGAGATTGCATTTATGTCGTATTTATACTTTATACTAATTCTACTGATTCTATTTCTTTTTACCAAATGAAACGATAACAGTAGCAACAATTAGCAAATTATTAGAATGTAATCGTACGAATCTGATCATAACTTAAATCAATGTTATTTAGGTTTTGTTAATGATTACTACTTTTACAATGAATATTTAACGGTGGGAAGTTAGGAGTATGTTTGCGAGCTTTAGCATACGTTCAAAAATTAGAATAAGTAGAATTAATTAAATAAGTACATATATAAAAGCATAGTGGGTAGGTACATAGGTTTATATACCAATGGTATACTCGCGGCGCTAAAATTACGATATAATTTTACCTGCTTCCTTCGCGGCATAACTGCACAAAAAAAATCGCGGCGATAAATGCACGGCGCTAACAACACGGACTCGTGTGAAGAATTTTCTTTAAGGATAAAAATCTTTTTAAAATTATAACAATTTAAAAAATCATAAAGTGGGTAGATGATATAATTCGTGTTTTCTGGGTTTAGCCTGAAATTAAAAATCGAAAAAGCAAAAATACATGACACTTATTTTAACAATGCCTTATTCAGTATGAGAATTATTACAGGAATTGTAAGGTATTGAATAGCCCTTTATTGCAGAATAACTACGAAACATAATTTTTCGTTCACAAAAAATAAGTAGTTTAAGAATTTCTTATGGATATTATATACCAGTTAGTAGTTACAACATTACAAGTTTAAATAGTTGTAGACAAATAAGTAGGTATGTGTGTAAATTATTTGATGTAGTAGAAATTATGTAAGTACTATTATATGTACTTGTTTTACTAACGTCAGATAGTTTTTCAGATATAAATAATGAAATTGCTAGATAATTTTCTATAATAAGAGGCATAATTTGTGAAAATGTTCGACTTCATAAAAAGAAAATTACTAAAAACTGATTACATTGTTCGTCTGGTTCAAAATAAAGAAACGATTATTTGCATTTAAACTTGAATATTAGTTGCATATCACTGTTTATGGTGCGTTTAGACGAAGCAAGTAAAAACAAGAATACGAAACGATGAACCAAAATCTAACAAAAAACACATTTGGCTACTATTGAGATGAGCAATATAAATTAGAGTTTTTTACAAAATCTATAGTATAATCCCTCAGTGTTAGTTTAAGCTTAAGCGCATATAAGGTAACATTTTCACTTTAACGGATTTGCAGAATTTGTAGATTACCTAGATAATCTAAGAAATTTAATAATTTTCGACATTTAAACGGATCAGTTTAAATGTTCAACTAATCTGCACATAACTTAGGTAATCTGTGAAGTACATTATTTCTGCCCTTTAGCGGTAGTACACACACGTACCCAAGTTCTTCGTCTATTTCTTCGTCGAATAATAGTTTGTTGTTAAAACTCAAAGTTTTATAATAAAATATTTTCGATATTCTATACTGTAATTTATACAGACTTGATACATTATGTTAATCTGTTACCAACTAACAATGGTGACAATTGTCTTAACCAGTGCAAATTAAATGGTACGCAATACAATCAAAGTTCGTTAACAAAGTCTCTGCATACAGAAATATGCGTACATTATATTCAGGCGTACATAATAATTAATACGTAATGTATATGCCCAAGAAAGCATCCTTTTTTGTTAAGAATATAAAGGAGTTAAGTTTTGTTTATAGACGTACCGATAAAAAATATCTTTGAGAAATCATATATAGTGATAAAAAGAAAAAGATCGTTATACATATATTGAGTGGTCTAATTTACGATACAGATGCAGAAAGTAGTGTTAGATGGAGTATGAGATCTTAAAAGTTACCCAAAACATCTACGTGTATGTTTTAAGTTACATGGGAGTTTGTTTCTGTTTTTTTCTAAAGTAAAGTAGTTTGTAAATTAATTTCGTGAGTTTTACCGTTAGCATCGTGAGACAAGGCCTGCGTGTTGATTACGTAACCACCTATGCTGTTTGCTATGCTATGCTATGATAGTAGGCTCATGCACAGCATAATAGAAAGAAGATAATGCCTAATAGAAAATTGAAACTTTTTAAACTCTTCAAATGTTATGTTTGGAAAAATGAAGTAAAAAAATGTTTTTCTGTTAAACTTTTACTTCGATTTGCTCAGGCCTAACTAAAAAGTTACATACATACATAAAAAGAACCCTGATCTAAAGAGAGCTGATAATATTAAAATTTACTGTGGCTGATTGATTTTTTTTTGTTTTTCATATAGTATAAGAATAACATTGTAAAGTATACATTGAAAAACTAGGGTTCGGGCTTGTAGGCCGTGGTCTATAGGAACTGTTTAGTCCAGACGTTTTGCCAGCAACTGCGGCTGACATCTTCAGTGGAAGTGTTGATGAGAGCGACTTCGAGGTATAATCTCCGCTCTAGAATATAGAATAAATGACATAAATAAAATGCAACGTAGCATACCGCATAAAAAACCACAAAATACTACTTCAAATTATGTGAAATATACACATTTTATTTCAACTTTAATACATCATGTTGATAATCTTTGTCATCTGGCAATATCACTTTTCCTAATTTTGGCTTTCGTTTGTCTTTTTATGTTTTGGTGTTTTCAAAATTTATTTGCGTTTAAGACAGTAATACGTAAAATACGGGGAGAATTAATTCCTACGTCATTGTAGCCCCAATGAATAAACCCTCTGTAATTGAAAGTTGTATGATTATTCAATTCTTTCAATAATTCTAAAGTTGTTCCAGTTTTATATTTTATCTTACAATACGTATACATATATACCTTGTTACATACATACCGTGCTCGATTTTTATCAGTTATTTTCAAATTACAAAAAGATTCTCATAATAAATAAGACTATTTATATTGTATGATTATATTCGACAAGAAAGAGGTCATTTATAGGCATTTGTTATTATGAATATGGAGAATAAGGTACTTACTTAATTTAAAAATGATTTCCTTACGTTAATCGTTATTTCTGTCGTCGTAATCATTTCGTTACTGTTTTAAGTGTATTAAAACATGTTTTTTCGGCATGTGACTGCAAAAGTATTAGTCACTGTACACTACACATTCACTTACTTAAGATTGGAAATCTTGCTGAAACTGGCACTCCAGAGGACCTCACATACGGTTCGTTGGTGAATGAGGGTTTGTTAAAATATTTTTTCCAATGTTCCTATTCCTATTTCTGATAGGCATCTTTGAAGTCTGAGCAGATTCAAAGCTCAAAGTAGAAACAATTGTACGAGAGCATTCTTTGTCGGGAAAGCGGTCATCTAATCATGCTGCTAATAGAAAATAATCTTATTGCTAATATGCGATGATCCTATCGTTTGTACCAATTTTGAATTTCAGTTCCAGTTGTTAATAAAAAAATACTCATTTATTCATCAGCAAATGTATTATATATGTTGTTTTTTAATATGGTTAATCTTTTTCAACCCAATGAACACACCTTATGAAGCATTTACAAGTGAATTTAATCAGTCATTTTTCTAACCACAACTATATCAGTCTTCAATTTGTATACATTTTGCGTGAACGTTTTTCAATAAATCTCAATACATGCAAATTTGTCCAAAATTCCAGTTATATTTTTCGATCATGTCATGAGACTCTTAATGCACATACTAACAGTTACCGAGTACGCCTAGTTTTGGCAGTGCCTAATCTAATCTAATCGTAATCGTTTATTAAAAAAAAAACCAGTTTGGTTCAATTATGACGTCGTTTCAGACAAGCTATAATTGAAGAATGAAAAAATGGTACGCCATGCCGAATGCCAAGAGTAATTATGTTGTTTTCATTCCTACGACATGCTGATGACGGTTAATAAGCTCGAAATCGCGATTCATGTCTCAGAATACTGACCGAGAACATAGTTTGTTGAAAATTTTCTTACTTATTAGAATTTGAGTCGATTAGGTCGTGTAAAATGATTTTTTTCCTTTCTAAATAGTACCTATTAACTAAAACAAAATCGTGCAAAAAAGCTGATGTAAAGACATATACGTACATAAGTGGATGTTTCTAAAATGGTTTTTAGGGTTCTACATTTTATAAAAAGAAAACAGAACCCGATGATCCTGTTTCAAATTTCCTACCTCAATACCTATGTTGTCAAGGCATAGGCAGCGACTTATTCAAAAAGTTGATAGATTGTAAGGTGAGAAAAAGAAGCTAACCTTTAATTTGTTGTTAACCTTGACTTCCAAGGCTATTTGAATTGTGATTTTTAAATCCAGTGGTTATAATCGAACCAATTTTTTATAAACAATTGAACTTACTTTTATAAATGAGCCAAATAAATGAATGAGGTCCAAAATTTTCATTCATAAACGGTCAAATTAGCGAATTGTACATGGGTTTCAGAAATAGATAGCTGACGAAACTACTTCCTTAAAACCAAAACAATTGATTAAAAGCGATTCCTAAGGGGCTGTAGTGGAAATTATATTTTGTGAATAAGGTATAAACAATATAATTGTTTAAGAACTGAACTGATGGGATTATATTTGAATTTATATTTTCTAAATGAGCCTCAAACATTAAATGTTAACGTAAGAATTTGTTTAATACTTTACTTAAGGGCGTTGTAATAGAAATTATTTTTTATAAGTGAGCCGTGTAAGCAAGTAAAACCTAAAATATTTATCTGAAATGGCCAAAAGTAGACCAAAAGTGACTCAAAGGCGTGTAACGGTGGGTGGATCACTTCTTTGTACAAAACGTGATTGTTAGCGTACAAATTCTCTCTATATTCGTCACCATTCGCTAAAAAATAAGACGACGGGATTGTAATTGAATTTCTATTTTCTAAATGAGCCAAATAGATTTATTTTCAATTTATTTTTTAATAACCGCAACAGTTTGTTTCAATGAAAAACCATATTAAAATATTATGTGGTGACCTTGAATTCGACCTTGATCTTAAGTTCTTAAGTCGTTTGAAGGTAAAAGTGAGCAATAAACTCAAGGTGAAAAGACAACAGTAATTCGTTTTAACTATTTATTCATATATAGGTACTACGTGAATAAAAACTTTTCTGATTTATCATTAAGACCTGAAGCATTTGGTAAAATTGATTTTTTTGATTAGAAGCCTAGCCATAATTAATGATCTCCAATTCTAACAGAGCGCAAATTTATATTTAGAGAATCTTTAGTTACCTTGAAAGGTTAAGTATTAATTACTACAGAAGGATTTCTTATAACAATATCAATGCGACCTTCAAATTACTCAAGATAGTGGAAGGTTATTAATTTGCAAATGCATGATTAAAAGTAGGGGTATTTAAGAATTACAATTAGATATCAAAATAATCTTGAAAGTCAAGGTTAAAGTGAAATTTAAGGTCAACATCTGGTGTTTCTCTTTAAATTTAACAACTTTTATAAAGGGCCGTCCATAAAATGGTTCTTCCCCCCCATTTTCGAACGTATTCTATGAATCGCCCAAAAGGTTATTTTTGTATTTGTCGCTCCTCTGAGGAGATACCTGAAAATACAAATTTCAAAGTTCTTTTTTTATTAGTAAAAATTAATGATTCTTACGTATTAACGCCACCGCGGCAAAAATTTAATGGTTAGCAAGTGTGGACAACCTAAACCTAAATTATTGATGAGTAAATATAAAGTGTTTATTGTTGTAGATTAGATATGGAATAATTTATAAGTAGTCTTTATCTATAGGTGTTATATGGTACTGCTTGTTTGTTTAAACTTTGAAAGCGGTTATTCTAAGTGTGTTGCGATGTTGCGAATACAAATGTTGGGAAAGGGTGAGGGATATGTAAATGTAAACACACCAACCCTCTACCCTAACCTATTGCAATACACATCGAAGTATTACGACAGTTTTCATTTTGTATTTTTTGAAGTTCAAAACCAGTATGAAGATGTCTTAAAATACAAAAAACTGTCATATTACATCCGTGTGTATTGCAATAAGTTACGGTTCACGATGGGTGTCTTCACATTTACATACCCATCACCCTTTCCCCATTTAGGTTTAGGTTGTCCACATTTACTAACCATTAATTTTTTTGCCGCGGTGGTGTTAATACGTAAGTACCAAATTAATACCTACGTATTTGCAAAATTTATGGTAAGGAACTTAATGGAAAATTTGACCGCTTTTCTTTTATCATTCCTGCTATGAAGTCGTTTTGAATGTATTCCATTTAAATATCGGGACAACTAAATTACTTATGATGAAACCGAATTAATAGAACATTTTTTAAATAAATTTTTGTTACGAAGGTTTAATGTGCAAATTGGTGGTTTACGTCAAATTGTACGTATTTTGTACTTCCTGCAGTTTGTTTGGCTTCCTTTCGTATAAGAAATGACTGAATTGTGGGCGTATGTAATGTATAATCATTCAAAGTTAAATGACTGCTTCGTATTATATCGTATACTAGCGACCCGCCCCGGCTTTGCACGGGTGCAATGCTGATACTAAATATACTAGACCCCCGGCCGGTACCGCCGCAACCGCTATGTCCCTGCATTTTAAATCTGTAATATCTTCGAAAATATTCATTTAAATTACATGCTGTACAGGGCCATATTGATCTATATTACATGCACAATGTATTTAAGGTACTTAATTGGATAAGGATTAATGCTGTATTGCTTAAAATCGCTTTTTCGTAAATAAGCCATTATTTTCTCGTAATAAATAAAGGATAAAAAATGGTTATTGTCGGTTATCCCTAAGAGATAGACATATACCATCCCGGACTTTTTTGTAGACCTTTTTAAAGTGTACAATACTGTAGCTCATTATTTTGATCTATCTCGTAGGGTTCAGCCAGCGTTTGCAATCTAAGCGCAAGAAATGTGTTTATTTACGACGTTACATTAAAAATTTTCCTCTTAAATCACTCTATCTATTAAAAAAACCGCATCAAAATCCGTTACGTAGTTTTAAAGATCTAAGCTTACATAGGGACAGGACAGCGGGAAGCGACTTTGCTTTATACTATGTAGTGATGCGTGCTGTTTCTTTTCCAAAATTGTGCGAGTAGAATGTGTTCAAGTTTACGAAGGTATATAAATACAATTGTGGGATCATTGCTAAATTATCATTTCGTAATGAACAGATGGAAAATAAGTGATTTTTTAACTTTTCGGTAAAATATTTTCTTTGTCTTTTTTAACAATTTAATTATTAACATTTGTTTTTGAGTAAGTGTTTTTTTTTAAATACAAAGGGAATAAACAACCTAACAAAAATTAACATATTTACCAAATTAAATTAAGTAATAATGACAAAAGAGTAAATTGCAAATTATTCATTTTCACTGTAAGAAAACCTATGCAGAGTTTACTTAATTTATATTTTTCAAAGGTAATCTTTTGTGAACAGGCCATATCTCCATCAACAGGGACGTCACCAAAATTAATGACTGAGATAATTTTAAAGGTTACGATCCCTAATAACGAAAAATAAACATGAAGTATAGAATTAACGCTTAAATAAAAAAAAAAATATATATTAAAATCATACATCGAGGGCAAACATAAGAACATACTTTTTAAATATATTTAACTTAAATGCATTAATTTAAAATTAAAAATTTTCACAAACAGAAAACGCTGGGTTTGTTTCACTCAAAGTTTCTATATCTCTACTACAATATTTTGAGTTCCGGGTCATTCTCAAAAGGGAAATATTGTGTTACTGACAATAAGTAACAAATATATAATCTGTTAAAATCGTTAGAAATCGATTTAAGATTAATTTATATCAAAATATATGATACGAGCCCTAACACTATATGTTGGAACAAGCAGTTACTTTGCAAATGAAATGCCAGTTTAGCGAAATTCTTTTTATCTGCTTTTTTTAAGTTGTGAATATGAGATTAGCAATATTTATTATGATATATAGAATTATTTTTATGGTTAAATTATATATTTTTTGTTGATCATTATGTAATTAATTGTTTGATATACGAAAACTGCTGACAACTAAATATTGGAACAAATATTTTTTAACAAATTAAAACAAAAATTAATAATGCGAAACGTCGCCCTTAGCTCGAATAACAGCCTGAACTCTATTAGGCATTGTATCAACAAGGCCTTCACAGAGTTTTGGGGTGAAACTATCCCATATTTTTTGCAATTTAGCACGTAGTTAAAGTACGCTGGGGATCATTTCTTAGGCGTTGTTTCATTTTGTGCCAAAGAGTCTCAATCGGATTAAGATCTGGGCTGCTAGAGGGGTGTGACAAAACCTTAATGTCATGTTCTCCCATCCATTTTTTGGTAAATTGAGAGCCGTATGGCATGAGGCTCCGTCCTGTTGAAAGTTAAAATCTCTGGATGGATTTGTTGCACTTGGTAAAAGCGAATGTTCCAGGATATCTTAGTATTTCGCTGCGTTTACTGTGCCTTCAATAAAGTGTAAAGTTCCCAATCCTTTGGCTGACATACAACCATGATGCCCTGGAAAAACTTTACGGTCCTTTTGAGGCAATCCAAATGAAATGCTTCTGATTTTTCCCGAACTACACGCTTTCGATAATCTCCGACACAAACATCAAATTTTCTTTCGTCGCTATAGATAACTTTATCCCAGTCATGTTTGGTCCACGAAGGCTTTGATTTAGCCCAAATGTAACGATTCTTTTTTGAGTTTCTGTCAGCAAAAATTTTTTTTTGGGCCTGAGTTAGAAAATAGAAAATTTATACAGAAAAGAAGTACCTATCAAACATACCTTATAGAAACTAACATCGCTCCTGTGGATATATTTGCGACAGCATTCTATGGAAATATTCATCCCAATTTTTGTATTCCTCTTTGCAGTTACTTTCCGTAGTGTATTTATTCTTCCCGTCTTGAATATTCTAATTAAATGCCTTACACTCCTCTGAGAAACAGCTTTTGGTCGGCCTAGGCTTTTACCGCGAACATCAATACTGTCAGTTTCACCATATTTTTTAATTATATTACAAACAGTAGTTGTTGCTATGGTCAATTCACTGGAAATTTCACGCATTGTTTTCCATTTATGGTACTGATGAATAATAATTTCGCGCACTTTTGGATCAGTCGGCTTTCCACGTACCATTATTGTGTTTTGCTCGTAATTAAACTGACATCTACTAATTATTAATACTCAAATAATGTATTAAAATCTTTGTTAACAACACACTTTTGTTTCATTTCGAAGCCTCCTTTGCGTCAGGCTGATAAAACAACGAAAAGCAATACATGCTCCAACATTCAGTTGTCAGCATTTTTCGAATTAATTACATAATCAACAAATAGATATCATTAAACCATAAAAATAATTCTATAATCATCAAAAATGTCGCTAATTTCATATTTTCAATTTAAAAAAAGTAGAATAAAAGGATTTCGGTAAACTGCCATTTTATTTGCAAAGTAACTGCTTGTTCCAACATATAGTTGTTAGGGTTCGTATTTAAAAAACGGAATATTTTCGACTGTAGGGTTATTTATTTAATTTTATTGCCTACAAAGTAACTACATAATTGTCTTTGGGAGCGAACCATTTTGTTTTGGGGCATTCAGGTTAAGAATAGTATTGTATAAGGTTTAAATATTGAAGCTGGGTATTCATTTACCTATTCAATTTTAATTTTTAAAATGATTACATCCTGACTTTATTTCTACAATTTTTGTATCTGATATTTATAATGTTTTAACGATTGTTATTCAAAGAGGACAACAATTTTTTAAACATCGTAATGTTTATAGCAGTCCATATTCTAAAATCTGAAAATGAAACTCATACTTGTAAACGATGTGTATCAAGAGCATTAAAAAATGGAATTGAGGGTGAGGGAAAAATATAATGTAATTAGCTAATCTTACCTAGTATCAAATAAAAGATTTGTTAAAGTGAGACTTAGCAAGTAATTACAGATTTTATGTAATTTCTAATTCATTCATGTGTTTGCCTTTACAAAGTAAATTTTGTATGTATTCATTTTTATAAAACACAAGTAGATATGATTTAGAGTAGTTGTTAAAACGTATAGCAGCTAATATGGAAATTATAGAATGTAATGTAAAAGTATAATTCAAAGATATAAGTACATATAACATATATTAGCGTGGACCTATTCAGATGTTTGTATAGAGAAAAACGGTAACAAAAAAAATATATAAAAATAAATCAAATCTCCTTTATTGAGACAAATTTACTGGTGTTTAAAAATTTAAGAGACGTTTGTGTTATAAATACATACACGTAAACTTTCGGATTTCAATGTCTTTATTTGTAAAGTTGGATTGAATACAAAAACACATTTAAAAAATCGTGCGCATTTGTTATGCATAAAGTTGTGTTTTTTAAATAAGAATTACCGTTGTCTATACTTAAGTTTTCAAAAATATATAATAGGTATGTGGAGTTTTTTTGTTGTGTCAGCGTTTGATACCAACAATAAAATTTTTGTGATTTTCTTTTCAATAGATGAAAATGTCAGTAAATTTGTATCAAAGATGAGATTGAGAATGTATTTCCTATTTTTTTTTTGTATCTCTTTTTTAAAGTTATTCGGTTTTCATATACCTACAAACATCGAAATCGGGCAATCTTGTACAGTATTCAAATAGAAACGCTTTTTGTTTTACGAATATTTTTATATTTTATTAAACATTATTTAATGATACATTCAACATTAATTTACTTTTACTGTATAGTGCTTAAAATATTTCTACACTTTATTATTTTTTGCAGCTACAAAATTTCAAGAAAACCTACTAAAAACGATGCTGCAGATTGAAAATACATTTTTTGAATTGGCTAGAACTTGCAGACGAAACTGTTTAGTTATCTGTGACAGAGGTGCAATGGACGCATCTGCCTTTATATCAAAAGAGAAATGGGAAAAAATAATGAAAGAAAATAACTGGAATAACATCGAATTGAGGGATAACAGATACAATCAGATAATCCACATGGTTTCTGCAGCAAACGGGGCTGAAGAATTTTATTCCATTGAGGTAAGATTTGTATCAAGTATAACTACGAAACTGAATTTTCAAAATGTATTTGTAATATTCTCGAAAATAATAATTCGTGGAATTACGATGATTTATAATTAAGTCAAATGCTATTGTTGGAACATATTCAAATTTTTAAATACCTACTAACTTTGAAATTAGTCCAAAATGAAATTGTTTAATAATAATTATAATTAATGTGCATGTCATCTTGTGATGTATTCGAAACTATAAATGTTAGAGAATGAAGCAGCATATCGATTAACTTATATTAAACAAGCCGTTTAGACAAAATGGTTAAGGCTTTCGCGGCCAGTTGATGAATTGGCGTAGTCCTGATTCGGGTCTATAGGCCGTCGTTGGTTGGAATTACTTCCTAACGTTTCGCTGGCGCGAGTGGCGAGCTTCTTCAGAGGTCTTTCCATGTAGTCTACATCCAACATCGAAGATGGAAAGACCTCTGAAGAAGCTCGCCACTCGCGCCAGCGAAACGTTAGGAAGTAATTCCAACCAACGACGGCCTATAGACCCGAATCAGGACTACGCCAATTCAAGCCGTTTAGAGCTGACGAAAAAGTCGTAAATAAAGACGATGAGTGGGTGGCAATACAAGTGACAGACACCCTCCTTCTGACCAATAGAATGCAATCTGAATTATAGCTCTCTTCTTAAAAAATATGTATGTATACTATATAGGTAATTTAAGATATTTTCTAAAAATGGATATTTTTATAAATTCCCACAAATTTATGCTAATGATGATATTTATTTGGACGAATATTTATGTGGCAAATAATAAAAAAGTGATAGGATCATGTCTATCCATTTCAAATAAAAGCGTTTTCTACCAAGTTAACTATTGGCAGATACAAAAACATGTACATGAATATTTAGGGATACGAATGCCACGAGTGCTTTTGATTCTTTTCGGATTTTTTGGAAGTTAATTCAGTGAGCTACAGGACTTCGAAAGTTGTGATTTTTGATATTTTTCACAATTTAATGACTATTTCAGCTCTATTTTATTTCTAGAAAATTCGTAAAAATGGTTGAAGTGAAATATTAAAAATGAAAAAAAAAACATTCGATCCAAGCTATTGACCTCAACAAATTTATGATTTCTGCTTTACATGTTAGAAATGTGCTCTCATAAATTTAGTAGGTAAGGTAGTTATTGGGGTTTAGCAAAAAAAATAAAAGGATAAGGGAGGTAAAACTGCCTTAGCTGTAATAAATCTAGAAGTGAAAAGATTTTTTTTTCAGGAAGATCAATAAAATCCAATCTTGCCAATAACCAACGACTTTGTTAATAATTAGGCGAGATTAGATTTTATTGACTTTACAATATTTTATTTATACCAACAAGATTAAATTTATTAGGAATCTTTTAGAAATAAAATAGAGCTGAAATGCTCATTAATTTGCGAAAAATATCAAACATCACAACCTTGAGGTCCTTGTAGCTCAAAAGCACTTGTGGCATTAGATTGAACATATCCCTTGAGTTTCGGAGAAATCTATTGCATTCATTGGCGTAACTAAGGTGTTTCCTTAGAGTTGGCACCCGACCAGTTGATCAGCTTGCGCAAGATTTTAATTTCAGTATCATTTGTTTTTTTTTTTTTTAATGACAACCATCAAAACAGTATACTGCCGATTTTTCTAAAGTGGGCAATGGGTTTTGAAGAGTGGGCAGTGCCCATACCTGCTCCTCCTAACTGCGCCTTTGATTGTGTTGCATATTTACATATGCCATAAGATTGCTGGGATTTTGTGATCACAGTCTTCCCACCTCATATGGATTGCATTTTATAGTAATAATCTGACCATTACATTAAATAAAAAACGACTTCTAAATTTTGACAAACTTAACCCAAAAAGGTAATGAACAGGACTCATCCCCTAATTTTTCACCCTTAAAGGTGAATTACAAATGATATCGTTAATTAAAATTTATTTATTTTTAATTGCAAATATGTATTAATTTCTGCGCTAACTGTTTTCCAATGTCGCCGGCCAAGAACTCAGGCTGCGCGCGCATTGCATTTATTTGCCGCCAAACAATCGCGCGGCGTAAATACACGGTATGCGCGTATCTGCAATTTTTAAGAACTACGAATGAATCATTAAAACCAGTCGCTATACAAGGAATAAGCGTTCTTTATAGCTACAGGTATTTTCCAGGAAAATATGTCTTAATTCAAGGGATTTTTTTTACAGGATCATATTTGTCGATCCGAAGGGGTAGAATTGGCTCGTGAGTTAGATTATAATGCCGCTGCAGCTTGGATTGGACATCCATATTTTGATGTTATTGATAACTCCACCGATTTTGAAGGCAAAATGCGGAGAATGATAGGGGCGGTGTGTCAAAAAATAGGAATCGACACCGGTGACCGATTATTAACCAATTCTCGAAAGCTTAAATTCCTGGTAAAGGGCCCCTTACCTGCCGATTCCGCTTTTCCACCTTTCCAAGATTTCGAAGTTGTACATAACTATCTGACATCTGAACCTCCCATCCAAGTCAGGCTACGAAAACGAGGCCAAAAAGGTAAGAAGAAAGAACAAAAAATAAGGGTATTATAAACAATAAATACCATTTTTGGTTTTCATCTTTATTGTACTATTTATCAGTTTATCACTACTCATATAAATTAAGTTGTCTCGATTTTATATACTTAACATTGTTTCCATTTTTTAATGGAGAAATAAATTCTGCCTCGAAGTATCTTTTCTTCTTAAACTTTCTTGTAATATGCTCGAATGCATTATTTCAATATTGTATTGTTGAAAATTTTATGTTTACACACTTATTGTTCCTATGGAGCTGTTGTTGTCGTGATTGTGCCAAAAGTGTATTTATACATATAGTGGCAGCCCATTAAATACATTCTTCACTAAAAATAATTTGTGGTTTATTTTTACTAATTTTCCATTACATACTAACCACTTAGTCCATAAATATTAATTGTAGAGAAGTTTTTCATATGTATTTTGTACCATATAAAGCAAAACCGAAATTGAAGTGTTTACAAGAGTAAGATGTAGCCTAATGCAGTGTTGACACCAAATGTAGACCAGATTGAAGGAAGTGATCTCAATCAATAGATTACGTCAGCCCGAGTAAGGTTTCATTAGGACGATTTTTCGGAGGCCTGGAAAGCAACCTCTTGGAAGACGTCAAAGTCGAAGTTAACCCAATCAAATAAATGAGACATGAAAGCGGTGGCGGAGATCACGTAGATTATCAACAAGAAAGAATTTTTTTACTATCTTAAAAACTACAAAAAATATTTGGGATAATGTAACTATTATCATCGATTATTTTTGAAATTATTAAAGATAGAAGACAATTTCTTTAAAATCTACCTGTTCCCTATACTACTACTTTAATGTCTCAGTTGTTCTATTCCACTAACTTCGATTTTTCGACTTTGACGCCCACTAGAGGTTGTTTCCCTGGGGTTTCGAGAAAAACGTCCTATTGAAAGTGAAATATTCGGGAGGATGTAATCCACCGAAAGAAACCACTTTCTTTTATTTTTTGTTTGTAGACATAATTTCGATTGATAAAAGTAAATACTTTTTTTAATTAAAAGAAAAGGCTAGTATGTATGTAAATGTTTAATCATTACATCTTTAAAATTTTTACTCTTAACCTACACCATTGCATTCTTTGGAAATTTTATATATTTTATTTCCATGTTCTATTTGATCAGACATGTAATTATCAACGAAATAAAGTGTATTCTTTTTGTTTAAATTTTCCAAAGAATCGAATTATTGAAATGTAATGGAATCAAGTTTACAAAACTACCAACGTTTTATACGTGTTATTTCAGTCTGTATTTGTTAAATTAAACTAAATAATATATGTACATATTTACAGGTTACTTTAGCTATATTCATACAGTGAGGCGTCCCGTTAAATATGGACAAGTGATTGAAGTTAAGACGCAAATAACACATCGCGACTACATCAACTTGTTAGCCCAGAGAGACAAGTCGCATTTTACTATTTTCAAAAAACGTAGATGCTTTTTGATAAATAATCAGTATTTCCAACTGGATATATACCAAGAACCCACACATCCTAGGTAAAACAATTTATAACAGAACTTTTTAGTTATTTTATTATTCTACCAAGATTTAGTTCTGGAGTATCCTATGGAAAATTGTGAAATTGCATTAGTTAGGTATTGATATCTAACTGCCGAAACAACTGCGATTTTTACGATTTTTGCTTTTATATCCAAAACCAACTGTGCTGTCTCCTATGATGTAAATAAGAAGGTTGTAGATAATAAAAACCCCTTCAAAAAGAGTATTTGATCGCCCAATCGGTTAACTTTTCACCGAGAATCATAAAAAGGCATTTTCTCAGAAAAATATTATTTAAAAATATTTGTAGATATAGCATAGATATTTTTAATCAAACGGACTTACTCTAAATAAACCACAAAGTTAATTTCAATTATTTCCATTGCCGTATCTTCGTTTTCTATTATAGCATAGATATAACAATAGAAAAAGCAGTAAATAATGCAAATTAAGCGTTTTGAAAGTAATCGAACAGTAAGAAACTTTCGGAAGCGCAACGTTATATCTGCGTTAGATTTTCTTAGTTGAAAAAGTAATGATTTTTTGAAATATGCCTTCAATCATCATTTCTTTTTTTTTTACGTATTTATTCCTGTTTATACGATAATAACAGTTAATTGGAGACTGTGAACAGAAGTCAGGATTTTGAGGCATTTAAACGTTAATAGATCCGTAGATTTTTGTGCCTCAGTTTCTCTCTTCTGCCTTTAAGAGGGTTGAAAATTATGCGAATGTAGACTAAAATGACATAAAAATTAGGGCTGAATCGCGTTAAAAATTGATTTTTAATTTGTTGTACAAAAAACATGCTCTGACACAATTTTGCTACCGACTCTGTTATGCTGACCTGATGAAATCAAATTATCGGAAGACGATGGACGCAAAAAGGTCTACCGATTGAAAATATGAAAGTTGATATCCTAAGTAGTTCGAAATAAACAAAATCAGAAGGTTTTTGAATGGATAAGTCCAAACAAGACCAGAAAATTTTGCGAATTGTCCTGATTTTATCTTCGCCATCTAAAAACACCCCACCTTTATTTTTTTTTCGATTTTTTTTATATATCAACTTCCAGCAGTAGAAGCGGGTAAATTGTGGAACATCATTAAAATTTTTTCTTCAAGTTCGAGCCTTCCTAGCCTTTGAGTACGTAGGGAACCTTTCTGCCTATGGTGTTTTTGCAAATTGAAAATTATTTTTTTAACTATTAGCCACGCGATCTTCCCCAATTTTCACTTCATTGTAGTCTACTTATTCGTCCTTTTCAACCTTCTTAAAGGTAAATCAGAGAAAAATGAAGCATTGAAATCTACGATTATCTGACAGTCTATAATAACTTGTAGTTTTTATGATTTCTCGTAGGAAACTAGAATATTCTCAACCCATTATTGGCTTCATTTTCTTCTTAAAAAAATTAAAGGTTTTATTATTTACATATAAAATTTATTTGAATTATTTAAGAGAATGTTATAAATTAATTAAGTTGGTTTTACCTATGTAAACACGTCAGCCATTTCTAATATAATTTTTATTTTGGTTTTGTTAATTGTTTTAGTATCATTTATTTAATCTTTCTGCAGATGTAAAGGTCTTATATTTTTGGAAACATACACTGCTCTGGATGAGGCGATAATGCAGGAACGTTTGCCGAAATTTTTGAATATAGTGAAGGACGTTACGGGAAATCCCGATTATTCCATGTATAATTTATCTCTGCGTGAAGACTGGAAAACATCCAAAAAATTTGCTAGTTCTGTAATTGGTACTTATACAGTTAAAAGTATAAAGATTATACTTCGTAATTTCGATACAGTTTTTTAATACTAAATTTTCAGGTTCCCAAGAATCGTCCTGCAATGGATTAACGGGAAATAATCTTGATAATGCTGATCAAGATAAAGTTATTTCGACAAATACGGAACAAATTACCAATAATCGACTATGTAACATTAAAGCTTAGAAGCCACATTAATGTTTACCAAATTAGAAAAATTATGTTTATCATTGTGATTACTATTTATTTCTTTTAATTTGTATAATTAATTGATTATATATACTATCTATTGTCACCATTAGAACTTACAACTTAAAACACTTTAGTTGAATATGGAACATAAAAATATTTTACCCACCTAGGTATTATTTAATAGCAAATTTCTCGTTTTAGTAAAATTGGTTTGTCTATTTTTGATCTGTCTCGACAATTTCCAATTTTACGAGCATTAACTAATGTAGAACGGCTTGTAGATATAATATGTAGTGTTCGGTGCTATTAGAATTTCTTGTAACTCATTAATCGAATTACTAAGAGCTCGACAGTATTTTCCAAAGTATAATATTTTTGTAATTAACGGCCAGAATCAACTCTGACGTACCTGAATTTGCCGTTTCAAATGGTTAGAAAAAGTATTTACTTAATTATTTTTTTGTACTTAATATAAATTATCGTAAAATAATTTCAACTATTTTGCAAAATAAAAAATGTAAAATAGTTTATTTAATCGCCATTTGAAATATATCAGACAGTTGGTTACAGTTTTATTTGAAATCCACCAGTTTTTTATTTTGTTTTTTCTTTACTTTTTGAAAGTTGTAATTTTCCAGTATAATTTTAATAAAATGACTAGGAAATTCGTTGAGTATTTGAAACCCAAATTCTTAAAAGAAAAATATGAAAATGTTTATACAGACAAAATAACTTTTCTACTGACCAAACATTCCAAATTAGATGTTGTATTTCTCTATTGATTTAATTATTTTTAAAAACAAGCAAATTTTTATAAATATTATTTTTATATATTCTTTGATTACAACTAAAGGGTAGTGATGAACTTGATAGAGTTAAACAAATTTGACTATCGGAAATACTTTTCGCAGATGGGGCCGTTATTTACATTGAAAGATATGATACAAATCGAGAACAGTTAATCGAAAATATTCCAAAATTAAAGTTTAAATGTTTTATACTAAATCTATAAACTATTTAACTAAGTAGACTTCGACCATATCTGGATGTAGATTATAAAGATGCGAAAATAAGGGCTGGATTAGGTGGTTAACGTATTAAAAAAAATATTTTCCACTTGCAGGAGAAAACATATTCTGGCATATGTTTGTTTGCCTTCATTCTTGGCGGGGCACAGTGGATCTTAGTTTTGATAAATTCGAAATTTCGATCTGTTTGAAGCATAGACATACAGAATTGACTGAGCATTAGTCTTCCAAAAGTGATCACTCTCTAGACCTGGAAGAAAACAATGCGGTTTTACGGCCAATGCCTGTCTCCTTTTTGCAAACTTATGAAGAGGGAAACAAAAGAAATACTAGTTGCACATTCGCTTCATTTCTCTAACATTGTTCCGTAATAAGGAGGGCAGCAGCTAATTGTAGGTTGTAGTAAACTGAAGCCACTGGGAGACAATGGAAAACAACATACGGAGTATGCAACCTGTAGTGTGCACTTGTGTACGCCCCAGTTTCTCAAGAGCGCATGTAGATCTGAGTAGTGACCCTGTAGTGACAGTGGGGAATAAAAAATGTCGCCAGCTACGCCGTGTGATTTCTAAACCTACTAGATTTGTGTTAAGGCTCTAACCAGTTACCACCAGTGCCGGATTAAGCTATCGCGGGGCCTGTAGCAAATGCGAACAAGGAGGCCCTGGTTTGCTACAGTATTAAAGTTTATAACAAAAAAATAAAACTGCACATTTGCAAGGAAACCTTTCGTGATTTAATCTGTGCATGCTTAAAGGTACTCAGTAAGAATCAATGACCAATAAACTTTTATATTAAAAAAATGAAAATAATCGTCCTTTCGATTATTGTTATAATATCACAATAATTGTACAAAAACTACTCATTCGATAATACACTGGATCACAATTAGCTTCGTTACGATGTTACGAATAGAAAGCAAACTGAATGGTACCAAACAACGTTTTCAAAAATTGGGTGACCAGGTTCTGTACAATGTTCCCTCTAATTTTTATGTTGACTGCGCGGTACAAAATTATATAGTAGCAAAAATTTTCGAAAGTATTTTAATTAATACATGAACAAGAAAAGGATTTCGACATTTTAGTTCTATCTTGTCCATATTTTTGTAATCGTTTAATTTTCGTTAAGACAATTTTTATCTAAAATAAGTAATGCCTATATGCAAATATGTGTCTAACTGTCTAATTAAGCCGAATTATTATAAGATTTATGTTTTAAAATTTACTATTATAACAACGAAAAAATACAGAAAAAAAAACAGGAAGTTTCACTAAAATTTATTCGATTACCTCGACAAATTTCTGTATTCCTCTTTAAATGACTTGGTTTGGGACGAAGCAAATTTGACGAGGTCCTCGAATAAATTTTAGTGTTTTTTATTTTCTATTTCTCATTTTTAAAATGCAGTTTCACAAATAGTGCTCCCTTCAATGTTTATGTTTTATAAACACAACTATAATAGTAATAATAATATTCTATTATGTATATGTATTTATATAACAATAATACAGAAATTCATCAAATTGTTGCAACAAACTGCTATACTTGGGATGCATACAAAAAAGCAATGCTCTTTAACGTTGTAGGCGAGCGTTAAGAAATGTATTTTCTTTGAACCTTTTTAGGGTAATATACTTTAAACTCTGTCCAAAATTTATGGTTTAACATCTGGTAACTGACCGCTCTCTCTCAAAACGAAAATTTTGCTGAATTCAGGATCCCGTTCCTGTTAGGCTGGGTAGCTGGTACCTGCACGAGATCTTTACAACGCTCTTGTAACATGTGGACGTATTATCATCATCATCAATCTTTTTTAAATGTCAGACAAATTTCAAAATATTTCAACTTTTCTTTTGTGAAATTTGGACTTTTCTTTTTTAGTTACAATTATTTCATAAAATGATTAAAAAAATTGTGCGCAAAATAGAAAAATGGCTGTGCAACTTTCAAAAAGTTAGTGCGCGGCCGCGCAGCTTAGGGGAGACTTTGAGTTCTGTGTACATATGTATAAAGTATCAAAAAGAATTTTCGTGTATTAGTTCACCATAAATCTGTCAACGGCCTGTATAAGGGCTACTTTAACGTCAGGGTAATGGCCTAATGGGTGCCTACGTTCTGGCCGCTCTATAGTTTTTACAAACACATGTTTGCACATATGTATACGAAATATGCCACATGGCCTTTTTTGAGTACAAGAGATGATGAAGAATAATATTTTCGACAAAAATATAAACTTTACTATCACATGCTGTATTCATTCGTACTAATATCATACCTTATTTATAATTGATCATATCTTGGTTTACTTGATGAAAATTAATATACGATGAATAATTACACATTTTTCAAATTTTCACTGCTTTATTATTACACTTAGAAATAATAATAAAAAAGCAGTGAAAATTTGAAAAATGTGTAATTATTCATCATACCTTATTTTATTTTAAAAACCTTCTTGCACATAGGCGCGGGGCCCGTAGCATTTGCTAACTCTTGCTACGTGGCTAATCCGGAACTGGTTACCACGACAAATATTAATGAATGTGTTATAATAAAACTGTGAGTGATTCTAAGATTGGGGTGCACCATACACAGAAAAAATAATCAAGAATATTAAGAATATCCTTAATATAAGATCAACATTTATCTGAGATCAAGAATAGTCGACGGGATGACTCGACTAAATTCGTTGATCGCAGGAACATCTTCCATCATCTCGGTGAGATTGAAGATAGAGAATACCTAACGCCTAACAAACTCGTAACGCTGACAGATGACACTAAACAAAATTATTATTAATGCTAAATTGAAAAATTGTCGGTAGTGCGCGCACACCAGCGTACCTTAGAACACTGAAAACTAGTGCGGTGCATTCTACAGGCATCTTTCGATCTAATCTCTGGTTTGAAGGTCTCGATTTTATTAATTTAGAAAGAATAAAAAGTGTTTAGATTAAATTGAGTTTCTTTATTTAACAAATATATCTTTTAACGAAACAGTTTTCCAATATCTAAATTGTATCTGTTCGTCAAATTCGGTAGGAACGTGCATCCAGTTAAGTGTGAGATTGGAGGGAACCGCTGAGATCTTCCTCAACAAGCAGCAACCCCGTAAAATCGGTGTAACATTCGTGTGTAAAGTTCGTCATTTAATTGAATAAAAAGAGGTTGGGTTACACCTGACGCCGCGAGACTTCTGTTACGCCTGAAAAAGCTACAGTAATTCATGAATTAAGCCATGAGGATTTTTGCCAAACACCGCCGGGCCACCCCGAGTCAGCTTATTTAGTTTAACGGGTGATACCTGCCTTTTCGGCTCAACTCACCACACCCCCCAAGGGCGCGGAGATTAGCATACTAATCCCTAGCAGGCTTGGTACCCGAGCGAAAACGCCGCTCCCCTGACGAGACAACCTAACCCCTAACCCTAACATACAGGGTCAACCTCTGCCACCGCAAGTCCACCTCAATTCAGCCGGGGAGGCAGCTATATCTACTTCCCTGCTTGGGGCTTCCTCGAATCCCCCGTAGTACCAATTTTGTAATTGGTCGGATGTTCGAAGCCAATACAACTCTTCCCAGTTAAGGTTACTTGCACCCTTGGGCACTGGTCAGCCACGATTTTCAATAATTAACGGCTCTTTAAGAGTTGACTAGAATATTGGAATTAAGAAATGTATTTAGTGATAGAGCTGCGCTTAAACTTCTAAGCTCAATTCTTTGGTAAATTAAAGACGACTCGGTATATCCAAAATCAGGTAAGATTCGATTGTTTGTTTTAAATAACTTTTGGATTGTTTTTAGCATATTCCGTAAAATTTTCTGGGAGGAATAAATTAAATGCAACCAAGTGTCTAGTAAAACCAAATCTCTTTAATTTGACAAATTATATCACACAATCGCGTTCGAACTTGCGATTAAATTTCGTGCGTTCTTAGAATTCGGACATCGTATGTACATATACGAATTGACCATTGTCTTTCCATATTGTGTAGGGGTAAGTAGTAATAATACGCGTTCGCTCTTTTGTATTGCAAGGAAGCACGTTTAATGACAAATGGCATTGAAGATAAACAATTTCATAAGCAGCCGCCACTGGTTATTAGTCAAGGTTCGTTAAATATTTTGAAAAATTAAAATTAATACATGTTAGTAATCAATAAATAATCAACAATTATTAAAAATCACTTTAATTATGCGTCGTTTCGGACATTATCGCACAATTAAAGTAATTTTTAATAATTGTTGGTCATGGCGACATTAGTTTTTAATGATTATAAATATATCATTTTACTAACAAAATTAGATTTTAATACATGTTAACCAATCTAACAAATACTCGAGCTGAAAGTTGAATTACGTTACATTTAAAGGATTAGAAAAGAGACGCAAAGAAAATTGATATGCCACAATACTTGGCTTGCTGTGAGTGGACTCAATTGTAAGGTGGAATAAGAGCACATTGCTGGTCAGAAAATTCTTATACAATCAATAATGCAATTGTTATTTATGTAATGTTACAGTTTGAGGATGAATGAATGTAGTTGGAAACAACCGTAATAAGTGTCTAATTTTAGCAATTTAACATTAGTTGATCCAGTTTTACTGAGATAGGGTCTTTATGTGAGTTTCATCTAAACAGCATTTCCTTGTTTAAGCAAATACATTTATTTTCTTTGCAATAATTAATTGTAGAACAAAAGGATGGTGCAACAATTATGAGTTAATTATCAGGTACTTATTTATGAAAATAGTCTGCAGTTTCTATTTTTTTGTTTCATAATACATTTTCATCACTTTCTTGTTTGGTATTAAACTTTGACAAAGACCAGGTCTTTTCCTTTTATTGGAATTCACTGCTTCACTTTGAATTAGTTCCAATTCTTCCAGTGTAGGTTGTTGTTTTGTTTTACAAATAAGAGTTTGCTGTAATTGTTTACTTTTATTTGATTCTTCATGGGACACTTGTATATCAGAATCATGAGCATACTTGCAAGTATGACCAAAACGACATCTTCCTTTGCGATAATTCCAGCAAATTTTCTTACCATTTATAGTTTTCACATTCACTTGTGTACTTACCATTTTTACATGTTTTTCTAATATAGCAGTTTTTGCTTGCTCCTCTTCTTTGAAAGGATTTTTAAAAACAGACGTTACGTCATTGGTTTCAGGTAAACCATTAAAAGCTGGTTTAGGCAGTTTTGCCAAGTGTGGTTTTATTGGATAGTTTTCTCCTGTAGATTTACTAAAACAGTGATAGCTGACCGATATTTTGTATCAGTAAATAAGTTTTGTAACGATTTTAACTACTTGTTTAAAAATCGTTGTTCTACTTATATCTCCTTTACTAACCACGAAAATTTAAATGGGTCTTCACTTTCTGAACTTGATGAACCAGAGCTCTCATAATCTGCCACCAAAGACATCATATTTTTGAAGTAAATCAACACAGCCTACGCACGGGTTCCTTTTTGTTAATAATTTACGAATGTTTTATATTTCTGCTTCTCTCAGTTATTTTTTTCGTTTTAGTAATCATCCCATCACCACTGATCACCACTAAAACATATGGTATAAAGAAATATGGTAAACAACAAAGAATATACTAAAGAAGCAAAGAATATACTAAAGAACAGACGCCATCTCTGGCCATTGTACGGTACTAAGCATATAAAAGCGGGAAATTTAAATAGTTCTATTTTTTTTTGTTGTAATGCTAGAAGAAAGTTTCTTACACCTATTTCACAAAAGTCACTAAAAATCTCACTAAACATCCTTGAGAAATAGGTGAAGAAACTTTCTTCTAACAAATAAAAATCGAATAAATTGAATTTCAAAACTAGTTTTGTAAATATAATTTTCATTAAAAAGGTAAGAGTATTTAAAAATAAAATATGAAGTCGTAAAAAAAACATGTATTAAACAATCACAGATAAACCGTTGATATTTAGAATTATATTAAACAGTATTATTGAAGAAAAAAAAAAGAAGCAAGAATATGATAATGTGTAAAATACGTGCTAATAATAAACCCTTAAGTACTATACGTTCGTTAGAGTCAAGTTGAAACTCGCGTAGTGCTCGTCAGGGCCTGGACAATCAAATGGAGTATATGTGCATTTAGATGTACTGGTACGGTACGATGCTCAGAGGGGGCAGGACGAGCTATCGTAAAGCGTTTAGCTTTATTGGTTGCCTAAGATAAGCAAATTTTATAACAATATACATAATATTCCTATACTGCCCGTGCTGTAGAAAAAATTCCGAAAACATCAAGGTGCAAACGATATATGTCGCAACATTTTAAAAACGAGTTAAAGAGTGCTGAGTGGGTTGTAACATGAAAGGCGCAAGAATTTAAATTTTCTTTTACGGGCAAAACACCTCAGCCAAAGAATATATCGTCGGCGAAAAAATGACAGATGCCGGCCGGCAAAACCAATGTATTGTTATCCAAGTTGAAAAGTGTGTTAAATTAAAAATGTAAAGTGATAAGACAAATTACAATGATAAAGGAATGAATGAATGAACTACTGCAAAAAAAAATTATAAGCAGTAAACGGTAAGTATCTAAATGATAAAAAAAATTTCAACAAAAATCAAAATTGTGCCACTGATTATAGGATTTTGTGTTTTATTGCAAGATAAAAAAAAAACAATTTCCTCATGTGACCATACGCAATTAGTTTTTATTATTAAGTATCAACAAAACAAAATGTCATACGTATGATAGACGACAATTCCACTTCGGAATTGTTCCACACAGAAACTCGTTTAATTTTTAAAAGAAAAAGATTTATTATTAAATATTTGTTGGATAGCTTACATCGACCAGCATTTCAAAATCAAATCTTACTAAAAATTGTTTTTGCTCTCTTCCGTCTTCTATTTAGGGCATGTTCCGATATAGACTGTGAGCACTGGACAGTAATGCCAGTATACAGAAATGCGTTCCGATATAGGCTTCCAGTGCACCGTGACAGTGACAGAGAGAAACTAATGACGTCATATTTGCCACCATCTTTGTACTGGGAGCGTATTACCTCTGGGAGGTAAGGCGCTTCCAGTAGTTTCCACTAGATAAAAACGGCAGACATGGCAAGAACACAGACCACACCACAACATGGACCAATATTTTTATTCAAACTTATAAAAAGCTACAATTCATTAAAAGATTTAAAATGAAAGAAATGGAAACATTCTTATTGCTCTGTTTTACGGTTTTTGTAATTTGTTTGTTACTTAAACCACTAAACACCGTTTTTACTTAAACTTATTCTAAAAGCAGACCTGTTAGTAGAGTATGATGACCGGTTCTAATTCAGAGGAGGGGAGGTTACTTAAGGTCAAATTGACGAAAGGTCATTGACTTTAAACTTGTGTGTATGTAGTGGTCGAATGCTTCACAATGAATTGAAACATGTACATATATCGGTAATGTGAAGTATTTTGATATAAATGAAGACCGTATTTGAAGAAGGATATGTAATTGAAATAAGTAATAATCTTGGTTAAGTAGAAGGAGCGTGACTGAAGTTTACTATTCTTAAATACGTTTACATGATAATGTAGAGGAAGTGGAGAAAAGTGTAAGGTATAGACATACGAAATGAAAGTGAAGTCGTTATAGTGAACGATTCTTTATTTTGATATAAATGACGACCGAATTTGAAGAAGGATATGTAATAGAAATCAGTAATAATCTTGGTTATGTAGAAGGAGCGTAGTACGTGTACATGTATATATTTGTGTTAAGAAATAGATAAAGAAGCAAAAGGTAGTAGACGTTTGAGATATAAGATTAAGGTAGAGTTTGGGGATAATAAGAAAGTAGTATGGAAAGTGTGTCAAGGTCACAAGTCTTTAAAAAGCAAAAGGAAGGTGTAGGAGAGGGGACAGGTAATGGCATAGTAATTGAAAGGTAGGTTTATGAAAACATAATGGATCGGAAGAGTTGACGCCTTTGCAAAGAATACAGTACAGCGTGTGCGTATCATCGATCTCGTAAACAAAGCCCGACTTTTCGCAGAGGTACGATTGAATCCCCTGACGACAAGGTCGGCAGCACAAGTTTACGACATCGCAATGATAAAATCTGCAGCTGTGGCAGAAAAGCAGAGGTCCGCTACATTGTAACATACATGACGTGATTGCTACCAAAAAGGTGCGCGTAGAGCCAGGGTGGTCCTGATAAGGACCGATGAATTGGAAGCGTGTTTCAGGATCCAATTTTAAGCGAGTCAGGTCTAATCCTGACTGACTTTATTACAATAAATTACAGCTATTTATACAAAGTTTATTTACATATGTCTTATGGTAGAATGCGCCGTCTGCCATTTACGCTAGTGTACGTATTTGCTTTTTATACAAAGTTTATTTGCATATGTCTTGTGGTAGAATGCGTCGTCAGCAATTTACGATAGTGTGCGTATTTGCTTCTTATACAAAGTTTATATAGAATGCGTCGTCAGCAATTTACGCTAGTGTGCGTATTTGCTTCTTATACAAAGTTTATTACCTATTATGATTGTTATTGAAATATGCACAGTTTGGTCAGCAAAGTGCTGCTGGTATACAGGTGTTAATCAGAAAGTATCCACACCTCACTCTACAGCCATTTACGCTAGTATGCGTATTTGCTTTTTATACAAAGTTTATTTGCATATGTCTTGTGGTAGAATGCGTCGTCAGCCATTTGTGCGTATTAGTTTTTTATACAAAGTATATTTACATATATCTTATGGTAGAATGCGCCGTCAACCATTTACGCTAGTATGTGTATTTGTGTTCCGACTTGGTTTGGCAGGTAGAACTGTTACAATTCTCTTATTGTTATTGAAATATGCACAGTCACAGTTTGGTCAGCAAAGTGCTGCTGGTATACAGGTGTTAATCAGAAAGTATACATAGTAATTGAAAGGTAGGTTTATGAAAACATAACGGATCGGAAGAGTTGAAGCCTTTGCTCGTAAGTATTGTAAAGAATACAGTACAGCGTGTTGGGGATAATAAGAAGTTATATGGAAAAAGTGTCAAGGTCACAAGTTTGTGTATAGGTATGCAAGGGATGAAAAATGAGGTGGAAAAGGGGTTGAGAAGAGAATCCGCTGCTGAAAAGTCGAGAAATATTTTTTTAACATGTTTCACCCTCATACTTTAACCCTCGAAAAGTGTATGAAGGGTAGATGATAGGGAGAAAATGTCTGAATAAAAAATGTTTAGTCTTCCATGAAGAACAATTTGCTTCCAACGAAACTTAGAGGATGTCTGTAATGGGGGAAGTTGTGGGAACACTCTGTATTATGTACAATTCGAAAAGAATCACACTCTGTACAGCAGAATCTAAATTCTGCTGACAGAGAATTGTAACAGTTCTAGCCGCTAAACTAAGTCCGAACACAAATACGCATACTAGCGTAAATGGCTGACGATGCATTCTACCATAAGACATATGTAAATAAACTTTCTATAAATAGCTGTAATTTATTAAACTAGGTCAGAACACAAATACGTATACTAGCGTAAATGGCTGACGGCGCATTCTACCACAAGACATATGTAAATAAACTTTGTATAAATAGCTGTAATTTATTAAACTAGGTCAGAACACAAATACGCATACTAGCGTAAATGGTTGACGATGCATTCTACCATAAGACATGCCAATAAACTTTGTATAAATAACAAATACACACACTAGCGTAAATGTCTGAAAGCGCATTCTACCATAAGACATATGTAAATAAACTTTCTATAAATAGCTGTAATTTATTAACCTAGGTCAGAACACATATAAAACGATACAATATAACAGAATTTTATTTAAAATAATATAATATAATATAAAACATCTGAATTTTAATCATTAAATTTACTCAGTAAAGCAGCCAGTTTTTTTTGTGATAATACAGTCCGCAATGATCATAATGATTTTCTTTACCCCTTCCCCAAAGTATGATTATAAATAAGATAAAACATGATGAGTTTAATCAGTTGTAATCGTTAGTTGCTGCATTGAACGTTTAAGACGTAGTAATGGTTGAAAGTTACGTAATTGAAGTTAAATTTTTCAAAGAGGGTTTATTACCTTTGAAAAGATATTTGGTAGCGTCAGAGTTGGATAGCGTAACAGAAGAATTCGAATTAAAAGGTGAATACGATAAAATCGTAAGAGGAGGCTACTTAGTGGTCGATGAGAGCGATCCTGACGATTTTGAAGTATAATTTTTATAAAAATGGATTCATTATCGTACGAGCTGTATCAAGCAGAAAAGCAAGTCCTCATTCTCAACCTTCGAAGAGCAATACTATCAAACGATTTAGATAGAGTTAAAGTTGTGTTGTCGAAGTTGGGAGTTGCAGTACCAAAGGAAGCATTCAAATGATTAACTGTAACGCAAGAGACATCGTTCGATATTTTATACTTCATATTCGAAAGAAAGCAAAGGTGTGACGAATTGGTGGATGAATTTCTAAAAGGTTGCTGTGAAACAGTGGAAATAACCGTTGATGATGTCGAAATGATTTTAAATAAAACAAAGTATAATTTCATGCGACACGACGTATATTTTTTAAAGGAAATGTTAACAAACGGATCAGTTCTAATGCGGGATAAGAAGTTCTCCGTAATGAATGTCAAGAAAAAGTATGTTACATTGTTAAAGTGTGTGGATGACTTAATACTGGATGTAGCATACTACGCACAACCGAAAAATTTGGAAAAGTGTATTAAACTGATCAATTTGTTTCGGCTTCCGTATACATTAAGTCCAAACATCAATGGTCGTCATCAAACAGTGCTGCAATGGATAGAAGAAAACATTTTAAGAGAAGGAACGGAGAAAGCTGCAGGCTGGCAGAGCGGTCCTGACTCAGGCAAATGGCCATCAAGTAATATCGAAGATTATAAGAAAATTTATTCATTGTTAATGTTATTGAAACAATAAATTGTAATAGTAGAAATGGTACACATGTTATTTGTGAAGTTGAGGAATATATTTCGCAGAATAAAAATAGTAAACAAACAAGTTGTGTAGTAACGTTTTATTATTATTTATACAATACAACCAATATTAAGGATAAAATATTTACATTGAGTGACATTTCAGCGTAAGCTATGCTTAAACAGAACTCCAAGTAGGTATTACAGCAGGTGTTCATAAATATTATCAATGGCTTCTGTGGAAGTGACGAAGCTTCGAAAAGTCTTTTAATAAAGTATTCTCCAACCGTTAAGTCGTCGGTATACGGTTGATGAAAATTTTGTATAAACCGAACAACGGCACCGTCGAACTTTAAAAGGGAACTGTTTGAGTTTTTTATATTGTAATGTCCCCAAGGAAGAGTATTCGTTGTTTTCGGAATTAAGAAACGTTTATCATCTTTGGGAGAGAGGGCTACTTTCGTTTTCATATGGGTAAACATAGTATGCAGATCGGAAACGAAAACATTCATACATTTAAGAATGGTGGCGTCATCTCTAATGACGCGTAGGTAATCATCGACTTGAAGATGTAATTTAATGACATTTTTCTTGACACCTTTTGCTTTTTTAACAATTTGATCAACGGCTTCAACGCAGTAAGCTTTTGCTCCGGTTCCATAGAATGCTTTAATGGGATTATTAGGGAATTCGTCTTTAAATTTGCCAATAACAGAAGAGGTAATAGGGATATTGAAACTATTATTATGGGGATAATTGGAAGTGTCGAAGTGATGAACATTTTCAATCATATCTCTGTAGAAATTTTCGGTGAAAACTTTAAGAATGAAGGAATCAGTATCCATATACATCAAAGAAATATTTTCTTGATATTTTTGCTTAAGAAAGCCGTTTTAGAAGTCATACATAACAACTTTTGATAAATCCAAAATAGTGAAACCTACATAGAGCGGTTTATCGTAAACAATGTGTAATTTATTCATCTGAATAGCTACGAAATGGGGGGTGAAATTTTTTGAATTTCTGAAATTGGGTTTAGCTATTAAACTTTCAGCACCAAGGTACCGTCCAACGTTTTGCCAATGAGTAACTAACTTGACATCAACTCGTTTATCAACGTTCTCCATCGTTTTTCCGAAAGTACTGTTGTTCATCAATTTAAAGAAAGATTTCCCAAACTTATTATTACACATACTGCGTTTTCTAGTATTCAAATCTATAAAAGGTTTCAACCATTGTGACTGTTTAAACTGAATAGCTCTATGCACTTTAAGTAATTTTAATCCGCTCTGGAGAGCTTGTTTAAGCGGTAGGTAATGAACAATATACTTTGTCTTAGTCATAAGGTTCGGAATCAATTTTTTGACTCTACCATTAGCATTACCAGGAGAAATAATATTTTCAACTAAAAAGGGAAGATCAGCATGTAAATCGTGTAGGTTTTGGGGATATTGAACGTCAACTTCAAGTACATAACCGTATTCAGAAGAAGCATGTAAATCGAGAACATTTAATTCATCAATTTCAGCATCGGTGAGCCCACGAAAATGGGATATGGGAAGGTATTGACTCATGCTGTGTCCATACAAATTGGTAGCATCCAAATACATAATGTAGGAAGTGGGAGCAGATGCGTCATAATCAGGAAGGTGTGGGTTATTGGCGAAATGCATTCTTTGAACACACTGACTTATTCCTCCGCGTACCCCTTTTTGGAAAAACTTTAACATATCGATGTCAGTTAGAAGTTCTAAATTAACGCGAGTGAATTTTAACATGCTATCCCACGCTCGCCCGGGAGCGGTGTAATACTGAGCGGGGTCCAAGGCGTAAGTGGAAATACATATTTCACGAAAATTCTCGAACACGTCAGGTAACAGTAAGACATCGGTTTTGAAGTAGAGGTCAGAATATTCTCCGAGATTGGAGCAGTTAAAGGTTTTCCAAACGGTCGCAGCTCTTTCATAATCTTCATCGGAAATGGGTAGAGATGTTAATTTATCGAAAAAATCGCCTTTGAGAGGGAACGTTGATTGGTCAAGTTTAGTAATATCGTCGACGTAGGAGTAAGGGAAGACCCCTTTCCGTCGCACAAGTTGAAACGTGTAGGATCAGAAAAATACTTCTTCACTTGGAAGCATTGAGAAGGGTCGAGTTCTTCAGACAGTTTATCGAGGGAGGAAGCCATAAAACGAAAGGAATCGAGAAATCGAATCTTAACAAATACGTTTTGAGTAGAGTTATCTGAAACACCGGGAACAGTATCAACTCGCAAGTAAAGGTAAAGGAAACGTATTTTTCTTTATTTTGAGCAATTACGCTAAATTTAACATCGTTGACAGCCATTTCTTTTAAAAATAAATGACAATCGTAACCGGAGAGGTTGTGGAAGAATACAGGCACAAAGTTGGGTAGTTTGTAGTTTAAGTTACATCTGGAATGAGCGGCCCCTAATCGAACTTTACCAGTCAAATGACAATGATCGCGAACCTTTGCATCATCGATTAGGAAGGGCTCTTCGCAAATATTACAAGACGACGTTTCAGAGAAAAGTCGCATTTCTTCATCAGTCAAGGGTATCATAGGAACCGGGGTCTTTAAAAATCGGTGATAAATATCAGAAACGTCTTGATCAAGAGTTTTAACAAATTGATTAGCACAATCAGGTCCTCTATAAGTTCTGAATATTGAAAGGGAATCGTCAAAAGAGCACTTAATCAAGTAAGCAAACGAGTGCGGTTGATGTTCGTGGGTAGGTGTGGTGAAGGTCTTGTTAGGATCGGAAAAGCATGTATGAATGGGTCGCAATATGGTTTCGAAGTCTGCATAAACAACAAAAGGTACTTTGATACGTTTGTGGTAGTTTTGAAATTTTAAAACGTTATTAGGGATGAGCCTACCCATCTTATCCAATTTGAGATCAGCAGTTGGCAGCGTCGTGTAAACGTGGTTGCAATCATTCCGCTGATGACGGTGCAGGTGAGCCACAGAGCTGAAGTATTGCAAGCAGCCGTCACATAGGAATTTGCGATGTTCTGTTTTGGAGAGCTGTTGAGAGAGCAAACGGGACATATCCTTAATCCAACAGTAATGATTATTTCCTCGATCATCGTGTAGCAAGAGTAAATTGATGTGCAGCCTTCGTTTGACGGACGAGTAGTAGAGGGGACCAACAATTTCCCAGATCCATTTTCCATCCTTCAAAACGTATTCAGTCCCGTAAACATTCACAGAGCAATGGTTCTTCGTTTCAAACTTGGGAATGTCGTTTAATTTAATAGGAAAATCGATACCGTCATAGTCCATCGTGCGGGAGTAATGCGGATAGGAAGTCGTTCTGTGCGGGTTGGCTTGGGCGGGATACAAAGCTGAGGTTATTGCCCACGCAAAGCAGGCTTGGTCATCGTTTCGTACGTTCACAACAGCTCTCTTAAGTACAATTTGTTTAGGTAGAGGAATGTAAGATGAAGCTCTAAGAGGATTGTACTTGTTGCAATTGAGTTCTAGGAAAAGGACTCTTTCCAAAGCCCATCCTGTAAGAATGAAATAATAGTAAACACAAGTGAAATATATATAATGAGAGAATGATAAATTACCTGACTCTCGTTCTTGAAACTCAGAAGCTTTACCCTCAAGAACGTCGAAGAAGCTTTGGAGAATATTGGAAAGATCCGTCGACTGAGTGACAACTTTATTATTGGTGTTGAAGGATTTCACGTCAACCAATTGTTTAGCATCGTGCACATACCGTCCGAAAAGTTCAAGATTTAGTTTAAGCGTGTCATGCAGTTGTATCTGATTACGAATAACACGCAAGCATTTGTCGAAAACATCGGCGAAAAATTCGGTATACGACAGGAAGAACTTGGCGGATGAAATACGAAAGGACACAATTCTGTTAGCGAACGCGGACGAAAGGAAAGTAATTCCTTCGTCAAGAGGAGAGCAGCAAGTTTGTTTATGCTTGAGGCTGCGAAGGTGACCGTTGTAGGAATGTTGTGGAACGTAAATGTTACATGTATCACACCAGCGGTCAGAAGAACCAGCAGGCGTAGCAATTTTAAGTTTTTTCTTCGGTAGAGGCGATGTACGTTGGAGCTGTGCTCGTTTCCGACAAGAAGTTAATCGATGTCTTTTTAAATTATCAGATCGTGTAAAGGAAGCATCACAGTCCGGACAAGGGATCATAGCGGCTAGCGGTAAGAGGTATATCTCGACAACGACTGAGGAATACTGAACGCGAGGGACAATAAATAGCTATAGGAAAAGGGGAGGGATGTGTAAGGTGGAGATGGCATAAGGAGAGGGGCGAAAGGAATATATACTGAAACTGTAGTGGGTACGGTGTGGTAAGATGAGTGCTAGAGAACAGGGTAACGGTGTTGATTTAGCTGCTGAGCTAAATATGAACGAAACCGAGCTGGCTGATATATTGGAAAACTTCTTTCCAAACGATTCCTTCACATCATCCGCTAAAGGTGAGGGGTGTGTTGGAGGTGGAGCCTGTGGCCAGCACCTCTACGATGGCGGTGGCGGGATCGAAGTCGATATCGATGAAGCCGAAGAAGCGATCGTACACACGAAGGTTGTCGGCTGCTCCATTCGATTATTCCAAGATAGTCGACCAAGTAGAAGCCATAAATAGTGTTAAGGAGGAAAAGCAGCGACGAGAAATGGTATTGAATGAAAGAGAGACAAAGGCCGCTTCATTGACTGAGTACATGAAGCGGAAAGAGAAGGAGCTGGAGGAGTTGAACAGATCGGTAGTTGAAACGAGAAAGGAGGTACAAGAAATCGAACATAAGCTAGCTAACCTTAAGTCCGCTTTACTGAGTAAATTTAATGACTAAAATTCAATGATGTTTTATATTATATTATATTGTATTATATTAAATAAAATTCTGTTAAATTGCATCTTTTTATATTTTGTAATTAAAGAAAATAAAAGAGAATATAAATTATATATATATTTATTTATCAAAATAAAATAAGAAATATATAATACAAAGCAATACAAAGTTCAATTGAATGTTTTTATATACATTGCTGCTCCGTGGTCCATGGCACAGATGACCAGTGTCCCCTGGAACGAGCTCCACGACAGCTGGGCTTCCAGGTGTTCGCAGAAGGCTCCGATCGGTCTTCTATCGGTCACCTTCCATAGTGTAAAGCCTCCAGGTGTGGTACTGGTGAAGATCATGGTGTCAACATTGATGTTTATATCGGTTGGCACGGAGCCATGGAACAGTACAGTATATTGCGCCATTGTTGATTGTATTCACTTGGATTGATTATTGATTGTATTTACTTGAACAGTCTTAGTGATCTGTGCTGAACCTTGTAAAAACTTGAGTATTTATACAATTTCGAGGAGGAGGATATGAGTGGGGTAAAGTTAAGATCAGCACAAGTGTTTGTGCGAAGAAGGAACTGTATACCAGCAACACTTTGCTGACAAACTGTGCATATTTCAATAACAATCATAATAGGTATTGATTTTGCTGATATTTTATAAATTAAAAATAATTAGTATTATAAGAAATTGTGGCAAGAAAATTCCGAGTTCCCAGGAAATTGATGGTATTCGAGGGTATCCTATAGCGCCTTCAGACATTTACGCTAGTGTGTGTATTTGCTATTTATACAAAGTTTATTTACATATGTCTTATGGTAGAATGCGCCGTCAGCCATATACGCTAGTATGCGTATTTGTGTTCGGACTTAGTTTAGCGGCTAGAACTGTTACAATTCTCTGTCAGCAGAATTTAGATTCTGCTGTACAGAGTGTGATTCTTTTTGAATTGTACATAATACAGAGTGTTCCCACAACTTCCCCCATTACAGACATCCTCTAAGTTTCGTTGGAAGCAAATTGTTCTTCATGGAAGACTAAACATTTTTTACTCAGACATTTTCTCCCTATCATCTACCCTTCATACACTTTTCGAGGGTTAAAGTATGAGGGTGAAACATGTTAAAAAAATATTTCTCGACTTTTCAGCAGCGGATTCTCTTCTCAACCCCTTTTCCACCTCATTTTTCATCCCTTGCATACCTATACACAAACTTGTGACCTTGACACTTTTTCCATATAACTTCTTATTATCCCCAACACGCTGTACTGTATTCTTTACAATACTTACGAGCAAAGGCTTCAACTCTTCCGATCCGTTATGTTTTCATAAACCTACCTTTCAATTACTATGTATACTTTCTGATTAACACCTGTATACCAGCAGCACTTTGCTGACCAAACTGTGACTGTGCATATTTCAATAACAATAAGAGAATTGTAACAGTTCTACCTGCCAAACAAGTCGGAACACAAATACACATACTAGCGTAAATGGTTGACGGCGCATTCTACCATAAGATATATGTAAATATACTTTGTATAAAAAACTAATACGCACAAATGGCTGACGACGCATTCAATTGTAATAAAGTCAGTCAGGATTAGACCTGACTCGCTTAAAATTGGATCCTGAAACACGCTTCCAATTCATCGGTCCTTATCAGGACCACCCTGGCTCTACGCGCACCTTTTTGGTAGCAATCACGTCATGTATGTTACAATGTAGCGGACCTCTGCTTTTCTGCCACAGCTGCAGATTTTATCATTGCGATGTCGTAAACTTGTGCTGCCGACCTTGTCGTCAGGGGATTCAATCGTACCTCTGCGAAAAGTCGGGCTTTGTTTACGAGATCGATGATACGCACACGCTGTACTGTATTCTTTGCAAAGGCGTCAACTCTTCCGATCCATTATGTTTTCATAAACCTACCTTTCAATTACTATGCCATTACCTGTCCCCTCTCCTACACCTTCCTTTTGCTTTTTAAAGACTTGTGACCTTGACACACTTTCCATACTACTTTCTTATTATCCCCAAACTCTACCTTAATCTTATATCTCAAACGTCTACTACCTTTTGCTTCATTTATATCAAAATAAAGAATCGTTCACTATAACGACTTCACTTTCATTTCGTATGTCTATACCTTACACTTTTCTCCACTTCCTCTACATTATCATGTAAACGTATTTAAGAATAGTAAACTTCAGTCACGCTCCTTCTACATAACCAAGATTATTACTTATTTCAATTACATATCCTTCTTCAAATACGGTCTTCATTTATATCAAAATACTTCACATTACCGATATATGTACATGTTTCAATTCATTGTGAAGCATTCGACCACTACATACACACAAGTTTAAAGTCAATGACCTTTCGTCAATTTGACCTTAAGTAACCTCCCCTCCTCTGAATTAGAACCGGTCATCATACTCTACTCCTGTTCAATCATGTAAGAGAAGGAACTTTTCATCATTCTTTTACATTGTGTTCAATCCACTAGGTCTAGATGAATTAGAAAATTGTGAAAAACTGAAATAGAAATTTTGAAGTGATATTTACTCTTAAAGTTTCTCTGCAAAAAATATGCATATTTTTATTTTAACTTTTTAACATTAATTAGCATGCATATACCTAAGCACAACGTATACTATTAACAGTAGTTTTGGTCGGTTCTTTATGAAACATTTTTTGAATAGAAGAAAATAAAATAAATAAACCACTTTTAAATGTTCCAAAACGAGTATTTATTTAACTCTACAATTGTTTCGGTATTATAATAACTTTCTCAAGAGTAACAGGATTTAGGTATAAATAGACGATAAGGTATACAAAGATGATAAGCACCGCATTAAATTTAGTAAAATCCTGTTACTCTTGAGAAATTGTAGTTAAATAAATACTCCTTTTTGAAACATTTAAAAGTGGTTTATTTATTTTATTTTCTTCTAAGCACAACCATATTGGTCACTAGGAACGTTTTCTTGTTAGTAATTTTCATTAGTTAAGATCATGAAATTTTATTAGGTATACCGTTATAAACATTTTTTTATTCTCAAATAGTTTAAAAGATTTATTTGCCAAAAATTGCAATATTTATGCCACATTAAATGTTAAAATCGAGCATCAATACATCTAGCTCCTCTATCGGATAGTGTCTTAATTATTTTTGACAAAAGTACTGAAACAGGACTGAAATACGTTCCAATATATAACAGCCAGTAGCAGATTCAGTAGAAAAATCTAAACTGGAACGGTGTTTACAGTATACTGTGTGACGTAACGTGTCACAGTGCTCACAGTGTATATCGGAACACGGTCTTAACCTTTGTCCCCATTCAGTCCTAATAATCCTTTTATCCAATCAGTTCATAGCATTTATTCATCCGCCAAAATTCCCAAACCAATCACATTCAAATTTTTCCAAACGGTCATCTTTCAAATTCTTCTAAAAGACGTACACATTTTTTAAAGCTTTCATTATTTATAAACAATATTTCGTAGCTATCGCATAGGTATCCTGGCGCCATTCGCTCCTTATCTAACTAATAAATTCTTAAAAACTATAATACGTAAAAATGTCTTAATCAAAAAAAAATTGTAAACATCTGTTTTTTTAATTAATAACAGAAAATTTGTCGAAAATTGTACAGTAGGTACAATAAGTTAATTGTTGGATTGGCAAAATTAAATCTATCTATCTATACTCTATACCATCGGTTCCCAACCGGTGGTTCGCGAACCCCTGGGGGTTCGCTATGTGTACAAAGGGGGTTCGCGAAAATAATAGCGTAATGGCGGGATTTAAAATGGCCAAAGAAAAAAAAAACACAAAAAAAAAAAACACACCAAATGCAATGCAGATTGCACGCTGTTGTTTCGAAGGTATGCATACTGCCTACCTATATCTTATGGTTGCCAACAGTTAGTGAAGCTATTTTACGGCCTTTAAATACATGTCTGGAATACTTAGAAAACGTTAAAACGTCTGGAATACTTACAAAACGGTCGTAAAAATGACAGTGGCAACGATCCATGTAAACTTAGATTTTAGTTGCACGCAGACTTAAGAATTAAACGCTTGTTCACAGCTGGGAACTGGGAGAGTAGTGTTGCATTTACCGACGTTCGTACATAGGCTTATAAACCTTGAGTGATATAGTTCGCAATTAGTAGAATAGCTACTGTGACATTGTTTGTTCATTAAAGTTCTTCTCGTGTACATAACTTTTAATAATTATTATACCCCAATTTTATTATGGATCGATGGTTAAAAACGGGTCGTTTAGAAACAACACATGATGATACTGAAAGTTGTATTGAGCTACCGTTTCACCAGAGTAAAACCCAAGAAAATGGTGGACATGGTGTGAACAAAGGGAAAAAGCGAAAATATGACAGCGACTATTTACAACTAGGTTTTCATTTTACTGGGGAAGAGTCTGAACCTAAACCGCTTTGTGTTATATGCAACGAAATTCTTGCTAATAGTAGTTTAAAACCGTCACTTCTTCGTAGACACCTTGAAATAAAACATCCGACGCACAAGGATAAACCTCTTGAGTATTTTAAAAGAAAATTATCAGATAATAAAAAGTGTAACCTCTAGTTATCTTTTCGGTTTATAAAACTTTATTTTTAAAAAACAATTATTTTATTATTATTAATTAAAACTATTACAAATACAAATAAGCGACCTCTCTAATCAAGAGACTAATAAGAAGTGATAACAATTTCAAAAAGCAGCTACACCTAAAAATGCATAAGTCAGTAAAAGCGCATATTACATCGTTCTCACGGGAGCATCCCATACGTGAAGGTTAAATAGTTATATGAGACGAGTTCAGGGACATAACCATAGGACATAACTCCTCCCCCCTTAGTGATAGAATCGTCCCCGATTCTCTTGTTATGACAGGGGCGAATTATGGCCCCCGATGACGTCACCTGTTGCTACTGTTTTAGTTTTCACAAGACAACAAAATTTATATTCGACAAATAATAAAACCATTATAATAACAACGATGATGACAAACAATACAGATATAGAGAAATGCGTGAAATGGACAACCGGATGGATCTTAAAATCTGTTTGTAACTCAGCAGCTTCGTTTTTTAATTCTTGAACATCTTCTAAATGTTTTTGCCCCAGAAAGATAGTCTTACTTATATTTAAATTGAATGATTCCATTTCAGGAATTTCCACAGAAAAGTTAACATTTGTGTTTTTAAACATTTGGTTTCCAATTACAATTTTACACTCGTTATCAGAGCGAACAAGAGCACTGTTACGAATCCTAAAGTGTTCCACCTTAGTTCCACACATTTCGGTTATCATCATTTCTTTTTTACTTACTGCTAACACAATATTGTTGTCTAATTGCGTGTATAACGTATAATCATTGATTGCGCGACCAAAGGTACACGAACTCAAGCTACCCAAGGAACACACGTCACTTACGGGTTTGTTACGGCACAATATTATATTTTTGATGGTTGGGCACTTCTCGTTGGTCCAAAAATCTTGTGGTCCTGAAGGAATCGCACCTCTCTAATTTATTTTCAAACAATTTCACAATAAGGGAAATATTATTATTTTCTCCCCAGTATCTAAAATTTTTAAAAAAAAAAATCATTTATTCGTGTTACTAGTTTGAAGCCAGTGGTTTCTAATTTGGGGTGGAATGTTTACATAAGTGGTTCTGGAGGCGACGTTATCGCTCTCACATGTGGTAGGTTCGCAGGGTAGTTTTTGGCTACACTGTGTATGGGCTTCTATGTATTCGTGGTTCCAGTGGGAATGTTTATGTTAGAAATTCTTTCGTTTTACGAATAACAAAAGACGCGAAGAAGAGGGCATTCGAGACACAGTGTTACGAGAGTGAACAGTGTTAATTTTTGTACGTTTTTTTTTTTAGTGTTTAAAGTTATTTCTTGTAGGTGAGTTATTTGTATATAATATTTTATTGTTTCTGTTAAGAAAAGAATTTGATCGATGAGTTTGATTTTTATGTTTCTGAATTTTATATTTCAATTTTATTAATTTTGTTGTGATGTGTTTTGTGGAATTCTTTTTTTGTTGTACGATATTTGATTATTTTGTTTATATTTTATTTTCAACGTGTATATAATTCTGTGTTTTTGTCTTTCTAAATTTATTTCTTGTTGTCAATTGTGGGGTGCAGTCATGTAACGTCCGTAATTTTTAAATCTATACCGGGTGTTGTTTTTTGTCGCGTTGAAATCCGCCTTCGGTTTATGTTTCATTATAACGTACGGAACGATCTGACTTGTTGAATTTGACTAACATTTTTCTCCCGTGTAGGGTAACAGATCTGAGGAGTATTCACGAAACTGTTTATTTATGTGTCCATTTCGAATTACCGATTTGAATTAGAATATTTAAAGTGAGGCCCAGATCGTACCCTAAATTTCAACTCTAGCCGTGAATCCCGTAGCCCAGGGTCATGTGTACCTACTGGCGGCGTCCAGTTAACTAACATAAATTTTTCTTCACTTATGTTTGTTTTGTGTAAAAGGAACGAAGGGGATTAGGGGCGCGGAATGATAGTGGGACGTTATAATGTTACTTTCATTCCGATAGGCGGCTTTCTCTATCTTATATTATGTTTGTTTTTTTTTTATTTGTTTGCATCTCACAATTTTGACTTTTAAGGACTGAGATCGGGGTTTTTCTTTGTCATGTTCTTTTCCCTGGGAGTCCTAGTGAACATGGCAATTTAATTTATTTTTTTTCATCCTAACATTTACTTGATTTAACTTTTTTTTTTTTTTAATAAATACGATTTATTTTTCACATTATTTTGGATAGTTTTTTTTTTTTTTTGTTTGTCCTGTTCCACCATGGTACTTTCTTGCATTTTGGTTACTTCCTTTTGAAGTATAACGAACCACCCCTCTGACCACTACAGTCCAGATAGATGAAATTGCGCTGGAGGCAGCAGCATTTGGTCTTTTGCATTAGGGACGGGGTAAATTTTGTGGTAACTGTACAACGTAGGATTTAGAATGGGAATGTATAATACGTACGTGATTGTATCTTCCACAAACAGGACTCTTAATTTAGAGAATTCTATAATTTCGAATAAATGAATGGAATTAACGGTAACCAATTCATCGTTTCCGTAAATCCCCGCCAAATGGTTTGTTATTTCCAAAAGGTCCGATGTTGTTAACAGTTCCAAATTCGTGATTTCATTGAAAGCTAAGGAGATGGTTCTTTCCGACATAAATAGGAAGTTTAATAATTTTTGACTTAGATACATATTATATTCAACAGCTGATTGAATTTCGATACTATTTTTAATCTTATTTAGGCTATAAAGAGAAGCATTGATACCTGTTTGTATTATTTTTAAATCGTTTTCATATCTATTAGTAAGATGATTAGCGAATGAGGAGAACTTTCCCATTTGTTTTACAATGTTCTCCTGATTTTTATAGAGAGTCTAAATCTTTATTAATTTCAGCCAAGTCGTTGCTATCGGGATTTCCGGTTATATATTTAAGTACCGAGACCATTAATTAATCCTCTCTTTGTTCTATGTTTTAGCTTTCGAATCTGATTTTTAATTTGACCGCAATTATCCTCCAAATTCAACATTAATTTTTGCGCAGGCCCGTCACCCATTATGACGCTTATGACAGCCGCATTTTGCAGAAGTTTCGCATAACTTAATTCTATACTTGTAATATTAAAATAAAAATAAAACTTATGATAATGTGACAAAAGTTTTGCAGTTCCTAGTTCTTCCAAATAAAAACCTGGGGAATTAATCTGGTCTATGACTAGGCCCTGGTTGGGGATCGTCAAGATGAGAATCCTGTAAAGAAGGAAATTTTTTCTTAAAAGGTCTTAGAGCTCTGACATGCGCGTTAGTTGGACGCTTAGAAATCTTTCCTTCAACCCTATTGTCGTCTTTTTCAACCTCGAGTCTCTGAAACTTTGGAGCATCTTTTCTTGCCCTAGATTTCCTCTGTATGTAAACTACAGGTTCATTGACTTCTACCGTTTGCCTTCTACCTTGATTAACCTTTTCCAAATTTTTATTTCCTTTTTCCAATTGTCTGTGATATATTTGTTCGAAAAATGGAACAACTTCTTTCCTCCTATCTTCATTGTATTGTTGATAAACTGTTTTGTCTAAGTCTACCTCATATAAGTGCAAGTTATCGTATGGTCCGTATAAAAGGTCGAATGGGGTATAACCCGTAGAGGTATGAATTGATTAGTTATAAATTAAAATTGCATTAATCATTAAATTTTGTGGGGTTTCATAGGGATTTTCTAAAGATAAAGTCCTAATTTTTTCCAAGATAGTAGAATGAAATCGTTCAATAGGCGAGTTTGAAGTGCTATTGTCGACCATAGTAATATGTAATTCAATTTTAAATACGGAACAGTATTCTTTCAAAATGTAGTTCGTGAACTCATTGCCTGAATCAGCAACAATTTTTCGAGGGTGATTATGATGGGAGAAATAATGTCTCAACTTATTCATTATAGTAATACAGGTTACATCAGACACATAATAAGCCTGGGCGTATTTCGTAAACAAATCAATGATAGTAAGAAATTTATTTGAATTAAATTGGAAGATATCGATATGAATAATTTCAAAGGGACGTTTAGTCAATAAGGGTCCTGAAAAAGCAAGTTTGTGGGGGTGTCTTTCATATTTTGTCTGTAAGCAAGTCTCACATTCGTTAATAATTTTGTTAATAAGTTCTTTCATTTTTGGCCAATAAAATTGTCTCTTTAAGTGTTTGTACGTTTCCTCGATTCCATTATGGTTTAGTTGATGATAATTGCTAATAATTTCATGTTGTTTTTCAGGTTGAATAACGTCCTTGGTGTATGAGTTACTTTTAACAAATTTCATTTCATTACTTTTAAAAATGTCCGCAACCAATTTAGAAAAAATAGTTTCAAGTTCTTTATCTTTAAAATACACACCATATAATGTTTTAGGTACGACTATCTCCTTTATCGCCTTTAATATGTCGTTTTTCTCGTTTCCTTGTCTAATATATATTTCGTAATTATATTTCTGAAACGGCCGCGTAAGTTTAATTTCGTAACATGGATTAAAACTTAAAATTAATCGGTGTAGAAATTCGTTAACCGGTTTTTCCGAAATTGGTACCGAGCAAATGGGATTTTCGACTGCAGTATGCTGCGTTTCTCCGTCTCCGTCATTTCCAAAAATTTCGTCTAAATAACTCGGATCTAAAGCATCTTCTTCATCGACGTTTGCTAAAGTTGAGAGCAAATCGGTCTCTTCGGTTGCTATTTCCCGCATGTTAATTTCTACTCTTGACAAAGCATCAACATTAGAATTTTCTCTACCCTTTTTGTATCTGACCTCGTAATCGAATTCCTCCAATTTTAATTTCCATTTAACGAGACGTGAATTGGGTTCTTTTAGTTTAAAAAGCCAACGTAGAGGCTCATGGTCAGTTTCTATAATAAATTTTTTACCATAAATATAAGGCCGAAAATGCTTTGTCGCGTCTATGATTGCCAAAAGTTCTCGTTCTATAGTAGAGTAGTTACGCTCAGCCGAATTAAGCGTCCGGGAATAGTACGCTATCGGTTTGTCTTTTTGGGATAGAATTGCGCCTATGGCGTAATTGCTGGCGTCAGTGGTTACTGTAAATTGTTTCGTAAAGTCAGGGTATTGAAGTATAGGAGCGTTAGTCAACAATTCCTTGCACTTATGGAATGATTCAATATACTTCGGGTTACTAACATCTATGACAGTTCCCTTTTTCAAACAATTAGTAAATGGTTGTACGATTTTGGCAAAATTTTTGATAAACCGTCGGTAGTAACCAACAAGTCCTAAAAAGCTTTTAATTTCCTTAGTTGTTTTCGGCAAAGGATATTGCTGAACGGCCCTAACCTTTTCCGGGTTCGGTTTTATGCCTTGTGGTGTTACAACGTGTCCTAAGAATGCGACCTCCTTTCTTAAAAATTATGATTTATTAAGTTGAACCTTTAAATTAAACTGTTTTAATTTTTCGAAAATTAATTTTAAGTGAATAAGATGGTCTTGTAGGGATTTAGAAAAGATGACTATGTCATCCATATACACGAAACAGAATTTATAGATATTTTTTGAAAATGTTGTCCATAACTCGTTGGAACGTGGAAGGAGCATTCTTAAGGCCAAAGGGCATTCTTAAATATTCGTAATGTCCGTTGTTTACGCTGAACGCGGTCTTTTCAATCGATTTTTCTTCCACTTCGACCTGATGGAAACCTTGCGCTAAATCCAACGTACTCAAGTAAACACATCTGCCTAAATTATCCAAAATTTCGTCAATCCGTGGAAGCGGATATTTATCTTCGATCGTCCTGTCATTCAATTTTCGGTAGTCTATGACTAACCTCCATTGCTTTCTACCGGAAGCATCCAGCTTTTTCGGGACGATCCAGACAGGCGACGAGTACGGCGAAATAGAAGGCCGAATAATTTTGTTGTCCAATAATTTTTGTATTTGACACTGTATCTGTTCTTTCAGATGATATGGGTATCGATAAGATCTACTATAGACCGGCGTTTCGTCAATTGTCCTAATGGTGTGTTTAACGGCATTTGTAAAAGATAAGTCGCAGTTTTCGTTAAAGAAAATAGTCTCAAATTTTGCACAAAGTTCCATAATTTTGTTTCTTTCTTCTTCATTTAAATGGTTAATTCTGATAGAATTTAGAAGATCGGGGTCCGAATTTTGAATAAAAGGTTGACTAACCTCTACATTAAAAACTGGTTGGACATTAATTGGGTGTTTAAAGTTAATTTCACATGTTCTTTCTTCCTCAAAAGGTAATAGACAAAATCCATTTTCCGCATAAGCTATCGATTCGGGAATCCGTATGTTTGGGTTCAATTCAGTTTCAGGTATTAAAATTTCTCCCTCATGGATGTTAACAGGAATTTTAATTGTTTTACTAATTTTTTGTGTAAAAGGCCTAAAGTTTTGATTGTTTATGTATTCTAAGAAGGGAATTTTCACACTACCTATTTGCAAGACTTTATTGGAATAATCAATTTTCGCACCCAACTTATAAAAATCTTCACTACCCAAAAGTGCATCAAATTGATTATGCCACTTAACTACATGAAAATTAATATTTCTTCTAATACCGTATTCTTGCAACATGGGGTAACTAATATTTTTGTCATCCGTAATACAATTATTAAGAGAAGTGACAGTGAAAAACTTTGAAAAGAAATAATTGGAAAAATATTTTCTAGCGGGTTCGGGATTAATAATAGAATTTGACGCTCCTGCATCAATTAAAATTTTGAGATCGAATTGTGGAACGGTTATGAAAGGCAATTTTGGCTGATTTATAATGGAATTTAAGTCGAGTCGAACTGTCGAGGCTGGCCGGAAAAATTTTCTGACCCTACTTCCGCACTTTCTACGTATTCGTCAGTGTTTTGGGGTTCCTGATCGAAATCTGAAGGATTATAAGAGTAATCTTCGGGTTCGCAGAACGTTTGTTCGGAATCTTCAATATTATGAAGTTCTTCAGCGATAAAGTTTCTAGGTTGAGTATTTGCGTTAGCAAAATAATTTTGTGGCTTTGCTTGTGTAAATCTAGTCGAAGTCGACTTGGGCGTCGGCTTATATTCTTGCTTTTTACCAAAAACTTGGGAATTATTCGGATACTGCATATTTGCTGGCTGCAACTGTGTATTAACTGAATTTTGTGAGAACGGTTGTCGCGATTGGAAATGTGGTCGAAAAGGAATAATTGGTCCCAGCCGTTGAACATTTCGAGAGAAATTTGGCTGTGGTTTGTAATTAAATTGAGGTCTATGATTTTGAACCGGTGTAATTTTCTTAGGAAGTAGAGGAATTTTCTGTCGATTCCTCATAAAATTCATAAAACTAACTTGCTGTCTATTATTATCGTATTTTCGTAGTTCATTTAAACAACTTTCTATTGTTAATGGATTTATGTTAAATAAATGCGAGCAATATGGTTCTAGTAAACCTGATTTAAACGTGTTTAAAGCTTGTTTGGAGTAAAAGTCTGTTTTGGAAATCCTGATATCAACGTTCGGATTTCTCAAATTAACGTATTCTAATAACGTTTGCAGTTTTTGTCTCATACGTTCATAATAGTTTTCATAATTTTCATTCGACAACTGAAAGCATGTAACTAGATCATTAAGTAAAAGGTCCTCATTTCGCGGATCACCAAAAGGCGATATTAATACATCTTTTACTTGAGTCCACGTTTCAGCAGAAGATATAATCAATGTTTCTCTAGCATCGCCTACGATTTTTGCTTTAATTTGTTCAAACAGCAATTTATTTAAAAGGCAGTTAACATCGGTTTTGTTTTCAAAGAATGAAATAAATTTTTCCAACTGTTTAATAAAATAGGCTAAGTTTTTGGAACCACCTGAATATTCAGGAATCATGTCCTTAGCCAAATTTAATTCTAATTGCGACGGTTGAGCCATTTTAGTGTTTTGTACAACTAAACTAGTTTTTGTACTACTTGAAGCGTTAGTGAGTCTTAGTCTTAAAGCAGCCAGACTTTCTAAATCAGAATCGCTATCGTTATCAGAACTCGCAGAATTAAGTGGAGTTCTATCTCTATACATTCAAGTACGTGTTAATTAAGGGAATTATTTAAAGGAATTAATTAAAAGGAATGCAAAGACTTACAGGCTGATAGATGATAATAACATTCTTAAAGTCTCCTCCAACAGACGAGGTCGATGTCCAAGTTTGTCTATCGAATTCGGCAAGGGAAATCCTCTCAATCGAAGAATATCCTAACAGGCACAAGCAACGCTATGATCACTGTTTTATTAATGTTCACAGAACACTTTATGCCCGACGATTTTTCTCGAATCCGCAACAAAGAGTTGAAACTCACGACTTTTCGAATTATTCGCGATGAATTATTCGGTAAATAAAGTCTCTGCGGATCCTGTTCGCAGCGCCAGTTATCTTTTCGGTTTATAAAACTTTATTTTTAAAAAACAATTATTTTATTATTATTAATTAAAACTATTACAAATACAAATAAGCGACCTCTCTAATCAAGAGACTAATAAGAAGTGATAACAATTTCAAAAAGCAGCTACACCTAAAAATGCATAAGTCAGTAAAAGCGCATATTACATCGTTCTCACGGGAGCGTCCCATACGTGAAGGTTAAATAGTTATATGAGACGAGTTCAGGGACATAACCATAGGACATAACTCTCTCTTCTTTCCTGTCTTCAAACGAAGATAGTAAAATGGCTCTTGAAGCATCATTTCGAGTAAGTTATAGAATTGCAAGATCTGGGCAGGCACATACATTGGCAGAAAATTTAATTGTACCATGTGCAAAAGATATCGCGAAATGTGTGCTTGGAGAAAAGGCAGTAAAGAAAATTGACCTGGTTTCCTTATCTAACAATACGGTGTCGCGTAGAATTAATGATTTGGCAAATAATGTGGAGAACGAACTTTTGAAGAGAATAAAATTGAATTATTTTGCTATCTAACTTGACGAGTCGTCCGATGTAGCAAACGCCGCAATCTTGCTTGTCTACGTTAGATATATTTTCACGAATATCGTTCAAGAAGATGTACTATTTGCAAAACCATTGAAAACCTATACAACTGGAGAAGCAATTTTCGATATGATCAATGGTTATTTTCAAAAAAATGGAATGAACTGGTCTTACTGTGTGGGTGTGTGTACAGATGGTGCGAAATCAATGACAGGAAAATTTTCTGGTTTTGTGGCACGGGTGAAGAAGATCAACGAGAAAATTGAATGGACTCATTGCTGTATTCATAGACAAGCGTTGGTATGTAAGCGTATTCCTGAAGTGTTATCTACTACTTTAAGTGAAGCCGTAAAAATTGTAAACTTTATAAAATCGCGTGCTACAAATAGCCGTCTATTCCGTGCGCTTTGTGAAGACTTTGGAAGTCTCCACGATTCTTTACTACTTCACACAGAAGTGAGATGGCTTTCCCGTGGCAAAGTTTTGACACGCTTGTTTGAATTGAAGTGTGAAGTTCAAGCATTTTTTATTGATCATCCGTTTCATTTGTCCTCTTGTGTATCCGATGTTCTTTGGCTGCAAAGGCTTGCATACTTAGCTGACATCTTTTGTAAATTAAATGAAATAAGTATGTCATTACAAGGCGCAGGTGTCACCATTTTCAGTGTTCATGATAGAATTGAGGCTATGCTAGAAAAGATCAATTTTTGGATCCAATGTCTCCAGATGAATGTGTATGAATGTTTCAGTTCTATCTGCACTTTTTTATCAGAAAATTCAATGAAACTTGACGAAAATATTAAAAAGAATATATGTGAACATCTGAAACATCTTCAATTAACTTTCGATAACTATTTTCCCAATAGATGCAATATATCCATCTCAAGCAACTGGATACGTAGTCCATTTCAAGTAAATGTAAGTTTAGAAACCTCTCTAACTTTATTAGAAAAAGAAAAGCTCAAGCTATCCTGTGACAGTTCTCTGCAAGCTATTTGTAAAGATCACTCCTATTTGACTTCTGGCTCCGTATAAAAAATGAATATCCTGTCTGTCAAAAAAAGCCATAGACATTCTATTACCATTCTGCACAACATATCTGTGCGAGAAAGGATTTTCAACATATACTTATCTGAAAGATAAATATAGAAACAGGTTAAATGCAGAACCTGATCTAAGACTGAAATTGTCATATATTGAGCCAAACTTTCAATTGCTTTGTTCCATGAAACAGCCACAAATATCCCATTAAGAGCTTTTTCAAAGGGAACATGTGCTGAAATAAGAACCAGTTTGTTAAATTTATTTTGTATTAAATGTTTATAGCTTATTTTAGTCTTATTAATATTAATTATTTTAATCTTATTAATGTTTGCGCAATATGTAAAATAAATGTTCTAGAAAATTTTATTGTTTTTTTGCCTATCATTAACGACTACATATGGGGGTTCGCCAAATTCTGTTAGATTTTACTTTTGGTTCGCGAGGAGAAAAAGGTTGGGAAACACTGCTCTATACTATATAATAATGTTCTAGTGTCCGGATGTTTGTTTGAGGACGACCCAGTTAGCCATGAAAAAAATTGCACTTTTCGATTAAAGATTGCCGAAAACCTACAAAAGACGCGCAAAATACCGTAAACGATATCGATTAAGATTAAGACGAAGTAGGGTTTTGCAAAATTTCATCCGGATTTAATAAGTGGTTTAAAAGATATTAGCAAATGAAAATTGGAAAAAACGCGTTGTTGGTTAAAAGTCATAATTTTTAGATCTATCTCGTCCGAAGATAGGATAATCTGGAATTTGTCGACAATTAAAACGTCTAGGTTAAGGACCAAAGGGTTACATAGGCCTATTTTCATCATCCATTATGTGTTCGTTTAATCAAAATTTGTAATTAAAAATCGTTAATTTTGACATGTCCAGATTCTAAGGAAACAACTGCTCAGAGGGATGGGCGGGGCTTATGTTGTTATTACTTGTATATTTGTAGATTCTAATCTTGGAAGTTTAATAAAGAGGAAATAAGAAAATAAATATAATTTATATGCAATAATATTCATTACAGTCGCTATGGTTAACATAAAAACGAGTAAATATAGCTCCCAAGTCAAATCGGTTCGTAGCGCATTCGGTAGTGCACTGATCATACTAACCAAAGAATATATTATATATACTAACGTATATAAGAATCGGCACTTCCATAGTAACTGAAAACCGAGCAGCGCCTCTATGAACCTAGGCCGAACTAAACGTTAAATGGCGGCAAATTTGAATGTTTCTATTTCTTTTTTCTTTGTTATTGTAATATTTTGAAGTTTCTTACCCCTATTCCACAAAAGTTCACCAAACATTCGTAGTGAAAATAATGATGTTTGGTGAACTTTTGTGGAATAGGAGTAAAAAAGTTCTGAATAATAACGGAATTCAGTTACTTAAGTCTTAATTTTTTGTAAATATAGTTTTGGTTTTTTACAATAATGGCAAATAAAAATATAAAAAATAAAATTACAGAAAAAAGGATTTATTGACGAATTACTGATAAACAGTTATATCATATAGCATTGCTTAAGTCAAAATAATAAACCCTTACCTACTAACTTATTATGATTAAATACATAAATATTAAAAACAATAAAACACGGTCACAATAAAATAGAAGCAGAAGATACTGTTATTTACATTATCACATAAAATTTTACGTAAAAGAAAATGTAAGCACTCACAATTACACCAGTCCAATGAAGTAAAAATCAAAGAGTTTGTATATTTTTACATACTGTACGTTCCGTTTCCAACTTCTCGTGTTTCTTCTTTATCTCTACAAACGTAATCAGTAATCACACAATAAAAAGGTTTACATTACCTTATATTTTTGTTATAATACTTTTGCCAGTTTAACAGATTATATTTTTGATGGTTAGATTGATGTTTGTTTGTATCGATAATTTATTTAATAATCCTTGTTGCTTAGAAACGGTTGTAATTTTACTGTAGCGCCACCTAACAATCTAGGCCGAACTAGGGCAATGAAAAACCAACAATCGCCATTAGATTGTCTAGGCCCTGATACTAACGCCTACTCCAGCAGTAGTTGGTTCAAGTCCCATCCGAGGCGAATTTCCTTTTTTGTTTTATTTTTATTTTTTATTTTACGATTTTAACGATAATGATAGACTTTAGCCCGCCAACTTAGATTACTTTGAGCATGTAGTAGGTATGTTGTAGAGCATGTTAAGCTGAGGAAGAATGTATAAATATACTGTAATGATATGTGAGATAGATTACAATTTTTTAAAATATCAATTATTCTATTTAATTTAGATATTGAATTTATTATTTCGAGCATAAATAATTTTCTCAGTCAGTTCCAAAAAATTATATTATTATAACCATTTGGAGGTTTTTCGAAATAAAAAAAAAACATCTGAATTTTGCCATGAATCGGCGATAGGTTACGGTAAATTCTTTGAAGGCTATGCACCACCTTCCAAGTTTGGACGGGTAGTAGGTACTATTACAGTAAAATATGGGGTGTGTTATGAAGGTTAGCGATCATCTTAGAAAACATGGTAGGTAATTGTGTACGCTTTTACTTCCACCTCCCCGTTTCGATTCAAATATTAGTATGTTGTAGTATTTATTCAAAGTATTTTATATTTTAAATACCTATTATAGATAAAATAAAAGTTTGGGATGGGTTCGAGGGTGTGATTGGGGGAGAGTTCTTGACCCGCTTAAAACCTCCAACCCCTACAACCGCTACTCTTTGTAACTACCACCTAGAACGCACTCAATACTACCCCCACCACCCACTACAACAGTATTCTTAAATTTTTTCAAGATGACAATGGAGAAACGGTTCTGATAGGGTGTGTATGTGTGTGTCTCCGAGCACGCCCTTTGAGAGGCGGGGATATTGTCAAAGATGGGAATCAATAATGTAAGGGTTGAAGGAAGTTACGGAAGCGGGTGGGTGTACGCGTAAATATACATAGTATTCATTACAGCTTTCATGCTAGACATAAAAACATAAATATGTAAATCAAATAATATATACACGGGTCTATGACGTTTCGCCGCGGCCGGTTCGCCGCCGGCCGTTTGGCCACCAGCCCTTTCGCCGCCGAAGAAATAAAACAAAATTGAACCTTCAATAATCTTTATTTTAAATTGGTAATTATTCGCTATTGAACGTAAAAAGTCGAGTTCGATTGTCAAAATCCCTCACAATTCTCATTATTCTTTCGTCGGCATCTCGAAATTTTTTTAATTTTAGAGGTGAAAAACGTCCGGCCATTAATTGTTCCATATACACATCACCTAACCTAACCTAACCTAACCTAACCTAAAATATGTTTAGTATAAAATTTTTGTAAAATTTGATAAATACGAATAAGTGAAGTAAATATGTTTATGTTTAGTATAAAATTCTTGTTAACTTTGTTAAATACGCCACTTCCATTAGAAGTACTGATTTAATGGAGGCATTTTGTGCCGCGGCGGCGAATCGGCCGCGGCGAAACGTCCCATGTGGTATATACACAGTACAATGTAAATATTATTAACTTTTGCGCAAATAATTGATTAATAATATATATTTGAAGCAATGGAATGGTAAATGCATTATGTAGAATACGTTTTGGTATTTGAGGGCCTCATTGCAATAATAAGATGTGCTCTACGTCATAAATACTAAAAGTTAGGTTGAAGTATTTTACGATTTTTAGATAAAACAAAATTAAAGAAACACATATGATTTTCGCCATGAACCGCCGATAGGTGCTATGCACTAATAGGGTAAGTGCAATGCACTAATAGGAGAAGTGGTATGCACCAGTAAGATAAGTGCTATGCACCATTAGGTTAAGTGCTATGCACCACCGTGAGGTTACGGTACAAAGCGGTCCCTCTGATTAAATGCGTTACAGTGCCATCGTCCAAGCTAAAAAGTGGGATGTGTGGTGAAGGGAAGCAATCAGTTTAAATAGAAACGTTTGCAACAATTTTCAGAGATATGTAACTTTTCTCAAAACAGCATAACTATTTTAAAGGCGATTTAGAAAAAAGTTTGCAAAAAGCAACTGAGGTCATGATACTAAATTGTCAACCGGCGATACGTTACGTTAAATTCATTAAATGCTATGCACCACCTTCCAAGCATTGACGGGTAGTACTATAACACTAAAATATGGGATGTGTTATTAAGGTTATCGATCAGGTAATGGTAATTGTACACGTTTACAGCAAGATTATACATGTATGCTGGGCGTAGAAATCACCTCTTCACATGGTTTTCCGCTTTGAGAATTCAAATTCCAAACACTGAAAATTAAGAATCATCTGGAAAACGTTTAAGAATACTGTTGTGGTGGGTGGTGGGGGTAGTAGTGAGTGCGTTTTAGGTGGTAGTTACAGAGGGTAGTGGTTGCAGTTGTTGGGGGTTTCAAAGGGGTCAAGAACTCCCCCTACGACACCCTCAAAACAATCCCAAACGTTTATTTTATCCGTAATATTTTCCACCTCCTTCCCGTACCACTCCCTACACAACCCCCAACCCCCATCTTACCACCTCCTACAGCAGCCCCGCCTCTGACGCCACCTTCATCCTCTTTTATCCTGCTAGAAGTTCACCAAAAACCGCCGATAGGTGCTATGAACTAATAGAAGTGCTATGCACCAGTAAGATAAATGCTATACACCATTAGGGTAAGTGCTACGCACCACCGTGAGGTTACGATACAATGCGGCCCCTCTGATTGGATTTGTTACAGTGCTATGCACCATCGTCCAAGCTTTGACGGATGGTATTCATAACAGTAAAAAATTGTATGTGTGGTGAAAGGAAGCAATCAGTTTAAATAGAAACTTTTACAGCAACTTTCAGAAATGTATAATTCTTTCTTAAAACAGCATGATTATTATATAGACGATTTAGAAAAATGTTTGCAAAAACCAACTGAGGTCTTTATACTAAATTGTCAACCTGATTATGATTTCTTAAATGCTATAAATTTTTCAGTTCATTTTTGTCAGGGCGTTAAATTAATTAATTAATTTCCCAAAAATCCTTAGTAATAAATGAGCAAGTGTAAGGTAAAATTATAAGGTAAACGCCCTGAAGTCTATGCACCTCTTCGACGTTACACTCTACATGGATTAAAGTTGGTTCTGGCAGTATTAATATGTATTTCTTTCTCGTCGTTAATTATTTCAACTAATTAATCCGTTACATTAATTGGTACATGTTTCATTTTGGAATACAAGAATCTTGTTGACAACTTTTCTCTACAATTTCATTTGCACAGAAATACTCGCGTTGGATGGAACGACAATTTTACTTTAGGTAATAGATTTTTTCGTCAGTTAATGTGACGTAAGCAGTGGGTGCTATTATGGTAGTATTTAGTGCCGTAGGTATAGAATATAAATGATACAGATTAAACTCTGTTTTATCCAAATTGGGAATATGTAACAGGAATACAATATGCTCCGGTGTGATATAAAATTCTACTTCTATAGTTTGAACAAATAGAACGTTATCGTAGTAATAATAAGAGGCCTGTTTATGATATTTTGATAATGAAGTTTTCATTGCTTTGATTTGTTTGATTAGATTAGGCTAGGTTACGTTAGGGCGGGGGAGTTGAAAGACGATGAACAATTTTCGACAATTAACAAATTATTAACGCTTTTTAAGCCCCCTCCTCCTCACTCCTAACCGAACTTGATCTATCCAACCTTACCTAACCTTTTTTTTCTTATTCATAAAGACGTGTTATCATCACCTTAGACCTGTACCTCGAAATCCCGTTTTTTTTTCTAAAAAACACCGTAAAAGGTATCTTTCCATTCTTCAAATATTTAATTTTACCGTACAGAATGGTTTATAGAGTGTTTAAAATTTTTGCATGGAGCTCCAAATATAAATAATGACCAGTTTTGTTGTTATCGCTAAAGTATTGTATTTATGCTAATAAGGTCATTCGAAATGAAAAAATATATATTGTATTAAACTGCCGCTATGAAGCGCCTATGAGTGCTATGCATTAATAGGGTAAGTGCTATGCACCATTAGGAAGTGCTATGCACCAATAGGGTGTGCTATGCACCAATAGGGTAAGTGCTATGCACCATCGTTAGGTTACGGTAGGAAGAGGTCCCTATTATTTTATTTGTTATATTCTATGCACTAATGGAGTACGTGCTATGCACCATTAAGATGTGCTATGCACCAATAGGGTGTGCTATGCATTAATAGGGTATGTGCTATGCACCATCGTTAGGTTACGGTAGGAAGTGGTCCCTATAATTTTATTTTTAAAATGCTATGCACTAATGGGGTAAGTGCTATGTACCATTAAGATGTGCTATGCACTAATAGGGTGTGCTATGCACTAATAGGGTGTGTGCTATACACCATCGTTAGGTTACGGTAGGAAGAGGTCCCTATGATTTTATTTGTTAAATTCTATGCACTAGTGGGGTAAGTGCTATGCACCATTAAGATGTGCTATGCACCAATAGGGTGTACTATGCATTAATCGGGTATGTGCTATGCATCATCGTTAGGTTACGGTAGGAAGAGGTCCCTATGATTTTATTTGTTAAATGCTATGCACTAATGGGGTAAGTGCTATGCACCATTAAGATGTGCTATGCACCAATAGGGTTTGCTATGCACTAAAAGGGCATGTGCCATGCACCATCGTTAGGTTACGGTAGGAAGTGGTCCCTATCATTTTATTTGTTAAATGCTATGCACCACCGTCCTAACTTTGACGGGTAGTACTACAACAGTAAAAAATGGAGTGTGCGTGATGAAAGGTTGCCATCAACTTAAATAAAATCGTTTACAAGATTTTTAAAAGATGTGTAACTGTTCTCCAAACAGCATAACTATACAGGATGGTCACTCTTTCAGTGCACATCACTGGGACATCCTAAACGATAAGAGATGCAGCGTAGGTTAAGTTAGAGAAGAGTTGCGTTATTATGTGCCTTTTAAGAATCTGAATAGAAATCCGAGGTACTTTCACCCATTCCCGAGTTATCACAAAAACACTGAAATTTGCTATTTTTGTCTTTCATTTATAACTTTTTTAATCATTTCAAAAAAGTTATGAAACTCACTATATTTATATTATTGACAATAGACTTTCTAATTAAATTACCAAAAATTTTTTAAACCCACCCTAAATCAAATTTTTCAATGTTAACCATATTAGTTTTTTATATCAGGAAATAGAGAAAAAAATACGATTTCATTGATGTACCACAAATTGCATTTAAAATTTCATTTCAGCATGATTATTATATAGACGATTTAGAAAAAAGTTTGCAAAAAGCAACTGAGGTCTTGATACTAAATTGTCAACATGATAATGATTTCTTAAATGCTATGCACCACCGTCCAATGCTGGACGGGTTCAACTAGTACTATATAATAATGTTCTAGTGTCCGGATGAATGTTTGAGGACCACTCAGTTGGCCATGAAAAAAAGTATCGAAAATTGCACTCTTCGGTAACAGATTGTCGAAAAACTGCAAAAGACGCGCGAAATGCCATAAACGATATCGATTAAGATTAAAACGAAGTAGGGTTTTGCAAAATTTCATTACGATTTATTAAGCGGTTTCAATGATATTAGCAAATGAAAACGGGAAGAAACGCGTTTTCGGTTAAAAGTCATAATTTTCAGATCTATCTCGTCCGAAGATAGGATAATCTGGAATTTGTCGACCATTAAAACATCTTATCTAAGGACCAAAGGGTTACATAGGCCTATTGTCGACATCCATAATGATTTCATTTAATCAAAATTTGTAATTAAATATCGTTAATTTTGATCGCATTCTAAGGAAAGAATTGCTGACTGGATGAGCGGGGCCTGTATTGTCATTACTTGGACGTGTATATTCCAACTTTAGAATATTGACGTTCATCAAAGAACATTTATAAAGGTGCGAAATGAGAAAATGAGGTATAAATAATCGTGCATTAATATTGATTATAGTTCTCATGCTAAACATAAAAACAAATAAATATGCAAATCAAACAATTTACATATAAGCAATAAAATGCAAAATAGTATTAACTTTTGCGTAAATAATTATTCAATGACTACATTTTTGAAGCAATAGAGTGGCAAATGCGTTCTGTAATAATCGTTTTGATATTTAGGGGTGAGTTTCTTCGAAATAATAAGATGTGCTCTACATAGTAGGTAAATACTGAAATTATGTTGTTATAGTTAATATATTCGAAATAAAAAAAACACACATGAGTTTGACCATGAACCGCCGATAGCTGCTATGCAATAGGGTAAACCCTGTGCACCTGAGGTTATGGCACAAAGTGGTCCCTTTAATTAAATTTAGTACCGTCTAAATTTTGACGGATAGTATTCACAACAGTAAAAAATGAGGTGTGTGATACAGGGTAGCGATCAGCTAAATAGAAACGTGGTATTTGTACACTTTTACTCCCACCATTCCGATTCGATTCAAATTTTGTTGTTATTTTTGTCGTCCCTAGCAAGAATATGCATGTTGAGCGCGGAAACCATGGTTTTTCGACTTTGAAAATTCGAATTCCAAACACTAAAAATTGAAAGCTTCCAGCAGGAAAAAAGAGAATGAAGGTGGTGTGAGGGGCGGGGGTGCTGTAGGAGGTAGTGTGATAGGGGTTGGGGGTTGTGCAGCGGTTGGGAAGTTTATGGAAGTGCAAAGTGTGATGGATAGAGTTAAAGTTTGGGTGGCGGCGAAGGTGCCGTAGGGGAAGAGTCTTTGACACCCTTCAAACTCCTCTCGCTAAAACTACTACTCTTTGTAATTCCCACTTACAATGCACTCTCTACTACCCCCACCCCCTACAACCCCCATTACCCACCTTAACAGTATCCTTAAACTTCTTCAAGATTACAAAGGAGAAACGGTTATGGTAGGGTGTGTATCTGTGAGTGTAGGTGTGCTCATACAGCCACCCTCTACCTCATCCGTTTCCAATACCTTTATTTTTGAATTAATTTAAATTTGTGAGGAGTGGTAGGGAGTGGAGGTTGCAGTGGTGAGTTTTTGACTCCCCACAAGGCCTACCCCATGCAGCCACTATCTCTTACAACCTCGAACCTCCCACCCCAATGGTTTTTTTATTATTTATATTTCCTTCCACCACCCACCCCAACAGTACTTCAATTTTTCCCACGAATACAAGGATTGAAAAGGTAAGGGTAGGGGTGGGTGTGTATATCACTGTACGTAAACCCACTCTTTACCCTAACCTTTTCCAACCCTTCTATTCGTGAGAGAAATTAAAATACTGTTGGGGTGAGTGGTGGAGGGTAATAGTGGTGAGTATTTGAGTGCCTACAAGCTCCACCCCTGCAACCACTACCTAATATCACTACTCACCACCCACACTAACGGTATTCTTAAGTTGATTCAAGAATGCAATTGTTGGAAAAGGTTAGGGTAGATGATGGGTGTATGTACATTTACATGCACACCCACCTCAGTCCGTAACCCCTTCCAACCCTTGTATTATTTGACTTCCACCCCTTACAACACCGCACCCCTCAAAAAACATGCTGCGAGACATCCAAAACTATCACTTGGTCGATAGCGTTTAACCGGTCCCCACAACCTCAACCACCCTACCTCCGTACCGCCTGCAGTATCCCCACCCATCACACTTAATTTACCAATAGAGAAATAGAAAATGAGATACAATAAAGATTAAATTAAATTTAACTTATTAATTAGTTGATTAAATAAATTCGATTCAAAGTTGATTTTGGTTTAATTGAATTTAATTTAATTAAACGTTATAATACATTTGTTCCCAAAGTAATGAAAATAAAATTAGAAATATTTAAGCGAAAACGCGTGATTTTAAAAATATAACGTGAAGTGGTAGTTTATCCAATCTCTCAAAATTATTACTTAATGTTTTTAATAAGATTTAAGTAATTTAAGTTATATTTATTATTGTCAATGGTTAATTCGGTTGGCAAAAAATATAAAGAAAAAAATAAATATATATAATGTATGTGAGATTAAAGATTCCTTTAATAATAAGTCAATGAAACGTGCGATGGTTAACTATAATATGCGTGTATTGTCACTCCGAAAAATACAGTGTTCTTTCTACAACAGAAGCTTGGTCAAGAATGCCAGAACAAAGGAACAATTGAATATGATTGAATTTGTATTATTATTTTTTAATGTAATGCGTCACTGGACTTGTTGGGTTCCCAGGAAATCACCATCATATCAGTTCGGCTGGTCGGCGCCAAAACTATAACAAAATCGGGAGGCTATGATTAAACACTCCTATTTCATTTGTAAACTTCCGATCAAGGCCTAACAAACCGTAACATACCTACCTACTAGGTACCCATGTAGTTTAAATAAAAACCGTGGAAACATTAATTTTTCAAAAATTTCTTTGTTTAGGATTATTATTTCATCAAATGTTGCATAAAAAACCGAGCTTCGATTCTTTTAATATTTTCCAAATATGTCTATTTCTTGGTTGTTTATAAAATTACAGAAAAACAATTTTCACGTTATTTAGGCACTTTTTACGTAGAATAAAAATTAAAAAAATCATGAGCTTTCGAGTTGCAGCATAAAGTTGTGTTTTTTTTTATAAAAATCATAGTTATGATAAATTAGAATGGTTAAAAAAAGAGCATAAAAAAGAAATCGAATCAACAATAAAATATGAAGGGTGCTACTTGAAAAAACCAAGTTATTCTTGTTTGAATTTTATTCTGAACGCCCTGTATAAATTTTTCAGTTCATTTTTGTCAGGGCGTTAAATTAATTAATTAATTTTCCCACAAATCCTTAGTAATAAATGAGCAAGTGTGAGGTAAAATTATAAGGTAAACGCCCTGAAGTCTATGCACCTCTTCGACGTTACACTTTACATGGATTAAAGTTGGTTCTGGTTTTTAATTTTCTTCATTCGAAGGAAGTTTTTTACTTACGTAATCTTATATATCTTAAATAATCATGGAAAAAACAAAATAAAGCTTTTTGCTACTTTTTTGTTTATACCATGGCCGATTACGCATATGACATTATAAGAAGGGACGACGACTTTTGGAAACACAAAATGGAAAAACAATTAGAAAATTTTTATTTTAATGCGTTACTCCCAGAAATTTTAGATTCACGGTTTGAGAGAAATTTGCCCATCAGACAAATAGCATGTAAAGACTTGTAGTATATTCTCGCGATCGGACACGAAAAGATAGGAAGGACAGACCTGTCGAGTCCGGGACGACTCGACGTTGGGACGGTGAAGCATACGTCATCAGCAGTAATTATGCCTTCAAACAACACTGAACACCGATAGAAGGCTTTACACTGCCGGTGGCGGCATGAACCCGCCGGTGTCGGGAAGACCTAAACCCACGGGTCTCGAAACGAACATTAGGCGGTTATTAGGGATATAGGGAACCTCAGACTAAACATTCGCGGGTGATCAGTATCACCAGGTTAGGTTAGGTTAGGTTGCTGAGGATAAATTAGCTATTGCGAACCTTTAAACTACGGCGGCGTACCAGTTCAGAATCTGTGTTTTATGACATCTTCATACTGGTTTTGAGCTTCAAAAAAATACAAATACAAATACAAATACTTCCGTGTCTATTGAAATAGGTTACGGTTCTTCGAACGAAATTAATCTTTAAACACGCCAGTATATGTATAACGCATGTACTGACAGTCCTAAGCCTGTTAAAAGTGTGAAGGGAAATAATATACATAACATACACGTACATAATAAGTACATAAGCATTTGTATATAATGTAATAACAAAGGCGATTTTGACCCACCTGCTAATTACCCCAGGTATCCAGGTATCAGAAAGAGGTGATTTTGTCTCACAGGCGATTTTGTTAAAAAATATTTTTTTTATGCTTTATTCTACACGAAAGTGTACAACGATTTTTTGTTAGATGTAAACAACGTTTTTTAAAATTACGTATCGTATGAAGACATTGACACCTCATTACATATTTTATTATTTAGTTTTTAGAGTCAACCTCTTTTTGCTTCACTGCTCCACATCATTTCTTGTTTCATTCAATTCGTTCAATTTTAATTAAATTTTAATATTAACAGTTATTACGAGTAATAATTATTTAATAACTTTTAATCAATTTTGAGTTACTATTTTAAAACAGTACCCTTACACTATAATCGTTACTATATATGACTCTTTTCTCCGTTAGGTACAAGTAAATATCAAATTTTAGAAACAACAAAGAATTTCGTATAACGAAACGATACTATGCGTACCTACAGAAGCAGGTAGACGATCCGAAGAAACTGCAACCTCAATTATTACCCTAATAAAACTGTTCCAAAGGAAGCCATACTATAAACACTCCCCTTATATTTTGACAGGTTTTGTAAAAGAGGTTGCGTATTTCAAAAATTATTTCTTTGACCACTGATGCGGCCCCTTAATATGTATTTCTCGTCATTAATTCTGTCCAATGCTGGACGGGTTCAACTAGTACTACATAATAATGTTCTAGTGTATGGATGTCTGTCAAACACTCAGTTAGCCATGGAAAAAGTAGCGAAAATTGCACTTTTCTATTAACGATTGTCGAAAAACTGCAAAAGACTCGCAAAATGCCGTAAACGATATCGATTAATATTAAAACGAAGTAGGGTTTTGCAAAATTTCATACAGATTTATTAAGCAGTTTAAAAGATATGAGCAAATGAAAATGGGAAAAAAAGCGTTGTTGGTTAAAAGTCATAATTTTCAGATCTATCTCGTCCGAAGATAGGATAATCTGGAATTTGTCGACAGTTGAAACGTCCAAGTTAAGGACCAAAAAGCTGAATAGGCCTATTTTCGAATCGGAAGGTGGTGTCGTTTAATTAGAATTTGTAATTAAAAATCGTTAATTTTGACATGTCCTGATTCTAAGGAAACAGCTGCTCAGAGGGATGGGCGGAGCTTATGTTGTTATTACTTGTCTTGTATACGTGTAGATTGTAACTTTGGAAGTTTGACGTTTGTTTTGATGTTTATCAAAGAACGTTTATGAAAGATACGAAATCAGAAAATAAATGTAATTTATATGCAATAATATTCATCACAGTTTATGGTTAACATAAAAACAAATAAATATAGATATGCAGGACAAATCGGTTTGTAGCGTAGTCGGATCTCGCTACTGCTTCACCTCCAGCGGTAGTTGGTTCAAGTCCCATCTGAGGAGAATTTCTTTTTTTTTTTTTTTTAAATTTTACGATTTTAACGGTAATGATTAATGATAGACTTTAGCCCGCCAACTAAAATATATATATATATATATAATAAGAATATATAAATAATTAAGTTCCAAAAAATTAAATTAATCATTTGCAGGTTATTCGAAATAAAAACAAAACATCTGAATTTTGCAATGAACCGCCTATAGGTTACGGTAAATTCGTTAAAGGCTATGCACCACCTTCCAAGTTTGGACGGGTAGTAGATACTATTACAGTAAAATGTGGGGTTTGTTATGAAGGATAGCGATCATCTTAGAAAACATGGTAGGTAATTGTGTACGCTTTTACATCCACCTCCCCGTTTCGATTCAAGTATTAGTATGTTGTAGTATTTATCGCCCCTAGCAAGATTATAGGTACATGTGTGCTGGGCGCAGAAACCACCCCTTCACATGTTTTTTCCACTTTGATAATTCAAAATCCAAACACTCTAAGAACTTCTTGCAGGATAAAAGAGGTAGGAGGTAGTGTGATGGGGGGTTGGGGGTTGTGTAGAGGGTGGTAAGGGAAGGGTGTGGTAAATATTGTAGATAAAATAAAAGTTTGGGATGGGTTCGAGGGTGTGGTACGGGGACAGTTCTTGACCCTCTTAAAACACTCAACCCCTACAACCGCTACCCTTTGTAACTACCACCTAGAACGCACTCACTACTATCCCCACCACCCACCACAACAGTATTCTTAAATTTTTTCAAGATGACAAGGGAGAAACGGTTATGATAGGCTGTGTATGTGTGTGTGTGTGTCTTCGAGCATGCTTTTTGAGAGGCGGGGATATTGTCAAAGATGGGAATCAATAATGTAAGGGTTGAAGGAAGTTACGGAAGCGGGTGGGTGTACGCGTAAATATACATAGTATTCATTACAGCTTACATGTCATGCTATACATAAAAACATAAATATGTAAATCAAATAATATATACACAGTAAAATGCTAAATATTATTAACTTTTGCGCAAATAATTGAATATTAATAAATATTTGAAGCAATAGAATGGTAAATGCATTATGTACAATACGTTTTGGTATTTAAGGGCCTCTTTACGGTAAGTTCATTAAATGCCATGACCACCTTCCAAGTTTTGACGGGTAGTACTATAACAGTAAAGTATGGGGTGTGTTATTAAGGTTATCGATTAGGTTATGGTAATTGTACGCGTTTATAGCAAGATTATACATGTATGCTGGGCGCAGAAATCACCCCTTCACATGGTTTTCCGTTTTTAAATTTTAATTCAAAATCCAAACACTGAAAATTGGGAATCATCTGGAAAACGTTTAAGAATACTGTTGTGGTGGGTGGTGGGAGTAGTAGTGAGTGCGTTTTAGGTGGTAGTTACAGAGGGGTCAAGAACTCCCCCTACGACACCCTCGAACCAACCCTAAACTTTTATTTTATCCCTAATATTTTCCACCTCCTTCCCGTACCACTCCCTACAGAAACCTGTAACCACCCGCACCCGGGTGTTACCATATTATAAATAATTCACTTATATTTATTTATTTAGCAGGTGGTTTTTTTATCTGATAATAATTCTATTTAATTTAATCGCAGGTATTTTTGTTTCTTCGTCTCAATATTTCTTTTATTTCGTATTTCTAATTTCCATTATTTTTCTGATTTTATTTGGAATGAGAATAAGATTGAATAATTTCTTTTAAAATATTTTTCGTACTTAATGAGTGCGAAAAGGACGGAATACGTCTTTAAAACTGGCGTTTTGTGACAACTTTCGTACAACGGAATGCCATCTGAGGCCATGTGTTTAGCCAGAGGGTGTGTAGGGACGTAAAGGAGGAAAAGGGATGTTTTCGACCACTGCCAAGCCAGTGGAATATGAACATGTGAAAGTCAACTATCGGTGGTTTGAAGTAGAAATATCTGTGTCTCTAGTTTCGAACGATAGGTATCTTAGGGATGTAGAGAAGCGAGGGGAAGCTCGCGAGATACAGAATCGTGTGTTGGTTAGGGTAAAATTTTGGGATAAAACACCGCAAGTTTTAATAGGATAGGCAGTTGAATTTAGGCAGTTGAATTTAGGCAGTTGAATTTCGACTGTTGATTTTAGAGAGTTGAAATCAGACGGTTAAAATTAGAGGATATAGTCAAACAGTTAAAGCAAGAGGGTGAAAGTCAAATAGTCACAGTCCAACAGTTACAGTTAGATAGCTACAGTTAGGTTACAGTAAAATAGATACTGAGGTTTAAACAGAGTTACAGTTGAGTTACCGTCGCGGAGTTACAAAGTTAAAGTTAGAAATTCAGAGAAGTCTCAGAGAGTTATTGCGCCATGCGGACAGTTGAGTAGTGTTCTAAACTGATCGGAAGTGAAGTCCTATAGGTATTTATCAAAGCGCATATTTTAAGTCGAATTGTTCGTGTTTGGTTCCGTGTTCGTAATTTGGTACCTGACCAGCCGCCACCCCTGATCTAAGTCGTATTCAACCCCGCCACTGGCGCCTGCTATTAACCATTGCCCGAGAGTCGTACCGTTCGACGCCACCGCCTGACCGACCGTCGAGTACCATAAACTACCCCATGAGCGGTTGCTCGTCCGTCAACCCCGAGCCAGACGCTGCCGATGCCGATGACATACAATACAAAGGTGGGTAACTTACTGACCGATATTTTATTCGTATTTTGAGGTCGTTTAACTTTCCCAGATTTATGATTTTATTTACTGTTACTTTCGTTTTGAATTGCATTGCTACCATTGTCTTATTTTACCCTTCAGGGTTAATATATTTTATTCTGTTTGATTGCGATTATCTGGTGTCATTAATTTTAAGATACAATTGTCTAATTCGAGTCCTTTTTGGACCATGTACAATTCTTCACTGATTCATGTACTGCTTCGTGGTACTAGGGAGGTGTATGACAAGCACTTTAATTTGGTATATTAAATCAGTATAGCCTGAGAAGTTTTGATCAGCTGTTTTAGAATGGGTTCATTTTAAACTTTGGTATATTTACCTACAAAATTACGTAAACGTAGCTGTTGACTAAATTGGCCTGAAGCTGTAGGCGGCAGGAGTTTAGAAGGATCTACCTACGGTTTACGCTCCTATGATTAATTCAGGTGAACGTGTAGCTACCGTAATTAGACCAATTTGGCGGAATCTATTCTTTCAGTTGAAGGTATCCGTTTTGGTTTGTTTTGAACCACTAACACTGTTTGAGCATCTCGAGGTTTTTGCCTTGGTAACAGATGTGTTTAAAAAGATAGCAGATTTGCAGTTGTCTAAATTTAGGCGAAACTCTTAATTGAAGAACTCTTGAGAGAGGGAAGTCGAGTAAGTTGACATACTTTGTTGTTCTGAACTGCCATAAAATAGAGGCGACGTCCACTAAGAGTGGCGTGTCTCGAACCATCTTAATTAGAGGCTATGTTCACCAAGGTGACGTGTCTCGACAAACCAATATAGGGCTATGTTCACCATGTGTGACGTGTCCGACAAAATAATAAAGGTTTCGTGGTTACCATGTGTGCCCGATTCCTACCAACAAACTATATACAAACTCCCGTGACATGGCATCTTCAGACAACAGGTATTCTAACATGGCCTACCAAGGTAGCCCATGGGCTTACAGCGGTTGTGGCTTTTTCGAAGGTTAAAGTTCACGATCTGCACGACTTTCCTTCTCCCAGTTCAAGACGAACATGCGAGGGTTTTCCTACACAATTCGTTGTTGCACTGTTTGACGATGTTCGAACTTTGTACCAACACATAACTTTGGCTATTAAATGTCTTTGATAGCACATCTATCCCAACCCTAAATTCTATGTAAAATAAAAAGGTGCTTGTCTTCCCGAACCGATACCAAGGGCAATTGTCAATATGTATATTTGTAAATAAATCCTGTGGTTCAAATTTCTTGTGTTTTCTTTGTTAGCACATATAACTTGTACGGAACTCATAAAAGAATCTAAGTTACTACATTCAATTAACACAACGTAATTAAAAGGTCCTAATACTAGACGATTCACATTCACAGCCAAATTCTTCGATTTAATTAAATAAATAAAGATTTTTGAAAAGTTAATTTTTTGTTTGTTTTTTTTCTTTTCCTCGATTTTAACTAGAAAGTGAGGGTACCCCCCTACGACTGGTTACAAACCCCAACCACCTGTCGCATATCACCCAGTATATGAGCGATCTACTTTACCGTTATCGCTGTCACCTACTTATTTCGGTTAACCAATGTTTGGTAACTGCAGAATAAGCAGGTGACGGCCCAATAAAAGGGGCCAGCAGATACAATTTGGCAAGTTCGTGCGCGTACCGTCTAGGACGGAATATTGGTGTGTACTTTGGGTCCCTGGTAAGTTTACTCAATTATCCTTATTGTATTTTATTAAGTTTCCATCGTCTGCTAGGTTTAATTATTACAACTATTAAATAAAGTCTATTTATTTCTTGTTGGTTGTTCTTGTGCACCTTCGCTTTGCCGAGCGAGTCTCAACCATCTACCAAAAGCTAACCCCCAGGCGATTAATAACCCCATATTTGGCGAAACCTCTCCAATCGCCACATTTGGTGGAGGCCCTCTCGATCCTTGTGCATGTAATAACCAAATAAAATAGCCACACATTTGCTGGAGGCCCTCTCGATCCTTGTGCATGTAATAACCAAATAAAAAAGCCACACATTTGGTGGAGACTGTTTTTTGATTCTCCATAAAATTGGAAGAGTCATTTATCAGAACTATTGGTTTTAGTTTTTCGTATAAATATTCAATCGACGACTCTTTTTTTTAGTCGTATTTTTTTACTTTTTTCTTTCTTAACTCGTTCCGCATACGCACTTGGTTATTGCAAAATACAAATTAAGTAGACTAGCAAAATTTCATTGTCATGTTTTGTTTCCGTTCTGACCCAGTAACATTATTTTTTAATGCTTAGCTTTGCATGCTTGCTTTGTATACAAATTCATTTAGTAATTGCATATTAAAAAAAAGGAAACCAAATACTGGCTTGAAATAATAAAATGTGCTATTATCTTTCTTTTTAATAACTAAAGTATTTGAATTGTTATTGGTTTGAATATCTATTAGTCAATCCCAATCAGTATAATTGTGTCAGATCGTGTTTTTGTTTTCGTTGATTTCGCCGAGTACGCATTTTTCTTTTTTTTAACTGCCCTACATACCTTGATATTGTAACATTTACATTTTTGATGAGTAGCAAGATTCCTTCGCCGTTCTTTGTTTTGACATCGTCTTGGCCTACTAATCACATTATTTCTAAATGTTATGAGTGCATATTTCGTTAATAAGTACATATCGAATTTTATATAATAATTTATTTTACATTTTACAATAATATTTTTGGTTTGCCTTACTACTAACTTCTGAATATAACATGGTTTCGTAAAATGAGCCAAGACCCCAGCAACAAAAAGAGAACTTCGTCGGTGCTTAAAAAACTAGAAAAAGCTAGACAGGAGTTAATTCCTCCCAGTTTAGATAATTTTAACCCTCCAATAAATAGTACAACAGTGGAACAAACTACAAGCATCCCTATCGTGTTCAACACATCACGATTAACGTTACGAACACCACCTTCCAGTCCGAAGTTACGAAACTCAGTTGGAGACGACGAAGTTTTTACGTTCGATAAAACCACCCTGCACACCCAACTGAACGTTGTACCATCCTCTGTTTTTGTGGAAAAATAATTCAACAATGGCACAGTGTGACCATAAGGAATTAATTGATACGAAGAATAAGCGTATCGAGGACCTACAAACGGAAGTAGAAGCCATGAAGTGTAAAATAGGCGATAAATCCAGAAATTTATCGCAGGCCCAGTTGATAGAGGAACTTCAAAAAAAGGTACAAGAACTTTCCCAAGTAAACGAAAGGTTAGTAGCAACCAGGACAACGCCTGGAACAGAAGAGGTTCAAATAGATGACGTAAACCGTAACGCAACATTAGGAGAAATAATGAGCAAGTCATACTTCGACCCATTAAGGGGAAAAGCAAAACTGGAGTTGGCCGAACCGCCTGCTTTCGACCCCTTAAAACACGATGCTGCTGTATTTTTGAAACACTTTAATCAAGCATGCTCATGGAATAATTGGGACGACAAATTAAAAATGTGTTATTTCCAAAAATATTTACTCGGGGCATCTGGTGCTTGGTTCAGAACATACGCCACAAGGAATAGCACATCCCGGTGGGAAGATATAGAAGAAGAATTTAAGAAAACTTTTATAGGCGCATCATATCACTACGAACTAAAAACAAAGTTGATGTATCGACGCCAAGGACCCCAAGAAACCTTAACATCATACTTTTATGAAACACTAGAACTGTGTGATGCCGTTGACAGTCAAATGCCCGAAAGTGAACAAATTCAACATGTTCTAAAGGGCCTTTTAGCCAAGTATAGTTATCAAATTCACTTTGAAAGACCTCACACTGTCAAGGAATTAAAAGAACTATTAAACAAAATTACGACAGTAGAGGCCCACTCAATACAAACAAGTTTTTTCCATGGAAACGCAGAAACACATTCGTCAAATAGTGAATTGGAAGATCGAATAAAGACACTTCAGAAACAAATTGGGGAACTTCAGTTAGCCGGAAGAAATACATCGACTACCAACACAACCACTGCCAACGAAAATAGGTCCTACAGATACCGCTGGAGTAATAGTAGAAGAGCACAGAAGTACTGCCAGGCTGCCGTAAACCAGGACACAGTTATAGGGAATGCTGGAATAACAAAGGAACCCAAAACCAACGATATTCAAACACAGGCAAACAGCAGGGAAACGAAAACAAGCGAGATTCACGAGCCGTAATTTCGCGGAAGTTATTCCGTCATTTAAAATAACCAACTTAAGCAATACAATATCTGGTATCCTATCAAAAAGTAGTGTAATAAATGACTTATTAGGAACTCCTCATTATACACATGCTGCTGTTGAATCGACTCGGCATAGACGTGGTTTGATTAACTTAGGCGGCGACATACTAAAAACGTTGTTCGGAAGCATGAACGACGATGATGCCCAGGTTATCACGAGGGATATGCAAGCTCTAAATGATAACCAAAACAATCTACAGGACTTATTAAAAAAACAAACTAGCATCCTTAAAAATTCACTTAACGTTTACAACAGCAGCTTCGTGATAATGAGTGAAGAGGTCTTAAATTTGAAAAAGAATATAGATGAAATCAACCATTTTCTCGAAAAGTTGCAAAATAATGAAAATATTAAGGAAACTACTACCGACATAGCTTTCATCCTCTCTAAAACATTTGCCCTTTTCACTCTAGTGGCAGAACAATACGAAACAACTCAACTAGAACTAATAAACATTATAATGTCAGCAGAACGAGGTAAGTTGTACCCTCTTTTGTTTCCACCAAGCGACTTGTTAAAAAAAAACTAAAGGAAATCGACCTTAATTTAAGAAACGGTTTAAGATTGCTAATTCATCTAACAACAGAAGAGATACATAAAATATATAACATCATCGACCTGAAATCAGTACACTACAGAGACAAATTAACCTTTATTTTAGAAATTCCTTTAATAACTCATGGCGTTTTCGAAAATTTTAAAATCACTCCGTTACCTTTTACAGACAGGAACAATACATACACTTTTATTTCATTATCGACCAACTTTCTAGCTATTGACAATCTACGTAAGTACTTTATCAAAATTTCTGAGAATAGTTTAAGTAAATGTAAAAACGTAAACAATTTTCTTCTGTGCGAGCAAGAAACACCTACAGAAGTGATACAGACGTCACAGAAATGCGAAATTATTCTGTTTTTGTCGAAATCACGGCAAGAAATTCCAACTTCGTGTGAACTTAAAATATTAAAAACAAATAACCCTATCTTTGTACAACTCGCAACCGAAAATTTATGGCTCTACATTAGTCCAAAAACAGAAGCAGCTAACATTATTTGCAATCGTGAATCAACGACCATTACTGAAATGAGAGGGGTAAGTAATACAAACAGAAAAAAATTGCGACATTCACACTAGTACAGCAATCTTGAAGTCAAAATTCGCTTTCCAAAGTCAAACAAAATTTTCATTTAAGTCATTCATAAACATTCCAAACAAAAATATTGATTGGAAACTAACACATAAAAAATTAAAAACTATTATTCATACTAAAACCATAATTACTAATCCAGTCGCAGATTTTAATAAAATTAGTCATGATATAGTAAAATTGGAGGGAGATGAAAGTAATTTCAACCCTTTGCAAGTGATACCATTACACACTCATCTCTATTCAATTTATTGCACAATATTTATTATAATAATAATTGTTTGTGTTTTGGTTATATCTAAAACAAAAGTCTACAGAAAGGCAATGTGTACTTTGATGAATTCAAAAAAGAATGAAGAAAACACGGAAACAGGTATTGAACTGCAAGACCTGAGTGAAAATAGTCCCTGTGGTTGCGAATAACTAAGAACTGTGTGGTTAATGCATCCTGTTGAATAAATTGCATTTGCAGATGTAAAGTATTCGCAACCAGAACTTAAATAAACAAAAAAAATATATATATAAAAAAAAAACCTTAGTTTAAATTAGTTATTGTAAATTTATGTAAATTAGATAGAATAAATTAACCAATACTATTTATATATTATTGTTAAGGAATAATATCATATGTGAATGTTATACAAAAAACGAAATAATAGTAATAATAGTTAAAAAATTATTTTGTTGTACTAGTTGTATATATAATAACACAATTTGTATATATAGTAAATTAGGATTCATAGTATATATCTATGAGTAACTATACCACTCACTGCCTTACCACACTTCTGACTACCTGAAGCCTTCAAATTCAACATCATAGCCCTGGGTTCACGAAATGGGTAAAGAAGCATAAAACCTGACGTAAATGGAGGTTGAAGATAGAATCATCTAGGACAATGAAACACAAATAATTGATTTATCGGTTAGAAGAAGACGTGATGGTATCGAGGTATCAAGGAATATTTTTGGGTTGCAATAGCGTTCAACAACGAGAACTGCAACAGCTAAGACGAGTGTCGGAACTGCTACAGCTGAGACAAGTGTCGGAAGTAATTGTGAATCAGAAAATGACATATCACTTTAATTTACTTCCCACTATGGAATCTGGTTATTGAATCCTTATTAAGAAAAATAATTTGTGTTATGGCGGTACATTTGACCGAAATGAACCTAGTACTACTGGAACGCATGTGTTCGACACTGGTAAGATGCCAACAAACTTACAAGAACTAGAAGATCGAAACCTTTATCCAGGGAGTGCTGTATGGTACAATTTGAGGTGCTATGAACTCTCCAGTGGTAGTTATAAGTTAAGGTAGGGCATAAGTTCTCTGCGGGACTCAGAGTAGCACCGACGGGGGGGGGGGTGATGTCGCATATCACCCAGTATATGAGCGATCTACTTTACCGTTATCGATGTCACCTACTTATTTCGGTTAACTAATGTTTGGTAACTGCAGAATAAGCAGGTGACGGCCCAATAAAAAGGACCAGCAGATACAATTTGGCAAATTCGTGCGCGTACCGTCTAGGACGGAATATTGGTGTACTTTGGGTCCCTGGTAAGTTTACTCAATTATCCTTATTGTATTTTATTAAGTTTCCATCGTCTGCTAGGTTTAATTATTACAACTATTAAATAAAGTCTATTTATTTCTTGTTGGTTGTTCTTGTGCACCTTCGCTTTGCCGAGCGAATCTCAACCATCTACCAAAAGCTAACCCCCAGGCGATTAATAACCCCATATTTGGCGAAACCTCTCCAATCACCGCCTCAATCGGCGGAATACGTCAAATTTGGTGGTTATCGCCATACACCATCAGACCACCTCCTACAGCAGCCTCGCCTCAGATGCCACCTTCATCCTCTTTTATCCTGCTAGAAGTTCATCATAAACCGCCGATAGGTGCTATGCACTAATAGAAGTGCACTATGCACCAGTAAGATAAGTGCTATGCACCATTAGGGTAAGTGCTATGCACCACCGTGAGGTTACGGTACAAAGCGGCCCCTCTGATTAAATTTGTTACAGTGCTATGCACCACCATCCAAGCATTGACGGATGGTATTCATAACAGTAAAAAATTGTATGGGTGGTGAAGGGAAGCAATCAATTTAAATAGAAACATTTACAACAATTTTCAGAGATGTGTAACTTTTTCTTAAAACAGCATGATTATTATATAGACGATTTAGAAAAAAGTTTGCAGAAAGCAACTGAGGTCATGATACTAAATTGTCAACCTGATTATGATTTCTTAAATGCTATGCACCACCGTCCAATGCTGGACGGGTTCAACTAGTATTTTATATTGCTATAAAATTCTTATCATTGAAAGCCACAATTTCGTTTGTTATTGTTATTTCGTAAAGCCTGAGAAAATCAAACGTCAAAAAAATTAAATACAGTGAAAGCAAAAGCGGATTTGTTGTAAAATAAGTTTCATGTTGTTTATGAAGAAATCGAAAATGATCCTTCCGACAATCGCCTTTCCTTCTGATTTCTAATAAAATTCCAAAAATTTGGTTTATAAACTTTTAAGATTTCCATTTATTACCTATATTCACCGCCCAGGCAAAAAATTAAATTACCACCCGTCTTAAAAAATTAAAATTTTTTGATTTTTCAATTTATTTTATTTAAATTAAGATTGATGAGTTTACATGGATACAAAACCATTTTTTTAAATTCCACTTAAAATTAACGTGTTTCTTTTGCTATTAATAAAAATGCTATTGCTAATATTTTGAAAGTAAAACAAAGATGTCCTTGTTTTAATTTAGTCACTTTATCAGCACGTTCGTTTGTAATATGTTTATTAACTCAGTATGTTATTGTTATTATTAAGTTGTTAAATTATCGTTTAGAAGCATTTCTTAGAAGAAGTCACTGTAATTGTAGAGCAATGGTTATGTGATAACCTGATAATCGAAAATAATTTTATTTAGACATTAATTTTGCATTATTAATAAAATTAATGCTAAATTATAGTGTTTCTTTCTCAAAATTGTAAACATTTACCGTTTTACAGGACTTTCACCTAAGTAGGTATCTATACGTTCAACATTTATTGTTTAATGGGTTTAAGGAAAATTGCCGCAATAAATGTTTTAGACAGTGAATCACTACGTGATCTGTCATACTAACATTTTTAACTTTTCTTCAATTTGAAAACGGTTACTTAATTAGACATGCCGCTGTTTTATGACTTTTTTCTTCAGAAATCAAAAATTGTAACTGTCCCTTCATAGCTCGCAGAATGGGATAATAGAAGTGTAAACTAGACTTTTATTTTTCCCTAATCAATGGAAAATATTTGGAATTCCACAGTGCGTCAGGTCAGAGCAGTTTACCTCCGGCAGCGTTCGAATTAATGCAACCAGACAGACGAAAATTAAATACATGTAACAAAGAACAAAAATTATTGTTCTGTTAATAATAAAATTTACGTAAAGTACTCACCGGGGGTCCTCTGCCCCCTCACAATACTCATATGACTGGATCATGATATCCAATTATCATTACAACATCAACTAGGTTTTTAAGTTAATATTTGCGTATTTTACATAATATCATGGTTATCTTTGTAGCAGCATAATGTAACAGCATATTAACATTCTTAGTAACAGCATATAATATTGTTAGTTATCAAGTAGGTAATCAAGTCAATTTATTTATTAGTTACGAGTCAATTAATTTTCTGTTCACTGTACTTGCAATCATATATAAAATAATAAATCTATTTTCTTTCTAAAATTTATCAATCATATATGAGGAACTACGCCTCATAATTGGTGACCCCGACGTGATATTTAGTACAACAATTTCTTTTAATTATGACTGACAACGAACAACAGGCATTACCAAGTGTTGATCGCGTAAGTTTGCGATTGCCTCCTTTTTGGTCGGAAGATCCCGAAATTTGGTTCCACCAAGTTGAAGCCCAGTTTGCAGCTTCCAGGATAACATGTGATGAAACAAAATATAATTACATAATTGGAAGTTTGGAACCACGTTATATAAAAGAAATCAGGGACATACTTTTAAATCCACCTGCAAATGGTAAATACTCAAATTTAAAAGACAAGCTAATTAAAAGACTAAGTTCGTCTCAGGAGCAAAAAACAAAACGTTTGCTCGAACGCGAAGAAATGGGCGACCGAAAACCAACACAGTTTTTGCGACATCTTCGCAGTTTGGCAGGAATAGTGGTACCAGATAACATACTCCGGCCCTTGTGGTTGTCACGTTTGCCGCAAGCAACCCAAGCAATTCTTGCTACCCAAAGTGACGCTAAATTGGATAAAATTGCAGAATTAGCTGATGCCATCTTGGAAGCATCGCCACCATTACCTCAGATTTCTCAAGTCCAAAACAACAACACTCCTATGAACAATTTAATTGACAAATTTAATTTACTGCTCACCGAACGAATTAATGATATGGCTAAAACTCTTCGTGAAGAAATCGCAGCCGTGAGTAGTTTTCAACGCGGACGCATTCAGAGACGTTCGAGAACTCGTTCACATTCCCGAAATGATAATCGTCGAACGAAAAATAACGGTATATGTTGGTACCATAATAGATTTGGAGACGGAGCCAGAAAGTGTACGACACCTTGCTCATTTAATTCGGGAAACGCAGCGGGCAGTCGCTAATGGCGGCAAACGACAACAGCCCACAATCACGCCGCTTATCTGTAACGGACAAATTATCAAAAGTGCAATTCTTGATAGATACCGGTGCAGACTTATGTGTTTACCCGCGTCTGCAACTCCGCGGATCACATAAAAAGACGGACTACGAATTGTACGCTGCTAATGGTGCGGTGATTTCAACATACGGACATATTATTTTGTCGTTAAATTTTGGTTTGCGACGAGATTTTAAATGGCGTTTCGTGATTGCTGACGTATCTAAACCAATAATTGGTGTTGATTTTCTACATTATTATGGATTGCTTGTAGATATACGAAATAATCGCCTGGTGGACAGTCTCACATCTTTATCAACGCCCGGAAAATCTTCAATCGATTCAAATTACAGCAGCATTAAAATGATAAGTGGCAATTCGCGCTATCATATGTTGCTAGCAAAATTTCCGGAGCTAACACGACCAAGCGGTACACCAACTCCATCAGTCAAACATTCAACGTTGCATCATATACAGACGACTTCTGGACCTCCGGTACACAGCAAGCCTCGAAGACTTGCACCGGACAAGCTTCGAGCTGCGAAAATTGAATTCGAAGCACTCATCACCGCAGGAATCGCAAGACCATCAAGAAGCAGCTGGTCATCACCACTTCACATGGTTCCTAAAAAGGGTGGTGAATGGAGACCGTGTGGTGATTACCGTGCCCTTAACGCTAGGACGATTCCTGATAGATACCCGGTTCCACACATTGAAGATTTTTCGCAGGAATTACACGGCAAAACCATATTTTCTACCGTCGACCTGATGCGAGCGTTTTACCATATTCCTGTTGCACCAGACGATATCCCAAAGACTGCGATAACAACACCTTTTGGTCTTTTCGAGATGCTGTACATGCCTTTTGGTTTACGAAACGCAGGTCAGAGTATGCAGAGGTTTGTCGACGAAAAATTTCGAGATATGAAGTTTTTGGTCAAGTATATTGACGATTTTTTAATTGCATCAACATCTGAAGTCGAACACTTGGACCATCTGCAACAGCTATTTCAACGTTTTAAAGACTCAGGACTAGTGATCAACCCCTCAAAATGTGTTTTTGGACAAAAACGTGTCAAATTTCTTGGATACGAAGTATCAAGCGAAGGTATTCGTCCTCTAGAACAAAAAGTTGAAGCCATTAAGCAGTACCCGCGGCCAAAAACAGCAAAAAAGCTTCGACAATTTCTCGGAATGCTGAATTTCTACCGCCGTTTTATTCCGAATGCAGCGAAAACTCAAGCTCCAATTAATGAATTATTGCATGGAAATATAAAAGGTAAAACTGAAATCAAATGGTCATCGGAAGCATTGACAGCCTTCGATGAATGTAAAAACAGTATTGCAAAAGCAACGCTTTTAGCCCATCCGCAGCAAAATGTCCCATTATCTTTGATAACAGACGCATCTGATTTTGCAATTGGCGCAGTTTTGCAACAGTACGTTGACAATGAGTGGCAACCATTAGCATTTTTCTCCCGAAAAATAAGCGCATCTGAAATGAAGTACGCAACGTATGATCGTGAGCTACTTTGCAATTAAGCATTTTCGCCATATGATCGAAGGAAAAATCTTCACAATTTTCACTGATCATAAACCCATAACATATGCATTTAAACAAAAAATGGAAAAGTTTTCGCCACGCCAATCAAGATATTTGGAATACATAGCTCAATTCTCAACCGATATTAGCCACATATCTGGAAAAGACAACATCGTAGCAGACTTATTGTCAAGAATTGACGAAGTGTCTACAGCAGTTGATTTCGAAGCTCTATCTAAATCGCAAGAAAATGACGAAGAAATGAAGGCCTTTCTTAAGAAAAACAATCGCACAGGACTTACTTTGAAACGCATGCAGATCCCTGGAACGAATGCTAGTGTATATTGCGATATTTCAACAAAAGTCGAACGACCTTACTTAACAGAATCTTTTCGACGACAAGCTTTTGATTCATTACATCAGTTGTCGCATCCAGGAATCAAAGCATCAGGAAAACTGGTTAGTCAACGATATGTTTGGCCATCGATCAATTCAGATTGCAGAAAATGGGCCCGTAGCTGTATTGCCTGCCAGAGATCGAAAATATCAAGCCATGTTTCATCACCAATTGGTTCTTTTATTCCGCCATCTAGTCGTTTCGAACATATTCACATAGATATTGTAGGACCCCTGCCGTATTCCCGAGGATTTCGATATTGCCTGACATGTGTTGACCGTTTTACTCGCTGGCCGGAAGTGTGGCCAGTTGACAACATTGAAGCAAATACAGTAGCACGAACTCTTTTAGAAGGTTGGATTTCGCGTTTCGGAACACCGCTTAGAATTACAACAGACCAAGGACGTCAATTCGAGTCTTTTCTATTTAAAGAACTAAATAATTTATTAGGCACTACTCATTTCAGGACAACATCTTATCATCCAGCATCAAATGGAATAGTAGAGCGATTTCACAGACAATTGAAAAACGCAATCAAATCCCATGAAACAGAAAAGTGGACAGAAATACTACCACTTGTTTTGTTAGGTATTAGAGCAGCGTGGAAAGAAGATCTGAATGCAACTTCTGCAGAATTATTATACGGAGAACCATTACGTTTACCAGGCGAATTCCTTGCACCACGAAGAAGTCTACAATCAGAAGACACTGCTGATTACATAAAAGATTTACATCGATTTTTCAATAATCTGAAACCTGTGGATGGATCAAAGCATGGACAACGTCGTACTTTCGTTTTTCAGGATCTTTCGACATGCAAAAATGTCTTTGTTCGTAGTAACGCATCTAAATCATTGCAACAGCCATATGAAGGTCCATTCCGAGTAATGAACAGAAATAATAAAACATTTGTAGTTTTAATTAAAGGTAAAAACACCACCGTTTCAATAGATCGACTTAAGCCAGCGTTTGTAATAGCAAATGAAGATCTACCAAAAGAAACCAGTCCGCCGATACAAGTACAGGATACTATAACACAAGAAAAACTTACAGAAGGTAGATCAAAACGAAAAGTTAGGTTTCCAGAATATTACGGCTCACCAGTTTTTCATTAATAATTTACAGTTTTATTATTTGTATACTTACCCATATTTTATCATATATATGTATATCAAAAATACTAGCAGGGGGGTAATGTAGCAGCATAATGTAACAGCATATTAACATTCTTAATAACAGCATATAATATTGTTAGTTATCAAGTAGGTAATCAAGTCAATTTATTTATTAGTTACGAGTCAATTAATTTTCTGTTCACTGTACTTGCAATCATATATAAAATAATAAATCTATTTTCATTCTAAAATTTATAAGTCATATATGAGGAACTACGCCTCAATCTTCAATCTTCAACTACTAGCTAGAGTCACCTGAAAAAATTGAGGCTTCCCCGGACGCCTGTACATAGCATCCCAATGCATCGTAACCCGAGGGTTCCGAATACATGTCATCGAGGATCTCATAACGCCTTTATTATGAGTTTCTGATCTCTCGAGGAACCATGACACTTTTGCTAAGCACGTGTGCACCAGAGGGCTAATCGAGCTCATTCAATAACTTCACAAACATATTGTTAACAACAGGTTTCAATGGTCTAAATGTATTTAAGAATTGTTTGGGTTATGAATAGCGATACGTCATTGCGTACTAACGAACGGAACTACTGGAGAGGCCAGAAGGGGCACTTGGTGCCGGGACTCCTTGCATTACAGTCGTTATATAGCTGTTATTAGATATTTCCAAAATTTGGCCTATTATACATGTGAGATTTAAGATTCCTTTAATAATAAGTCAATAAAACGTGCGATGGTTAACTATAATATGCGTGTATTGTCACTCCGAAAAATACAGTGTTCTTTCTATAACAGTAGCTTGGTCAAGAATGCCAGAACAAGGGAACAATTGAACGTGATTGAATTTGTATTATTATTTTAAATGTAATGCGTCACTGGACTTGTTGGGTTCCCAGGAAATCACCATCATATCAGTTCGGCTGGTCGGCGCCAAAACCATAACAAAATCGGGAGGCTGCGTTGCCAGATAGCGCGCGCTCACATACACATAAATTATTATATTCATTAAAGAAGTATTTAATCTAAAGCTTACATCAGGAGTGGGATATATGAGTGATAAAAAAAAAAGAAACGTATTATCACCACCCACCACCCCAAGATGCCACAAAATCATAATACACGAAAACAGTGAAAACCTGGAAAAGCATGGTAACAAGAATCAAGTTGCAGTTGACGGACACCGATACCATCTCCGCCGGCCACGGCGTTATCTGGGTATGAACGTACTTGGCGATGTGGCGAACTCAGCAAAGATTAAGGAGTTCGGGGTTGGTAAAGTAACCCGCAGTTTGACGTGAGTACAGTCATAAATAATTTTATTGCGGAATTCAACTTGATTGATGATTTTTATGAATTTGCTTATATATTCCTATATTTATCAAAGCCTAAATGTTTTATTGGCTTGGGTGGAGTCCTTTCGTGTGACTCATCATGTAGCAAAGTTTCACCTTGACACTCTCGAGAGTAACAACGAACAAAAGTAACAAGTAAACAGAGACGTATTGATAAAAAGAAAATAACATTGGTTCGTTATCGTAATCTGCGTCCGATGAATTCATCATGGTATACAGGTGTATTATAAACAATAGCGTTATGAAAGTAGAAATATAAAATGTAGCTGGGTAAAAACTTTACTTAATTACCTATACCAGGTAAATTATTTTAGAATTAAGTTGACATTTTTATTTGTCGCCTTATAGATTCGACTTTAGCGTTCTGCGCATGGCTGAAGAGTTTATTAACTCGCCGCCAGAACTGTAACTCTGGCTAAAATTATTACAATTCGCCATCAGAGTGAGGTACAAAAAAAAAATAATAAAATTTTTCCGCTTCAGTCTGGTAAAGACTGAATGCATGGCTGCCGCTTCAGATTAGCTGAATGCTGTAACGTGCCTAAATGCAACGTCAGGGAAAATCGTGGGATCGATGAATAATTTAAATTTATTGCCAATTTCAACCATAAAGAAAAATCATCACTCCAAATCAAACGAAACACTTTAATACAAAATTATAAACAAAATCAGATAATTCTATTAAAACAAACGAAAATTCTTGTATTTTAACTAAATTAAAATAGAATTAATGTCCAAAAGAACTCAAACAATAAATTTGTAGTCTGACCTGTTTAATAGGGGGCCCCTTTATTTTTCTGATTATCCTTCTCTTGAACAGGTGTTGGATAAACCTCTTGGTGTCATTAGGTGTAGCTCGTGAAGATTCAAATTGTACTCATATAGTACTAATTTGGCTGGTTAATGATTTTAATTGTAGCACCCGAACTAACCACCCAACTGCCCTGGTCGGTGGTCGGCGTGCCTCTCCTTTCACCTTCAACGGTCGCCGCTCAAATCCCCTCTTCTTTTCCGAATTATCTTTTCACCTCAGCTCCTTTCCTATTCTAACTTCCACCGCCACAACATAGGTGACACCAAAATGTTCATTTACTTAAAATTGCGAATCACGCACCAATAAAACCGTTACAATGCATGGCTGCCGCTTCAGATTAGCTGAATGCATGGCTGCCGCTTCAGATTAGCTGAATGCATGGCTGTCGCTTCAGATTAACCGAATGCATGGTTGCCGCTTCAGATTAGCTGAATGCGTGGATGCCGCTTCAGGTTAACTGAATGCATAGGGATTAAGAATATGTATATATATATATTAAATACAAAAGGGGCAACACCAAACTGTAAAAATACGAAGTTAAAGAAATTTCAGGCATTATAAAATCACGGGTTTCATATATTGGGATAGCAGGAAAAGAAAATATGAAGCCCTGGATGAGCTTTGTTAACGACAATTAAACAAGTGCAGCAGAACGACGCATATTGCGCAAAATATCCAGATTGGACCGACACTTCCCCTCTGACATCCTATACGACAACATTAACATCCAACCAATTACCGATCATATCTCTGAGTTCCGGTTACACATTGGCAACTGAGAAATGAGGAAATTACTTATGGATTTCTGGAACCTAGGTCTGAAAAAGAGATTTTGAAAATTTTGACTGGATTGAGAATGCTATTTTGGAGCAGTACCATGATGTGAAAGGATTTGTTGGCTTGTCTCTCTCTCCTCAACATTGTATCCGGGCTTTTGAATTGTTGAATGTATTAAAAGGAAAAAAAAACAATTTTTGTTTTAGATAAGACAGTATGGCCGAGGCGGTGTTTCCAAATAATAACAGTAATGGTTAAATACATGACGTTCTGTAATAATCTACATTCCCGAGTGAGGACATTCGGATGGTCAGGATGGCCGTGTTAGCAACGGTTTCAATGGTCTAAATGTATTTAAGAGTTGTTTGGGTTATGGATAGCGATACGTCATCGAGTACCAACGAACGGAAGTACTGGAGAGGCCAGAAAGGAGCACTTGGTGCCGGGACTCCTTGCATAACAGTCGTTATATAGCTGTTATTAGATATTTCTCAATTTGGCCTACTATACACATAAATTGGTGCCGGTATAGCGTGCGCTCTACCGACTTGTTACTGTTGTAGTGTGTGCTCTACCGGCTTGTTGTAGATTAGATAATACAGAATAATTTATAGTATTTTTCTATAGGTGATACATGATACTGTTGGTTTGTTTAAACTTTGAAAGCGGTTATTCTTAGTGTGTTACGAATACAAATTTTAGGAAAGGATTAGGGGTATGTAAATTTAAACACACTCATCCTGAACCGTAACCTAATGCAATACACACGGAAATTTTTTGAAGCTCAAAACTAGTATGAAGATGTCATAGATAACAAAAAACTGTCGTAATATTTCCGTGTGTATTGTGTCAGGTTATGGTTCAGGATGGGTGTCTTTACATTGACATACCCCTCACCCTATTCCCACAGCAAGTCGGTAGAGCGCACGCTATACCGGCACCCATAAATTATTATATTCATTAAACAAGTATTTAAACTAAAGCTTACAAAATAAAAATTACCCTGTCAACTTAAATCTCACATAATTTACTTGGTATAGGAAATTGAGTAAAGTTTTTACCCAGCTACTATTTTATATTTCTACTTTCATAACGCTGTTGTTTATGATACACTTGTATACCATGATGAAATCATCGGACGCAGATTACGATAACGAACCAATGTTATTTTCTTTTTATCAATACGTCTCTGCTTACTTGTGTAAGAGTAGAAAAGAGAGCAAGGATTGAATTCGTAAAATAATTGTGATAAATCTTTTGATTACTTAAACAACGGTAAAAATGAATGTATAAAATTTGATACCTGGTCGTCGAGGTGACACATGGTCTTATCTGAAATTAAAAAAATAAACCAACCTGAGCAATCAGTGCGCAAAAGACAACAAAAGAAATAATCTGGCTATTATTAACTTTTAAATTTTGGGAAATTATATTTATATAGATTCCACTTTGGAAATTATTATTATTTAATCGAATAATTTAACTACACTTTCTTTAAGATTATCATTGAGAGTAGTTACGGGCAAATGTCACACAATGACTACTCCAGGAATGCTGAGTGTGCAATGACACTAAGGGCAGAGTCTCACGAAGTGTCTACTCCAAACATTCCGCCAAATATTTCGAACGTGCAATGGGTATTAAGGGCAGAGTCTCACAAAATACCCCGTCGCAAATATTTATATCATTACAGTACTGAAGGGCAGAGTCTCACGACAGTACAATTGCTAGCATAAGTTTGACCCAAAATAATTAGATGAACACTGAAGGGCAGAGTCTCACAACAGTGCTCAAGACAATCGTAAAGAAATATAAAAAAACGTTTACATTCAAATCACGTTCATAGCTTTATATTATTTGAATGAATTAAATCACCTTATGTCGGTAAAGTTTAGTAAATAATAAAAAACTTAGTATCTAAATTTTAGCAAAGATTACTCTGTGAGAAAACTCACCTAATTTGATTTATCAAAAATTGCACAATTCACAAAACTAACCAAACAGTTAAAAGGTTAACAGTTGACTGAATAATGTTGTGCAATATTTCTTTCTTTTTCCTCGGCCCAAGAACCGATCAGTTATCGTAACATAAATGTTTATAGTAATTTAATATCGCAAACGATTTCTTTCAGTACGGCAAACTGAATCAGGCTGCTCAAGGAGAGATGATTCATTTATTTAATATTTTTTTTTTATATCGAAAAACATACCATGAAAGGATAAAATAAATAACGTCTTACATTCGGCCATCCTGCAATTATCTCGCCTCGAGATAAGTTTCTTGGTCTATTGGTCCTTTACTGTCTGATGATAGTTCGACTCCGTCTTTGCCGCTTTCAGAATCGGTGGTATCCGAGACGCCTCCAGGTGAACACCATGGACGCATCCGATCCACGGCAACTGTTCGTTCGTAGGTTGATCGGAGTTTTCGCTGTGAGCCATTCATATCCGTGACAATGTACCTATCGTTTGGCAGAACCTTCTTGATTACCATCGGGCCGTCATAATGAGCTGCCATTTTCCGACTTGCACCAATGGATGGGACCTGTTTGATGATCAGTACCAAATCTCCCTCTTTATAGAGTCGTGACTTTTTCCGCTTTTTGTCAAATTGAGCCTTTTGTCGTGCTTGTGCTATTTTGGTCTTCTCGGCAGCCTCTGATCTAGCGCTAATAAGATTTTCTATGATAGCTGGGGTTTCTTTTATTTCGTCCACTAAGAGAGCGTCAGTACCATTTCTGGGTGTAAAACCAAACATCAATTGACTGGGTGTTTTCCCTGTGGATTTGTTTACCGCGTTGTTGATGGCAAATTGAACTTGGCGAACTTGTTCGTCCCAAAGTTCCTCTTCCGGAGTCGAGGTTAACAAGGCTCCCAGTACCACATTATTAAGCCTTTCTACTTGGCCATTGGGCCGAGGTGTGGCGACGGCATTTATTACGTGCTTGATATTATTTTGTTTGCAAAAATTGTTAAATAATTTGGATTTAAATGAACTACCTTGATCTGATATTATGATTTCCGGTGTCCCGTATGTAGCAAGAATGTCCTTAAAATAGTCAATGACGTATTTGGTCTTTGTATTTTTGGTTGCCCGTAGGAATATCATCTTCGTAAATGCGTCGATTCCAACAATGAGGTACGCGTTATTTCGTTTGGATTTTGGGAATGGCCCTAAGTGGTCTACATGAAGAGTTGTAAGCGGTTGGTTTCCCTTTGGGATGGGATAAAGAAATCCCTCTTTCTTACCATGATTTCGTTTGTTGTACAAGCACGGAATACAACAAGCGATATATTGTTCTACGTACTTTTTCATGCGCGGAAACCAATAGTTTTCACACAGTCTTTTCAACGTTCGCTCAGTACCGAAGTGTCCGAAGTCATCGTGAGCCGCCTTTACAATGCGTTGCCTCATTCCTTTGGGCACTACCCACAACAATCCTCTAACAGTTATTCGATACACTCTATTGTTTCTTAAGCAGTAGTTTTTATGAACATCCCTCTCTCGGTCCGTTGTTGGGGGTTTCGATAAAATGTTATGAACGTCTTTAATCTTTTCGTCGGTCAATTGTCCTGATAAGACCCAGTCGGCTTCTTTGATATGCAAAATTATTTCATCTTCTTTCTTGTTCTTGGGATTATCGCAAGGGTTTCTGCTCAAAGCGTCGACGTGGTGCATCCTGTTTCCAGGTCGGTACTTTACTTCGAAAGAGAACTCTTGCAGTTCCAACCACCATCGTGCTATACGGGGTACTAGTTGTTTCTTTTTACTTGCAGCTTTTAATGAATTGCAGTCCGTTACTACGGTAAACGAAATTCCTAGTAGATATACCCTGAACTTTCGCAAGCTTTCGACAACCGCCAGGGTCTCCAACTCAAACGAGTGATATTTCTGCTCTGCTTCAGTCGTTTGTCGGCTGTAATACGCGACAGGGTGTAAGCGTTCATCTTTATTCCGTTGTAGTAATATACCTGCTATACCAATCTGACTTGCATCTGTGTGCAATTCCGTTTCTAAGTCCTGATTGAATAATTTTAAAACAGGTCTACTGATTAATACAGTTTTGAGTTTTTGGAATGCTTCCTTTTGTTGCTCACCCCAGTTCCACTGAGAATTTTTTTTTACTAACGTTGTTAATGGTTTCGATATAAGGGCAAAGTTTTTAACGAAATGCCTGAAATAGCCCGCTAGTCCTAAAAACTGACGGATGTGGTGTGGCGTTTTTGGAGTGGGAAATTCCGCCACAGCCTTAATCTTGTCGGTACCAGGTTTTACCATGCCTCCTCTTATTTCATACCCCAAGTACGTGACAGATGTTTTTAAGAAACTGCATTTCTTAAGGTTTAGCGTTAGTCCTTCTTGTCTGAAAATATTCAACGCATCTTTCAGAATGTTCAAAGCTTCATCGACGGTCGGTGCATACAGGAGTACGTCGTCTAAATATAATGCGGCACGTCCTCTAATTGGTTTAAGGAGATTCGTCATTAGTTTTTGAAACACTCTCGGTGCATTTGATAGTCCAAAAGGCACCCGATTGTATTCGTATTGGCCCTGTGGTGTTACGAACGCAGTGTATTGTTTTGAAGACTCTTCTAGTTGCACTTGGTGATAACCTGACTTCAAATCTAAACTAATAAAGTATTTTCCTGCTTGTAATTTATCTATTTGGTCATCTATGCGGGGCAAAGGTTGGCTGCTATTGAGCGTTAAGGAATTTAACTTTCTGTAGTCTATGCAAAGTCTTTGTTCTCCGTTCTTCTTACGAACTAATAAAACAGGGGATGAGTATTCGGAATCTGACTCTCGTATGATATTATTAGAGAGTAGTTCGTCTACCATTCCCTTCAATGTATTCTGTTCAGTTAGAGCCATCCGATATGGTCGATACGAAAATGGTTTTTCTTCTCGGAGGCGAATTTTCATTTTAGTTGTTTTAGAACAACCTAACTCTGACATGTTCAAAGAAAAGCAGTCTCTGTAATCTGTAAGTAATTTAAATAATTTGTCTTTTTCTTCTTTAGTAATTGGTCCGATCGATACCTCTTCTAGTGGCAAGGGTTCTAGATTCTTTTTCTGGATAGAAAGGATTGTCCGAATAGCTTGATTTTCTCTCTCGCATGGATAACCTCTAGCGAAAATTCTATTTTTCTTGAAGGAAATATCCCGTTTTGCTAAATTTATGCAAGGTATCCAAGTTGGTTTTCCTTTGACAAGGAAAATTATCGCAGGTGGTACACAATATTCTTGGTCATTTGGGAATCGAATACTTGCCTCTATGAAAACATCGCCTTCGTGGTCGTCGTTGTATACTTGGACATGTCCCCAGCAGTTTGGTTGTATAAGTGTTTCCTCAGACATACGCAATATTATTTTTCCCTCTGTTGGTTCTAGTTGTATTGATTCTAATTCCGTCGGTGTTTGTTTAAAGAACCTCAATGAAGTATTGTCTTTTAGCACAAATATATCGGGAAGTTCCGAAAAATTCCTGCCAAGTAATACAGGTACGTCTTGAGCGGTGTTCGGTACGACATATGCCGTTATACATGCTTCTACTTCATCTACCTGTATAGTGAAAGTTGTACTTCCGATGGAGTGAATGATCCCTTTTCCGTAACCCTGTAAAGCAGTACTAGAATCTGAATCATATTGGAATCCATATTGTAAGAATTCTTTCAGCCGAATAGTGGTGCAGGAACTACCCAAATCTACGTAAGCCACTGACGGTACTCCATTGAGAGTTATTTTTTTGTAGAATTTTTGATTGGATGTGTCTGATACTAGTCACAAGGTCTCTTTAGGTTTAACTGCCTTTTTCTTCAAGAAGCAATTTTCTTCTAGGTGTCCAGAACGCCTGCAAAACTGGCAACGTTTTTCTGAAGATTTGTTTGACAGGTTCGCTTCGCACATATTTGCTGTATGTCCGGGTTTATTACATCGGTAGCATGTAATTGTTCGATTAGGCTGCTGAAATCTCTTGTTCTTTTCGAACTTAGCGTGTTTTGCTCTCGGGTGGAATCTAGATGAGCCGCTTGAGTGAGATGGTCCAGGTCTTTCGGTGAGGGTGCTGAGATAGGATAAAAGAGACTCAGGAGTTTGATGTCTTCCTGCCTTGGCTCCCGTTACTATTACGACATCATGGATACCTCCTATAATGCATGATACGGCATTTGTGCCACTTATATCACAAGTATTTAATAAGGCCATCTTTTCATAATAATATTTTGTATAAGACTCGTCAGGCCGCTTCCTTCGTCTCATCATTTCCTCTAAATCCGCGTGATATTCTCTAATCGATGGAAAACTCTGTTCCAATTTTGCCTTCCATTCAGCCCAAGATAACTTTAGGGTTGGCTGGCTCTTATACCAAGTTTCAGCCAAACCACGGAGTTTGGACATGGCGTAGTAAATGGTTGTTTCTTCAGGCCATTTGAAAATTTCTCGCAATTCGTCAATTTTATCGGACCAATTTAACACAGTCAATGATTTTTCCTCAGGATCGAAAGTAGGTACAACGTCACCCCCTATCGTAGCGCTAGGCCGGTGTCGAGCAACTGCACTTTCCATAAACGAGCTCATTGCCGTAGTTAATCGCACGATTGACTCATCTGTAGTATGGGATGAACTACGTTCCCGATGCCGTTCGGGGCTGTTTACGTTGGAACTTAAATTTTGCTCAACTGGTCGAGCACGTTTTCGTAGCTGGTGTCGTCTCGAACTCATTTTGAATTACCCTTTTTTTTTTCAGAATCGTAACTCGGCTAGTTAAAAATAATATTAAATTACGCTGTGCCTATTTTATTTGATGTGTCACCTCGTCCGCAATGTTGAAAAGAAATTAAAAGGCATTACCAAAGATTAATTTTGAATAAATTTATTGTTTAGGGGGGAATTTATCCCACTTCTGAAATTTGTAAGAGTAGAAAAGAGAGCAAGGACTGAATTCGTAAAATAATTGTGATAAATCTTTTGATTACTTAAACAACGGTAAAAATGAATGTATAAAATTTGATACCTGGTCGTCGAGGTGACACATGGTCTTATCTGAAATTAAAAAAATAAACCAACCTGAGCAATCAGTGCGCAAAAGACAACAAAAGAAATAATCTGGCTATTATTAACTTTTAAATTTTGGGAAATTATATTTATATAGATTCCACTTTGGAAATTATTATTATTTAATCGAATAATTTAACTACACTTTCTTTAAGATTATCATTGAGAGTAGTTACGGGCAAATGTCACACAATGACTACTCCAGGAATGCTGAGTGTGCAATGACACTAAGGGCAGAGTCTCACGAAGTGTCTACTCCAAACATTCCGCCAAATATTTCGAACGTGCAATGGGTATTAAGGGCAGAGTCTCACAAAATACCCCGTCGCAAATATTTATATCATTACAGTACTGAAGGGCAGAGTCTCACGACAGTACAATTGCTAGCATAAGTTTGACCCAAAATAATTAGATGAACACTGAAGGGCAGAGTCTCACAACAGTGCTCAAGACAATCGTAAAGAAATATAAAAAAACGTTTACATTCAAATCACGTTCATAGCTTTATATTATTTGAATGAATTAAATCACCTTATGTCGGTAAAGTTTAGTAAATAATAAAAAACTTAGTATCTAAATTTTAGCAAAGATTACTCTGTGAGAAAACTCACCTAATTTGATTTATCAAAAATTGCACAATTCACAAAACTAACCAAACAGTTAAAAGGTTAACAGTTGACTGAATAATGTTGTGCAATATTTCTTTCTTTTTCCTCGGCCCAAGAACCGATCAGTTATCGTAACATAAATGTTTATAGTAATTTAATATCGCAAACGATTTCTTTCAGTATGGCAAACTGAATCAGGTTGCTCAAGGAGAGATGATTCATTTATTTAATTTTTTTTTTTTATATCGAAAAACATACCATGAAAGGATAAAATAAATAACGTCTTACACTTGTTACTTTTGTTCGTTGTTACTCTCGAGAGTGTCAAGGTGAAACTTTGCTACATGATGAGTCACACGAAAGGACTCCACCCAAGCTAATAGAACATTTAGGCTTTGATAAATTTAGGAATAAATACGCAAATTCATAAAAATCATCATTCAAGTTACATTCCGGAATAAAATTATTTATGACACCTTGACTTATGTGACGTAACTATGATGTCGGTAGAAACATTGTACCCAATATTTCTTAGAGAGTGGCCACCTAATGTTTTTAATATTACATCTATCTTGAACAGAAACTGTGAATAGCCAATTATTTCTGAATTGTAATTTAAGGATAATTATTTGATCTATTTTGATTCTACCTTTCATAATGTTTTAGAAATGGCAATAGCTTAAGCGTAAAAATGTCTAATTTAACCTTATTACCTATACAGGGTGTTACTGATATAACTGCGGATATTTAAGGAGGTGATAGGGCAGTAGAAAATAAGAAAATTAAGCAAAACTTCGCAGGTCCTAAAGTTTACCGTTTTCGAGAAAAACGTATGTGAAAATACAGGCAAAACCGAGTACGGTCCTGTGTAAAACGTGTCCTCGATTGACCTGGTCGTGTGTAGTGGCAACGCTGTCTTCAATCAGCTGACGGTGAATGAGCTTACTCGGTTACTGTAACGTAAACAAGTGTGTTCGAAAATGGCGTTTAGTTCATCAGAATTTTGTGACAGTTGCCAAATGTGTTGCTTAAGTCAAAGCGAAAACGCAGAGGACCGTATTCAAATTAATTCGTGTTAAGATGTTTTTCAAAAATTTTGAAATTTTTTTTGTTTCTTCACCGCGCTGCTGTAGTGACCATTCGATTACATATTGCATCTAGTTGACACCCTCCAAAAATCCGTATTTATATCAGAACCACCCTGTATAAGTATATATCCTCTTATAACCTAACCTAATCATAAAAATGTTTGATCCTGTTCGCGTGCACTTTTTGTGTACGTCTACCTTTTTTTATTGTATAATTTAAATCTGAGTTTACTTCTGTAATAATATACGGTCCTGTCCATAAGGGACATAGCTTTTTACTTCTGCCTCGTCTAACCGTTTCATCGTATAACAGGACTTTATCTCCGACTTTAAAATTTTGATTGTTTAAATGTTTATCATAATATATTTTAGAACGTTCTTTACTTTTATGGAGATTTTCTTTAGCAATTTGCCGAGAAACTTGCAATTTTTGCTTAAGGTGTAATGCGTAGTCGTTGTAGGCATAAGTTAATTGGGGAGTTTGAAACAAGGTATTAGGTAATGATGGTTGGTATCCGTAAAGTAGTTCGTAGGGTGTGTATTCTGTTGCCGTATGTGGAGTTGTATTGTAGGTAAAAATTGCGAATGGTAACCATTGGTCCCAATCTGACTGATCAGTTCTGATAAAATTCCTAAGGTATTCTGCTAAGGTTATGTGAAACCGTTCGAGAGCACCGTTGGACTGTGGATGATATGCAGTCGTTTGAACTTTATTAATTTTTAATACGCGACATGTGTTTTTAAAAAGTTCGCTCAAGAAATTTGTACCTTGATCTGTTACTATTGTACTTGGAATTCCATGTCGATATACAATATTAGTGACAAACTTTCGTGCTACGGTTTCAGCTTCTTGATCTTTTATTGGAATGGCTTCGACAAATTTGGTTAAATCGTCTTGAAAAGTTAAAATATATTTATTGCTTCTGGGACTATCTGTTAAAGGGCCTACTATATCTAAATAACATTTTTCAAACGGTTTGGACGCAGTTGTCGTAATTTCCATTGGCATTTTTGTTTTTGGAGACAATTTATTTTTTTTTGACAAAAATGACACTTTTTTATATATTGTTTAACATCTTTTCTCATATTATTCCAAAAATAATACTGTTTTAGTCTGAAATGCTTAACTGCCCAAGTTATGGCTAACATTTCTTTTTCCGTGGTTGAATAGTTTAATTCTGCTTTGTTTAGGGTTCGGCTAGCATAAGCGATTGGTAAATCCTTGCCAATTTCGCCTTGCGACAATATAGCTCCTATAGCAAAGTAACTAGCTTCAGTCGTTAACAAAAAATGTTTATTAAAGTCGGGGTACTGCAATAATGGAGATGACGTTATTTTGTTTTTTAAAAGATTAAAAGCTAACTCACATTGAGAATCCCAATTAAATGAAATATCCTTTTTCAAAAGTTGTGTTAAAGGCTTAGTAATTTTGGAAAAGTCTTTGATAAAACGACGGTAGTAGCCTACCAAACCTAAAAATGATTTGATATCCCTTTCTGATTTAGGAGTTGGAAATTCGACGACACATTGTATTTTAGCTGGGTCAGGTTTAATACCGTTTTCCGTAATAATATGACCTAAATATACATCTTTTTTTAAAAATTCACATTTCGCGGGGTTAAGTTTTAAATTGAATTCTTGTAATTTTTGGAATACTTCTGTTAATTTATTGTTGTGCTCTTTTAAATTTCTGGCGTAAATAATTATGTCATCTAAGTAAATAAAACATTTAATTCCATTAAGTCCACTCAATATGGTATTCATTAAACGCTGAAAAGTTGCAGGTCCTCCTTTAAGTCCAAAAGGCATTCTATTATAAGCGAAATGTCCATATGGGGTGCTGAAGGCAGTTTTGTCTTTATCATTTTCGTTCATTGGAATTTGGTGGAATCCGTTAGCTAAATCGAGAGTTGTAAAATAATGCGAATTGCCTAATTGATCAAGAATGCCGGTTATATTTGGTAGTGGAAAAGAATCACCTATTGTAATATTATTTAATTTTCGAAAATCGACAACAACACGGTATTTTGGTTTTCCGTCAGCGTCGGTTTTTTTAGGAACTACTAAAAGAGGACTATTCCAAGGACTCGAACTCGGTGTTATTACACCATCGGCTAACATACCAATACATGACCGGATCTCACCAACAGAAGGAACAAGCGAGTGTTAAAATTTGACTAAGGACCTCTTCTACTGAAGGACGAGCTAGGCCAATAAATGACCGGATCTCACCAGCAGCCGAATCCAGCAAAGGTAGAGAGCCAATAATGATCAAACTCCCTATGAAATCCTGTATATTTTTTTGTTTTCGTGGAAGAGGGGAAATCTTCAAAAGACGCCCTGCCGCCCGATGCGACTGGGTAGTGTCGGAGGAAGGTGTCCTCAGACCTACCGACTAAAACCCCTCTACCTCTGGCCGTTATAGGTCCAATGGTTGGACCTCTTCAGCCGTGTGTTTGGAAGTTAGGTGATTGTGTGATATGCTGATCGGAATGTGTGGGTAGGTTAGGTTAGTTTAGGTTAGGTTAGGTTAGGTTAGGTTAGGTTAGGTGTGTGTGTGTGTGTGCGTGTGCGTGTGCGTGTGCGTGTGCGTGTGCGTGTGCGTGTGTGTGTGTGTGTGTGTGTGTGTGTGTGTGTGTGTGTATGTGTGTGTCTGTTATTATTTTAGGGAAGGTGGGAGGTTGTCTAGGAAATCGACGAAGTCGTCGGGATGGTCAAACGTGATCGCCAGGAGTTTGGCGGGGGGGTAGGGGTATTTTCGTTTGGGTTTGCTGGTTAATCTGCGGGGTGGGTGGGTTAGTGTTTTTGTTGAGATTGGGTTATTGTTGTCGATGGCTTTTTTGACGAATTTAGTTTGTAGAATGTTAACGCGCGTTGTTATAGGTATGAATTTTAAATCGTCGTATAGGGTAGCCGATGGATGGAACCTATCTAACCTCGCTATTTTACGTAGGATGCGCCTTTCTGTCTGGGTGATGCGGTGCATTTGATTGCGCGACATTGCACTTAGCGATACGGTACGATAGTCTATGAGCGGTCTTATGAAAGTTTTGTATGTGTGAAGTAATGTTTCCGTGGTGCATGTTTTTATTTTTCCGTTTATCATCGAGATTAAGTTAGCGCGATTCCGTACTTTGTCGAGTGTGTTTTTTATGTCTGAACCCGGGTTCATTGTATGAGTTAGGGTTATGCCTAAATATTTTATTTCTTGTTGAAGTGTTAGACGTTCGTTAAAGAGTTTTACGGTGATGTTTGTTGGTGATAGGTTGCGTCTCCTTGTCAGGTTAGGATGTTTGAAGAGGATAAGTTGTGATTTATTTGGATTTGGTTTTAGGCGCCATTTGCTAAGCCATAGTTGTAGTTTTTTGATTTGCCTATTTAAATATAGGTTGCAGGAATTTGCGTTTTTGCAGTTGGCCCAATAGGCCGTATCATCTGCGTATTGTGCTAGGCTTATGGAATTGTTGATGGGTTGTGGGATATCGTGGCAATAGATATTATATAGAAGAGGGACTAGAACAGTTCCCTGGGGAACACCTGCAGATAAGGTAATTGTTCGGGAGAGCGTATTACCGATTTTGACTTGAGAGGGTCTGTTTGAGAGGAATGAGTAGATTAGTTTTACGAAACAAGGTGGGAGGTTTATTTGACTTAATTTTGAAAGGAGCCCGTTGTGCCAGACCGTGTCGAAGGCTCTTTCGAAGTCTAGGAAGACTGCCAGGGTACTACCACCCGAGTTTATGGCGGAGACCGCTTCGGTTTGTAATTTGAGAACCGGGTCAAGGGCACTGAGTCCCTTGCGGAACCCGGTTTGAGTGTCTGGGATAATGTTGTTATCCTTGCAGTAAGCTGAGAGGCGTGAGGTTATGATGCGCTCAAGAATTTTGCCTGTGTTGTTGACGAGGGAGATTGGGCGGTAAGATTTTGGGTCTGTGTGGTCTTTACCGGGTTTGGGGATCATTATAACTTGTGCATGTTTCCAGCTCGGGGGATAGTGTCCCGTTTTTAGGATGCCGTTGTATATAGAGGTGAGAAAATCTATGGCAGACGGAGGCAGGTTTTTGATGATGTTGTTGGTGATACCATCTTCACCAGGTGAGTTATTTTTTAGCTTTTGGAACGTATCCGTTATCCCGTCTGGGGTAATCTCGCGAGTGATGTGACTATGTGTGAACTCTGCGTTTTGAATAATTTGTGTGACGGTATTATCTATGTGTGCGGTGTGTATCGCGTCGTGGTAAGGACCTGTGTATGTTACATGCAAATTTTCCATTGTGTCCGCAAACGCGTTGGCTTCTTCTTCCGGTGTGTTATATATTCGGTCGTTGACTAAAAGGTGACTTTCTGGTACGCGTTTCTGGCCGGTAATTGTTTTAAATTTATTCCAAAATTTGGATCCGTCGTGAAAGTTTAATTTTGAGCAAGTGTTTTGCCAGCGTTCTTCGTGATGATTATTTATTTTGAGCCAAACAAGCGCGTTGAGTCTATTCCATTCTGTTTTAATAAGCGGATTTCTGGTTCTCGAATAAAGTCTATATAATTGACGTTTTCTTTTGATTAGGTCGATTATCTCACGTGGGAGGGGTTTACGACCAATGCTGATTTTCCTGAGGGGAACGGTTTCATTTATCGCGTTCTTTACGGTAGAGTTATAGGTGTCGATAGCTGTGTCCATATCTTCCGGATTATTTATTACCGGTGGGAGTAAGTTAGTTTTTGTAATGTGTTCGCGAAGAGTGTCGAAGTTGATTTTCTTATAGTCGCGAATTTCTTTGTATAACGGACGAGATATGTTACGCGTTTGAATTGATAAAGTAGCGGAAAGTGGCATTTGATCGCTAGTGATTGGTGTGCCGATGTCACACCTTAATGAAAAAAGAGGCGCGACACGTGATGTACAGATTATGTGGTCGGGGATGGAAGATCCTAAGTGACTTAAAAAGGTGACATTTGTGTTTCTGACTCGGAATAAATCTAGCGAAAGTAGAGCGTTGGATAGAATACGACCATTTACGTTTGTAGTGGTATCTCCGAAGGAGGTATGTCGTGCATTAAAGTCGCCTAGAACTATGGCCCTTGGCAGAGTGGAAACGTAGGATAGAAACTCAATTGGTAGTTTGCAGGTGGGCCTGTTGTAGAACGAAAAGACTATTATTTCGCCTGTATCAAAGTGCAGTGTGGCTGCGCAGCAATCGAGTTCCTGGAAATGGGGCGGTGGGTAGAAACGGCTAGAAGCGATAGTATTATGTACTAATAGGGCTGTACCTCTACGATCAAGTAGTTTGTCGTTGCGGTATATTTTGTACTGTGCGACGTGGTATCGTTCTTTGCGCGAGGCTAACGTTTCTTGTAGCGCCAATACGTGAATAGCGTCCGTAAGTAATGTGTGTACCACGTTATTTTTCTTTCTCTTCCAGCCGCATGTGTTGATGCTTGTAACCCTAACGTCCGCGAATGCTAAGCGACGGGGATGAGCCACCGGTTAGTGGGTAGGTAGTTTAATCAGTTTTGGTTTTTAGGTGGGAGATGGATATGTGAACTTGGTTGCCTTTGTGGACGAAGGCAAGCTTACGTCGAAAGAATTGAGCGGCGTGGCGGGAAACTACTGTTTCGACGTGTTTGACGTTGGGATGTAGGGCAAGCATGCAAAGGTAGGTGAGTCGGATGGTATAGTCGATTCTGGTGAAACGTTCGGGTTCGGGAGTAACGGAGGTAGTGGAAGCTGAATCGTCTTCCGACAATTCATCGGCAGGAGGGTCAACGCACCTGACGGGTGCGATTTTAGAGGGTCTTAGGGATTTTGGGGAAGGACGGTTGGGGCATTTAGAGTCGAAGGCAAGGTGCTCGCCTTTACAGTTGGAACAGGAAGGAGAAGAGGTGCAGGATGCTGAGGGATGCTTTCCACCGTATCGGAAGCAGAGCGGTTCGGCTTGGATGCAGGAAGTAGTGTTGTGGCCAAACGCAAAGCATTTTCCACACTGTAGAGGTTGAGGTCCTGGGGATTGGGAAGGTTCGCAACGGTAAACCTTTGAGAACATTCGGAAGCCTTTGGAGAGGAGCGTGTCGATGGACTTAGGGCAGTTCGTGATGACACGGAAAAGGAACGTGTCCTGCCCTGTTTGCCTGGACCTAATACGCCAGGCGTTCTTGGCTGGAATGTTTTGCTCGTGAAGAGCTGAAAGGACGTCAGTCGGGGTTATGTTTAGGTCGACAGACCTAACCACACAGGAGAACGTAGGTTTGTGGTTGCGTGGAGGCGAGGGTCTGGGAGAACTAGCGGAGATGCGGTTGGGGGATATTTTAAGGTTCGGGGATGTCAGAGGTCGAAGTAGGGTCGACAGCTTTTTCAGGAGATCAAGATCTTTTGAAGTAACAAGAGCCTTGTTACCTCGGTATACCGTTAGTGAAAGGAAAAGCAGGGTAGGAATGCTCTTGAGGAGAGCAAAGAGGTCCTTCTGATTGGACAGCTTGTCCGGGATGTTCGAAAGCAAAGCTTCGAACACGGGAGGTGAAGTTGAGGATTTTGGGGATGAGGAGGTGGAGGAGAAGGAGGAAGAGGAGGAAGAGCGGCTGAGCCGACGGTTGGCAGCCTTGGAAGGCTGCATTTCGATGGGAGAGTTGGGAGCAGGACGTTTAGTAGATGGTGTTCTGGTGGCCATCGCTTGCTTAAAAAATACAATAAAAAGTTAGGATGAAAAAAGAAGAAAAAAGAATCTAAGTAACAATGATGAGCCGCGTCGCGTGTGACCTTGAAGAGGTTTCTGTAAGGGTACAAGCGCGGGTGTTAAGTTAGTTTGTTAGTGTTAATGGGGGTTGATGTTAATTCAAAGGGGCGTTGCGTACTCGGCCCCAGAGAATGTAGGTTAGTTAGATTTATTTGTAATTTCGCTTACCCAGTTATCTGCTTGGCTAACTTCTCACTTTGCTGTAAAGAAAGCTAGGCTATCGGACGATACAGCACTATTCTAACGAACGGTTGCTGTAGGTTGTAGATAAACGCCACTTGTCGCTCTGGAATCGCTCAGGTTCTGTCGGCTGCTGCTAGTTGGTTGTAGGTTGGTTGTTTGCTGCTGCTGTCAGAAGATCTGCTCGGCTCGGATGCTAGCTGTGGAGTGAGGTTAACATTTTTTTTTGTATATTCTTTTATAGTTTCTTTTTGAGTCTGGGGAAGTCTATAGGGATTAGTATGAATTGGGGGATGATTTACCTGTATTGGAATTCTATGTTTGATGGCATTTGTACACGTAAGTGAATCTCCTTCTAAATAAAATATGTCCTGATAATATTCACAGATCTGCAAGAGTGATTTTTCTTCTTCTGAATTGAGGTGTTTTGTTTGCAAAGAATTCTTAAGTTTGGTTATACGTGTAACTATATCGGAATGAATTGTAGTTGTATTAATTGAAGTGTGTGGCTCTGTTAATTCGTCTAGTGGTGTTAAGTTAATTTTTGGTTGAGGAATAAAAATGTCTTTTTCTGAAAGGTTAATTACACTAATAGTACACTTGTGGTTATTGGATTTTGTTAAGCATGAACCTAAAAATACATTTTCATTAAGTTTCTTTTGTGATGATATGCCTTAGATATTGTTTTTATCGCAAATCGCTTCGATTAACGTTTCAGAACGAGCTGGAAGTTTAATTTCGGTTGAGGATGGTAATATTTTCCATTTTGTATCATCGAATAAAAGCATTTCTAATTCGTAGTCAATTTTGACTTTATACAATTGCATAAAGTCGCGCCCTAAAATGCCATCGCTTTTGATTGGAAATTTATTAGAAACTACATGAAAGGGGTGAACTATTGTTTTATTAGTATTAATTGGAATTAAAATATGACAAATGCCTAGTGTTAGTACTGGCTCTTTAGATATTCCTCTTAGTTCTATTATGGATTCTGTGTTAATAGCAATGTCCTGCTTCAATTTTGATAATTTAATTAGTGAGACATCTGCACCAGTATCTACAATAAGGTTAGTGAGTACAGAAGGAGGTGGGCCGATAGGTAATTGAATTATGTCCAGTTTTTCAAAATTTAAAGAAAGGCAAATAGAATTGTTTATAATTGAAAAAGAATCTAGGTTTGGATTTTGATAATTAGAATTTAAATTGGGATATGTTACTGGATTTTGAGATTTTGGTTCAAATGCATGTGGACTACGAATAATAGCATCATTAAAAGAATTACTAGAATGTTGAGTTCTAGAACATGGTTCTTGATTATGTAGTGAGTTATTAGAAATTGGGTCACAGCCGCTATACTGATTTATAAAGCACTCGTTTGGCCGTGAGTTGACGAGGCTTTGTTGTCGTTTCCCGAATTTTTCGAAACCATTAAAACTAGAAGAATTAGGTATGTAATTTTCAGGAACATTATTTCTAAAATTTTGAAATTGTCGCTGAGAGCCATTTGTGAAATTTGAAGAGTTATTACCATAAAAGTTGCTATTAAAGTTTCTATGATTAAAATGGGAATTAGGTACACCTAACTCTGGCTGGGGCATTCGTGTATTTGGAAAGGAACTAGTTCTAAAATTTTGATTTGGTCGAAATGAACTGTTTGCAAAAGATGAAGAATTTGTAAGATTAAAGTTTCGGTGTGGGTGTGTGAACGATTGATTAAAAGTGTTACGAGGTCTAGGATTAAAGTTGTATTGGAATTTGGGATTTCGGGAATTATTTTGTTCAAAGGATTTTAACTTAAAGCAGTCAGATGTGTAATGATTTGTTTTGTTGCAAAACATACAGAAAGTATTATGTGTTTTATTTTGGTTATGACTGAAATTATTACTAGTGAAGAAATTTAATGATTGCGGGCGAGGATTACGGTCTGGTTCATTATCTATTTCTATAGCAACTGAAATTGCCCTTTCTAACTCAGTAGGACTTTCTGCTATTACTCTAATTTGGATTTTTTCACTAAGTAACCCTTTTCGAAAACAAGTTATGACAGTAGATTTTATGTTGTTAATTAAAACTCTACATTCATTTTCTTGGTAATTTAAATGGCATGTTTCTTTATACTTATTGAATAATGACGTAATTCTATCTCCATATTGTTTAACCGATTCCCTATAATTTTGTTTTACATTCATAATTTGGGTTAGAAAGTGAGAAGGTGGTGTTTTGTCAGTAAAATTTTCTAATTAAAAGTCTTTTAGTTCTGTCCAGTTTGCAAATTCATGATACTGTGTTAGTTCTTGAGCTTTTCCTTTAAGTTTAGTACAAGAAATTAGTTCAACGAAACTATTGTGCTTATTTTCGGGTACTAATTTGATTAGGGCTTCGCAATTTTTTAAGAAAAAATGTAAACTGTTAGAATCTCCACACCCATCAAATGTTTCGATTTGAGGTAATAAATCAATTGGCTGTTTCATTGTGATAAAGGTTCTGCTAATAATTTATATTTAAAGTTTAAAAAATAAGTTTTAAGTTAGATTTTTTTTTGAACGTTTTTGTTTTTGTTTAATTCGCTATTTGCAGTTTCTTTGTTCACCTATACGTATATTCCTACCTAATAGAATAGAACAGTACCTATTGGCATTACAACTACTACTAGAAAAGTTAAAGGACTTACTGTAGCAGTCTTGATTTTGGCTGTATCCTGGAAGATGTTAGTAGATGCCAGGTGGTGATGAAATTAATTACTAAAATAAGTAATTGTTGTCCACTGCTCCGAGCTGACGACAATTAATGGAAAATCTCCCTCCTGCTCCGAGGTTGAGAAGATTATACTTCCGCACTTCTCAGAGTAATCGGATTTGGATAGTTCTACCGTTTACGCACTTTGCGATAGTTTCACCACAGTTACCAATGCTAGGATTTGCGCACTTCCGAAGTTAATTCGCACCTTCAATGGTAGTTGGTGATACTGCTGCCACTATTATTAGGAACTTACGCAGTTTGCACGTGTAGTTTTTCCTCTGCCACCAGTATAAGGAACTTGCAGAGATTTTTGGTAGTTTTTACCACTGCCACCAATGTAAGGAACTTGGTTCCTTAACTGCTTAACTTACTTAGTAAACAAACACACACGACTTTTAACTTTTTATTTATTTTATTATTTTTACTATTTATTTTACTATTTCACCTTATAATAATAATTTTACTACCTATAGTTTTGTTGCAACATAAAATTCACTATGGAAATAGAAGTAAATAACCAAATAATTTTTTTAGATTTAAATATCAAAAGACTTGATAATAAACATAACTATTCCATCTTCCACAAACCTTCCCATACTGATATAAATAATAAATCTTGCCACCCCGTTCAACACAAGCTAGCGTCGTTTCGGTGCATGTTACACAGATTAATAAATGTCCCTATGTCAGAAATAGATTATAAAAAAGAACTTACAATTATCAAACAAATTGCTATTAAAAATAATTATAATGTTAACATTATAGACTCATTACTACAAAACATTAAATACAAAAAGGCTATAAATCTAATATACCCAAATATAAAAACAGATAAACAAAAATATGCAACATTAACTTTCATAGGCAAACCAACTCAAAAATTTCATCTTTACTAAATAATAACAATTGTAATATAACATATAGGAATACTAATAATTTAAGTAAATCTATTAAGAACTGTTGTTTTGGGTCAAGAAATATTAGAAAATTGAGTAAGATTTCTAATTATCTTTATTTAATATAATTAACTGAAAAAAATATAATGTGACAAAAAATTATTCTTATAAGGTATTGATACAACAACGCACCAAGCGGCAAGAAAAAGAACAACAGTTTCCTTTTGATAGTAATAGATGACATTACCCATATTGTATACAATATATTATAAAATTTATCACTCAACAAGAACAACAAAAATAAAACTAATAAATTAAATAAACCAGGAATTTACAGATTAGTTTGTAATACTTGTAACATGCTTTACATAGGTAAAACATGCAGAAATTTTAAAACTAGAATTAACGAACGTAAAAGATCTTTCACTAATAAAAAAACAGATTCCAATTATGCCAACCATCTTATATGTAACAATCATCATTTCGACGATAATTCCAAAATTGTGCATGTTGAAAACAAAAAACAAAAATTATCATTCTTGGAAATAGTTGAAATTAATAAATTTAAAAAAACCAATAGACTACTTAATGAACAGATAGACTTAAATAACTCCCCACTGTTAAACTTGTTCCCTGAGACCACCCCCTCAACTAGTATATAAGACCAATTTTTTGTCAATAGTTTAAGTTGACTTACAAACTTCTGAAGAAGCCAAAGTTTGGCGAAGCGATCGTCAAGTGATCATAATAAAAAGTTGAAAAAAATCATCAGTGTATTATTAATTTAATATCATGATTTTCAACCAAGTAGATTCGATCTCATATAAAAATATTTCTAATAGACTTCTGCTTTTGTAAGTAGGTATTACTAGCAAATACTGACACTGTGAATTAGCTCTTCGTAACATAAAAACGCACAATATTAGTAAACAGGTAATTGTACTATAGGTATTAATAATGCATTAATAGATAACTGGATGACTTGTTAGGTATTTACGGCAAATATAATGTAATTTTTAAAAGTCGAGATGGTGGTGAGGCTGATCTCTTGGTGAAACATTTTTAAAAATTTTAATTAGAAAAGAAACACTTGGTTTTAATTTGTTTCATTTATATTTATTCTTACTCTGACATATGTTTCGGCTATAATGCCATTATCGAAGAGTTATTTAAAAACTATTTTTTAAACTCTAACTAATTGCAATCATCCTTTGCTATTGCATTCCGAAAAACAAATTTCTGTCTTCAGTGTTGTCATTTATGTCCACGCTAGGAACTAAAAGTTGTAGGTGTAATTTCTAAAAAGGTGTAAAAGTAAGACATTAAAAAGTAGATATAGGTACATTGGTTTTCTTCATAATTACAATGTGGCTTTATACACATCCAAGACCACCCTGTTTCGATGTTTCCTCTTGTCAGCTTCGTAAAGTCCCTCCTTCATACCACCCCCTAACCCCCACTATCCTATTCCCTTCAATGATTATTAATTTGGTAAGATCTAATACTTGCTATATTCAAATTTTCTATATAAATCCAATTTTTCGGTATTGCAGTCATTTATGATTTCAGTTAGTAAGTAATAAAAGTTTGTTAGTTCAGCTTTTAGTTGCACTTATTGTGGTAAATTTCTACTTGTTTGCTTTCTTTGTAGTAATTCAGCAATAACTAAAGGTGAGTGTTTTAACATTCTCTTTCAATCTTTTTTTTGAATTTACATAGTTTGTTATAGGTATTGGTGCGTTAAGTTAATTATAATATTGAGAAATATTCTTTTGAAATGGTGACAATATAATGGTTCATTGGTTTCAAATCGACAAAGGTTTGTAGTCTACTTGGTGGAAATCAGTAATAGTCATAAAGTAAAATAAAGCAACAAAGTTTTACAATTTTCACTGCAACTTTTACTTTTAAAATATTGACTAAAAGTTGTGGAGATTGTAAAAGTTTTTTGTTTTATTTTACATTACAACTTATATAAATACAACGGGAATATACGGACTTCGTTACATTAGTTACGTTGGAATTTGGAAAATTTAGATTTGTAAATGAATTACGATTTCTTTGACGACTTAGTTTGTTTTACGCAATTTTTACAACTTATTCAGTAATGTAATTTTTGTCTTATTTCATTATATTTTACAAAAGGATACTACATTATGCAGCAATTACTGCGTCTGCTCGGATCATTTTCCGGAAGATGCTTTTCGCACAACGGAGAAAAAACGGTTGAATGCTAATGCGGTCCCTACGATTTTCCGTGGTAAGTACTACAGAAATAGTACAAGAAGTAGACAATTGATTGTATAATGGTCCTGAGGAAATTACTTGATCTTATGTAAAGTTGAATTCTTAAACAGTGTTGTTTTATTTTTATATTATCTTACAAATGAACCTTAATTGCGCTCTCTTTTCTTCCTTTATCATTGATGTTAAGTGAATTGCATTTTACAACGATGAAATGTTTTCTACATTTTTTTGCGAGAATTTTTTATTTTTATCTTATTTGCATTTCCACTTATTGTGTGTTGTACCAATTTAGATCAATCATCAACATCGTTAGCCGCACCAGAGGTCCTGCACGATAACGCACGTCTTGGAAGCTGGAAGGACCAATCAGCAGAATCGAATGGCATATATCAAACTTTTTAGTACTTATTTAGTACTAATTTGAACAATTAAAAAAAAATTTGTACCACGTGCCATTACAAAGAAAATAGTGGCGCTGCTAAGTTCATAGGAAGCTAGCAGGACCCTGTGGGGTGAAATAATTATTGTGGACTTTCAATAAACAATTTTTTGTCACCTTTCGTGTTTTAATGTATTGTGATCATAGAGTTACAAAAAATAGAAGCCTCATCAATTTCATTTTCAAAAATAAATAGGTATTTTTTATAAGATCTTGTACAAAATTTACAATAGTTCTGCAAAACGTAATAAACATTTTTTAGAGGTAACGCCGTCATTCGTGCATTGAGTTCGGATGCTTTTTTTTATTTACAAGTGTTAGGAATTAATTGTTACTTTCGTAAGAAGTTCATTCAATTTGAAAAAATATTTGAATATTTTTCCCCAAAGTCAACAGCATCGCGAATAATTCATCTGTTTTAAATCCAATTGAAAAATGAAACCGGAACAATTGATAGAATTCTTTTAGCGCTATCAAGAGCTAATCTATGATTATTGGGTTCTTTCGGTGGACTATTGAGAATTTATGCAAGAACCCCATTACTACACATATCTGACTCAGAATTCCCAAAATTAGGATGATTTTTGAAAATTTGGGCGCCAACATCAAACCAGTACAGTAAAGAATATCATACATTTGTTTATCAAATAATTACATAAAGTAGTACTTTTTAAATAAGAATCAGTTGGGTATCTTCTAGCAAGCAAGACAATTTTTTTCTTATTGAAAATATATAATATTCGGGGTCGCTTTTGTTGTGTAAGCGTAGAGAATGAAAAATAAAATTATTGTAGCCTTCATTTTGCTTTTATATGATTGTTTCTAGCCGACGTTTGTCAACTGTATTGCATTGTTATTTCAAAATACGATGTATTAATTTGCATCTTCGTAATTACATCAAATTCAATAGTAAAATTATAAAACATTTTCGAAAATTTCGAAAAAAGTGGTATGTTAGAATCTGTTATTTTCAGTGAATATAGTTCTATATCAGAAACAACTGAATTACTTGTTATTCAGAAAAGAGACAATTTAATATTATAAATGTATTTACTGTTGCAATCGAATAAAAAAAACCGCCAACTTAAAGGATACACTATAGGTTTGTTCCAAGCGAACTTTTGCGGATCGTAACGAAACGATCCCAAAACTGCTTTGTATTAAATTGTGCGCAAGTCATCAGTCTGTACTGTTTGAATACTGCGCATATCAGTCCAAAACTGGAACCACCTATAGACAATGTACTGAAATGATCGTCACGAAACTATTCCATGTATGGTCGCAGTTTGCTTGGAACGAAAGTAAAACCGTACAATGAACGATCCTACTCATGCTTGGAACGTTTATTTTGTTTTGCGCAGGTTTATGGCAATACAATGTACAATTCGAAAAAAGTTTTTTTGATGATTTTTTTACAGCTTGGACATCCTAATACTATCGAACGGAAATCCTCTGATTGACTTTGAATTTTACCAGACACTGTACTGTACAGTAATGTCCCTTCGGAGTAGTTTTCGGTGAACGGTAAAAGGTACAAAACCATTGCATATCTTTGCGGTACAAATTATCCCATGTTCATTGCAAGAGATGGCGGTTCGATTCTGCTGATAAAAAATGGTACTTTACTCTTAAACGTAATGTCCCTTCGGGGTAGTTTTCGGTGAAAGGCAAAAGGTACAAAATCTGCCATTGAAAATATCTTTGAGGTACAAATTATCCCATATTCATTGCAAAAAATGTGGTTCGATTCTGCTGATAAAAAATGGTACTTTACTCTTATACGTAATGTCGCTTCGGGGTAGTTTTCGATGAAAGCCAAAATGTACAAAATCTGCTATTGCATATCTTTGCGGTACAAATTATCCCATATTCTTTGCAAAAAACGCGGTTCGATTCTGCTGGTAAAGAATGGTACTATACTCTTATACGTGATGTCCCTTCGGGGTAGTTTTCGATGAAAGGCAAAAGGTACAAAATCGATACTGTGTATTAATGTTTGATGAAGTTTACCTTCAGCCGAACATTAGAATAGGTAGGCAATGGAGATCTGTCATAGGTTTGGAAGATTTTGGGAGCGGTTGTACAAAAAATATAGCAGATCATGCTTTAGTTTTCATGATTCGTGGAATTAATGGAAAGTGGAAGCAGCCGATTTCTTATTTTTTTGTACGATCAACCACCAAAACACCGATGTTGAAGTCACTTATTAAGGAAGTTATTAAGAGTATCCATAAAAAGACCAAGTTTGTTGTAATGGCAACAGTCTGCGACCAAGATGCTTGCAACGAAGTTGCTGTTTTTTTAATGAAATTAAAACACAAAAAAACTAGACAAGTCTATGTAGGTCAAACTGGGAGGGCATTTAACACTCGCATTCTTGAACATTATAAATGTTTTATGAATAAAAATATGGACTCTGCTTATGCAGAACATTTAATTAATTTCAATCATGATTTCAATAGTGAATTTAAAATATTACATATCCAAAATAAAGGCAAAAAAATTAAATCTTTTGGAACAACTAGAAATTAACAGATATTATAAACAAAACATTATTTTAAACGACCAATTACAAGTAAACAATTCTCCTCTACTAAATTTAAACCTGTAAATTTAAACATGTAACCCCTACTACCACCTAATTATAGTTTAAGTATAAATACTTGTATGGATGTTTAACTTTGTATTATCTTCACCTGAAGAAGCTATAGTATAGCGAAACATTAATGTAGTGATACAAATAAATAATCTTGAAACTTACACCAGTTTTTTTGTGTTTTAATTTCATTATGAATAAGTTTCAACATGTGTCGACTTCAACAATCAATATGCTGTTTTTTTTTGCTAAGCCGAGAGAGTGGGCACGGTGACGACCTTATTTTTAAAATTAATGACCTGGTGGAAGGTCGCTCAGTGGAATACACAGTATTTCATTTGTTCGATCCTCCCCACTTGCTGAAATGTATTCGTAATCATTTCATGCAGAAGGATATTTATTTTAGAGATACGTTTGCTACCTAGAGAGACTTGAAGTCGTTATTCGCAATTGATGGGAAGTTGTGTCCGCGCCTTACGGAGCGGCACATCCGACCTGAAAGTCGCCAGAAAATGCGAGTACGACTTGCGTCTCAAGATTCAGTCGTTCGGTGTATGCTGGGTTGAGTTACAGGGAAGGATTGAGTTGCAGCCCTGGATCTGCAGAATTTGTTCTCTTTATGAATAAGCTTTTTGACTCCCTTAATGGTGTGCGGTTCTCTTCTAAACCGTTGCAGAGAGCTTTAACGGATGGGTCAGATCACGACGAGTTTTGGGCTGCTGCAAAACCATTCCTTGCCAGTTTGGTTTTTAAGCAGAACAATGCCGCTATTAGAGCTCCCCCGCCTGTTAAAAACTTCATTGCTACGATCCGTAATATACAAGCTTTATGGAGTCGCATGAAGGGCCTTGGTTTCAAGCTTCTTTTGACGAGAACTTTGAATCAAGACCCGCTAGAAAACTTTTTCGGAATTATTAGAGGTTTATGTGGACAGAACTATAAACCCACATGTTTACAATTTGTCGCCGCGTTTAAAATTTGCTTGATCAGCAATGTTCATGCAGTTTCGCGGTTTGCAAATTGTAAGGATGATAGCACAGAATTCCTACTTTCTTTGCTTCGCTCTTTCTCCCCTCCTCCACCGTTCCTCTTTCTACTGAGACATCCGGTCCCTCCACCTCCTCTTCCCTTCCTTACGTACTGCCACAGGAAAATTCTAATTTTTCGAAAATTGTTTCTACGATGCGCCTACATACAAGTTCGTATGTTGCTGGCTTTATTTTTACGAAGTTTATGAGGCATGATTGCGCTACATGTAATCAGTTTCTCATAACTGATACATGTACCGACAACCATAGCCTCATACAACTTAAGCAGTTTGAAAGTTTAATGTATCCATCTCATCAGTTTGTTGCAGCAGTAGATAAAGTGAAATTACTTATTTTGAAGACGTTTTTTTTTAATATTAATTCACCTGATGTGCATGCTTCCGTCTTATCACAACTCCCCACATTATTTAGTGTATGTCCTTTACACGATTTGCACCATAACGACGTCGTGGCTCGTTCACTGATGGTAATCATGTTCAAATATTGTTGCACACTGATTATCAGGAAGCTTTCCTACAAGGATCAGCGGCGTAACAAATTTGTGGATGATTACCTGCGACGTTATGGTGCATGGACAAAAAAGACCTAAATGTCTTTTTTGTTTAGGCATACATGTACATTTTAATTTTACTTGGATATTAACAAAAGAACTCCGTATAATTTGCAGGATAATTTCATGCAACGAAACGCATATTACGAAAGTTTTACTTGTACTAAAGTTTAATTCAGCCATTACTATTAAATTAACTATTTATAAGTTTTATTTATCAGTACATATTCCTTTCATTTCTTTGAAAGTATTTTTTACTGTTTCGATCACTTTCTGTGTACCTCTTTGTTTTTGTCTTTTTTTTATACACACATCTGTTACTATTAACTACGATTCGATATTTACATAGCTTTTGGTTACCTTTTTTATAAAATAATTTTTAGAAATAGGAATGGATTGTTTATATTGACGTCGTTATATAAAAATATAAAAAGATTTGTAATTTTAATTATTAATGTTAAGTATACCACGAACGCCGATACAGAACATATTTGTTTTTAGTAGCTATCACGTTATATCTTTCTTTAAATCTTTTTTGAGTTATGTTCTGTTTTTGCTGTATGTAAGCGACCACGGTGTCACCGCTGAGGGGGCAGGGGCTGCGGTACCCGTGAACGATTGCCGACCCTCAGGGATGAAGAGAGGATTTCGACAGTGTGTTACGGAAGACGGGTGGATACGAAGCATACGAGTGAATACTTAAGCATTATTGCGATTATACACATATTTTTAAATAAAACAAATAGTTAAAGCTACGAGTTGATTTTATATGTAGATGAACATATTTTTATCATTGATTTTTGAGAAATTCTATGTTTAACTTGATGTTAATTAATATTAAGTAACTTCAATCTTTTTTTTATTATTAGTTTTGTATTCGGTACAGTCGTCAACTGTATGGCATTTGCATTGCATGTATACTAATTATATGTATTATATATGTATTTTTTAATATATATTCTTTGCTTTACAATTTTCTTTTATTTTTGTACCATTCATACAAAATATGAATTTATATTGACTTGAAAAGTTAGAAGTCTCTTACCCTCATTTCACAAAAGTCCACTAAAGATGTGTTTTCACCAAAAATGGTCAGTGAACTTTTGTGAAATGAGGCTAGGAGACTGCTAACAATAATTAAAAAGGAAAAAAAAGTAGAATTATTTAAATTTGCCGTCTTTTAATTATTACTTAGGTACGATAATCATAGGTGGCGTGTCATTTTCAAAATAACTACGTAATGACCATTCTCCGCCTAGATAAAGAATACTATGGACGGGGCACTCTAAATTTTGTAAAAATGTGCTGCCACCTGGGCATTGCGTCCAAAAGGTCGTGCGACAAGTATCTACTAAAAGTTATACATTTTTAGGAATTTGTCTTTCTCTTGGCGTCATCTAAGTGTCAGTAGAGCATCGATATATGGCGGGAAATTTGAAATTTTGGGACGCTGCATGGGTTTTTAATTTTTGTATTTTTAAAAAAAAGATGTGAAAGAGAAATTTATTTATACATAACTGAAGTTGTAAATATACCTTAGTTATATTATATATATTATAATTGTCTTGTCCTTGTGTTACCTGACTTTTAGCTAAGGGTGATTCGCCATTTGCCAACATGTTTTGCAACCTATAATTGACAAGATGTCAAAACCTAGAATGAAGTTTAATGATACAGTAGTAAACAGGTATTTAGTGATGTCCAAAAACTTACTTTTTACAAGCCAGACCTCAAAGACTAATAAAACAATGCTTTTGCTTCATTATCAAACTTCACTTAAATGTTGTAAGATCAATCAAAGCTAATCTTGCCAATAACATATAACCAACTTCAATAACGATTAGAATAACTAAATACTAAACACCAGAAGAATAGCACTTTGTAAGTGAACTGACGAATAACGAATGTTACACACATATTAATAACTTTACGTTCATCAAACATTAAATAACATCAATATTTTGCATTGAAACTACATTTCACCCAACTTCACGTCTTGTATTACACCCTACGCGTTGAAATGTATAGGGGAATTACCAATTAAAGTAAACAACAAATGCAATACAACTTCGCAATTTTCGTAGGCGCAATCTGCTGACAATATCTCGAAATGACAATTTTCGGACTATCGGTTTCTATTACCAGGTTAGCTTCTAAAGCCATTTAAAATGACTCCTTTTGGACGCATTGACCAGAGGACAGTTAAATAGAAGATCCCATACCATGATTCTCCTTTAGTATATTCTTTGGTGCTTATGTGTGTTTGAACCAGTCTGAACTCTCCGTTTTACAATTTAAGTACCCATTATTTATGGGTCAGTGACTGCTGTGTGAAGGACATCAAGGACATTGAATGCAGATTGCAGACGTTCTCCAAGTATTCGTGACTATTAAAGCTGCACAGTTAATTCGGCACTATCGAGTGTGTAAATAAAATCTAACCAATCCAAGAAAACAGGTTATGGCGGCATGACAACATAACCTTGACAGCGTAAAAAGAAAACCAGGGAGACCGTAAAAAAATACCCACTGGTCAATAAAGACGAAGGAAAACTTTTGTTAAATTTGTCTCTCGTAGCACAGAAAAATCAAATAAAATATTCCTTTCACCTCCTAATACAAATAGCCTTAACATACGGGAAATAACTCCTCAAGCTTCAAATAACCGAACAACAAATAACCAAATGACTGGATCAACAGATAACATCTCCGATAACAATAATTCGTTGTTAACAGAAAAGGAGTCTTATTCCACTAACAAACAAGACCAAAAGCACAATATTGTCCAAAGTAGAGGTCTTGACGCTGGAAATCAAAGAGATCAAGAGAGAACAAATCCAAACAAAAACTATCCTGGATGAAATTCATGACTTAAAATTTGAATTAAAGGAGTTGGAACACCTTTGGTAATAAGAAAACAATGCAATGAAGGAGAGAATCAATAATCTAGAATGAAAAGAAGAGCAAAGAGAGAGAAGGGCAAAACTTACAAATTTAGTAGTGAAAGGCACTAATTTTGTGAATGAAGATAACCTAAAAGATCACATGGAATCATTCTTCAAGGAGGAGCTACATGTAGATAGCAAGGTTCGAGAGGCTTACATTACCAACAGAAATAACAACAGATGCATAATAATTATAAGAATGGAGTCACTCAATGATAAGATCTTGGTGCTTCAGAGCAAAAACAAACTGAGAAACAAAGAAATCATTATACATCCAGACAGAACACACAAACAAAGGGAAATACAACTTTGTTTGGGAAATATCGCAAAAGAGGAAATAAAAAAGGGAAACAAAGTCGAGGTACTATATGAAAAATTGATTGTTAACAATAAAACATACACTTGGGATGACAATAGTAATCAGCTGGTAGAGTCAATATCCAAGGTAACAAACAAACAACTGGGAAACAACTATCATAAACAGCAGCAAGTAAACAGCCAGCTTCAAAACTCTTACAATGAAGATCAACAATACCCTGACAATATTTCTCAATTATCAGTTCCAAATAGAAATGATCACAACACATCAAATCCTGATAGTCACCTACACCAAATTACTAACAACGAAGGGCATCATGATAATAATAGACGGCTTTTTCGTTGCTAGATTACTAACTAGTAACCATCAAGAAAATTTAGTGAATCTAATGAGTGCCTCAGAAAACCAAGACTTAAATACCATCTGCAGCACCCCTAATGTCATTAACACCAACAGTGAAACGGGCAGGTCATCATCAAACCTAGCAACGGCAATAACATTTTGGAATTGCCATGGGTTGGGGAACCTATTCGATTTTTCTTTGGGGGATTACATGGAGGTGGTTAATAATAGTTCAGTTTTAAGCCTTTCTGAAACTTGGTTAGTTGGTGCCCAAATTACGTTACCTAGTAGATTTAATGATTTTGATTTTATCATAAGTCCAGCAATAAAAGACAAAATAGTAGGTAGAGCTAGGCGGGGCTTAATTGTCCTCTTTAGAAAAAAACTAGTAACAATTATCGAAATTATAAATATATCGGAAATGTGGATTATACTTAAGTGCAATATTAGAAATACAGAACTCATAGTAATCAGCTGTTACATTCGTGACCAAAATTTTTCGATGAGAATTGAATTACTGTGTAATGTAGTATTAGAGTTGATAAATACACACGACCTTCCAGTAATACTGGGAGGTGACCTTAATGCAAGGATTGGAGACCTGAACCAGGTTGAAGAAATGGTTCTGACAGGTAGTTATTTGTCACACACAAGACATAATCAAGACCCGGCCATTAATAGAAATGGTAACTTACTGGTGGAAAATTTGGAATCGGCGGGTATGTTGGTCCTGAATGGAAGATCTTGTAACGATGAACTAGGTGCAACCACATTGATAAACAGCAACAGCACAACTACAATCGATCAAGTGTGGTGTAACTTTAATTGCATTCAGCACATCGTCGACTTTAGGGTTCTCCAAGCAGGCACCTCAGATCATATGCCCGTCCAAATTATATTAACGAATCTAGGGAATGAAATATCTATAACTCCACACATTTCCAAGTCATATCATAAAGACATCACAATACCTAAATGGGACCCATTAAAAAAGGGAATTTATCGGGAAACCTTGATTAACACACCAAGACTAATGATGAGTTCTTCATTAAACGCAATTAATGATTATATAATAAACACGGTTAAGAACATAGCTATGGATATAGGTATGACAAGGACAATTAATACAACCTCTAACACCAGAATATACAAAAAGCCTTGGTACAATAAAGATTGTCAAGATACGAAAAAAGATACCAAACGAAAATACAAAAGTTGGACAAAATCAAAGCAAGCTGAAGACAGAACTGCATACATACAAGCAAGAAGAAGCTATGTGACGCTAATTAAGGAAAAAAAGAGATTATATAGCTAAGGTTCAAGCAGACGTAAACAACGTAAAGGATTCTAAAACATTTTGGAACACGACGAAAAAACTTAGATCCCACAAGCGCAAGCACTCCACAATATCAAGAGAAACATGGACAGATCACTATAAACGTTTATTTCCACAAGAATCAATTTCCTTCATGGGATTTGTAGACTGTCGCCACCCATACTTAGACAAAGAGAGATACAGGAAATAATGAAAATAAATAAAAGATCAAAGTCAAATAAATCATCTGGCCCTGACGAGTTATTAAACGAATTTTACAAAGCAATGCCACCAGAGTGGATTGAGTTCATCACAATTCTATTCAATAAAATAATTATAGGCGACGAAATACCTGAAAGTTGCAGCCAACTAGACATAACGCTGCACAAAAAAGGTGACTCCCAGGATCCAGGAAACTACAGAGGCATCGCTTTATTAAACGCACTAACAAAAATTTTTACATTCATACTAGAGGAAAGAATAAAAACGTATGTGGAAAGTTCCAGGATACTTCCCGAAGGGAAAAATGGCTTTAGAAGTGGCAGATCATGCGAGAACAACTTATTCATCTTAAAAGCGAAAATAGCTACAAGCCTTACAAAACCAAAAGGGGAACTATTCGCCACATTTATAGATTTCGAAAAGGCGTTTGACTCAGTAAACCATACTCTACTCTGGCAGAAACTGTACAATGTAGGAATAAGCGCACAGCTTATCAAGGTTTTGCAGAGTTTTTATTACAAAGCCAAACTCAAAATTCGAATAAGCATGAACGAAAAGACATCAAGTATCAACATTACCAAAGGAGTCCTTCAGGGTGACTCTCTCAGTCCTATAAGTTCATTATAATTAGATATTCGTCAAAATTAAGGAATAAGAAATACAATTACTATAAATACAAGTAGGAAACAATTACTTTATGGAGTACGCTATTATGAAATTCTCATGCCAAAGACAAGATAAGCATAATTTAATGTGAATAAAGTGAAATAAGCAAATCTAAAACATTCCTTCAAAAGTATGCAATATCTAATTACAATAAGTAAATAACTTAAAAGAGGTTTCAACAATAAAATTTATTCGCCTTAACAATTATTTTGACTTATACAATCATTCTCAAGAGAGTACAATTATTGTACAAGTATCGGTAATGAAAAACTGATTACACGTATCGCAATCATGCCTCATAAACTTTTTGTAGATTAACCCCCCAATATATGAACATGTCTGAAGGCGCATTGTTGAAAATAATTATTTAGAAAAATTAGTAGGTTGCTGTGTCGGCAAGGAAGTTAAGGAACAGGAAGGGTCTGAAGTTGTGGTAGGAACGTGAGGAAGTGGATCTGAGGTAGTGTTAATAAGGGAAATAAGGAAATTCGTGCCATCATTCCGACAATTTGTAAACCGCGAAACCGCATGAACATTGCTGATCAAGCAAGTTTTAAACGCGGCCACAAATTGCAAGCATGTGGGTTCATACCTTTGGCCACACAAACCTCTAACAGTTCCAAATAAGTTTTCTAAAGGACCTTGATTCAGAGTTCTTGTTAAAAGAAAATCGAAGTCAAGGCCTTTTGTAGCGTGTTGCAGCTAACATGTGTAGGTGCGTGCAGAGATGTTGGTTCTGATAAGAACCGGTAGAGATGTGGATGCCTATTTCAGCTTCCGTGATGAGAATGAAGAGCGAGTCAAAGTTGGACTAATTTTATTGAATAATTCAAAGCTATTTATACAAATTTTATTTACATTGTTCATATGGATAGTGTGCCGTCAGCGGTCTACACTGGTGTTTGTATTTGGTTTTGACCTAGTTAGTGGCCAGAACTGTCGATGTTCTCTGTAAGCAGAATTTACATTTCGCAGTACAGAGTGTACTACTTTTTGTATTATGATATGTACTGAGTGTTCCCACAGGACCCACTTGTCAGGGTTCTGAAGTTCAGAAGTTCTCTGTCGAAAGTACTGTATTTGTCTCCGCGTTTTAGTTTCGTAGAGAAAAATGTTGGTGGCTCCCATTGTTGTAACGCGGCGCCCAAAGTGTGGTCGGAAGCGTCACAAAATATTGCTAGTGTAGCATTTGGTTGTGGATGATGAAGGAGAGTGGTTTGTGCAAGCTGTCGCTTGCTTATGTTGAATGCTTCATCAGCCGTGGTGTCCCATTTAAGCGGTGCGTTACCTTTAATTTAAAAATTTAAATTTAAAATTTAGTAGTACATTCAGTGGTGATTGCGTACGTGCGGCATTTGACAGGAATTTTCTGTAAACATGTAGCATACCCAAAAATTGTCGCAATTGTTTTGCTGTGTTTGGTTTTGGGTAATTGCTGATTGATGTTACTCGGTCAGGTAAAGGATGTATTCCATTTGCTGTGACCGAGTAACCCAGAAAAGAGACTTCCTCCATGCCATGTTTGCATTTGCTAGGTTCAGCAGGATTCCGTAAGACTGCAATCGTGAAAACACAGTGTGTGGGTGCTGGCGGTGCTGTTTTGCTGACTCGGATGCTTCGTCAATGTAGAATTTCTTCGTAGACCAAAATTGAGAGACAGAATGGTTGTGTCATAAGTAGAGATGGTGGTACCGTTTGCAGCTTGAAGTGTGCAATCGGACTTCTGACGTGGCCCATGTACTAGAGTCTTGGGATACACGCAGATGTCTGTTAGGAAGAGGCGACGTTGCGTCTGGCGGATCTAACTGGTCGCCGTTGGTGATCTCCTGGTCGGTTAGGTTAGGTTAGGTTAGGTCGGTGGGAACGAAGGGGGGAAGGGGGGGAGTTTGACGGCAAGGCGGTCCATGGACGATGAGGGGCTGGCGGCGGGTGGTGGCGTCTTTGATGAGTTGGCGGCGGGTGTTGACGACGACGCGGTTGGTGGTGGCGGCGGTGGAGGCGCTAACGGCGGCAGGGGCGCTGCATCACTTTGATCACGTCGGGGTCATCAATGTAGCATGTTGCAGCTAACATGTGTAGGTGCGTGCAGAGATCTTGGTTCTGATAAGAACCGGTGGGGATGTGGATGCCTATTTTAGCTTCCGTGATGAGAAGGAAGAGAGAGTCAAAGTTAGACTAATTTTATTGAATTATTTGAAGCTATTTATACAAATACTATTTACATTGTTCTTATGGCGATTCTATCGTCAGCGGTTTACGCTAGTATGTGTATTTGTTCTGGCCTAGTTACTGGCCAGAACAGTCGATGTTCTCTGTAAGCAGAATTTAGATTCCGCAGTACAGAGTATACTAATTTCCGTATTTCGATAGATACTGAGTGCTCCCACACCTTGACGAAGTTTCTGTAGTATGGTTTGACGTTGCAAACGTTTGCGACGTAACCTTGTCGAAGGACCCACATCACTTGAGCGGCGACCTACAATAAAGGTTGGTAAAAATTAGTACTTGTTATCAAAAGCATAACCAGGTCTAATAATACTCTTTGTTATAATAATGATGACTAACGAAATGTAGGGAAAGAAGTAAAAGAGTGCATTAAAAATCGTAACAGCGAAATTTAGAAACTTACCGGCTATTGCACGTTCTCCTGCAGCTGTGCAAAGGAATGTTCACAATAGTCGGTTTTGCTGTTAAACCAAAGGAAACATCTTCACATTAGCATATTGTAACGACTTTTCTAGTTGAACTTATTTATTTAACGGAAATTTATTTACAATTATTTATTTAACATTTAAACACTAATAGAATACTTAAACACTAATAACAATTTAACAACTTATTTATATGACAATGAAAATGCGTATTTATATCACTCGGTATATCGTAGTTCGATATTTATATTACATGTTCGGAAGCTAAATGTGAACTGTTGTCACTGGCCATGTTAACAGTATTTATACAGACTTAGAATATTCCAGAAGTTCGAAAATGACGTATTAGAACTTACTGGAGTTCCAATTGTGTTCGTTTAATTTATGACCTCCGCACCACTCTCCAGTTCAGTCCATCCAACCCACATCCTATCCTTGGCATGGCTAATCTTGTGGTACCCGTGGATAGCAGTTGGTCTCTTAGTTCCACCAACGAATTCCATAACGAGCGGTAGGTGGGTTTTTCAGACGACGCCTCCTTAGTGACCAGGTAGTAAATGGATCGGTTCCCGTCCACCAGACTTAGCACTTTCTTTTCATCTCCTAGTTGGTCCCGCAGCTCTGGCAAGCGGCCAAACTTCTTCTTGAATACGGTGGCAATACCGCGATCCATCCTCAAGTCTTTGGCCACACAATGAACCAGCGAGTCCGAAGCAGTAAACAAATCTTCGGATCTCTCGGAGGTGACACCGAATCTGGAGTTAGCATATAAGCTCGGCGTGGCCATAAACTCGTCATACTGGGGATCCGGACAACGAGCTTGCATAAGCCTCACCCGTGCTTCTTCGTGATTGTCACCGACATATGGGGCCAAACGGTTAAAATGGATAACCTTCGGTTTTCCATTTGGTGTGCGTCGAATCCGGTAAATAACGTCATTTATTCTCTTGACGATTGTATATGGACCTTCCCAGTGCTGCTGTAGCTTCGGCGAAAGACCTTTACGGGGCTGTGGATTGTATAACCACACCATGTCTCCCTCCTGGAAACCCCCATCAGTGGCCCGTATATCGTAAGTGTCCTTCATGCGGTCGCTAGCTATCTGCATCCGGGAACGTACTTCCTCATGGATATCGACAAGTCTTCTGCGGAGATCACTAACGTAGTCTTCTCCGGCAACGTCCTCACCAGGTTTGCAGCCAAATTTCAGGTCACATGGTAATCGTAGCTCCCGACCAAACAGTACTTTTGCTGGTGTTTGTCCAGTGGTTTCGTGAATCGATGATTGATATGCCATAAGAAACAGTGGCAAATGGCGATCCCAGTCTCTTTGATGTTTGGAGACCACTTTGGAAGAGCACTTGTTAATGGTCCTGTTCATTAGCTCTACCATGCCGTCTGATTGAGGATGCAGAGGTGTTGTCTTGGTTTTGTGAATGCTTAATGTCTTGCAGATTTATTGGACACGGCCGACTCAAAATTCCGTCCGTGATCAGAATGAAGCTCCATGGGCACGCCGAACCGGCTGATCTGGTGGTTTACGAGCTCCTCCGCTACTGTGGTGGCTGTCTGATTTGGGAGTGCGTACGCTTCAACCCATTTCGTGAAGTAGTCCATTGCCACCAGGATGTATTTGTTGCCACCATCGGTCTTTGAAAACGGTCCTGCGATGTCAATGGCAATTCGTTCGAATGGACTGCCGACATTGTACTGGCGCATAGGAGCACGCCGTCGTCTTTGTGGACCCTTGCTGGCTGCACAAATTGTGCACTTCTTGCATCAGTCTTCAACGTCCTTTTTGCAATTAACCCTGTAAAACCGCTTACGGACTCTTCCAAGGGTCTTGTTAACACCAAAATGTCCCCCCGAAGCATCGTCATGGAGGCACTTTAAGACTTCCTTTACCAGGCTCTTCGGTACCAGCAATTGACGTTTGCTCTCAGCACCATTCTGGTTTTCCACTATTCGCTTCAGGAGTCCATCTTCCTCAACAATGGAATCCCATTGGGCCCACAACGATTTCACCTTCCCAGATTTAGCGGCGATCTCGTGCCAGGTCGGTCGTCTGCCTTCATTCTTCCATCTTCGGAACAAGCTCAGAACCGGATCAGAACCCTGTTCCGTCTTGATGTTATCAGGATGCCATTGTTCATCCGTGACAGTTATCCTCCGGACTTCTTCATGTTCCTCCAGGCGCTTGCAGTGCTTGCAGTTTTCGGAACATGGCCTTCTGGATAAGACATCAGCGTTCTTATGGATATTTCCAGCTCGATGTTCTATGTCGAAGTCGTATTCTTGGAGCTTTTCTATCCAACGCGCGACTTGACCCTCTGGATATTTGAAACTCACTAACCACCGTAAAGCAGCATGATCTGTTCGGAGCAGGAACTTCCTTCCATACAGGTACTTATAAAAGTGCTCCACGCTCTTTACCACTACCAGTAGTTCTCGTCGGGTTACACAGTAGTTTCGTTCGGGCTTGGATAGTTACTTGCTGAAATAGCCGATGACTTTTTCCTCTCCGTGTTGTCTTTGTGAGAGTACTGCGCCTAACCCAACATTGTTAGCGTCGGTGTCCAGAACAAATTACCCCTCTGGTATCGGATAACTCAACACGGGTGTGGAAACGAGAGCTTGCTTTAACCATTCGAAGACAGCTTGGCAGTCTAATTCCCAGCAGAATGGTCTGCCACTTTCGGTTAGTCGAGTCAATGGCTTGGCAATATTGGCAAATCCAGGAACGAAGCGTCTATAGTAAGTACACAGGCCAAGGAAGCTTCTGACCTAATGTACGTCCGTAGGTACTGGCCATTCTTGTATGGCTGTGATCTTCTGCGGATCGACTGAAACGCCGGTCTTCGTGACTACGTGCCCTAGGTAATTCACCGTCCCTTGAAATAACTGGCATTTCTTGGGGCTTAATTTAAGGTTGACATCACGCAGCCTTCGAAGTACCTCTTCCAAGTTTTTCAGGTGATCGTCGAAGTCTTTTCCGATCACGATTATGTCGTCAAGGTATACCAGGCAAGTTTTCCCAATCAAGCCGTTCAAGACCGTCTCCAAGAGTCGTTCAAATGTGGCTGGCGCATTACACAACCCGAACGGCATCACGTTGAACTACCACAGCCCGGTTCCGATCGAAAAAGCTGTCTTCTCTTTGGCTTCAGGATCCAGGTCTACTTGCCAGTATCCACTTTTAAGGTCTAGCGTTGAGAATATTGTCGACCCCGCAAGCGTGTCCAAGGTATCATCGATGCGTGGTAAGGGGTAGCTGTTTTTCTTGGTGACATTATTTAACTGGCGGTAGTCAACACAGAAGCGTGTAGATCCGTCCTTCTTCTTGACCAAAACTACCGGCGACGTCCATGGGCTGGTCGATGGTTTTATTATTCCATCCTTCCGCATGTCGCTTATGACCTTTTCGGCCTCTTCCTTTTTGGCCAGTGGTAGTCTCCTCGGTCTCTGAGACGGATGGGCTGCGCTTCGCCAGTGTTGATTTTATGGACGACGATGTTGGTTCGCTCATTCTTGCCGTTGTCCAATGCGAACACGTCCTGGTACCTTTCGAGGAGTTCCCCTATTCGACGTTGTTCAGGTTGATTATGGTTTTCACCCGCCTCCTTGTACAGTTTTAACAACGCCTCCGGAATACCTTGGACTTTGCGCATCCCTGAACTCATTGTTTTAACTTGTGGCATGGTAGTGTCTTGGGCGTGTAACTGGAATGTTTCGCCGTTCAGTGTCACATTCTTTCTCCGGAAATTCAAGCAGAAGTCATATTTTCGGAGGACGTCCAAACCTAGTATTACATTGTCCTTTATTTCTGCCACTAACACGCAGTGTATAAAAGACGTTGATCCCATCTGGATGTTGACGTAACTTTCGCCCCTGACTACTACTTGTTCTCCAGTGGCGGTACGGAGCTTCCATTGCGTTGGCAAAAGTTTACTGGGCTTGGTCAATATTCCGGGCCTTATGATTATTCTGCTAGCTCCAGTATCCAGTAGAAATGAACACTGCTTCCTGTTTATGAGTCCAGTGAGAAAAAGGCTGTCAGTTCGATCCTTCATTGTCTTAGTCAGTGCTATTAAAACTGGGGCCTCGTGTCCCGGGACCGACGTTTGCCCCGCCGCGTCGTCCCTGATTAGTTTTCCGGAACTCGGGGCACGCGCTCTTGAGTAACCTCTTCGTTCTTGCAAGCGCTTCTTACGTGTCCCAATTTCCCGCAGTTCCAACATCGTATTGGTCTCGGTTTCTTGTTTAATTTTCCCACTATCCTGTTAACTATTTCTTCTAGTCTGTCTTCGTATCGACCGTCGGGCTCCTCCCTTAGCTCACGCACTCTACCCTGCCGTTGTGATGCCTGTTTAACGACGTCATACTCCAGTGCCCGAGCCAACGTGTCAGCGAGTGTTTTTGGCCTATCTAATCGGAGTCGCTGTTGTATGTCGTCATCCCTCAACCCATCGATGAAAGAGTCGACAGCCAACTTTTCTAGCGTGTCGTCGGGAGTACCTGGATACGCGAGGCGGACCAGACGAGCGATATCGGCCTCGTATTCTTGCAGGTTTTCCCCTGCCTTCTGACGTCGGTTTCTTATCTGCACGTGACTGACGCTTGTCATATGTGCCTGACCATACCGCATCTCTAACTTCTTCACTAGGTGTTCATAGTCGTTCAACTTCTCGGGTGGTATGGTATCCAAAATCTCCTCGGCATTACCATGCAACGCGCAGACCAGCTCGGAGGCTTTATTTTCCAACGTCCATGCGTTCGACTTCGCGGCCGTTTCAAATTTCTTAAGGAAGGTGGTCCATGATGTTTTTCCGTCGAACTTAGGTGGCTTCGTATATGCTTTCGATGAAACACTGTTCCCATTCTCCTGCTTCACACTTCTAGCTTCATTATCGATTTGTTCGGACATTGTCGTACATAGAAACCTTTCTTCTATTTCTTTAATTCGTGAATCTATTTCTTGAAATTTTCCTGCAAAATTCTGTTCTGTTTCGACCAATTTTGCGTCGAATTTCTCTAAATTTTCCTTCAGTTCTTTTGAATTTTCGGTTAATTTTTCTTCCAGATTTTCTTTCAGTTCTTCCAAATTTCCTTTTAGTTCCTTTGAATTTTTGGTTAATTTCTTTTCCAGATTTTCTTTCAGTTTCCCTTCCAATTCCATCGAATTTTCTTTCGGTTTCCCTTCCAATTCCATTGAATTTTCTTTCAGTTTCCCTTCCAATTCCGTTAATTTCTTTTCTAGTTCATCCTCAAATTCGTAGGTATTCGGATCGAAACCCTCTCGTATCAGAGCTTCCTTGAGTCGCCCTTGTAAGGTGAGCTTGTTACCAGATGTATCTTCGTCTCGCTCCTCGAGCTCACTTTTCAGTTCGGAAACTTTCAACTCCAACAACTTTTGATTTATTTAACTATTTCTCTTCTACTAGAAAATTCTCGATTGGCTGAGCACCCCACACCTGACACCAATGTAACGACTTTTCTAGTTGGACTTATTTATTTAACGGATATTTATTTACAATTATTTATTTAACACTTAAACACTAATAGAAATACTTAAACACTAATAAAAATTTAACAACTTATTTATATGACAAGGAAAATGCGTATTTATATCACTCGGTATATCGTAGTTCGGTATTTATATTACATGTTCGGAAGCTAACTGTGAACTGTTGTCACTGGCCATGTTAACAGTATTTATACAGACTTAGAATATTCCAGAAGTTCGAAAATGACGTATTAGAACTTACTGGAGTTCCAATTGTGTTCGTTTAATTTATGGCCTTGTTTATTGTCATCAAAGGGCCGACCGACGCCGGCATCCTTTGAACTCTGCTTATCTGCTGTCGGATCTCGTCGCCGCTCTCGCATACATACATCTCGTTACACTATTGAAAAATTGTAAATACGTTTGGTATAAAGCTATGCAATAAAAAATTATTATCAGTTACGTTTGCTATTACCTACTCAACAATAAAAAGGGACGCGTCCTTTTGGGGAGTAACTGGTAGGTACTGCAGTTGTCGATGGCTCCGCAACTACAGATTCGCCATGTGATGAAGTGGTTTGAACTAGAGTGTAACAAAATAACACATGAAGTTAATACCTATAGAAGTAATGTGTTTAGAAAAAATGCTGACAAAATTATCAACAAAGTTGGCATCACCTGCTTCAGCAAGATATGGTGCATAACCACTCACAGCATCAGCAGGCGGAACCGAAGGCGGCTGAGGTACTGTAGATAGACAGAATAAAAATGCATAAATTTATTTAGTTACGATTTTATAGAAGGGTCTGAAAAGTTTATGCCGTTGCATTTAAAGTATAATGTTAATAATTTAAATGGATATTAACATTAAAACAACATCGTTGACAAAAACTGAAAGAACCATAACTAACTTAAGTCCACACTTGCCGTTTCTGGCCTTCTTCGACATCCACCATACTTCGTGTGGTGCTATTGCTATAAAATATTCGAATGTGTTGTAAAAATAGAGTAAAAATTCAGCTGGGTTTTAAACATTTTTTATTACCGAGTAATTGCTACATGTTTGAGTCAGGACACTTCTAATCAATCAATTTAGGGGAGGTGAATTACAAACTTCTAATTGGTCATTTAGGGAAATACCTTTTTTATTTAGTTTGTTTATTTCAACTTTTTCTAATAAATTCAATTTTAGGCTTTTATTTTCCAAGTGAAGTATTTTAAATTTTTTATTGAAATTATGTTTGAATTCTGGTAGATGTTCTGCGTATGTTGATTTTAAATTTATGTTTTTGAAACATGTCAAATGTACTTTAATTCTTTCTTTGGAAGTTCTACCAGTTTGTCCCACATATGCTTTATTAGAATCCCCACAGTTTAATAAATATATTCCTGATTTCAAATTATTTTCTGTTTTGTCTTTGTTGTTTTTTATTATGTTACCTAGATTACTGTTAGTTCTAAACGAAATTTTGACATTTCTACATTTCAAAATAAATTTTCTTTGTTTTCCGAAATGCTACCTAAAAAAGTGATGGATTTATATTTTGAAGTGAATTACTAAAGGATAAATTAAATTTAATACTTGTTTATGTATTTTTTTGTTTAATGAATTCGTAACTAAATTAGTACTGTAGCCAATATTTACTGCAATATGATAAATTTTATTTAATTCTGTTTCAAAATCTATTGAGGTTAACGATAAATTTATTAATCTATGTAGACTTGAATGAAAAAAGCCAATTTATGAGTTATTGGGTGAAATGATTTCGAATGGATGATTGTATCAGTTTGAGTTTCTTTATGAAATATTGCGAATTGATGGTTTCCATGACTGTTCTTAATAGTAATTTACTATCATGACCTCAGTTGCTTTTTGCAAACTTTTTTCTAAATCGTCTATATAATAATTACGCTGTTTTGAGAAAACTTACATATCTCTGAAAATTGTTGCAAACGTTTCTATTTAAACTGATTAGTTCCCTTCACCACACATCCGATTTTTTACTGTAATGAATACTATCTGTCAAAGCTTGGACGATGGTGCATAGCACTGTAACAAACTTAATCAGAGGGGCCGCTTTGTAATGGCATAGCAAAATTCAGATGTTTTTTTTTTATTTCGAATAATCTACAAATGGTTATGTTAATTTAATTTTTTGGAACTCACTTTGAGAAAAATATTCATGCTCGAATTAATAAATTCAATATTCAAATTAAATAAAATAAATTCTGTTAAAAAAAATTGTATTCTATCTCATATCATTACAGTATATTTATATATTCTTGTTAAGCTTAACATGCTCTACAATATAGGTACTACAAGTTCAAAGTAATCTAAGTTGGTGGGCTAAAGTCCACCATTACCGTTGAAATCGTAAAATTCAGAAAAAAAAAAGAAATTTGTTGGATGTGACTTGAACTGCTGGAGATAAAGCGATAGCGATATCGGTGCACTACCGACTACCTACGCTACGAACCGATTTGACTTTTACGTCTATATTTATTTGCTTTTATGTTAACTATAAAAACTGCAATCAATTTTATTGCATGACTGTTTATAAATTACATTTATTTTCTCATTTCGTATCTTTCATAAACGTTCTTTGATAAACGTCAAAATAAACGTCAAACTTCTAAGATTAGAATCCATTAGAATCTACACGTCCAAGTAATAACAATATAATCCCCGCCCATCCCACTGAGCAGTTGTTTCCTTAGAATCCGGACTTGTCAAAATTAACGATTTTTTATTATAAATTCTAATTAAACGTTACCAATTTCTGTATCGAATGTAAACGCAGGGAGCTTTTTGGTCCTTAGTTGGACATTTTAATTGTCGACAAATTCCAGATTATCCTATTTTCGGACGAGATAGATCTGGACGACATGACTTTTAACCAAAAACGCGTTTTTTTCCCATTTTCATTTGCTAATATCTTTTAAACCGCTTAATAAATCGGTATGAAATTTTGCAAAACCCTACTTCGTTTCAATCTTAATCGATATCGTTTACGGCATTTTGCGCTAATTTTTCAGTTTTTCGACAATCGTTAATCGAAAAGTGCAATTTTCGCTACTACGACACACAAACCTCCATACTCTAGAACATTATTATATAGTATAGATAGATAGATAGATTAACGTGATCTTGGTTAAATGTGGATAGTATTAGATAAAGTTTTAAACCTATCGTAAAATTGAGTAGTTATTTAAGGTAAAATTTTCCGAATTACAGTCTAGGGTTTTGTCTGACATTAATTTTGCAAGTTTTTTGTTTTGAATTATACATTATTATATAAACTAAATAAAAATAAATGACCAATAAGAAGTTTGTAATTCATCTCTCCTAAATATTTAAAGACACTTAGAAAGTATTATTGTTATTGCATGATTTCCCCTACTGTAACCTCTTAGTGTGTAAATTAGTATATAAGACAGTTTGTATTTACTTTAGTGTATTAAGCTTTACCTGAAGAAGACTCTGTGAGTTGAAATAATTATTGTGTATTAAAAATAAAAATTTTGTAACTAAAAACTATACGTTTTACTTTATTCAATTTTAAATGGAGTTACAAGAGTTAAAAGCTTCATCTATTCAATATTTACTTAATGGTTTAACTGATAGTAATCAAGTTTTCATAATTACCAAATCAACGTGTTTTACACCTATGTACTCTGTTAATTACCTGTTCCAATGAATTTCGCAAAGGAAAAAGATGGGCGTCTCGGCAAAATGAAGTCACTTATAATAATTAGCCGGGTATCAATTGTTTGCAAAAAAAGCACATGCTCCCGTATCTACTATTTATTAGACGACCATTTGTTCTGCTATAATTTCACACTTCTATTGAGGAATAGAAAAATTCACTCTCTAATGTATTTGTCTTTCATTTCAGTCCCGTTTCCGTTTATTTTCCAAGCATTTTAAAAACATTTGCGATATTTCTTTGCAGCCAAAAAATATATGGATAGTCATAGAAGTGTATGTGAATATGAATTATAAATTTAAAAATTTACATGTCATGTGTAAACAAATTGTAAAATCTGTAATGGCGTTCATGTATGTATTTGATTGTTTCTTAGACTAGGAAAGAGAGGGGACGCATAATCGTCGACTGCAAATTGTTACGCGATTGACCCAGCAGTTATCGCTCAGTAGCGAAACATATATTTTTGAGAGGGAGTTAGTTTTGTTACCATTATTCGTACAATTATCATACCATACAGAGTATTAATTGTTCATTTGATAAAGTAAAAAATTGTTAAAAACTGTTGTTTTGCGTCATACGTTACTAAGAAAAATATTAATTATTTTATGTCAAGGAGAATAGGTACATGTTCAATGAAATCAAATGCAAAGAATTATTTTATTAACGTTAATTAACATGATGTGGCGGAACTAATAAACTTTTTGTTTTTAGAATTCTTTTAATTAATTAATTTCATTCTTTTAGATTTTTATAACTAAAAGTGATGCCGCCTATGGTAATATTGTGATAAACGCATGCTTCTTACAACTTTGAAAGTATTTTTTAGTTCTTACACTATCAGTAAACCATTCCATATCGCCAATATCGCCTTTGTGAGATTCGAGATCGCGAACATCTAAACGTAAGTTTTATTTTAAGTCGTTTTACTTAAGTCTTAATAAAAACCCTTAAGGTATAATATTTTGTTTTCTTAGAAAAGTATTTTATCTTGAAAAAGTATTTGTAACATACGTATTTTGTATCTAATATTTCAGATACCATTCTAGAAAGTTATTTGTATCTGGTATCTGATATACTTATTTTAAAAGTACCTTGCATTTTGTATTCCAGATACTTTGTACAGCGTATCTTGTACATCACTGGTGCTATGTTGATAGATGATGGTCCGCCCGAGTTACATACTGATATTATTTTAGATAATACTAGCGGCCCGTCCCGGCTTCGCACGGGTATTAGTAAGGATCCCTAATTGATCAGTTATCGAGCGCAGGAAATAGCTAGAGTGCCTGCCCCTTCCAACATTGTACCCGCCTCCCAAGGGCAGGGTTTGCTGGTGCGCACCTAAATGATTAAATTACTAAATCAACTATTAAAAAATAGGGGTTGGTGATGGAAGGGTGAAACTTTAGGGTTATATGTGTTTTTTAATGCCACATTATAAAAAAATTAAAAAAACAATTTGTGTCCAAAAAATAAAATAAAAATGTTATTGGTGGATAACCCTTATCACTTAGGGGTATGAAAAATAGATAGCCGATTCTCAGATCTACTGAATATGCGTATAAAATTTCATAAAAATCGGTCAAGCCGTTTCGGAGGAGTACGGTAACAAACACTGTGACACGAGAATTTTATATATTAGAAGATATTATATGTATGGTCTAAGAGATTTATTTTCTAAATATGTTTATCGTAAATAACTGATTATTGTAATTACAAATATCCTTAATTGTGTTTGATTTGGAATATTGGTTCCTCTATTGTATCTTTATTATTTGTATTTAAAATAGATAGTGTTGATATATAAAATATGAGAATTTAAGAACAAAGTCAGTCATGTAACAAGATTTATGTCGGCCGTAATACAGAAAAATAAAGTTGTTTTAAGCAAGGTTTTTCTTGAACCGATAAGCATCGTGAAATTCTTCCCACGGCTAATTTGTAAAATAATGTGAATTTCGATATTAGCATATTTCTACCTTTTTAACATTATACATTTCATTTGTAGCATCGATTTTTAAAGTAGTTAACCATATTGAAAAGGGGTGGTGGATATTATTTCTGTTAATTCTCTTAATTGATTTATCTCAAAAACTACAAAAGATAACATAAAATCAAGGCGAATCTTTAGAAACATTTTCAGCTAATACTGACTTTTACATAATCGGAAATGAAAGTGGAAAAAAATTTTAATTTTGTTTTGCCCAACCCAAAAAATTCTGGGTTCTCTTTAGAGTGAGTACCTTTACTACAATAATGCCAATTAGCAACAATAAGCGTTTCATTTTATTGTTTGAAAAGCGCCTTTCTCATTTTAATTAGCTTTATTGCAGTAAAGAAATAAACTTTAAATAGTGATCAGAACTGTTTTTATTGGTGTACACATACAACAACTTAGACAAAAAAAATAATAACCATTACTTTCCTTTTGTGGCTATTTACAATTAGATACGTAAAAATCTGAAAATATGTACAATATTCTCTGATAATTTTTCTAAAGATTTGTGGTTCTTGAGATTTATTTTAAGAAATTATAATCCTCTTTTCTCAGAAAATCAGCGTCAAAAGTGGTGTATACTCTTATGAAGATGGGATGAAAATATCAAAATTTACCTTTATCGTGCGTTATTAGCCATGAAAGTCTTTAATATACCATGCCTTGTAGATCGTTTGTAAATTTTCATTCTACAAAACTAAGTTTTTGAGCGATTACTACGGGTTGATACATAAAAATTACACTTATATACAAAATACTTACACGTTCAGAATGATAAAAGTACAATTCCCTTTACTACGAATTATTTTTGTATTGACAACGCGAACAAAGCAGATATTTCAAAATTTGAAATGATCGCAAAAATTGTATAATACAATTTTCCTTAATTCCATATATATTGTATATATAGGTATAGATGCTTAAAAAATCTTAAGTAGAAACTATATACTATAAAAGTATTTACAAGGGTCTTTAAGAATCAACACTATCATTACATTTATTTCTATCGAAATATTCCTCGGTTTCATATTCCATCGACATTGTAATACCAATTTTGTAAAAGGAATAAATAACACATGAGAAAATGAAACATTTCCAAGAAATTAAAAAAACTGCAGTTATTAAATTACAGTTATACCTACATACACCCCTAATCGCATCTACTCTCTGTCAATGCAACTGTAGTGTTCGTGGGTTTATTAAATTTATTTACAAGACTAAATTACAGGAATAACAATTTATATACACTGATTTAATTATTACAACTTAAAACACTACTAATTAATACTAAACTTAGATTACTATTTATTTACTCCATTCACTAATATGCACGTTTCAATTTATTTGTATTCTCACTACTATCACTGTCGATTTATTTCTTTTGTTACCACTGTCACTGTCAATTTATTACTAAATACTTGGCGAACGTCTCTTCACTTTTATAGCATCCATATAGAACACATAGAACAAGTAGGGTAAAGTATGGAATATTCGAAACGTCGAAAGTTGTTAACATTTCTGGGAACCGCTTAATTGCTTTCTTGGAAGGCAATTACTAGACATACGTTTACAAACACGACGCACACACTGCCGATACCGGCCGCGGCTAGTCAAGCCAGCCCGCAACACGTACAAGTGTACCCGATCGCACACAAGCATGCTCATGTTCGCTACACTGCCCCCTCCTTAGGGATGTTTCGTCCCGAAACATTTTCACGTGTCGTATCGTAGGATCATGCCGGAATCTGTGGTTCTCGCCTTCACGACATCCGCTCCGGAAATAGAAGTAATAGTCAACGGTCATCTCATGATTGGCCCGATTCGGGTTATTGCAAAAGACCAAAATGTCCACTCCAGTACGGCGGAACAGAGCTTCGATCATGTTTCGTACGATCCTCCAATCTGCGTTATCCAGTTTACAGCCAAGCTTCGGAATCGCCAGCTTCTTTACGTTATTCTCTAGAAGATGTTTGCGGAGCTCCATTACTGCGTCGCAAAGATCCCTATAAGTTGGTATATCAGAGCATCCTCCTTTGGTCACTAGGTAATCGATATTGCGTCGTCCGTCAGGCAGGCACACCAGTCTTTTTCCCTTTTGGACTTGGTCTTCAAGATGTTCCAACCCGCCAATTCTGCGTTTGAACTCGGACGCGATACCATGGCTCATGCTGAGATCCTTTGAAACGCGATGGGTCAGGGAATATTCCTTTGAGATATTAAAGAGTTCTCGTCGGATTTCTTGCGTCACTCCAAATCTCCTGTTGACATGGGGCTTTCCTTTATGAACTCTTCGAATGTGGGCTCGGAAGGGATAGTCTTGAATAATCTGGTCCGCGCCTCCTCTTCATTTGCGCCGGCGAATGGAGTCAAGCGATTAAAATGGAGTACTTTTGACTTCCCGTTTGAAGTTCTCTTAATTCGATAGATGACGTCATTAATCGTCTTCACTATTTCGTAGGGTCCTTCCCAATTTTGTTGAAGCTTAGGCGATAGTCCACGCCGACGACGAGGATTATACAACCAAACCAGATCTCCAGCTTGGTAACCACCTGCTATAGCCTTTAAACGGAAGTTTTCTTTAATCCTGTCACTAGAAATTTGCGCATGCCGGCGAACCGACTCGTCCATATCGTTAAGCTTTCTTCGGAGGTTGGTAACATAATCTTCTCCAGCCAAGTCATCTCCTGGCCGAATGTGATATCACAAGGTAGTCGTAGCTCCCTTCCAAAAAGGACACTGGTAGGTGTTTAGCCAGTCGTATCATGGACAGATGAACGGTATGCCATTAAAAATAAAGGCAAATAGCGGTCCCAGTCCTTTTGGTGATCAGACACTACCTTGGAGAGATACTTAATTAAGGTCCGGTTCATTCGTTTAACCATGCCGTCCGACTGTGGATGGAGTGGAGCTCGTATATTTCACGGAATATAGTTGATTCAAAATTCCTCCCTTTGCCTGAGTGCAAGTCCAAGGGTACTCTAAAACGACTGATCAACTCTTTCACTAGCTCCTCAATTATGGTTTCCGACTCCTGGTTCGGGAGGGCATAGGCTTCAACTCACTTGGTGAAATAGTCCATATTGACCACAATGTATTTGTTACCTTTTTCGGGCTCTGGGAAGGGACCTGCCACATCAACTGCTATTCCTTCGAAGGGTCCACCAACGTTGCATTGACGCAATGGCTCCCTTGTCCGTTTCTGCGGTCCATTACCTGCGGCAAAGGTGGTACACTTTTTACATCAATTCCTGACATCTTCCTTACAGTTTACCCAATAAAATCGCTCTCGGACCTTCCCAAGCGTCTTAGCCACTCCAAAATGGCCACCAGATGATCCATCGTGAAGATACAGCAACACTTCTTTAACCCTGATTCAAGGAATCACCAGTTGCTTCCTATCATCCTCTCCATCTGTACTTTCAACAACACGCTTCAGGATGCCATCCTCTAAGACCATTGAGTCCCCTGAGCCCACAACGATTTTAGTATTTGGGTACAGGAAGAAATTTGTTGCCACGTTGGTCGTTTTCCATCTCTTTTCCATTTCATCACCTTCTTCAAGTCCGGGTCGTTTTCTTGGTCTTTTCTTATATTTTCAGATAACCACTCGTCATTGAATACCGTGACCCGTCGAATTGTTTCTTCGTTCTTCTCCATTCGATCACACTGTTTACAATCAATGTTCCCTCTAATTTTTATGTTGACTGCGCGGTACAAAATTATGTAGTAGCAAAAATTTTCGCAACGTATGTAAGTGTGCAAGTAAGAGGGTGGTCCGGTGCCATATTTTTTTAAATAATTACTTTTTTAAGTATTTTAATTAATACATGAACAAGAAAAGAATTTCTACATTATAGTTTTATCTAGTCCATATTTTCGTAATCGTTTAATTTTTGTTTAGACATTTTTATTTGAAATAAATAATGCCTATATTCAAATATGTGCCTAATTAAGGCAAACTACTAAAAAATTTGTGTTTTAAATTTACTTTTATAACAACGAAAAAATAGAAAATAAAAAACAGGAACTTTCACTAAAATTTATTCGATAACCTCGACAAATTTCTGTATTCCTCTTTAAATGACTTCGTTTGGGTCGAAGCAAATTTGTCGAGGTTCTCGAATAAACTTCAGTGAAAGATCCTATTGTTTATTTTCAATTTTTTCATTTTTAAAATGCAGTTTCACAAACAGTGAACCCTTCTAGGTTTAAGTTTCATAAACACAACTATAATAGTATTAATAATATTCTAATATATGTATTTATATAACAATAATACAGAAATTCAACAAATTGTTGCAACAGTTTACCTTATCTTCAAATTTTGCACTTTTGAATTAAACTTCATAACTAGGGATAAATACAAAAAAGCAATGCTCTTTAACGTTGAAGGCGAGCCTTGAGAAATATATTTTCTATGAACCTTTATAGGGTAATATACTTTAAACTTTGTACAAAATTTATGATTTAACATCTGGTAACTGACCGCTACCTCTCAAAACAATAATTTTGCAAAATTCAGAATCCCGTTCCTGTCAGGTTAGGTAGCTGGTACATGCACGAGATTTTTACAACCCTCTTGTAACATTTGGACTTATTATCATCATTAATCGTTTTTAAATGTCAACGGTAAATTTTAAAATATTTCAACATTTTTTTTATGAAATTTGGATTTTTGTCTATTTTAGTTACACTTATTTCATAAAATGATTAAAAAAATTGTTGTGCGCAAAATACAAAAATAGCTGTGTAACTTTCAAAAAGTTAGTCCGCAGCCGCGCAGCTTAGAGGGATCTATGTTTACAATCTGCTTGACAGAATATTCTGGAGAGTGCATTCTTGTGTCCTGTTCCAGGCAGGTGCTCTACGTCAAGGTCATATTCCTGCTGTTGAGGTCGAGTACTTGGGGAAAGAGTACTTTTCTTGCACTGCCTCTTCGTATGACTTAGTTCGCCGCAATTCCAACATCTTAGTTTTCGACTTTCTTTGTTGAAGTTGGAGATGATTCGGCAGACGGTTTATTCTAAAGATTCTAACGAATCTGCTTCTTCACACAGTAACCGAACCTTTCCTTGTTTGCTGTAGGCCCGTTTAACAGTGTCATACTCCAATGCACGAGCCAAAGCCTCAGCTAGCGTCTCAGGTCGGTCGAGGCGTATCCGTTGTTGAGTGTCATTGTCCCGAAGTCCCTCGGTAAATGCTTCCACTGCCAACCTTTCCATCAATTCCTCTGGAGTATTCGGATAGGCCAGTCGAGACAGTCTTGCAATATCGGCCTCGAATTCTTGCAGGGATTCCGTTGGCTTCTGCTGACGGGTTTTCAGTTGGATGTGATATACCGCTGTTAAGCGAGCCTCACCGTAGCGCAACTCCACCTTGTTCATCAACTGTTCATAACTCATCCGGGGATAGGGTGTTCAGAATGTCACATGCATCTCCACGAAGCGCAACGGTCAACGCAGTGGTTTTTTCTTCAGGCACCCAGTTATTGGCCTTGGCAGCCGCCTCGAATTGTTTGTGTTATGTAGTCCATGAGGACTTTCAGTGAAACGTTGGTGGTTTTTCTCTTGTTCTTGACTCTATACCGCTTCCTTGGCTGATTTGGCTGACTTCGTTAAGTGTACTAGATGCGCCAACATCCACTTCGATTGGTTTTATCATGCCATTAAAAATCATTTCTTCCAGAACTTTTCTTTTCTTCTGTTGCTTGATATTTTGCTTCCAATTTGCTTTTTAAGCTTTTACTATTTGCTTCTAGTTTATCCTCCAATTCATGTTTCAAGCTTTTACTATTTTCTTCTAATTTACTTTTCAAACTTTTACTGTTTTCTTCCAATTCATGTTTCAAACTTTTAATCATTTACGTCAATTCGTCTTCGAACAGGAACGCCTAATGATCATGGCCCTCCTTCTTTGCCATTGCAATGTCTTTCACTCAACCTGCACTAAAGTCTTTAATAGTTACGTTTCACCCCACACCTGACACCAATTGTAGTATTAGAGGGTTTATTAAATTTATTTACAAGACTAAATTACAGGAATAACAATTTATATACACTGATTTAATTATGACAACTTAAAACATTAATTAATACTAAACTTAGATTACATTTCATTTCAAACGTTGGGCATCATCAAATTAACATTATAAATTCAAAACGATCATTATTGAAATAACAAAAAACGTCAATGACGAAAACTCATCTTTGAATCTTTTTGAAATGTATCGCGTGTTTTTTCTTTTGATGATGATTTTCTGAGTGACATTGTGAGCTATACGAGAAAGTCAAATGTTATCGCACTATTCCGATGGGGTATCTTTATACTTCTAACAACGGGTGGGCCATGGTGGATGGCCTATTAGGAATATACGGAAAATTAATGGTAGGAAAATTTTGAAAAAAATCATGCGGTAGTTATGACACATGAAATACGAAAGTTTTAAACACGAATAACTTCGTTTTTTCAAATGGCATCGACCATATTTTATTTTTTCACTCGATTCCTTTTTTTATTCTCATTTGATTCATACGTAACTTTGCATTGTCTTATTTCACAAATTCCGCGTAATGTTAGAAGGAGCAGGAAATGGTTTTTAGTTTATATTTAATATGGAGATTCTTCGTTTTCAAACGTTTATTAGTGCCTATATTGAACATGCATCAGTGATTTTTTAGTTATCGTTTTCCCTTCCCTTTGCCTTTCTCATTCTATTACTGAAAGATTCATGTGGGGACTCCTTTACATTTCGTAGTTATAATCGAGGTATTGGCATTGGGCAGGGAAAATGGGGAGAAATTTTTGTGGACTCTCCTTATCCAAAAGGGTAGGTATAGCAGGGACAGGATGAGATGCTCCCCAGAAGACATCATGGTATAATAAACTTACAAGGTAGGATTGCAAGCGAACTCAAAATCGTCCACCGCTGCGCATGACGTCATGTGGTACGTTCTAGTCACGTTGAATACCTACATACATGCGTTGAACGATTGTTCATGTTATTAAAAAACAAATAAAAGTAATGCATTTGAAATATTATTTAAAAATAAAAAAGAAACGACAAACAGATAGTCACATCATATAATAAAACTACGTATTTTTCGTAAATATGTATTTTTATTTAAAAAACACAAGTTAATTTTTGCTGTTGTTTCTTTCTGCATATGTATATGAATCGTATGCAACGAAATTTGAAATCACCCCTATAAAATAATGAATTGATGAAGCTGTTATATTTTGTACGTCCATAATGAAATAACACAAATCCAAAAACTTACAAAACTTTTATTGAAAAATCACAATAATGTTAATGATTAAGATTATAAACTTATATTAAGTGATCAAAAGAATACAAAATGATTAATGTAAGTAATGCCAGTTTACATCAACCAGATAATAAATGTGTTTATTGTACAATTTTCTTAAACTTTTTTGCCAAATTTTTTGATTGTATGTTATTATTTACATCTTTAATTCTAAAATACATCCTGGAACGAAAAAATAATTTCTTCGTTGTATCATTAACGTCGACGGATGTACTTTGATCTAAAAGTTTTTTTAAATAGTTGGATGTTATAAATAAACTGTCCCCGTTAAAACACTGAAATATTTGTTCTAACTGTTTAACTTTAGACATAAAGTCCTCTGAAGGCTTTTGTAAACCACCTTCAGAGACACAGTCTGTCCACGTAGATTTATGAGAATTAATGTTATTTTGCACGGATGTATTACTAAGTTTGTGGCAAAGATAGCCAGCAAGGTGCTCTAAACCATCATAATGTGAATTGGTGAATGTTTCTTCTAATGGTGATTCCGAACAATCAAAATTTATTTTCGATAACAAATTTCCACTCAAATTTGATTCGGTTGAAAGGTTGGGCGTATTAACATCATCTATGCTTCCCATAGACGACAAAGAACATTCATTCTTGCCAAATATGTGATTCCGTATTCTGTATTTAACTTCAAGAGCAGTGGGATGGTCGTGCAATCCCCCTTTAGCACGAATAGCACCAAAAAAATTCTCGAGTACATCCTGATTTAACCGGTAAGTTAAAATATACTTTGTGGAAAATCTCCATTGTAAATCATGGTACAACAATTTTAAAGCTGTATTGCGCATGATAACACCTGTGGAAAAATATTTTTCTACATTTTCCCAACCTACATCAACTTTGTGTACCTACATACCTTTCTGAAAGGGCAGTAGTGTAGACTTTCCAACTACTCTCATGGCTGCCATAGTTTCCGTCATTGAATCAAGAATGTTGTTCTGACATTCTAATGCAAGACCATAAGCCTTAAGACGATCTCTCGAATCGGAAACAGGGACTCTTGTATTTAAAACGTCAAACCAATCGTTAACCTTATGTAAAAAACATAATACATGATAAAAAAATAACTATGTAAAATTTGAAAATTAGAACTTACTAATTTGAAGAATTCTGAACACTCCAACCAGTTGTCACACTTTAAATCGCCCAAGTTACCAGAACGTTTAATAGCAGCAGAAATTGTATTAGAAAATAGTTTTGTTGCGAATTTAACTTTTTGACGAGAGGGGCCGGTTACATTAATGCTTTCTTTTGTAATTTGAAAGTAGTTCTTAGATCAGAAGAAGCAGTTGCATTCAACAGATTTTCTATTATAATTTTGTTTATCACTTTTCCTTTGTAAATAAAACCTTTATCGATGAAATGATTGCGAATAAGCTTTATTAAATGTGGGACATCAGCCACGACAAAAACGTTTTCATTTGTTGCAGGATTTATAAAATAAGGCTTTTCGTAAGTAATATTCAATTCGTTGAAAAGAGCTCTATTTCCACCACCAAGATCACTTACACTGGCAACAATGTGAAAACCTAAGAAGTTTTTCTTTAGTAAACTGTGAAAAATATTGAAAGTAATTTCACCTACCTAATTGTTCTGCGAAGGAAATTATTTCTAAGAATGTTACTTTATTCATTTGAAAATCGTATTGAAAAAATATTGGTTGTTTCCAATTTTCAAACAAACCTCGTAATAAAACTACTTGAACATAATTAGATGGTTTCATAGTTGCATCGTTAACTCGGTCATATTCAAAAACTGATTTTATTTTCATTTCGTCCAAAGATATAACACACACTTTTTGTAAAGTACTCATTTCAGAGTACTTTACAATATTAAAAATGTTTTTAAAATTCCCGGATTGATTTTGATTTTGGATAGCCAAGCTTTAATTGTCGAAACTGCTGGATACGGATGACCTTTCTTAAGGAGAAGTCGATAAGCCCTAGGTCCAGCAGAATAAATGACGATAGCATTTGACATATCTTCTGCTGTCCATTTCAGTTTTCTGTTGCAACCATTAAGTTTAACGACTTGCATAGGTGAGAAAAATTTGTGCGATTTTAGTTGCAGTTGTTCTTGTAATAATAAGTTTTGACTTGAAACTTCTGCTAATTTTAGTTTCAGTTCTGCAATTTCTTTATCTTTGTCGTCAGGATCAGTATTCATCCTAAGAACATTATAATAAAATTAACTTTTGTAAAACATTCAAAATAATAACGTCCACCTACCCTCTATGTTCAACATTTCTGTTATTACTCTCATAACTATTGTTATTATCACCAATACTACTACCACCACCTGAACTACTAATTTCATTGGTATCTCTAATTGGAAAAATTAATAATCAAACTATTGTAGATATTTAATGAAAAAGAACTTACTTCATCAGATGTCTAACAATTTCTCTATTTGCTTTAATTGCTTGTCTTTCATTTCTTGATGATGATGGTAATGATTTGAAACTTTTTGTGCTTACTAAAAATTGTGAAGGTACGCTATCGGGTTTTAATATCCTACACTTAAATTTCTCACTTTTTGATAGCAATTGATATTTTAAAGTATAATCAGAGGGCAAGAAATGTTTTGAACAAATTCGAGAAGTTTTTTCGTTAAATTTATCCGATCTACGGCAAAGGTTTTTCCAAATATTACAAAATTTCTTTTCAGTAGGAAATCTGAAAAACATTAGTTTATAGTCTTTTGATTCATTGTCACTATTACAATCAAACACGGCGCATCTCATTGTTAAGCTTTGTTTTTGTTTTCACAACACAAACAAAACACTATAACTACACTAAATTTATATTTAAACTGCAGAAACACAAAATTAGAAAAATTTTCAACTCAATAACATATAACCGACCGTTACTAAGGTTTTGCTAACGCACCAGGTTGCAATAGCTCCGCCCACCTGCGTCCAATCCTACCTTGTAAGTTTATTATACCATGAGGAGACATAGGTTGATAGTTTTACCATGATATCACCTTCTTAAGAGAAACATTTTCCTAAGGTATCGTATCTCTGCACGCGTTGGTTTAAAAAAAAAAAAATCGGATTTACAAAAAAAAATAAATATTCTCTGTAACAAAAAATTCTTTTATGATTGTTAGTGCATACGGTAGATATACCAAAGAAGTATTTAACAAGAAATTTTTATGTCATCACAGTCATTAATATACCCACATACAAATATTTAAAATTTTCGGAAATAAAAATGTAACGCATTTTAAGAAACACTGTCATCATTGTTTTTATAAATACTTACTATGGTCTATGACATTTTTTTAAAATTTTTGCTAGGGTGGGATAATGTTGAAATTTTTTTTTTTTAATCTATTTATATCGTCATATTTACTTAAAGTAGCTATTTTTCATATTTTTTGCTTAAAGAGGTGTGCCTTTTGGACAATTGACAACTATCGGCAATCAATGCAAAAGTCGTCCCTAATTTATGTTACAAAAACAATCAAAAACGAAAACTTCAATTGAAGTTTTTACTAGATATATAGACATTTTTCATGAGAACTTCTTAACAGGAATTAATCGAAAGAAAGATTTCTAGTGTGGCTGCTTTGATTGTCGTTAGTTGTTCATTGTCGAAGGCGCACTCTTATTACATACGCTAAAATTAGTGCAATTACCTACCTATTTTAAAAATTCAAAATTAATCAAAATTCTTCAAATAAAGCAGTAGTAAATATTTTTTTTAAGACTGTTCCACCCTTCTACAAATTTGAAAAAAAAAAATTCATACCTGATAGTAAAGGACATTAAAAAAAAATGGTGATAATGTCTCTTAAAATGCGTGATATTTTTATTTCTCGAAAATTTTAATTTATTTATTTATTTATTTATTTATTTAAAGTCAACGGATCAATGAAATAACATCAAAGATCCTTTTATAAATGTATACAAAAATAAATATGTAGCAATAACAAATTTGTTGATAAGAAAAGTAACAGTAATAAATATAATTTAAATATAAATAGCAATATATTCAGTAAGCAAAAAGAAAAGAAAAGGTACTCATTAAAAATAACGGTTAACAATCAATTTGAGTTCCTTCTTAAATATTTGCAAGTTACCAGTGCGCAGCACCGACCTGGGCATAACAATTTTATTCCACTTTCTTCTTAATCTAAAGATGGCAGAATTGAAGATATAGTCCCTATGAGTACCACGTTCAAGAAGCGGTCTAACGCGCCTCAGCTCATAAGGGACCTCCCTTTCTGTCAACAACCCAAGAACACATTCGCAATTTACTAAACCCATTAATACTTTTTTGATGAAATAAACATCATGATAGATGTGCAGAGATTTAATGGATTCCAAGTTAACTGATAAGGCAAATTAATTGTAAACATGCACCCTGTAAGAAAATCTCTTCCCCATTTTGGAAGCAAGAAATCTAAAGAATTTATGTTGTACAGATTCCAAGATCGGAATATGTGTTAACTTAGAGGGAGACCAAATAATTGAACCAAAAAGCAAGATAGGTCTGACTAGTGTCTTATATAAGTAAATAATAGAATCTTGGGATTTAAATTCTTTGGTAGACCTAATAATGAACCCTAAAGATTTATATGCCTTACAAACTGTAGAATTAAGGTGGAGATCAAATTCAAAATTGCTCTGGTGAATTATACCTAAATCCTTGATATTAAAGACATTCTCCAACATAACACCACTGATAGAGTAATTAAAATCAAGTTTTTTATTTCTGCTCCTAGTGATAGGTAGCACTTTACATTTAGCACAATTCAATTTAATTAAGTTTGTACAAGCCCAGTTATAAATAAGATCAAGATCCTTTTGCAACTTGATCTGGTCATAGAAGCACCTGACTCTGTTAAAGACTTTTATGTCATCAGAAAAAATTAAAACCTCACTAAACTTGAGAGAATCACAGATATCATTAATAAATAATATGAATAACAAAGGGCCAAGGTGCGAACCTTGGGGCACACCAGATGAAGCGATGAAAGGTTCTGACAGATTTCCCTTTATACGAACTTGGAGTTCACGTTTAGAGAGATATGAAAGAATCCATTTCAAAGTTCCCCCACTTAAACCAAACGATGATAGATTATAAATCAGCAAATTTTGGTTAACTGAGTCAAATGCCTTAGCAAAATCCAAATAAATTGAGTCAACCTGTTTAACCTCATTAGGGCAGGTTTCATCATTAAGGGTACTGGAGATGAAATTATTATAAAATAAAAGATTCGTGATAATAGATCTCCCTTTAACAAATCCATGTTGGTTACGAATAACAAATTGCAAGCATAGATCAGATAGTTTAGACGCTACAATTGAATCAAAAATTTTAGAGATAGAGCCAATGATGGCAATGGGACGGTAGTTCGCAACGTCGCATCTGTTTCCAGCTTTAAATATAGGAGTTATGAAGGTTTTCTTCCACAAGGTGGGCATACACCCAGTACTTAACGATTGTTTAAATAACAAATATAAAGGTTCAACCAAAGAGCAAGAACAATTTTTAATAAAGAAGGCTGACAAGCCGTCAGGGCCAATTGAATTCGAGTCTTTTAAATTATTAATGGTAGAGGCTATTTCTGCCCTGCTTATAATGAAATCAAGCTCCTCATTTAAATACAATTGATGCTGAAACGAGGATCTAGCGTTTAGGTAAACTAATTCAAAGTTTCTAGCAAACAAGTTACAAGTAGATTTACCATCGTGGCTAGAAACATTATTAAAGTATACCTCCGCAGGTATTTGATTTGAATTTGACATAGTGTAACGTTTGATTTTGTTATGAATGTTCAATTCATTATATTATGTATGATAATGTAATGAGCAAAGCCTTTTTGATGGGATAAATAATTACAGCCACGTTTGATTATTATTGAGTTAGAAAACACACGAGATCAAGTAGACAGTGTGACGAGTGACAGAAAGAGTAAGTTGTAAATACGCAATGTTAATTATGTGTACCGAGATTTAAATGATGAGTAAAAGTAACAAGCTATTAAGTATCCAATGATCATATAGGTAGATGTATTTGTATATGTTTGTGAAGTTATTGAAGAGCTCAATTAGCCCTCTGGTGCACACGTGCCTGGCAAAAGTGCCATGGTTCCTCGAGAGATCCGAAACTCATAATAAGGGCGTTATGAGATCCTCGTTGACATGTATTCGTAATCCTCGGGTTACGATGCATTGGGATGCCGTGTACAGGCGTCCGGGGAAGCCTCTACTTTTTCAGGTGACTCTAGCTAGTAGTTGAAGATTGAAGATAACCATGATATTATGTTAATACGTAAATATTAACTTTAAAACTTAGTTGATGTCGATATGATAACTGGGTATCACGATTTAGACATATGAGTATTTGTGAGGGGGAAGAGAACCCCCGGTGAGTACCTTACGTAATTGGTAATATTAACAGGACAGTAATTTTTATTCTTTATTACATGTAATTAATGTTCGTCTGTCTGATTGCATTAAATCGGACACTGCCGGAGGTAAACTGCTCTGACCTGACCCACGGAGGATTTTCAAATATTTCCAGTGATTAGGTAAAATAAAAGTCCAGTTTACAATAGAATTGACATAGTTCCAAAATTTTTTAATACTTTTAGTAGATTTCATTTCGATGCTCTCAATATACAATTTTCTGTTAGTTTTTGACTGACGGATACATCTGGCCCTAAGTTCGCGAAATTTTATGCCATCACTGGGAGCGTTATATTGAAGCCACTTTTTGTGCACTTTCTTTTTATCGATAATTAACGATATAAGAGAGCTCGAATACCAACATGGATACGAACTATCAGATTCTTTTTTAAAAGGAACATTTAAACTTATTTGATTATTAAGAGTTGAATAGAATGTAGAGGTATTATCCTCAACACTATTATTTTCAAACAACGACGCCCAGTCGCACTGTTGCAGACAAGAATTTATTTCGATATAATTTGCTTTCCTAAAATAAAACTTATTTATAATTTTTACAATTTCACTACTACACTTAAAGGAAATGTCAAAAAACACTTGATTGTGATGAGAATCTAGTGGTACCAAAAAGTCAGGAGAGTTAACTACACGAACACAGTCTTCTTGAAGCGATGAAAATGCTAAATCTAATGTATAGCCCTTGGCAGCATGGACTGGAAAATATTGACGCATTCCAAGAAACGAGAAAAAATTCATTAAGAGACTTACATTTTCTTGAACATTAGAATCGGCACAATTACAAATGGCCAGGAGATCCTCTGATAAGTCGTTGTAGTTAGACCAAATAGTATCCCTTAGATTGTTGTTTATTCCATTATTCCAAATAGTTTCTCTCAAATTGTAGTCACCGAAAAAAATGTATTCATGGTTAACCATTTCTTGCACTAGTTTGTCAATGGATTGAACATGTTCATTGTAAACATCGGAGACAACATTTGGTGTATAAAAACATCCAACCAGTAGCTTTTTAGAATCACCACAGATCTCCACAAATATTTCTTCAACATTAACACCAGTTTTTATGAGTTTAGACTTCAAGTGCTTCTTAACAGCAATTAGCACACCACCACCAAATGGAGCATTATGAAGGTTATGCCTGTCTCTCCGAAAGATAGTATAGTTGTGTAAGCCTAGTTCAACATCCAAAATCCCAGGATGCAGCCAGGTTTCGGTGAGGCAGATAATATCTGGAGATGGTGATAAAATACCAATGTTGAGTTTTAGAAGATCCAGTTTTGTTCTAATGCCCCTAACATTTTGATAATAGATAGTAAGATTATTGAACGTTGACTTTAAACGTTTTTTGGCTTAGCGGCAGCAGCATCAGGTAGAGAATCAGAATTTTTATCAGACTGCTTGTTGCGTGAAGACGAGGAATTAACCAAAAATGGGTTGCCATTGCGGAATCTGACAAACTGAATTTTATTATTTTTTTTATTACTCTCATCACCATTAAACAGCTTAGCTTGCTTTTTTAGTTCTGTTGAGGAAAATGCAAAGATCGTGAGCGACGCCGCTGATTTTTTGTTGAAACGTATTATCGATTTACCCCCATGTAACGCGTAAGGTGCGGCGTGCGTTCGTTTGACCTCGAGTAGCATAGTACAGTACTGACCGGGATGTAGTGCGAGAGGGTTGCGTCGCTTGTATTGATTTACACGTTTATTTCCATTGAACTCTTTTTATTCCATTTATATCTTTTTACGCTTTATTTACGTTATTGCTGTTACTTATTCTTTTGTTCTTATTATATATTTTGAACAGCCATTGCGTTATTTATTCATATAACAACAACTTCATTAAAACGATCACGCTGCAATTTGGTTAAATCGTAGGAAATTTAAACACTCTTTGGTACTAGACGCCAGTGGGTGATTACATTTGTAGCATCAGATCTAGAATCAAATTTAACCAGAGTTGGACGTACACTATCCGGTTTAAATACACCAAGCCGCTTGATATTACTAACGCCGAGTTTAGTATTAATATTTTTGATATTTTTAAGAACAACCAGCACCTGCTTTAAATCATAATCACTTTCCAATACAGTGTCCGTTTGCTTAATCTGCTCTTGAATATTGTAAATAATGATATTATTCTCTCTATATTTACGGTCAGCTATTTCATTTAAAATCAGCTCCGTATTCTCTGACTCATCAGAGGGGGAACCAGATAGCACTTTGGTAGAAAAATCACTTTCAATTTCACTGATTTTGTCCTTTAAAACATCGATAAATTGATTACAATCAACACGGCATTTCTCAATTTCTTTGGAGAGGGAATTATGCGATGATTTTAGGGAAGAAATATCATTTTTAATTGACGGGATAACTTCTTTTGTAAGCTTCTTTAAATTTTCAGTCAAGCCAGATAATTTATCAATAGAAGTCTTGAGATCTGAAACGACTTCAACAAGCTGCGGAGACATGCCACCAGTATCGCGGCATTCTTTACAACGATAAAGCATCAGACACTTTGACTTTAATTTCAGAACACGAAGTTCGGTCTGCGTGGCCGACGAGCAATTTTTGCCAGATCCATCAGCTGACTTCTCATTGCAATGAAACATAGCCAAACACACACAGCATGTGGCTATATTATCACCTTGAATAAAAAGATCATTGCAGCTTTCACACAATGACATGTTGTTATATCTGTTTTGAAGACCAAACACCTATTTTCCGCATTCAATGATAAAAAGAACTTTTTTACAACTTCACACATCAAACAAAATGTTTCAACCGTTAGTAATAATAGATTAACTAGACGATTGTATTTTTTAGCTTTGTCCTTTTAGTTTGATTGTTTTTATTTAAGTTTTATTTAAGTTTTTTCAAAAGTATTGTCAATAACGGCTCAAAGTCAAGGTTGTCTCACGAAGGTCTCATATTGGATGTCACTTGAATAGTAACAATTTTCAATCTCCAAAAATGCACTCCAGAAACGAGAAATAAATTCAGAAACTCTTCGGAGCAAGTTGCAAAATATGCTATTATCACCGACACCAAAATTCACATTAGACGAAACAATAAATACCACAAAAAACTGAAATTAATTTCGGAACTCAACGTATAACGTACACGCGCCACGTACTCGACATACATTAACCACAGCAATGACAAAAATTTCTTGTAAAATACTTCTTTTCTTTTCTTCTTTGTTGTTATGAAAAAATTTTTTTTGAACATTCGATTTTTTTTAATTGAAAAACCAAGGCGTGCCGGTGGTGCGATATCTTAGGAAAATGTTTCTCTTAAGAAGGTAAAAATATTAACTTACATTTCCCGGGGGGCATCCGTGTGTATTGCAATAGGTTACGGTTAAAAACATTGTATTGAACGTAAGTTTATCTTTTTATGTGAATTAATCACGAATAACTCTCATTGATCGTCCAAATGTGACAAGACAAAATAGTAGATATACCTTAACTTAAGGGTTTTAATTAAAGACTTAAGGAAAATCAGTTAAAATAAAACTTACGTTTCTATGTTTGCGATCTCGAATCGCACAAAGGCAATATTAATGATACCACACAAAAAAAATCGGAATAATTATAAATGACACAAGGCAGTGGTGGGGGAGGGGGGGCCTTTATAGCCGATGACATTCTATTGGTAACATTGATATTTAAAATTAATGGCACCATAGAATCTTATCACATTTTGTGAAGAAATTAATAGATTGCTATTAGTAAAAGTATTTTAGCAAATAGTATTTACAAAATACTAAGATACTAAACAAATGGTATTTAAATGCAAATAAAAAATGAATTTTAAAAAAGTATTTTAGATACAAGATAAAAATACGTATTTTGTATCTTGTATCTGTATTTCAGTATCTTAAATAAGTCACATCTCTGCTGGCATCACTATGTTTATATGAAACAAAAGGAAGACTTTACTGTTCCACGCCATCGTACAAGGCCGACTGATTTCGATGTTTATATAGGGCCACTTGGTAATTATAAGACAATAAAGTTAATGGTACATTCTCGATCTCCTTTTTCGGAATAAATCTACTTAACTTGTTCTTTTAAAAAATAGCTGTCATCTTTTCTTTTCGAGTCACAAGCAAAACTTGTGGCTACACGTCCATACCTCTGTTTCTTACCATCTCATTTACATTTACGTGGAAAACGACAGCGTCAGAAAAAAATAACTAAAACTAGTATACCTTCGATTTAAAAACAAAGTTGTTTTTTTCCGTAGTTGTCTATAATTAAATTAAAGAGATAATTTTTTGCTCTTTTGAAATATCTGCGGCAGCTTTTAGTATCTGTTTAGTAATGAACATAATCGTTTTGTAGCCAGACAAACTTTTTGATACAACATTCGAAAAACATGCTTCAATTGTTATCCAAGAGAAAGATAGTTTTGTTTTGGCATATGATTCCGCGAAACCAGAAAAAAATTCTGGGTGGTCGAATCAGGCGAGCGGTGCACCATTAAATTTATGAATGGAACATTACCAGATTAAAACCAAGCAAAATTGATTTGTGATTGGAAATGAAAAATTTTAATAACGTTTTTTGGCCGAATAGCAGGTGACTTATAATAAACAAATAAGCAATATAAATAAAAATTAAAAAGAATCGACAAATGCTCCCAAAAATTCATACATTAAAAAAATAACAAAAATAAACGCCTTCATTTTTAGCAGAGTATCGGTTTATTTTTATCTTAAACGATATCACAGTTAATCTTGGTCGGGTATCAATTTCTCGGTCAAGACAATTAGCAAATTAGCTGTAAACTACCAAATACACCTTTAGTCTTGAATAACTCTGAGGAAGTTTGTAAAAAGGCGTGATTTATTTCTTGCAAATTTTGCAATTTTCGTCTTTGGATTTTATTGTTGCAAAATGTTAAAGATGAAACTTACGCCCGCTCAGGACATTCTGAAATTCAAAGCGGTCGTTAATTTGAACAATTTCTTTAAATTAGTAACAACTGTTTTTCTCTACACTGATGGCATTATTCCAAATTTCATTTATCGTAGTTTTGTTTTCCTATCAGCAGCGATTCAAAAGTTATTTTACCGTCTTCAGAACTTTGGACTACCTTGTATAATCAAAAATGTATCGCCTTAACTAAACAGTTCATTAAAAGTTGTTTGCATTTTATTTAAAAGTTCTACTACCCATAGTATTTTTACTTCTACGTGATTATCAAAAAAAAACTGCCGTTTGAGACTTAAATAAGATAAATGAAATAACTTTAAATATACATAGTTTTTCTTTAAAATATTTGTTTTCCTCACGACTTTTAATATGTTCTATTTCATTAAATGTATTTTTTAAATTATTATTTAATCTATTTATAACTTCGTAGTTCTGTTACTAATTTTTATTCCTAATATAAACAAATTCTCGACTACATAGAACTTAAATAAAATTTAATTCTTTTGTTTTTTAATTTATACAATCTTGATTATTATTATTATTTTTTCAAAATGCTTCAGTCTTTTCAAAATAATTTCAAAAATTCTTTTTCCAAAATATTTTCTTTTAAAATTAAAATTAAATTTTATTTGTCACAACTTTAAAATTTTAATTAACGTAAATATACTTAATAATATTTAATTAATAATACATATTTTTTTAATATTTATTTAATATCTTGGAACTTATTTCAATTTTTAATTTTGTTATTTTTTTAAAATTGTATTGCAACTTCCTTCTATTATGACAATATATCTGGATTTGTATTTCATAAATAAAAATGTCACAAACAAGAGGTTGTCGCATTCTGTCCGAATGCAGAAAATTTGTTATTAACAAATAAATTGGGAACCGAAAATTAAATTTTGAGTATATTTGGCAAATAAGTATAAACATTTTATTTGGTATTTTTTGAAAACTGTACACGTATAACAAAGTTCGACCTTCCTTTTATTGGAAAAACATGGTTGCCGATGTAACTTCTTTTATAAGAAACTGCAAAATTTGTCAACGATCTAAGATCGATAGACGAAATAACCAGTACCCTTTGAATATAGTAGAGCCCCCATTAAGACCATTTGATAGACTTTCTATGGATTTGTTAATCATAAACAAAACATTTATTTTTACTATCATAGACAATTTGACAAAATATGCTCTGGCTTATTTGCTCAAAAACAAAATGGCTAAGACTATAGTAAACAAACTAAAAATTTAAATTCAGAACTACCAAATACCCAAAGAGTTATACGTAGACAACGGTACTGAATTTGTGAATAACCATTTGCATAGTTTTTGCAACAAATTTAATATCAAGTTACGAATATGTTCAGTTGAACATTCAGAATCTATGGGAATTGTGGAACGACTACACGGCATAATTACAGGTACAATATGTTATATGAACGAAGCAGAATATCCTAAATTAAATGATGCACTGCTCATTGATATAAATTCGTACAATAAATCAAAACAATCCTCATTAGACTTACCACTTAGTGAAATTTTGTTCCCTCATTGTAGTATCTCTGATCCTTTACAAACTAAGCAAGTTATAGATCACGAAATTAAACGAGTAAGGATAAGACAGCTTGATTTAAGAAATAAAGCAAATATCCATAAAGACAAAAATACACACAGCCGTGTTTACCCAGAATTTAATGTTGGAGAGAGGGTCTTAATAAAGAGAAAAGCTAATGCTAATAAGTTGGAGCAATATTCTGGACCATTCCAAATAATTGAAATCAATAACAAACATAAAACTGTTTCCGTCCAGCAAACGAATAAAATTTCAAAATTTCATTTCAATCAAATCAAACCGTTTTTAATCAATAAAAATCCTTTGCAAAATTAAGACCTTCATTCGGTTTGTGGAGCTCTTCATGGCGACTTTTGTTACTGTTGGAGCTCGGCTAACCAAAGAATATTGATAATGCCAAGATAGACGCATGAAAATCCTGAAACGACTTGTTGGAACCTGGGGAATTTTCCACCCTGTGAAAAATTCTCTTTTTGGAAGGGAGGTGTTACATATGGCACAACGCTACACGTGTATGTGTACGGTGATTTTACTATTGAAACCAACTATCAAATTTATTACTTCCCGTGACTGATTATTAAACAATTATGTGTCGCGAATTCGCGGAATATACGAGGGGGGGTCAAAAAGTTCGCGGAATGGCGGGGTTGGCGAGGGTGAATATCGCGCCGTCATTAAGCTTCACCGGTGCGGTTTTGAACAACTGCGCCACCCACCCTACAGCCCAGACCTGGCCCCGAAGCGACTATCATTTGTTTCCAGAAATGAAGAAAGAACTGCGTGGAAAAAAATTAGGCAACGACGATGAAGTGAAGTCGGCAATTTCGGCCTATTTTGACGCCCAAGACAAATCTTTTTTTTTTTCGTCGGTATTAATAAGTTATTTGACAGATCTAATAAATGTACTAGGGTTAAGGGATAATACATTGAAAAGGAAAAATAGTTTAATGTTTCATTTCATTATCCTTCCCTGTCATTCCGCGAACTTTTTGACCTCCCCTCGTAAACAACTGTACTCAACAGAGCGATTTTTGTTCCTTATTATAATTAGAATTAAGCCAACTTTTTTCGAGTTTTGATATGTATCCTTGTATACCTACATTAAGAAAATAACTTTTGTGTTTAAATTTTAATAAAACTTAAAATTCGTAACATCGTTGTTAAACTCCCATGTAAATAATAGTAGTATAAATAAGTTGTAAATAATTAAATAAATTAGTCCAACTCCGACTTGCTTTTCCTCCTCCACTGACACCGAAGAGGTATCCTCCTTGCACTCCCAGATGCCGAAGAGGTATCCACCCTAATATCGAGTGGTATTCATCGTTCATCACCGACGTTCACCACAGATGATGAAAAATGCATCCGCATCTCAAACTGTTCTTCTCACTACCACTACAACTACACGCACCATATACATGTTCGCACATATGCTACATTGGTGACCACGATGTGATCAACGTGATGAAGCGGCCCTGCCCTGCCGTCACATCTCTACCGGTTCTTATCAGAACCAACATCTCTGCACGCACCTACACATGTTAGCTGCAACACGCTACAAAAGGCCTTGACTTCGATTTTCTATTAACAAGAACTCTGAATCAAGGTCCTTTAGAAAACTTATTTGAAAATGTTAGAGGTTTGTGTCGCCAAAGGTATAAACCCACATGCTTGCAATTTGTGGTCGCGTTTAAAACTTGCTTGATCAGCAATGTTCATGCGGTTTCGCGGTTTACAAATTGTCGGAATGATGGCACGAATTTCCTTATTTCCCTTATTAACACTACCTCAGATCCACTTCCTCACGTTCCTACCACAACTTCAGACCCTTCCTGTTCCTTAACTTCCTTGGCGACACAGCAACCTACTAATTTTTCTAAATAATTATTTTCAACAATGCGCCTTCAGACATGTTCATATATTGGGGGGTTAATCTACAAAAAGTTTATGAGGCATGATTGCGATACATGTAATCAGTTTTTCATTACCGATACTTGTACAATAATTGTACTCTCTTGAGAATGATTGTATAAGTCGAAATAATTGTTAAGGCGAATAAATTTTATTGTTGAAACCTCTTTTAAGTTATTTACTTATTGTAATTAGATACTGCATACTTTTGAAGGAATGTTTTAGATTTGCTTATTTCACTTTATTCACATTAAATTATGCTTATCTTGTCTTTGGCATGAGAATTATATAATAGCGTACTCCATAAAGTAATTGTTTTCTACTTGTATTTATAGTAATTGTATCTTATTCGTTAATTTTGACGAATATCTAATTATAATGAACTTATAGGACTGAGAGGATCACCCTGAAGGACTCCTTTGGTAATGTTGATACTTGATGTCTTTTCTTTCATGCTTACTCGAATTTTGAGTTTGGCTTTGTAATAAAAACTCTGCAAAACCTTGATAAACTGTGCGCTTATTCCTACATTGTACAGTTTCTGCCAGAGTAGAGTGTGGTTTACTGAGTCAAACGCCTTTTAGAAGTCTATAAATGTGGCGAATGGTTCCCCTTTTGGTTTTGTAAGGCTTGTAGCAAAACAATTGGGACAATTCTTGGGTATGCTAAATTTCTACAGAAAATTTCTGCCAAATGCCGCATGTACGCACTCACCACTGAATGAACCACTGAAAGGGAAAATTAAAGGTAACGCAACGCTTCAATGGGACACCACCCATAGTTTGGGCGCCGCGTTACAACAATTTCACGAAGGCAGATGGGAGCCACTAGCATTTGTTTCTACGAAACTCTCCACCGCGGAGACAAAATACAGTGCTACAGAGAGGTTCTAGCGATTTACCGCACCAGTAAGCACTTCCACCATTTTGTAAAGGCTGGTGACTTCATTATGTTTACAGATCACAAGCCGCTCACCTTCTCCTTCTGTCAGAACCCTGGCCAGTGCTCCCCCAGTCAGTCCCGCTATTTAAATTACATCAGTCAATTTCCACAAACATTCAGCACATTTCCGGGAAGGACAATGTGGTAGCTGATACTCTTTCACGCATATCAGAGTTATCAACCCCTATTGAATACGAAGCCCTCGCAATGGAACAAGAGACCGATGAGGAACTGCTATTATACCGCAAACCAAACAACTACTTATTGCTGAAACAGATGCACATTCCTGTCTCAAACGACTATTTTCTTTGACATTTCCACTTTTCGTATTGCTTCATTCAAATAATTCCATTCGCTCACGCATCCCGGGATTCGAGCATTTGTAACGTTTCATTTGGCCATCCGCAAGTAGAGATTGTGCAAGATGGGCTCGTGAATGCATGGGTTGTCATAAAGCTTTCGCTTAGGCACCTTCGAGCCACCCGCAGAAAAAATTGATCATGTCCACATCGACATTGTTACCTTACCGCAGTCAGAAGGATATCGTTACTGTCTCACATGCATAGACCGATTCACACGCTGGCCTTAAGCTTTTGCTCCTTGTTATAACTAGAACGTTCATAATCGAAGTTTATTATACGGCAAACGAGAAATACACAAACTTATTTTAAATGAAACGTATATACAACATATAATAATGTAAAATACGAAATAACAATTCTTATAAAGGAAACATATATACAAAAAGAAAAGGAAAAACGAAGCAACTCAACAATGATAAAACATATATAAAAAAGAAGGAAGCAAAAGAAATTATATGCAAAAAAATTAATTAAAACAAAAATGGTAAACTGAGCTCCCTCTTCCTTGCCACTGGTGGGTGGAATGTCGGAGTTTCAGTAGATTTGAATTTGTCACAATGGAGGTTAGGGTTAGGGTTAGGATTAGGATCTCTCTCTTCCTTGCCTTGTAGGTGGAATGTCAGAGATGGTGGTACTGAGTTTTTTTTGCTTTTAGTTTATCCTCGAGGAGGGGAAATCTTCAAAAGACACCTCCCCCGGGAGGGAGGTAGTGTCGGATTCGCCGAGGCGCCTACCGATTAAAACCCCTCCTCGAGAGGGAATTTTCAACCATGAGGTTTTAACATCCCCGGATAGATGTGGAGAGGTTGGGATTGGGGGTTGGTTTCGGGAGTGGGCAGAGTTAGGAGTGGGGGGAGGGAGCGTGAGAGCGAAGACGGTGGCCCACCTCAGATGGGTAGGGTGGGCGCTCGCGCTAAAAAGCGAAGTGGTGGTACTGAGTTTTTTTTTTTTTTGTTTTTAGTTTATCCTCGAGGAGGGGAAATCTTCAAAAGACACCTCCCCGGAGAGGAGGTAGTGTCGGATTCGCCGAGGCGCCTACCGACTAAAACCCCTCCTCGAGAGGGGATTTTCAACCGTGAGGTTTTAACATCCCCGGATAGATGTGGAGAGGTTGGGATTGGGAATTGGTTTCGGGAGTAGGCAGAGTTGGGAGTGGGGGGAGGGAGCGTGCGAGCGAAGACGGTGGCCCACCTCAGATGGGTAGGGTGGGCACTCGCGCTAAAGAGCGAAACTCGGGATGAGCGAAGAAGGGCAGCTCAGGGTAGAAGGTGACAGGGCCTTCTGAAACGGTCGTTTAGTTTGGGGGCGTAGTTGGATAGTGTCGAGATGGTGGGGTTTGGGTGGCCTGACACTGAGGCCCGGAGGTTTGCCGCGAATGTTATTGCGGCGTCGGGGAGAGAAGGTAAACCGGTTTCTTTCAGAATTTGGATATTTCTGACGAACCAGGGATAGTTTAATGCGGAACGGAGGATCCGCAAGTAGGTGCCATGAAGAAGTTTTAGGCGGTTGGGGAGGGCGCTGCCCCAGACGGGAATGGCGTATGAGCAAATGCTTCTGATGATTGCGTTAAACGCTCGGATTTTCGTTTGATGGGAGATGGAGTTATTACGGAAGAAAGGCTTGAGCGCGATGTATGCGCCCACAGCCTTGTTTCGGGTGGATATGATGTGGCGCCTCCAGTTCAGGGTTCTGTCGAAGCTGGTACTGAGGAAAGCATCGGTTATTTATACAAACCCCAGTACCAAGCAGGGTTGGGAAAAAAGAGGGGTTGGAAGTGGGGTAGGTAGAGAAGGGCGAAAGTAACGATAAAAACGAAATTGTCTAAAAAGTCACTATCGCGGTGGAAAACGAAAAAAACAGATAGCAGAAACAAATAGAGCATGCATGAAAACATATGGTTAGTAAAAAGAACGGTGACTGTAGGATAAAAAATAGTAAAATAGAAAATAGAACATTCAGAAAAAGAAAAAAAAAAACAGTGGAAAATAGATAAAAAATAGAAGGGAAAGGAACTACAACCGAATAAGAAGTAGGAAGGTTTGAAATACTAAAAAAAATGAATTAAAAAGAAGTAAATTATTTAAATTTAAAAGTGGTTAAAGAAAGTTATGTACAAGGTCGGTTGTAGCTCAGGGGTAGGCCAGGTAAACGGCAAGGTAATTAAACTGGTCGGCGACAACTACGTCACCGGGAAAAACCAGTAATGCAGCAGAAGTTCCAAGAATAAATTTTGGGAAGTAAATAGGTCGCTTACATCTTAAAAAAAAAAAGCTGTAACTGTAGCACGAGCTTGTTACGAAGATTGGATATGTCGAATTGGTACACCAGCACTCCGTCGACCAGGATAATTCTTAGCACCATCTACCAAAACCGCCCGATGCCACACCATCGTCATATGTACAGCAACTCCGACATCTCTAAATACTACGACCCTTGGCTGCATCTCGGCATGGCGAAGAAAGAGACTTCCTTTTTAAGGACCTGCAAACGTCCGAACATGTCCTTATCCGTCACGATGGACCCAAGAAAGCCCTACAATTCTCTTAATATAGTCCAGTTAGGGTCCTCAAAAGGAACGAACACAATTTCATCATACAATTACCAAATAATGAAAAATCCGTATCTATACATTATATATATAACTACAGACGAGAATCTCTCACAAGTTCCCACAAATACAATGACTAACGGGGAAGATACACAGAAAAAACCTTCCGCTTCGCACGACGAGTTCGATTCCCCATATACATACTTCTAAGCTGGTTGAGCTCTAGGCATCAACACTGGGAAGTGGGGCCTGTGGAAACACACGGTACACATCATACAATAAAAATAATTACACTCTATACTGCGAAATATAATTCTGCTTATATAGAATATCGGCAGTTTTTAGCCACAAGTAGGTGACACCAGTGTAAGCTGCTGACCGTACACTTTCCATAAGGCCTATGTAAATAATAGTAGTATAAATAAGCCGTAAATAATTGAATAAATTAGTTTAACTCTAACTCGATTTTCCTGCTCCACTGCCACCGAAGAGGTATCCACCTTGCACTTCCAGAGGCCGAAGAGGTATCCACCCTAACACCGAGAGGTATTCATCGTTCACTACCAACGTTCACCACGGATGATGAAATAAGCATTTGCATCTCGAAGTGTTCTTCTCAGAACCACTACTACTACACGCACCATATACATGTTACCACATTTGCTACAAACCTTTAGAAGTTGTAGAAGTATCGTCATTCAAATTAGTTCATTAGTTTTTTATATTTGCACTGAAACTCCCTAGTATACGTGTTAAGTTAAGTTAAGGTTGAATGTTAGGTTCGTTAAACATTTTGATACCAATTTTATTTAATTATCAAAATATTTAGTGAACCAATACTCAACCATTAACCTACGCTAAATTTTTTAGTAATAAAAACACCTGTACAGTTTCAGCGTAGATATAAAAACAGTAAACATTTCAAAAACAGTAAACATTTCAAAAACAGTATGCATTTTATTTTGAAATTTCGCCATCAAATAAAGCCATACCACACTATATAGTATTACTATTGACAGCTATTGCAAAGGTGAAATGTAGTGTTACGGTAAAGTACATGGAGCGAAAAAACTCCACCCAAGGGGTTGTAAACATTATGTTTAAAAAGAACCCCAGTAAATGAGCCGTGCATGACTCAGCAGGTAGGCTTCGTAAACGCCCGTGATTTAACATAACGAACTCACTAGCAGCAATTCCTACTACAAATACTACAATTACGTCAATTTTCATTATTATGATTAGTAGTAATTTTTAGTTCTTATTAGCGCAAGAATGAGGAATTGATAAGTTTTCATGAAAATGATAGCTACTAGTAATCAGTACTAATAATACATAGTGTATATCGCAAATGAGAGTACAGCTAGTCTGAATAACTGTACAATATGCCCATTCGCATCCGAGTCCAGTCTGCTGTTGAAAAGGGAGAACACCGCACACATCATAATAAACGGTATATGCGCATGTATCGCGTGTAACAGCTGATGCTCATAAAAGATATTTCCAGTCGTCTGTCACTTCCGGTTATACTAGAAGTCGACACCAACTTTGCTATTTCAAATGGAATAGTGTAGTTCTTTGCCGAATTCGAATAAAACGTGAAAGTATTCTTTTTTGATACTTTCCATCGATTTATTTCAAAAATTTTGAGTAATTTTGAATCAGAGTATTGAGTCATATTTTGTAGAAGTTATGAATTCTTCATAATTTGGATTGCGGTAGCGATTTCTTTTCTATAAATTAAATTATCTCAACAACCGCTCATCGTAGGGGTACAAGTTAGTTATCAAACTAACCTTAAAACTTCACGTTTTAATAAGAGAGCATCTGCTATTAGGTTATTTGCCACATTTCTAAAACTATCTCGGTATTATACGTTTAAAAACTTTTAACGAACGGGTTACGTGAAAAACCCTGTACATTTTGCTTTAGACAAAGTGAATCCATAATTCTCTTCTCGGGAGTGTGGATATTTATGAAAATTAACAATTAAAATAAACACTGCATTTAAGCGAGATTTTCTTTAATTAATTACTTAAAATAATAAAGAAAAAACTTTTATGTTGTATTGATCCCTCGCATCATCAAGGAATTGATAGTTATGGATAATAATAAAAAATTATTCACTACTTCGCTATTCTTTTGAATTTTAAATTAATAGGATAGGTAGGTAATTATTGCTTCTTAATTTCCCATGCTTTATGTTAGATCCGATTATTAAGAATTTCAGTTAAAAATTTTCTCTTAAAAGTTCAATTATGATTAATTTGTTTTTTCGTGTGCAGTTGATGATACATTAACAACCCTGGATTCTAGGGCCTGGAAATAAATGTAATATTAATAGCTGAATCTTAAAAAAGATATAAATGGAGATAAGTGTTCTTTTAATAACTGAATCTTAAAGCATATTAATGGAGTATTGGGAACAACAAATGTTATCAATATCTTTGATTGCATTTCGCTAGCATTTTACCATAAGAATGATTAGATTGCAAATCAGTTAAATTAAGAGAATCAAAAACAAGTACAAAAGTTTAACATCAAACATCTAACATTGATTTTGACTTAAATACTAAGCAGTTTTGTTTAACTATTTTTGGACAATACAGACGATTCGTTGATACATTATTCCTATAGAACGGCATATGGCCTGTAATTAGATAAAGTTTAATGAATAAACACTCTGCTTCAATTTTTTCTACTTTCAGCTTATATGCTTATTTTTTTTTCTTTTTTCATTCAATGTAGTACTTCAGATCTAATTATTCTCAGTCTTTCAGATTCTTCATTTATGTGAAATGGACTAATAATGCGGCTTGTTGTTTTCAAAAAGGTCAAAAAGTCGTACAATAATTGGAGATACCACTACTGTATTTAGTATCTATCACATTTAAAAATAAGCGTTGCGAAGTAAAATATAACTGGATTAAACTATTAATCTTGCACCTGAAGAAAATAATTACTGCAGAAACGATAAAAATAATTTTGTTATCAAAACAAGTAATGATTCAAGAAATTAGTTAATGAAGTAAAATTCGGATAATTTTCTGCTCTCTGTTTTTGTCAGGTTTTATTCCCCAGAAGTCAATACAAAAAAGTAATGTATTTTAATCCCTTCGTTTTATAAAAAAATGAAAATGGGGTTGACTTGGTAATTAAAAAACTAAATTGAACTTCATAATAATTTTATACTTTTAAATTACTGGGTCACATACTTATATGAAGGCTGTCTATTTTTAATTTAGTATGTAATCTATCTAATTTTTAACCTTTAACACTATTATTAACTTGTTTAATAGTGCAGCTGCGTGAGTCCGGAATCAGGTAATCCTTTCGTTTATTATCAGAATTAGAAAAAGAAAATTAATAATGTTTTCGGTGTAATAATTCAAGCCAGTCAGAATATTACTCAAAGTCCTACATATGTATTTATAATAATAGCCAAAATAAAACATGATTTGTAGGGTTACCTATATACATTATATAACAAATAGTAAAAGGAGAAAAACAGAAGCAGAGCAGGATGATCACATTGCCAAAATGATTGCAGAGGGCTACTGTTAAAGTTTTACATTTTTACCTATGGCGGAGCAGTTGTATAGTATTAACGGACATAGGTACTTATTTACCACTATGCGAGAGAAATATTTCTTAACATTTGAATATTTTACAGATAAGTATATATCGTCTATGATTGTGCATAGGTGTACACATTATTTACATCCTATGTTAGTAGAAACATAACAAGAAATAGCATCACTCTTGAAAAAATTGCTTAAATGGATCATAAATAGTATACTAAAAGGCCTAAATGTTAAAATATTTTTTAAATAATCTATTTCATATGTTTGATTCCTATGAAAATGATTTTGAGGGTAGGTGAATGAAAAAAATCGTGACTGATTATAAAGTATTAGTTTAATTGCAATTTAAATTTTTATTCAAATAGAATTAATACACAAGAGCGAAGTGTCTGAATTTTGAAAATGTATTTCAGAAGTTACGATAATATTTTGGTGTGATTGACCTGTGAATATTGTGTAATACGGTAACATGTATCCTTTTTAAAGAAATGCTCTTTCAGTTCAAAAATTCTTATAAGTTATTGAGATAGGCCTTTTAGAATGTATAATGGTGTGATTTACTGACAATATTGCTTTTGAGTTTTGGAAGCTTTAAGCAGGTTCTCTCAGTACAATAGCCTGCTGTTTCGCTTTCTGCCTTTTTGCAGTTATATCACATTATCACCTCAAAAGGTGCAGCCAATCCTTAAAAAATAGCACCATTTATTACTTGGAACCAGACACAATTGTTTCGAAGTGGGGCGATTCGGTGAATGGCAAAAGCCACATTCGTGACTGTTTACTAGTAGTAGGTTTAGAAACTAGTCGTCGTAAGCCTACTACTAGTAAGGTCTACTCAAAGGCTCGACCCATATTCGGAACATCTTCTATCAATGTTTTTCAAATATGTTTCTGAATAAACACTACGCGTTCGATCGTCATAACGCAAAGAAGGTCGACGTATGTCCAATGCTTCCAAATCGGAAGGCCTTCGTCTGCAGTAACTGCAGAAAGCACACTTCAATGTATTTTTGAATGCTTCTCGAAAGTCACGATTGAAGTAAGCATAGATAAGTGGGTTCAGTGACGAGTTAAAATAACCAATCCAAAACACTATAGCAATTACGATTTCAGGAGTTTCGCACATGTCACATAAAGAGGTTATCACGTACCACAGGAAGAAAGGAAGCCAGCACAAAATAAATGCTCCCATGATTATGCCTAAAGTTCGAGCGGCTTTGTGTTCACGTTTTAGTTTCATCAAGTTTCGTTCTTTGGTAGGAGTATGATGAAGATCTTGATTAACTTCATGGAGTGTTAAATTCTTCGATGATCCACCGGAATTTGAAAGCATATCGCCATTTGTATTATTTTGGTGTAGTAGAAGAGCGTTTCCGTGACGATTGTAGAGTTCCTTCTCTTGTCGATTTGCTTCTCTAAATATTGCTAAATACGTAAACACCATAATAGTACATGGTATCCAAAAGGATATACTGCTACTTATGACTGCATAGGGTTTGTTTACTCGAAAATCACAGATATCAGGATTCTGATTTCTGAACTCCTGATGTCCTTGTGTGGTATACCAGCCTTTAAATATAGGCACAAAGCTGATAATTGCTGGGCAAACCCATGTACATACAAGCATAATGGCCACTACTCTTTTTGTCATATTAATTGGATACCTTAACGGCTTTACAATAGCATAATACCGATCAACACTAATACAACACAGATGTAAAATGGAAGCAGTCGAAAAATACACGTCCATGGAATTCCAAAAATCACACATGAAATATCCAAAAACCCACTTTCCGTATACTTGGTTTAAAAAGTTAAAAGTCATAGCAACCATGGCAACAAGCATGTCAGCGAGAGCCAATGATACTACGAAATAATTTGTTATTATTCGAAGTTTCTTATGCCGCATCACAGACACTATAACGAGTAGATTTCCTAATATCGCACTTATTATAATAGAACTCATCAAGATGATTTTTATTATAAGGAGAAAGATATCAGTCCATTCTTGTTTTTCCGCCGGGCTATACGTTGAACGATTTAGAAGAATGACGTCTGTCTCATTGATCCTCAGTAAATTGTTATCCATAACATCAGTGATATTATATACACTTTAAACTGTTTCTTCAAAAGAAAACCTTCTGAATGTTTGCGAATATTGCATGTATAATTCTGGACGAATTTCTCACACTATCCATTATTCTCAGTTGGAGGTGAAGAGTATGTGACACTGGAAACCTGCAAAAACAAAAGTAGTTTAAAAGATAATTTAGCCATTTAGAGAAACCATTTTTTTATAAATTATTAATGAGACAAGAAAACATACAATAGTTTTTTATTTTTAATTTATGAGGACGCATAAACGGGAAAATTCAACAAAATATGAATGAAGTATAGTTAATAAAATTGACCAAAAAAGTATTTTCCTTGTCTAGATATAACTAAAATTTTATTTTATTCCTACTGAATGCATAGGAGCATTGAATTAATTAATATCTCTTCTCGGATTTTACCAACACCAAATTTTCCTCACCTAATCTACTTGCAAACCCCAGAGTACCTATTGCTTTAATCTTCAATCCTTTTCCATAAATGTCTTTTCGAATTTTAACAACCTTAGAGATTGTCGTTTAAATAAATTGCTTTTTCTGCTATTTCTAGAAAGATTGCCTTAAAATATAAAAAATTCGAAATTTCTTTCCACCTACCTAGTGAAAATTATTGTCATCCTTCGCATACAAGTTTTCTTGTAATTCCAAAAACTAGTTTATTTATTATTTCATTGGTTTTTCTTCGTTAGTTATTGTGTAAATTAGGTCTAAGCAATTTGTTCTCATCTTGTGTGTAATACATTTTACTTCCTAAATTACCCTAATGATTCCCATTGTTTCTCTCTGCAGTGTTCTTACTATACAATTTGATTAATCCCCTGCTGAAGAGTTAAGCAAAACAGTGTGCTTCACAAGCCATCCCACATCATTATCAAAACATTGTTTCGATATTTGAACGCATCATGTAGCTATAGAAACAAATACGATAAAACATTTATTCCAAGCAGTATTTCTCGAACCAGATTAGTTAAGAAAAATTATAACTAAGTGTTTCGTCGGTTGAAGACGATGAGGGGCGGTAAGCCGCCGAAGGTTCGTTTGGATATAATACTTGAATGGTTTAGTGTAAAACTAAACCTTTCTCACTAATCACAATAAGTGAACTGCATTTTTATATACAAATTTATTTACACTTCTTGATTAAAATAATTGTCTTTATGTACAATGTATTTATGTCGGCAAATAATTTGAATTAATAATTAATTCGAATGAAGAATTTGAAGAATAATGTTGAAGTTAAGAATAGAATGCTATTAATTGGTTGTTTATGAAATTTTAAGCAATGAGCTTGAAGCGAGTTACACTAAGTTAAGCTATTATATTTATTGTTTTTATTATTGACTGTTGGGTTGATCTATATCGGTAAAGCCCTTCTCAAATAAATAATGAGTGCCTTGAAAACAAAAAAAAAAGAGAAATAGCCTCAAACTTAGCTTGCCCAATAGTCAATAATACAAATAATAAATATAATAGCTTAATTTGTTTAGGTCCCATAAGTAATAAAATAGTTTCCTAACCACAAAAGTATGGTCTAAATATGTCTTATAAAACTAAATTTTCTATAGGAAGATTAACAAAAAAAACAGCAAAGAGTTTATAAGTTAACCTATGGATCATGCCAAAAAGTATAAAGGGCAGTCCAGCAGTCCAGCAGGAATACAAAAATAAGTCAGATTCAACCTATGCAAATCAAATCACAGAATAAGGTCATTTGTTTGATATTATATATACATATATAGTTTAACGTTATTTGAAAACCTAGAAAATAAATATAGCAAGCTATGTGGTGTCACCGGACTGCCTGTAGGAGCAAATTTCCTTACGCAGTTTAGCGACTATTTGCTTCTTAAAAAGTTCTATGGTTTTATTTAGAAAAGCGATACTGTTCTAATTTATTTTCTACATCTAAGTACAGCAGAGACCCGATTAACCGAACTAATTGTTGTTGTATTATAATTATTCAAAACAACAAACAAATTAACCCTGTCAACAAAAATTAATGTTTATTAAAGGAATAGGACACGATGCTAGCGAAAAACTCGACAAACCGGCGGCCGGGCATCGGTGGGCAGGCCGGCAGTAAGTAAGCTTATGGTTCCTTGCACGCGTGCAAGTCAAACGAACGGTTTCTTTCGAAATAGTTCAATAAGCACGTAATTTTGTAGTCTCAAAAATGTAGGAAGATGGACGAGTTCCAGTTTTTTTTAATAATTTGCTGCCTAACAATTCTAACGGAAAAAATGATTATTAACGTTTTCTACAATTTTTGCCGGATAGGTCTCGCCGCCGAGTCCTGCGATTAGAAACTTTTTTCCAATAAAAAATTAAGATTTCTTTTAAACAGCAAAAAATATCTGCTGTTACGTCTTGGTAAACAATCGTGATATAAAATCAATGAATGAAAGACTTGTGTGGTGGTCGCACCTTTTATTGACAAAACTCGATGCGCACTTCGCCCTGCTAAGGCATTTTCAAAAGTATCACAAAAACGAATGCTAACACAGAAATAGGTTAATTATACACAAGTCAAGATAGAACTGATAGGTGGGAAGTTAAATTGAAATTCGCTTAAGTAGAGGATTATTACCGAAATCTATTTGATCGTTAGTAATACAATTGTTTTACCACCACCCTAATTTTAGATAATCTGTAATTTTTAGATATGTTTTTATTTACCATGTAGGTAATTTAGTAAAATGAACTTGTGGGTCGAAAAAATTGTCGAGTGACAACAATATAGTTGTCAAACTTATCGAATTACTATATTTCATTTCTTTATTAATATATTAAGATGTTAATATACTCTCATGACTGTTTTAAACTTGGTCAGAGCTGATTTGTCTATCTTGTCAATTCGTATAAAATTTGAATGAGGAAGAAACTACAAATTAGCAGATGATAATTTCTAAGTGTTTATCGCTGTTTTGAACAATACACCGAACAATTGATGTATCTTTTATGTTTATTACAGTGCCACTTTCTTGAAGGCACTCCTATTTGTAGCAGATAGTCACTACCCTTATTTTGTAGCCATTGTTGTCAGTTATTGACAGCAATATCAATTTCTTTTAATTTCTGCCTGGGTTTTTGGGTCAGAGAGTGATTCCCAGAAGGTCTCTGCTGCCCATAATAAAATTTATTGGTTTATATTCTTGGTCCAGTAAGTTCTGTGACCTCTTCTGTTTGTTTGTATTTTTGCCATTCTAACACCTCATTGGTCGATTAGAAGGATGGCAGGGATGCAAGTCCACAAAATTGAATTTTGTTGTCTAATTTTAAGTTAGTTAAGTAATAGCGTTTTAACATAAAGTATGTCCATTTTTGTTGCTTAATAAATTGTATGCATCACGTACCTATCGTTTCACTTATATCATTCAGTTCGATATCAACAAATTTACAATCAAATACGTACAAAAGATCTGAGAAAAATTCATGGTGTGCGCGCGACCATCACTATTTGATTTTAATTAAGTCGGGTCGTGCGTTAATACCACAACAATCGCTGATGAAGTTTTTCCTACTTACTCTCTCTTCTTTCGTATGTTTTTTTACAAAAATATGTGTTACGTCATGCGACTGCCGTCCTGTCGATGCCACGCTGTTCGAGGACTTGCCAAAGTTATTGTAAACAAACGGCAATAACACCAAAATATACTTATTTATATGTGTATTGTGTATTGTTCTTGGGTAACTGGTTTAAAAAAAAAGATCCGATTCGGTTGTAGAACCGTAGAAGCAGCGCACACAATGTAAAATAAATGGTTTTCCATTTCTGTGTGTTTAAAAAGTGAAATTGACGCTTAAATAAATAAAAAAAGGATAATTAAAACTGGGGCAATCAGTAGGATTTCCGGGGAGACCAAAAAGCTGATCTCTTTTGGACTCATCGCAATTAACCGGAATCCGAAAACTTGTTAGTGTTCTACTTTCGCACCGAGATCCAAGAACCCTGTGGAGGTTTCAAACAGTAGCATTTAGCAATAGAACGCTTGAATTTGGAGCGTTCAAGAAACACCCTTAACAGTAGTGGAATTTGGAGTGTTAAAAACAGCTCCTGAAGCAAGCCTAGCTTGCGTACTACCGGAATTTGGGCAGAAGGTTTGGTTTTGGATAGTGACCCCTAGCTTGTGTAGAAGTGGAATTTGGGCAAGAACTAACGATTCGGGTAGTGAACTGCCACTGCGAGTGAACTGGCGGGCGAGGCTACATTCATTTCTCAAAGGCTATTCGCTTAATTAATATTTTTGATGAAAATCATTCAAAACTACACAATTTCATGAATTCGGTTGACTTTGCTTTGTCAAAATTTGATAAACTTGTAATAGTTATTTTTTCTTTTCTTGTTAAGAGCCGTTTAGAGGACCCGGCATTAAAGTTTATAGTCTCGAGAGAATTTAACTCTTGAAACAGCATTAAAATTTCACTTTTGGAACAGTTCAGTTTAATACTGGGTATCCATTGTTTAAATTTTGAATTGTGCCATTTGGAACAGAATCCTGGAGGAAAACTAATAAATTTTATTGAACGATTAGAAACTCAGTTAATTAGAATTCATAAAGTGATAAAATACGATAGAAACCTTACTGACGCTGAAAAAAAACAAATGTTTAATGAACTTTTAAGATAAATCGGCTTTATGAACAGCAGTTATCAGTTAGATATTGTAACGAACCTCGGTACCTCGGTATCTTGATTATCTCCTGGTACTTGTACGGCTACCAATCGAGGCCCCGTTTCGATAAGCCGTCACTACAGGTACAGATATCAGGTTACCGGCGGGGCAACAACTGAATAAAGTTCTTACATCAGGAGTAGGATATAGACATTAAAAAAAAAAAAAACAAGAGAAATACATATATCCAGATCGACAAATGGTAGAAATCACCTCACCGCAGACATTGATCAACTCATAGATCTACCCGCTCACGATACACGGAAAATCGGGAGCCATTCTCTTCAAGCCGATTAAGTCAGGCTGTGACAACAAAGACGTGGAAAACCCCAAATCGGTATGTCGCATAGTACTATTTCTGGTTTTAACCCTGTCATAAATAATTTCAATGATTGGTTGCATGCTGTAAATAAGTATGCTAACATTTATGGGTGGTCTGATGCGGTTACAAGTTACTTAACTTTAAACAAGCTTAAGGGTCCCGCAGAAATGAGGTATTGGTGACTGCCTTCAAGAATGTTTAGGTGGGTGGAGTGGAAAATAACGTAAATATGTTCCTTACCTGTGAGTGTCAATATCTAATACTTGACCATGATTAACCATTCTAGTTTTTGTTTGTAAGAATTGTTTATTCCTTTGTTGAACGCTTCCAGGCGCGTGGTATGTTAGAGCAGTTTTCTACTTATTTTATATTTCATAATATTTTTGTACTACTCTTCCTTGTTAGAGGGCACTGTTGTCGCAGGTAGTTGATCTATTTTTAAATTTACCTAGCAACAATTTAGTAGCAACCCTTTCTTCACTGTACTCCGTGCATGGCAAAGAAGCACACGCTGTGTTTTCATTAAGAATTATAATTTTTGCAATTACAATTATTTTGTTAATAAACTCAATGTACCAAGAAGTTTAATACGTGTTTATTCGTATCTCAATTCCGCAACTATTAACATATCTATTATTATGAATTATTATTTTATTTTAAAACAAATTTGAAACACAACGAGCATCACAAGTGCTTCCAAGCTTTTGCTATCGGCAAATATACCCTCATATTAATAGGAAAAACATTAATAACTTCATCACTCTTTTAAATCAAGTAGTCTGACGTTGACCGAAATTGACGGCCGAAACGTTACTTAATTACCGATCAACAAATGTCTTGACGATGAAATTTTCGTGCGACGAATCATTTACCTAGCGCAAAAATGATTTCTCCTCTTGACGACATCGGGGAAGTCCTTAAGGAATATTAATGGCTCTTGACAGGAACTTTGGCTGATTTATTAACTAAACTATATCTTATAAACTCGAATATAAAGATAATTTATGAGCAAACTACTACCTGCCTTCAGGAATTCGCTCAGGGCGACGGCACAGGATAAGGAAGGATCCCTAATTCCGCTTTAGTTCGCAATCGACTTTACCTTTGGACTATTTGATTAAATTAATTCTTATGTGTAAAATTTCTGTTTAATTAAAAATTAATAAAGAAGTGCTTTATCTAAGTTACAATTTGGAAGAGAAGTGTGTTTTAAGAACTACCCGAAAAAGAAATACGTGACCTACATTATTTAAACTTAATGTTAGAATCATCATATGTAATAATGTTCTAGTGTCAGGTGTTTGTGTGTTTGTCCATCACTCAGTTAGCCATGGAAAAATGTATCGAAAATTGCACTTTTCGGTAAAAGATTTCCGAAAACCTGCAAAAGACGCGCAAAATGCCATCAACAATTTGGATTAACAATCAAATGGAGTAGAGTTTTACAAAATTTAATTGAGATTTATTAAGCGGTTTAAAATATATTAGCGAATTAAAACGGAAAAAAACGCATTTTTTGTTTAGAAGTCATATCGTAGAGATCTATCTCTTTCGAATATAAAATAACTTGGAATTTGCCGACCATTAAAACGTCCAAGTTAAGGACCAAAAGTTCCTTGCGCCTTTCCAAATACTGTAATCTTTTCCTTCAAAAACGGATACTCTAATATCGTCTGCCATCACTTCTATTTTTGATTCTCCTTTTTCTTCAGAAATATACCTTTTCAGTATCAAAATATTTATAATTACTTCTTTCAAAAATTTTTTCAAGTTTTCTAAAGTATCTTCCACTTTTGCTTTTTAACCATCACCAGCATTAATTCGTGCAAAAAAATTTTTTGTCGCCTCGTGGTTGATGAAAAGGAAACACGTGGGATATTAAGATGAACAAAAAAAAAGTCACTCCCGAGCAACCACTACTAAAACCACGAACCACGCTCTGCTACCATAAAAATATATTTAAATAATTTTGTGGGAATAAATGTTAAAACAAATAATTTTATTAACATAAAATATATCCGTACATCTTTACCGTACGACCTGAAGAGAGTGAGTATCAGTTTCTCTTACCTCTATTTATCCTTCCATATTATCTTAATTAGTTATAGATATCTATAATGAGCCTCCTGCTCTCCTCAGGTCCATGACCATAGTACATACATAAATACATATGTAAATTTACACATATCCAAGCAGTAATGTAAACCTTTTTATATGTCTGATTACTGATTACGTATGTAGAAGTAAAGAAGAAACACGAGAAGTTGGAAACGGAACGTACAGTATGTAAAAATATAGACTTTGCTTGATTTTTACTTCATTGGACTGGTGTAATTGTGAGTGCTTACATTTTCTTTTACGTAAAATTTTATGTGATAATGTGAATAGCAGTATCTTCTGCTTCTATTTTATTGTAACCGTGTCTTACTGTATTTAATATTGATGTATTTAATCATAATAAGTTAGTAGGTAAGGGTTTATTATTTTGACTTAAGCAATGCTGTATGATATAACTTTTTATCAGTAATTTGTCAATAAATCCTTTTATCGGTAATTTTATTTTTTATTTTTTTTTTACCATTATTGTAAAAAACCAAAACTATATTTACAAAAAATTAAGACTTAAGTAACAGAATTCCGTTATTATTCAGAACTTTTTTACTCCTATTCCACAAAAGTTCACCAAACATCATTATTTTCACTAAGATTGTTTGGTGAACTTTTGTGGAATAGGGGTAAGAAACTTTAAAATATTACAATAACAAAGAAAAAAGAAATAGAAACATTCAAATTTGCCGCCATTTAACGTTTAGTTCGGCCCAGATTCATAGAGGCGCTGCTCAGTTTTCAGTTACTATGGAAGTGCCCATTCTTATATACGTTAGTATATAGTATATTCTTTGGAATCTATACGTATACAAGTAATAACAACATAAGCCCCGCCCATCCCTCTGAGCAGTTTAGAATCCGGACATGTCAAAATTAAAGATTTTTAATTACAAATTCTAATTAAACGGTACCACCTTCTGCATCTAATGTAAGCGCAGGGAGCTTTTTGGTCCTTACGTTGGACATTTTAATTGTCGACGAATTCCAAATTATCCTATCTTCGGACGAGATAGATCTGGATGACATGACTTAACCAAAAACACGTTTTTTCCAATTTTTATTTGCTAATATCTTTTAAACCGCTTAATATATCGGTATGAAATTTTGCAAAACCCTACTTCGTTTTAATCTTAACCGACATCGTTTACGGCATTTGGAGTTAATTTTTCAGTTTTTCCACAATCGTTAATCAGAAAGTGCAATTTTCGCTACTTTTTCCATGGCTAACTGAGTGTTTGACAGACATCCATACACTAGAACATTATTATATAGTATAGATTATAATACTATAAATATTTTCACCATAAATATTTTTTCGGTCGATCGAGAGATATTTTCAAGGTTTTATATTAATATCTTACGCCTTCCTTTCCCCTCAAATATCATTTCCCATTCCATTGCCAGTTCCTCTGTAGACGATTGCAAAACAATTAAGCAAAAATACACAGTGTAAAGGATCATCGCGGGATATAATTTATATTTCGAGATATAATTTAAATTATATCCTATAGTGAAAAGCCGGCTTTAGAATTTCTAACAACAAAGTACTAAAGGTGAATGCTGTGGAAATGCATTTATTATGGTAAATACAGAAAATGGCAGCACCGATTCCATACAGGTGAGGAATGTTTTATACGTACCAGCATTGAAAACAAATATGTTGTCAGTTAGAAAAATAATTAAAAGTGGATGCAAAGTAATATTTAATGAATATGGCTGTCAAATTTACAATCCTAGTAACAACTTAGTTGCAAAGGCCGATATAACCAATGAGACATATCTGTTAAATGAGGGCTAAGACTGATAATGATCCTTATCTGTGGCATCAGAGGATGGGTCACTTAAATTTTACTTATCTTAATAAAATACCTAACTGTATAGACGGCGTAAAGCTGACATCAGGAACAGAAAATTCTGTTTCTGTAACCTGTCAAGAAGGTAAGCAAACGAGGAACCCATTCCCCACTGAAGGCTCTCAGGCAACCAGCTTGCTAGAGCTCATACACAGTGACGTTTGTGGTCCGATGAAGCATATTTCTATAGGAGGAACAAGGTATTTTGTAACCTTTACTGATGGTTTCTTTCGACGAGTACATGTATATTTTATTAAGAATTAAAGCGAAGTATCTGAAATATTTATGGAATTTAAAAATAGAGTAGAGAATGAGTTAAGTAAAAAAATTAAGGTTCTGACAAGCGATTGTAAGTTAATTTTTATTTTATATGCTTTAAGTTTCTTTTACGTGCTTACTCATACATCGCTACCAAAAATTATAAACAATCAACGAGAATCAGATGTAGCTATGAAGGTCATGGACCAAAGTTTAATTTATCATAAAATAAGTATCAGTATAGGCTATTCTAAAATAAGGCATAATTGTGTACGTGTGGTTGTATGCGTATTAAGGTGACATTATACCTTCGCGTCTCCAGTCCGAGGACATTGGGGATTTCCTGGAAACTACCTAAAAAAGAGAACTGCGCGTCGCGTATGATTGCACCATTCGTTAAGTGTTCGGGCGTGAACTTGGTTGTTTATGTGAGAATAAATTGTGAAGTGGTTGTTCTTGGAAAATAAAAAAAGGGGTGAGTGAGATCACTGAGCATTACTTTTTCTCTAGGCTAATAAAATAGATAATTGAAGAAATGAATTTAAGTACATATAATTATAATTGTTTTATCAATCAGTTATCAATATCAGTAAATGTTCTAGTTCCGTTGATAGTCAAGTAATATCAGCATAATTCTGATTATAAATAGTAAATCTAAACAGTGGATGCGTTTTGAGCTTGTTTAGAGATAGTAGCCGGTGAGGATCTTGTGCGCTACTTCCCCTGATCCTCCCAGTGGCCGGTGTTAGTCTTTTGGTGGTTGAGCTCAAGAGGGTACCTGGAGCGAGTGGCAGCGCGCTACCTCCCTGCGCACTCAGTAGGCTCGGTACGCCTTATAATTACTAGAAAGTAAAGTTGAGAAAGCACTTCAAGGGCCTTTCGTGCGCTACTTCCCTTAAGGTCCATTGCACTTTGAAGTAGTTGCTGGGCGCGTTACTTCCCCCAGTGACCAGAATGATATCCATTGTATACGGTATTCTGTACTTTGTACTTTTGTAAACTGTAGTATTGTTGTGTACTGCACTGTGCTGTTGGTGCCGTTCGTCTCAAATAAATAATATACAATATATACGTTGATAACGAATTTGAGACAGTAACATGGCATAGAAAGATATGCTAAAACCATTTTCTGTAGTTACAGAATTATTATTGATTATTATTCAGCTGTCGTAAATTTTACTTTACAGGCCGATTGGAGAAAACGGTTGCTCAGATGATTATTTTTATTTACAGGTAATCATGTATATTCCTGATCGAATTAGTAAATCGAAGGGAGGAAGGAGTTCAACCCCGCTCTGTCTGAGATAAACTGGTAATCTACCGATTTAATTACCTGACGTAAATTTGGCTGATATTATCACAGACTAATTAATCAATATTTTATATTTACACATATATAAAAAAAAATACCCTTACACGATAATGGAACCGAATATATAAATAATAGTTTTAAGATCTATTTTAAGAAACATGGAATACCGCTCGGATATCTAATCCGCACACTCCTGAGCAGTTTCTCAGTGAACAAATGAACAGAACCTTGACAGAGCGCTAAATGCATGATTTTAAATGCTGAATTGCAAGTCAGATCCTGGCTAGAAGCAGTTGCTGTAGCTGTATACATTGTAAACCGATCTTCCCACCCGTTCCTTATCCGATGTAACGCCTTATGATATATGGACTGGTAAAAAGTTAAACCTGAGTCACATGAGAATTTTTTGATGTCCTACAATGGTGCTTATTCCTAAAGAAAATAGAACTAAGCAGTAATTCCCAGCAAATGGGTTTATAAAACTAAGACAGATGGCAATGGATCTGTTTCGCACTATAAAGTTAGATTAGTAATTAAAGGACATAAACAAGTAAAAGGTATTGACTACAATGATACCTGATTGGCCTTGCTGCCAAACAGATTTTGATTTAATACAAATGCACTGAAGGCATGAAAACTTGATCTTATCAATGGCTTTAGTATTAAAGCGCCTGCGTCCAGGAGAGGATGCGCTGAGTTTACTGACAATGTATAAGATTTATAAGTGTTCTATAGAATCAAATAATGTGTGTATTGTCACTAATTTTGTAAAAACATCTTTCATTTAATTATATAAATATATATTTATATAGAGTCAATAGCCTTTGTTTAAGCTGTCATTTATCATTTCGAAACTTTGTTACTATCTTCTATATTTATATAAACAAATTCTCGACTACATGGGGCTTTCATTTTTTTTTAATTCATAAAATCTTCATTATTTACAATCTTTCCAAAATAATTTCTAGAATTCTATTCCAAATTTTTTTTTAATTAAAATTAAATTTTATTCGTCTCAACTTTAAGATTTTAATAATCTTCTTAACGTTAATACTTAATTATATATAATTAATAAATTTTTTTAAACATTTTTTTTAAACAAAATTTATTTAATATCTTGGAACTTATCTCAATCTCTTTTATTTTGATTTGATCCCTTTAGCAACTAAAGAGGATTGCATGCGTCGAGTAAGGACCGAGTTTCAACATCTCAATCCGATTACAAAAAGAAAAGTGACTCCCGAAGGATTAATTCGACGGTGCCAAAAATGTCTATAAATTAACGGACGTAATTTTGAACTATTGTTAAAATAACTTTATGCAAATTCCTTAATATCTCAAAAACTAAGTAGGATGGGTAAAAAGTTGTTATAAAAATCGGCGTAGAATTCGTTGCTGAATTCGTTTATTTAATAAAAATAGGTCACTTCATTTAAAAAAATTAACTTGTTGAAGTTTGCCATTTTCAAAAATTAGATTAAAACACCCTGTATGTTGTAGACTGGCAAACTGGTATCCAGTCGAAAAAACGAGCCTTGCTTTATAACTTGTACAAAAATGAATTTTTTAACATGAACCAAAATATCTCAATAACCATTGATTTTTATGGTATAGTGTTACCTATAAAAAGTACTTTAAATAACACTTAGAATCCAAAAATTATAATAAAAACATGTAGTGCCATTTAACTCTTTGAAGCACGATGGTACGTGTTATACACCACATTTTTTTAGACCTTTGATGCACAGTGGTATACTAATTAAACCACGTAAAATATCGTCTACACCAGACAAGCATCACGGTTTATTTCGTGAACCACGTAAGTTACGATACAATGTGTATCGGGTTTTCACTTCAACGTCAAATAATATAACGGTCTTTCTAGATTTGTCTGAAACAGCTTAGTATTTCCAGTGATAGCCGGTGCAACCATTTACTGCCATTAAAGTATCGTTTATACTTATAATAAATATAATAGTGCTTTATTTTTACATAGTGCGTACTTGTTATTGTGTAAGGTAAGGAATAGTGTGCGTGAAACGTAAATAATTTTAACTTATTGCTTTCGTCAGAGACGTTTGTTTCAGTCCTTCAGAAGCCATAATTTCCAAATAAAACAGAAAAATTAAAGATATACACACTCTGTGCTTCTAGGGTACTTTTAGTCCAATCTTTTTTGTGCCTCAAAGAGTTAAAATAAGTGGAGTCCGTTCCCGGTATAATCGGATGTGCTGCAACATTGAAAATATTTTAGCTGAGTAGGGCACATTGAACTAGGTCTAGTCTATCTTTTATAGAATTTTCCAGTAACTAAGTTGTAAGTAATCGATCGAAGCAGTTCCCGGTGAGACATCCTGTATATAACAGCAAAATTGCCTTTCTCTATTTTGATGTTATAATATTGGAGAACGGCTTTAATGCAAATAGCGAAAAAATAAGACGGTACTCCAATTAAGGTTAAGTACCTTCAAGAATGAAGCTGTATCAGTGTATAACGTCAGATACGGCTTTGTTATTTACTTCTCATAATAAGAATAAGTATTTCCGTGCTATAAAAATATTTCAATGATTGCAGTTTTCTCGACGATAATTCTGGACATTGAAATGATATATATTTTAGGTGCCAAGGACAAAAAGGATAGAAGCTGTGAGATCATTTGAAATGAAGTGCTTTAAGGAATACGTTCAATGCCGAGTTATGCCCTCAAAAATTTAATTAAAGCTGAAACTGAATTTGTCTCCTAGAACTGGAAACGATAGTAATAAAGCCTTTAAATGAATTTCTACAGCGTAGTAGTCTAGAACTCGAAAATTTAAGAAAATAAAAGACGCGAATAGAATAGAAGAAGAAATGAACTCAGTTATCAGAATAGAACTTTAACTGATAGGAAAATTGGAACGTACATATTAAAACAATTATAAGAGAAAACACTAATTATTTTCTCTAAAGGGTGACTGTGAAGTATTAATAGTAAAAGAAATAAAAATAAATCGTCGAAAACTTCACAAAAGTTTATTAAATACAGATGTACAATTCAACTACTAACTAGTCATCATCAGTGTATAATCACTAATAAACATTTATTGTATATATAATTGTAAAATTTATTAGTGATTATACACTGATGATGACTACTTAGTAGTTGAAGTGTACATGTGTATTTAATAAATTTTCTCGACGATTTATTTTTATTTCTTTTACTAGTACATATTAAAATTTAAAGGTTCTACTTTTCACAAATTTCCCTAAATAGAATGTACCAAATTCAAACTGATTGTATCAAACTCAATTTTTAATAAACAATTGGCATCTAAATTGTAGGAGTGGTAGGTGAGAAAAAAGAAATTATTGTAGTGTAACTGTCAATAAATTGTTGGTCACTCAGTAAACTAAATCAGCTTATCTGCTAAAGGCATAAAACGCTTTCAATCGTAGGCGAATCTTTTCAAGCAGAATTAAATAACTATGATCACACCTATCACAGTTGGTACGTGTTACATTTACCTACATACAATTTCAACCAATTAACGACTACCACTACTTATTGTGTCCACATAGATGCCTCAAATACTTGTAGAGACTCAATTAGCTGGTGGTATGTCGCCATTTATTAAGACTTATAATGAAAATTATTGCACAATTATTTATTCCTTAGGTAATTTATTTTCTCATTTCGTACGTTTTATACACCTTGTTTGATAAACGTTAAAATAAACATCAAAATTCTGGGGTTAGAATCTACATATACAAGTAATAATATTAAACCGCATCAAGTCTAACATAACCGCCCATCCCGCCTGAGCAACAGTTTGGTTAGAGTCCGGAGACTTTTAACCAAAAACTTTTTTTTTCCGATTTCATTTGCTAATATCTTTTAAATCGCTGTATAAGTTGCGATGAAATTTTGCAAAGCTCTACCCCGTTTAAATATTAATCGATATCGTATATGGAAATTTGGGTGTCTTTTGCAGTTTTTCGACAATCATTAATCGAAGAGTGCAATTTTCGCAATGTATTTCCATGGCTAACTGTGTTCGGTAGACAAACCTCCATACTCTGGAACATTATTATATATATATAAGTGGAACCCGTCCAAACTGGACGGTGGTGAATAGAATTTAGCAAATCATAATCAGGTTGGCAATGTAGTACCATGACCGCAGTTGTTTTTGCAAACTTCTATCTAAATCGTCTATATAATAATTAAGCTGTTCTGAGAGAAGTTACACATCTCTGTCAAATTTTGTAAACGTTTCTATTTAAGCTGATCGCTACCTTTGTTTAATTTCGATTGACCTTAAAATCATACAATTATTCAACTAAAACAACATCACTTTTACTATTCATTATGTACAGCGTACAGCGCATCTTATTATTTCAAAAGGACTCACCCCTAACTATCAGAACAATTTCTTCGCAATGCATTTACCATTCTATTGCTTCAGAGAGGCATTCATTATTTAAGTATTTCCGCAGAAGTCAATAATAATATTTAGCATTTCACGGCTGATATGTAATTTGATGTACATATTTATTTGTTTTTATGTTTAGCATGAAAGTTACAACGAATATAAGTGCACATTTCATTTTCTCATGGTGTTCACACCTCTTCTCTGCAATTCAGGTATGAAAAAGGTGACCCCATTTTCTTCAAAAAAAAATATGGGCAAATGATTCCAAATGTTCCCACTGCACACCAAACTGTTACCTTAGGACTATGCAATGGCATCTCATGTAACTGTCGTGGATTCTCGTCATCCCAGTACCGGCAATTTTGTTTATTGACGGCCCCATTAAGGTGGAAGAGGTGTGGATATTCAAGATTTGTGGTTCCAGCAAGATGGGGCCACGGCACACACCGCCAGAGCATCTATGGCTGTTCTTCGCCGCCTGTTTCCAAATCGTCTAATTTCGAGATATGGTGACGTTTTGTGGCCTCCTCGGTCTCCCGACTTATCGATTTGTGATTTTTTTCTATGGGGGTACCTCAAGTCACGTGTTTACGAGGCCAAACCCCGTACGTTAGACGCATTAAAGGAAGAGATTCGTCATGAAATCTCCCTATTCAACAGGGACATGCTGGAAAGAGTGGAGGGCAATTTTCGTGAACGGGTGCAACAGTGTATCAATAAAAACGGACGTAATATGCCAGATGTAATTATCCGTACTTGAATATTTCAAAATGCTTTATTATTAGCTATGTTGTACTACCAATAAATTTTTCTTAGAGTAAAAACTAATAATTCTATTGTTATTTCAAAAACACTTCATTCCTATGCCCCACCTTGTACACTACCCAGTTCGTAGCGTTGTCGGTAGTGTACCGATCTCGCTACCGTTTTGTCTCCAGCTGTAGTTGGTTCAAGTTCCATTTTACGAATTAATTTCCTTTTCTTTTTAATTCTTAGATTTTTTTTATTATCATTACATAACTGTTTCCTCAAGAAAGAAGAGTGTGAAGGTGGTAGCGCTACTGAATGTTTTTGATAGAGTAAAAGTTCGGGATAGCTCCGAGAGTGTTTCTCTGGGTGGGGGTTGCAGGGGGGTCAAAACTCACCTCATAACCCCCTACCTCCTACATCCCCCAAACCCTAAAATACTCTCTCCTACACCCCCATTACCCACCCAAAAGTTTTCTTATTTTTCTAGAAAGCAAGGGCTGGAAATGGTTAGGGTAGGGGTCCCTAATTTAACCTAACCCTTGTATTCTTAAAAAATTTTAGGAAAACTGTTGGGATGAGTGGTGGGGGGGTTGCAGGAGGTGGTGGTTGCAAAGTTGAGTTTTGTAGGGAGTCAAACACTTGCCACTACAAGCCGCACCCCCTACAACTCCCCTCAAATTATATTGTATGTATGTAGAGTGTTGAAGTGTTCGACTACCCGAGCAAGAATATATCTGTATGAATGTTGGGCTCGGAAACCACCCATTCACACAGTTTTCCCACATTGAAAATTCAAACTCCTAACAACATATAATCGGTTTTTTCTAAAAATTCAGAGCTTCGGGCAGAACAAAAAGGCCAAACAAAATGTGATCGGTGGTGGTACTGTAGGAAGTACGGTGGTTGGGAGTTGGCGGTGGTATAGGCTGTGGGGGGATTTTGGGGGTAGGTTAAACGATATCAATACCTTAACACCCACCCCAACAGTATTTTTAATTTTTTTCAAGAATACAATATAGAATAGAGGCTGAGTGTACGTACATTAATAACCTTAACCTTTCCCAATCCTTGTATTTGTGATACAAAAATAAGGATATGTTGGGGTGGGATGTGGGGGGTAGCAGCAGGTGATGGTTGCAGGGGGTGGGATTCTAGGGAGTCAATAACTCACCATTACAACTTCCACTCCTAACTATACTCCACACATTTAATTTTATTCAATAATACATGGGTTGGAAACGGATAAGGTAGAGGGTGGGTGTATGTACATTTACGCTCACGCATACATCCTACCGCAACAGTTTGTCCCTTGTAATCCTGAAAGTGTTTAAGGAAACTGTTGAGATGGGTAGTGTGGGTAGTAGGGAGTGGGACTTGAAGGGGATCAAAAATTCTCCCCCTACGACACCCTCGACTCATCCAAAACTTTTATTCTTTCAATAACGTCATACACAACCCCACCCACACCCCACCACCTCCTACAACACCCCCACCCCCCACACCACCTTCATCTATTTTTTTTTGCTAGAAGCTCTCAATTTTCAGAGTGTATGGAACCTGAATCTTCAATACGGAAACCCCATATATTTACCGTTCCCAACGTATATGTACATTGGTGGAAGTAAAAGCGTACAATTATCACGTTTCTATTTAAGATGAATGATACGCTTCATAACACACACCATTTTTTATCATTATAGCACCACTCGCCAAAACGTGGGCGGTGGTGCATAGCATTTAACGAATTTAATTATGAGGACCACTTTCTACGGTAACCTCAGGGTGGTGCATAGCACATACCCTATTGGCGCATAGCACTAATCGGCGGCTCATGTCGAAATTCAGATGGGTTTGTTTCATTTCGAATGACCTCCAAAGCATACAATTCTTTAGCTAAAACAACATAACTTTCAGTATTTATTATGTGGAGCACATTTTATTATTTTGATGAAACTCACCCTTAAATATCACTAACTAATAACTAATTTTATACAATGAATTTACCATTCTTTTGCTTCAAAAATGTAGTTATTATTTAAATATTTCCGCAAAAGTTAACAATATTTAGCATTCTATTGCTTATACCTATATTATTTGATTTACATATTTACCATGAAAACTGTAATTAAATTACATTTATTTTCTTATTTCGTACATTTTATAAACGTTCTTTGATAAACGTCAAATTAAACGTCAAACTTACAAGGTTAGAAAATACATGTCCTATGTAACAGTGTAGGCAAACGTAATCGCCCATTATGTCTAGCAGTTGTTTCCTTAGAATACGAACTGGTCAAAATTAACGATATTTAATTACAAATTCTGATTAATAGAACACATAATGGATGATGAAAATAGGCCAATGTAACCCTTCGGTCTTTATATTAGACGTTTTAATAGCAAATTCCACATTATATGATCTTCGGCGGAGTTTAATGCACGCGATTTCACTTTTAACCAAAAAAGCATTTTTTCTTGTTTTAATTTGCTAATATCTTAAAGTTTTTCGGTAATCTTTAATCTAAGAGTGCAATTTTCGTACTTTTTTTCCATGACTAAGTGAGTGGGGCTCAAACAAACATCTAGAAGTAGAACATTATTATATACTAGTTGGACGGTGGTGCATATCTTTTAAGCAACAATAATCAGGGCGATCTTTTAATACCATATACTCACTTGCTATTCGCCTGCTTGATTCTTAAGGGTGTATATAGTTAAGCAGTTTTGAGAACAATTACACCTCTCCGAAATTTTTTATAAACGTTTCTAGGTAATTTTACTCTTTAACCCCCACTTCTCAGATTCCATTAGAATTATATGGTATAGTTTTCATCGTCCCAAGCAACAATAAATATGGTATGTACGTTGGGCGCGGAAACCCCATTCATAAGGTTTTTCCACTTTAAAAAATCAAACTGCTAACAACAAGTAGGTAATTGATTTTTCTAAAAATTGTGAGCTTCGGGGAAGAACAAAAATGGTAAAGGAAGTGTGATGGGTGGGGATACTGCAGGAGGTACGGAGGTAGGGTGTTGGAGGTTGTGAGGGGTAAGTTAAACGAAATCGACCAAGTGATAGTTTCGGATGTTTCGGAGCATGTTTATTGGGGGGGGTGCGGTGTTGTAAGGGGTGGAAGTAAAATAATATAAGGGTTGGAAGGGGTTAGGTTAGGTTAGTGGCTGTGCGTGTAAATGTACATACATCACCCTCTAAACCAACTTTTCCAACACTTGCATTCTTGAAACAATTTAGGAATACCGTTAGGGTGGGTGGTGGGGGGGTGCTATGAGGTAGCTGCAACCACTACTTCATACAGTGATACACAGACACACCCCCTACCCTAGCCTTTTGAATCCTGAGAAAAATTGAAATACTGTTTGGGTGGGTGGTGGAGCGTAATATAAATGATTAAAAATAGCATTGGGCTAGGAGGTTAGAGGTTTTAAGAGATGGTGGCTGCAGGGGGTAACGTCAGGTGCACAGCACTTACGCTATTTATAGCTAGCATTTACCTTATTAGTGCTTAGTACCTATCGGCGTTTCATGGCCAAACATATGTGTTTAATAATTTCAATGGAACTGGCGGTTGGAATTTTGTGAAACATCGTTTAAAATTAATAAATAAAGTTAATCAATTAGAACGCTTTTAGATGTTTCAAAATATTTTGAATCAATTAATCATATGTGTTTTTTTCAAATCGAATGACTTACAAAGCATACAATATTTTAACTATTACAACGTAATATTCAGTATTTATTATGTAGAGCACATCTTATTATTTGGAAGAAGGTTATCCCTAAATATCACAACGACTTTTACACAACGCGTTTACCATTCTGTTGCTTCAAAAATGCAGTTATTAATTAATTATTTCCGCAAAAGTTAATAATATTTTGCATTTTATTGCTTATATATTGTTTGATTTGCATATTTACTTGTTTTCATGTTTAGCATGAGAACTGTAATGAATATTAATACATGATTATTTATACCTTATTTTCTCATTTCGTACCTTTATAAACGTTCTTTAAATTAACTGTATGCTCGTTAAGCCCTTGGTGAAACATGTTGAGATTAATAAATTCAAAATTCAAAAAATACACTTGGTTTTTGTTTCACCAAATTTATTCAAAAATGAATCGGACATATGTTTCGAACTTCTCAGTTCATTATCGACGAATATAAAGAAAATTTATACACAATATAATAATAATAATAATAATAATAATAATAAAAAGACTTTATTATGATGCATTTAAGATTACAAAAATTATGCATAAGATGGCGAAGTTTAGCTAAATAGCTACTCTTACACTTAACCATCATCGAAACAAAGAAAAAAATAATTAAACAAATAAAAGATTAAATATTTAACAATATTTTTTTTATATATTTTTTAAAAAGATGGAGCGAAAATGTTGACAAGTTACAATTGGAGGTATTAATGATATCATTGTACATTACACACGCGTTATACGAAAAACATCTACTAAACAACGAGGAGGAATGGCGTGGCATTCACAGGATAAAGTTGCAACGAATATTTCTATCGTGAATGTTATGTCTAAAAATTAACTTTTCCCTTAAATATAACGGGTTGTTAGAAATAATTAATTTATGAATGAAAACAAGGTAGTTATATTTAACCAGATTAGGCAATTTCATCCACTTAATAAGCGGATATAGATGAGAGACGTGGTCGAATTTCTTTTTTCTAAAAATAAATCTTATACAATTGTTATGTACAACCGATAAACGATTTTTTGTAAGTTGATCTAAACAGGGGTAGTAAACAATATTACAATAATTGAAAACCGACATGACTAGGGACTCACAAAGAATTTTTCTTAAATTGAAGTTGAGAAGTGAAGAATTAACATAGAGACTTCTTAAACGAACATAGGATTTTTGCAATACGATACCCAGGCATTTGGTATGATCAGAGAAAGGCACTATATCACTGTTTATTTTGATTTTAAGATTAGCTTGTACAAAACCTTTTTTGTTCTCTGAGCAAAACAATTGTAAAGACGATTTGCCAGGATTGATGGCAAGATTATTCCTGCTGGAATACTGACAAAGGCTTATAAGGTCATTATTTATTTCAGATGCAGCATTAATAATATCACTTTGATCAAAAAAATAAAGAAGTTGAGTATCGTCTGCATAAGAGTGAAGATGGCAGAACTTTACAGAAGTTGAGATATCCGCAATATATAATAGGAACAGCAACGGACCAAGTACAGACCCTTGTGGAACACCTGACAGAACCAGGTGTTGGTTTGAGAAGTCACCATTTACAAAGACACACTGGTAACGGTGGGATAGATATGATTGAAAAAACATAACTGCAAGTTGGTCGAAGCCGTAATACTTAAGCTTCGAACACAGCAGCTTGTGATGAATCTTGTCAAAAGCCTTGGAGTAATCAAGTGACAATTTTTTGTCAAGGGCCCGTATTATGTCGTCAATTAAATTTAAAAGGGCAGTTTGCGTACTGTGAGACTTCCTAAAACCAGATTGAGTAGTAGGAAGAATTGCATTGACTTCCAAAAACTCAACCATTTGCATGTGAACTACCTTTTCAAGAATCTTAGATAAGACACACAATATACTAATAGGGCGTAAGTCAGGGAATGTAGTGGGATTATGTCCTTTAGGGATAGGTTTGATAATAGCCAATTTCCATTGTTGTGGAAAATGCCCTTTTTCTAAGCAAAGATTGATAATATGAGTTAAATAGGGGATAATAACAGTGAGACTGAGCTTAATCATAAGTAAAGAAATATTGTCTGAACCACACGCATTGGACTTCAAATTCTTAATTGTTGAAACAACAACAGAAGGATCGACAGGCGTTAAAGAAAAAGTTTGATTTGACAAGCGACGATTTTCATAATAAGCATGCAATGCGGGATCAATATCTTTGGCTTCAAAAACTGATGCAAAGTAATTATTAATTTCATTTGGGTCATTAAGGCTATCAGGAATAGAGTTGGATTTATTGCTAGAGGAAATATTCATATTATTGAGAAGTTTCCATAGCTTATTTGACATGTTATGTTGATGGAGAAATTTTAAGTGGGCTGCTTTTTCCCGCCTTATAGAAGAGAGAGCAAAATTCCTCTTTGCCTTGTAATCATTCCAATTGGCTTCGTTAGGAGTCGATTTAAATTTCAACAAAGCAATCTTTTTTTGTTTAAGGATTATCCTTAAAGGGTAAGTTAGCCATGGAGCACGTTTTTTGGAGACCCTAATGACCTTAACAGGTGCATGTAAGTTAAAAGTATTGAGTATCATGGAATTAAGAAGTTCAACTTTACTGTCAATGCAGGTATTGAAAATAGAAAAGGAATTTATTGAAATTGTCTTTAATATTTACGCAGTTAGGATGAAAACGTAGATAACAACTGTCACACGTGGTTAATTTATTGTTAACAATGAAATTATCCGAGCACTTGCCACACACGTCCACATCCTTCGACATGTTCAATGAATCATGTGGCAAAATCCCTACCTGTCTGGCCAATGTAAATAGCATCACGATTGAGGCAATCCAGTTTTTAAATTCCGCTTTTTTCGGTTTTATCTAATTTATCTTTATTATTACCCAAGAGACTCCTTAAATTGTTTTTGTTTACTTCAATAAAGTTGATTTCATGTTTCTTTAATCAGTTCGTGATTTTATAACTAATAGTATTTACATGGTTAATAAAATAGTATCTGGATGGTTCTGATATTTGAACATAAAAGTATTTTGGATTTGTTTGCGTTTTTTATTGTGAATTAATTTGTCAATTAGGTCTGGACACAAAAATTCCGACAGCAGATTAAATCAGTAATAAAAGGATGCAAGAATGTTATCCCCTAATCTATTAACAATTTTCATCTTGTCACTATGAACCCTAAAGCACCCATGCTGTATGGTCTACCAAAATTACATAAAAATGAATTTCCAGTGAGGCCAGTAGTTTCTTATGAACTGAGAATTTCGAAATATATGTCCGATTTATTTTTGAATAAATTTAGTCAAACAAAACACAAGTGTATTTTTTGAATATTGAATTTATTAAAACGTTCTTTGATTAACGTCAATATTCTAGAGTTAGAATAAACATGTCGAAGTAATAACAATACAGGCCGCGCTCATCCAGTCAGCAATTGTTTCCTTAGAGTCTAAAATGTCAAAATTAACGACTTTTAATTTCAAATTCTGATTAAATGAAAACATTATGGATATCGACAATGAGCCTATGTAACCCTTTGAGCTTTATATCTTAATAGTCGGAAAATTCCAGATTTTTATTCGCTAATATTTTTTAAATCCCTTAATAAATCATTATGAAATTTTGCAAAACCCTACTTCGTTTTAATCTTAATCGATATCGTTTACGGCATTGTGCGCGTCTTTTGCAGTTTTTCGGCAATTTTTATCCGAAACGTATAATTTTTGCTACTTTTTTCCATGGCTAATTGAGTGGGGCTCAAACAAACATCCATACACTACAACATTATTATATATGATGATGATAAGATGATGATGATGATGATGATAAAAGAGGTATAATAAATGGGCCAAAATGTAACAAATTATTTGTAAAGAATTTAATGAATTATACAGTAAAAATGAAAAGCAAAGAGATATGAAAATAACGATTCTTATTTTGTAGTAACCACACCGACGTTTTGCTTAAAATACTAGACTTTTTAAAACTTCAATATAACGATACAACAAACGGAATGGCATATAACCATATGGAAATACATACTTTGTTTATTTATTTATTACTAGATTACTGAAGGGCCGGTTTTACAAACACCGAATAAAGCACGGAATAGTGCTATTCGGCGAATAGATGCGAAAAGTGGTTTTACAAATCACGTTTATTCTACGAATAGCGTATACGCCGAATAAACATTAGAATAAACTATTCCGCCGTGAATGACCGTTTAAAGTTCCTATCCTTGGAATAACCTTAATTAAAAGTTTGCTTTTTGTTCATTGGTGATTGTAGGATGAATGTGTTTGATGTGGAAATATTTGACTCTTCAGATGACGAAAATTTATATCAGAGGCGAATAAGAAGGGCTAAAAAAATCAAAAAACGGTAATCATAATTTACAACAAAAGGTACATCTACTTGACACAATGTTACCAAATAATGCGGTTTCACCAGCAACAAAATTTTTATTAACATAAAAAAAAATTACTTAAATCTAATGTCTATTTACAAAATTTAGGTTACTAAAATTAAAAATTTAAATATAATAAAAACTTAAATCTACAATTGTTGTTTACAGTGCGTACCTACATTTATTTTGCAATGCCAAAATTTCGAGGGCATGTTTCTCAGTATTTCGAGCTTTTCGAGCTTCGTATTCCCTTTTCAAGATGTCCATCTGTAGCCGCAGGAATTCTAATTTGGCGTTGAGCAACAGTTTGTATTTATTGTTGGATGATTTAACACGCTTCCGCTTTTTTGGTATCTTTGGAACTGTATCGTTTCCTTGTGGTCTTTTTCCAAGCATTCCAATTCATGGTGATTTGCTTCTCATTCGGCCTGTTCCAACCACCCCATTAAAATTATCTGCAAGCTTCTCAAATTCTGCGTCTTTGTCGCGATTGCTTACTGCGTCGGTAACTGCACAATGACAAAGTACGCATACCTATTACTTTCTGGTGGCTTTCTACTAAAGCCAATAAAGCTTCCATCTCAGCAGATGGGAAATTGGTGCACCGGGCTCGCTTGGCACTTTGCATTATAAACTGCGATGGTGTAATTGGGTGTAATACAGTAAAATTGAATATTTTTTTTTTAAAAAAACGCTGATTGTCACACGAAACTGTCATTTACAACGCTAGCTCAAAACAAATATTTACTACCAACATTAGTTTTTTTTTTGTTACTCTAGGAATAGTTATTCTGCGAATAAAGTTGCTTGTAAAACGGTAGCCCGCTATTCCTCGGACTATTCGGAGAATAACTTTAATCCTGGAATAGCTATTCCGTCCTTTATTCGGCGTTTGTAAAACGGCCCTAAAGGACATTCTAGCTTTTATTGAATTAGGCACCTTCTTATGAAAACTTTTAAAAAAATACTTACATCAGATTAAAGATAGTTTAAGGGCCGGTTTTACAAACGCCGAATAAAGGACGGAATAGCTATTCCAGGATTAAAGTTATTCTCCGAATAGTCCGAGGAATAGCGGGCTACCGTTTTAAAAGCAACTTTATTCGCAGAATAACTATTCCTAGAGTAACAAAAAAAAAAAACTAATGTTGGTAGTAAATATTTGTTTTGAGCTAGCGTTGTAAATGACAGTTTCGTGTGACAATCAGCGTTTTTTTAAAAAACAAATATTCAATTTTACTGTATTACACCCAATTACACCATCGCAGTTTATAATGCAAAGTGCCAAGCGAGCCCGGTGCACCAATTTCCCATCTGCTGAGATGGAAGCTTTATTGACTTTAGTAGAAAGCTACCAGAAAGTAATAGGTATGCGTACTTTGTCATTGTGCAGTTACCGACGCAGTAAGCAATCGCGACAAAGACGCAGAATTTGAGAAGCTTGCAGATAATTTTAATGGGGTGGTTGAAACAGGCCGAATGCGAAGCAAATCACCATGAATTGGAATGCTTGGAAAAAGACCACAAGGAAACGATACAGTTCCAAAGATACCAAAAAAGCGGAAGCGTGTTAAATCATCCAACAATAAATACAAACTGTTGCTCAACGCCAAATTAGAATTCCTGCGGCTACAGATGGACATCTTGAAAAGGGAATACGAAGCTCGAAAAGCTCGAAATACTGAGAAACATGCCCTCGAAATTTTGGCATTGCAGAATAAATGTAGGTACGCACTGTAAACAACAATTGTAGATTTAAGTTTTTATTATATTTAAATTTTTAATTTTAGTAACCTAAATTTTGTAAATAGACATTAGATTCAAGTAATTTTTTTTATGTTAATAAAAATTTTGTTGCTGGTGAAACCGCATTATTTTGGTTAGTTTGGCTTCTGATATGATGCTCGATTTTAGCCAACACCCTTCTTTCTATTTCGTCCAATACTTCAAAGTAGTCTTTACTAAAAGCCAATTTGGATCATTGGTAACATTGTGTCAAGTAGATGTACCTTTAGTTGTAAATTATGATTACCGTTTTTTGAATTTTTTTAGCCCTTCTTATTCGCCTCTGATATAAATTTTCGTCATCTGAAGAGTCAAATATTTCCACATCAAACACATTCATCCTACAATCACCAATGAACAAAAAGCAAACTTTTAATTAAGGTTATTCCAAGGATAGGAACCTTAAACGGTCATTCACGGCGGAATAGTTTATTCTAATGTTTATTCGGCGTATACGCTATTCGTAGAATAAACGTGATTTGTAAAACCACTTTTCGCATCTATTCGCCGAATAGCACTATTCCGTGCTTTATTCGGTGTTTGTAAAACCGGCCCTAAAACAACAAAAAGTGTAAAGTTATAAATTTTTAATTATATGAATTTCATTTTATTGATACGAATAAAATATTGTAAAGTCAGTGAAAGCTAATCTTTCCAATAACCAGCTACTGTTAATGAAGAATTAAACAACGTTTCGACCGTCAATTTCGGCCATCGTATAAAACATCAATAACTGTATAATAAATTATGACATAACAATAATAATCAGTATGTGTGTGACATTCCATTATTTACTTGACTGAGGGCCGGTTTTACAAACACCGAATAAAGCACGGAATAGTGCTATTCGGCGAATAGATGCGAAAAGTGGTTTTACAAATCACGTTTATTCTACGAATAGCGTATACGCCGAATAAACATTAGAATAAACTATTCCGCCGTGAATGACCGTTTAAAGTTCCTATCCTTGGAATAACCTTAATTAAAAGTTTGCTTTTTGTTCATTGGTGATTGTAGGATGAATGTGTTTGATGTGGAAATATTTGACTCTTCAGATGACGAGAATTTATATCAGAGGCGAATAAGAAGGGCTAAAAAAATCAAAAAACGGTGATCATAATTTACAACAAAAGGTACATCTACTTGACACAATGTTACCAATGATCCAAATTGGCTTTTAGTAAAGACTACTTTGAAGTATTGGACGAAATAGAAAGAAGGGTGTTGGCTAAAATCGAGCATCATATCAGAAGCCAAACTAATCAAAATAATGCGGTTTCACCAGCAACAAAATTTTTATTAACATAAAAAAAATTACTTGAATCTAATGTCTATTTACAAAATTTAGGTTACTAAAATTAAAAATTTAAATATAATAAAAACTTAAATCTACAATTGTTGTTTACAGTGCGTACCTACATTTATTTTGCAATGCCAAAATTTCGAGGGCATGTTTCTCAGTATTTCGAGCTTTTCGAGCTTCGTATTCCCTTTTCAAGATGTCCATCTGTAGCCGCAGGAATTCTAATTTGGCGTTGAGCAACAGTTTGTATTTATTGTTGGATGATTTAACACGCTTCCGCTTTTTTGGTATCTTTGGAACTGTATCGTTTCCTTGTGGTCTTTTTCCAAGCATTCCAATTCATGGTGAATTGCTTTTCATTCGGCCTGTTCCAACCACCCCATTAAAATTATCTGCAAGCTTCTCAAATTCTGCGTCTTTGTCGCGATTGCTTACTGCGTCGGTAACTGCACAATGACAAAGTACGCATACCTATTACTTTCTGGTGGCTTTCTACTAAAGCCAATAAAGCTTCCATCTCAGCAGATGGGAAATTGGTGCACCGGGCTCGCTTGGCACTTTGCATTATAAACTGCGATGGTGTAATTGGGTGTAATACAGTAAAATTGAATATTTTTTTTTTTAAAAAAACGCTGATTGTCACACGAAACTGTCATTTACAACGCTAGCTCAAAACAAATATTTACTACCAACATTAGTTTTTTTTTTTGTTACTCTAGGAATAGTTATTCTGCGAATAAAGTTGCTTGTAAAACGGTAGCCCGCTATTCCTCGGCGTTTGTAAAACCGGCCCTTAAAAGGAATGATGAATTTATTCTACATGTTTTTTCGTATCAACATAGGTGCATATTGTCAACAACTAGCGGAAAGAAATAAATTAACACTTGGACCTTGTTCTAGTGTAGACTAAACAACTGCTGATAGAAGAACAATGAATAGTATTAATTGTATAACTATTAAATAAAACACAAACAGTGGAAAAGTTTCACCCGTTTATTAGTCTAAGGGCTAGTTTTACAAACGCCGAATAAAGGACGGAATAGCTATTCCAGGATTAAAGCAGAACTATTGTGCACTTAATTATATATATAATGTCTCGTAATTTTAAAAAATGTCTAAAAAAGTTTGATGTGTGTGCAATAGAAACCAATAATAAAACTTTAAGAAACATTTTAGTACATAATAAACCGAAAAAAGACATCAAAGAGAAAAGTGGCATATATCAGCTGTATTGTGACTCTTGTGATGTTACCTACATAGGTCAAAGTGGGAGAGCAATAAAAACGCGAATAAAAGAACATATAGCAAACATTACCAAAAAAGATAAAAAAACTGGGTTTTCCGAGCATTGTGCTAATAACAACCATAATATCGATGTAGAAAAAACAAAAGTTTTACATTCAAATATAAACAAAAGTAAAAAACTTAACTTGCTCGAAAACCTGGAAATTAAGAAAGCTAAATTCCAAAAGCTCAACCTAGTAAACAATCAACAAGAACTAGACTCTCTAAACTCCCCACTTCTCCTATATAGATGGCAACCCCAGACTTAAACTATAAATATGTAAACTGTTCTTATAACTTTAGTAATATTTGATATACTCTTGATAATGGTAGCTCCTACCGAAACAAATTTGTCGAGTTAGACTAATAAACGGGTGAAACTTTTTCACTGTTTGTGTTTTATTTAATAGTTATACAAAATGTTTCACAATAAAATCACCGAAAATAGCTTGAATAGTAGTATTAATTGTGTGTGAGGGGATATTCTAACGGAGACGAGGAAGAAAAAAGACATTCTAGGTTGGGCAATCGAAGTGTGCATACGATTTACCAGTATTGAAGAATTATACATTTGTTTTAATACAATAAAACTTATTTTTGACTTTACATCAGGAGTGAGATTAGTAACTCGTGCACCACACGAAAAGTGCGTATAACAATGCAATGAGCATCGACGCCGGTTATGCGATACCGTGATACAGCATCGGAGGAGGATCGAGAATAGCAGATCTTCGACAAGACGGTATCGAGAGCGATTGAGTTCGGAGAGTGGTCGGAGCAGGTCCAGGTCTAAGCACGGGGTAGCGGGTGACCATGAACACAGGCATAGGCGACGGCATCACCGTTCCAGGTCTCCCGTAGATGAACGTCGACAAATTGTCAAAAGACCGTCGTCCAGGAGGCGAGAGGAATCGACCACATTACCGCCGAGGTGGAGCAGATCGTCGAACAGCGCACCTCGATTCGGTGCGGCTGTAATCGCCGGAATTGATAAGCTGATAGAAAAACGGGGACCAACTGTAAGTAACATTTCAATTTCTAATAACATTGTCCAGGAATTTGATAGAAGAACAATGAACAGGATTAATTGTGAAATTTCATGAATATCAAAAGAATTAAAAAAATTAAGTTTAAAAAAAAAAAAAAAATTATGTATATTGAAATATTGTCACTTGTTTAAATATTTACAAAATTTTATACAAGAAAGCATGAAATTTTTTAACTGATAGTGAGTTCAATTAAATAAATTTTTAGAAATATTAACAATGAAATGTTATTAAAATTAGATTAAATAACCCTAATCTTCGCTAACTAGCTAAATTATCTACTAAAGTTTTAAATATAAAAAGAAAACAACAAAATATCTCAATATTTACAAAAGTTTTTAAATTTTTAACTCACTGACGTCCTAAAACTCTTTCCCTTGATTCCTTGAATTTATTGAATTTCTCTGGCCTTGGTAGAGAATGATTACACATTCACCTGATGTTTGTTGTTAATGAATCAGCCAGTTAAGCTCAAGACATAGATGCACACACTTTAATTTACTCAATTAGTTCACTTGGTTATGTTTAAATAAAATAACTTTCACTTAACTTATTTCCAAGCAAAGTCATTCTTTGACTAACAATATTTAAATGTTTAATCGAGGTAAGTTTTTCTTTCTTATGAAACACTATTATTATTTCATAATTATTCCAGATTTATTTTTAATAGAAGTAATTTATATTATTATTTTAGATTGATTCTTTGAAGTATAAAATGTCTTTTAATTTTATTTTCCAATTATTATTCAATTAGAATAATTCGAAGATTAATTATTATTATTGTCGGTTAAAACATAACCTTTAATAATATTGGCTTCAGTGATTGTACTGGTAAGTATCGACGTTCAATTATTTCACTTTTAAATTAATATTCATTTTTCAATGATAACTGATATTTTAATTAATTTGGAGCACAATACGTCTTATCTAGACGACACCAAAACACCTACTGTTTTAAGGAAATATCCTTGGATACCACCTAAAATTCAATTGTTTCTCATGGATACAAAACAAAATTTCAAAGACTACCTGGATCCAAATGTCGAAATTAAATACAAAATTTTTAATAATTTCCAAAATTTTAACCAAACTAGGAACTGCTCACATGAAAAGAAAGCTCTTTTTAAAATAAAAATTAACTATGAATTACTATTTTCCTTGAAATTATTTCCTTGTTTTGAAAATTTTAATTGAAAATTCTAATGCCAAAACTCTTTAAATTTAGTTTTTTTTTTAAATTTTGCTTAATTTCAACACTTTAACATTTTAAATCCCCTTACTACAATAAAATGCAACTATTTACATGTATTACACATATTACCTAATTTTTTCTCTTAACAGAAATTACAAAAATATAAATGACCCAAATTGTTGATACAAATTTGAATCAAATTTCAATATAATTTAAATTTTTTGAACTTATTATCATGATTAAATTGAATAATAATGTTTAAAAAGCAATTCCTGAACTAATTTAGCAAATTCAAACTCTTTTACAGAGGAATTCCATATATCGGAAGACTAAAGTATAGAACTTCTCGACAAGACCAGAAAACATTCCCTACAATGAATATAAAACATCCAACCTTGATGTCAGATGATAAATTTTGAAGTAAACATATCCTTTTTCACAACCATAACATAAAATCTTCAAATTATACAAATTTAGAAAAGTGAGTAGTAATCGTAAAGTGGTACGTAAAAACTTCAAGCATCAAGAGAAATTAATCTTTCTAAGACATAAAATTAGTTTGAATTCAATAATAAACAATTAATACGGAATAGTATGTTGATTACTAGTAATTTAAATAAGTTCAATCTCAAAATTTAAGAAAATTCTGCAAATTTTAGTAAAAATGTGTGTTATAAAAGTTTGTATGTGTTTAAGTATGTTTTAAAGTATCCGTTTTTGACTATTTCTTTTATTAAGAAAAGTGATCATGACAATATGTTTAAAATTTTTTTGTTGCAAAAATGTAGTATATTAAAATTAAATAAAAAATTAAGACTATAAACAATTACCAAAAAACAATATTAAAAAATAAAAAAAGGGTATTTTAGCGATTATTTATGATACAGGTATACTTCCTTTAGATAATCCATGAAGAGGGATCATAACAGATCAATATTGTGTATTTGTCAGCAGTTTAGTAACAAATTAATCGTTGCTTACCTACTTGTCCGATTTGAATCAAATTTTGGGCAGACAGGATCGTTCATAGTGGAGCGTAAAAGGTCGCTGTTATGCTAGCGTGTTAGACACCAGATAGCATCAGGATTGAATAGTTCCATTCTTCCAGCGACAAGTAAGCAATGAACATCGAAAAATTAATTGAAAGTGTACGAGTATGCACGCCATTATGGGATCAGTCGCACCCTGATAATCAAAATAGATATGTGCTAAAGAAACTATGGACCACAGTAGCGACGGATATGAATTTAGATTGTAAGTTAACAGGGCTGTTCTTTAATCTATCGTCAATTCTTTTGCGATCAGTGTAGAATACAACCACATGCAACATAATAGGTTATGAAGGTTAAAAATGATATTTCCCTTTATAACAGGTACCACAGTACAAAAGAAATTGAAATATCTTAGAGATTACTTTAGAAACGAATACGCGAAAGTGTATGAATATCACTCAGGAAAAGAAGGTGGTTGTTTTCCTAAATCATCGTGGCAACATTTCAAAAACTGTTGAAATAAGATACTAACAACCCTATATCAGTCGAAAGTATATTCAATTCTACATCATATGACGTAAAAAAAAAAATATAGGGCTCCAATAAAAAAAAAAAATAAGTTACACTTCTTTGAATTTTTGAAAATTGGTTTCGATAAATTTCATAGTATTTAGAAAGTACATGTGTGCCTAATAAATGCGAATAATATTTTATTTCCTTCTGAATCAAAGCGTGAAAACCGCGTCCCTCTAACTGTTTTCTTTACCGAGATATTCAAAGTGGTGTCAAACGCTGCAAACGTCAATTTTTTTAAGCAATGTGAAATAACTCCAAAACGGTGCAACCTGGGTCCCATGTATCATTCATGAATTGACAATAATTTTTTTATATGTAATTCAAAAGGCAATGTTATATGGGGGTTCTATTTAAAATAACGAAGTTAGGGTACATTTCCGGTATAACCGGAAGTTCGCCATTTTTGAAAATATTTTTACGCCATTCTGCGCTCAGTTTTGGACAATTTTTATTCGAGATATTTCTCTTTATTTTGGAAGGCACGTAAGTTACAGTAACTCACCCTATATATCATTTCGGATATAAATCTTTTAATTGTTTTCTTTTTCTTTAATTTTGGAATTATTCGAATCGAATTCGGGATCATATTTTAGTTTATGTTTGCTTATTACACTGTAATATTTCGAATCTCTGATATGTGTATAGGTATTTATTTGTTTATGATTAACATTAATGAAGGATAAATGTGAAAATTAACGAAATTTAAACTTCAATCTAATTAACTCTTCGAATAATAAATATCACCGAGGGCAACCAAAGTTAATATGACGTATACATAAAAAAAAGTCGCTGAGCAATCACGAGGTTTCGCTATAGTATTCATATCAATTACTCCCCCGTTTGAGTGAAACATATTTCTCAGTGAACGGAAACGCGACGTAGTTGGTAGTGATGGTTCTTCACCAATTCGTCTTTCGAAAATCTATCCATAAAAAAATTCCTCCATCCGAGTTTCTCCATGAACAGTTTGGTGGTGGGGGATATAGTGCTCTTGTCATTTCCTTCTACTTTTGACTCTAGAAAGATTTACATCCAAAAAGTGAGATTGTTCTTCTAATTTCTTTTTTCACGATAAATATGTGGAAGTGGAAACAGCCTGCTCTTAACTCTGGTGCCGTGCTTTATGTCTTCGTACCATGACGCGAGTTGAGACTTCGACTTCGATTATTGGGGGTTGGGTAGGTGTTTTGAATGTTTTTTTGGTAATAGACTTATTGTTGCCGGTGAAGATTTTTGTTTGTTTCTGAATTGTTATTGAAGTTGTTGTAAACGAAAAAAAAAAGGCACGGACAACTTAAATGAAATCTACACACCTATTATTTTATCATATTTATAAATCAAGTTATGGACTGCCATGTATTGACTAATACATTTAAAGTCAATGTTTAATTTATTGTTGTTAGTTGTTTGCCCAATGATGACCGAATTAGACGGTCGAGCATCGCATAAATAAAGTAATTTTCAACAATTGTTGGTTATTGGCGAATTTAGCTTCTATTAATAATAAATTATAATCTTTTGTTTCACTCACATAAAACGTCAAATTAGTAGAAAGTGTTCCTTTTGTGGGAACCTAGGTCCCACAAATGTAATTTTCTGCCAATTTTCGTAAATAACTGTGTATAATTATAATTCGCCTTGTATATATATTATGTGTAAATTTTGTGTATATTTTGTATAAAATGATTAATGCTCGTATTCATAAACCGGACTTGAGACCGAATCGATGCTTAAGTCCGAGTCGGAGTAAATTTGCGTTTCATAAACCGACCTCAAGCTCAGCTTCTGTTGGCCAGCCAATCACAGCACGAGAATCGTGAGACGATCTCAAGGCAACGATTTTGTAGACTTGAGCAAGACCCAAGATCGTGTTTGACGGCGCACGCATTAATATAACCTACAAAAGTTGTGAAAAATATAAAGGTTGTTTGACATTTGGGAGACAATTTGTGGTGTTTGTGTTTTCAAAAGTGGTTGACGAGTTAAACAATTTTTTAGAATAGGTACATCGATGTAGTTCAAGAACAAATGGAAGAACGTGTGCCAAGAAGATACATCCGAGATGCTGAGAACCGGCTTGAATTTTTAACGACCGCGAATTTCGTGATAGATATCGTATGTAGTCTACAAGAATCACTTAGCTCAAAAATAATAAAGTAATATCGAAAACAAGAAAAATCAGCGCTTTATAAAATAAAAGCACAATAATCCTTCACTCTTTGTCTACATAATGTAACACAACGAAGAAGCTGTATGTTGAGCCAGGTCACAATAATTCCAACCACTTTCCAAGCCTCTTTTTTATCGGATAATAAGGTACCATCTGTCCTTTTATTTTCTATTACGGAATTGTCTCTGATAAGCTGCGCTAGGAGGATTTTTTTAATATTTTACTTTCACAAAAATTAATATTACAGTATAAACTCGCGGCAAATCACTTCTTCACTGTCAACGGAAGGGACGCTAACTCCAACCACTTCAAAGTAACCTCTTATTATGCTTCTAATTGGTCCAAGAAAACTTGCAAACACAAGTCACTAAAATCCCCCGTTTTTCGAGCTTGAGCTCAAGCTCAGCCGAGAATTGCCGAAGTTCGGTATATGAAGCAGACAACAATCTCATGCTCAAGTCCGTGCTTGACCAAGGCCGTCTTGAGCACGAGCTTGAGGCCGGTTTATGAAAACCAGCATTACACCCTTGAGCATGCCTTTTCTACAAACTTGTTGTCTGCTGTCTTACTTATTCTACTTCTCAGAAATAGCTTTCTTTTTTTTTCATTCAAAAACCTGTTCCTGTGCATTTCCGATCGCCTTCAACGGTCAAGACAAGAAAAAATACCTCTATTTTCGCTTTAAAACTACCCTTAACAAATTCCTAAGAAATAACTTTAACGGTCGCAAGTACTGACTTTCTCCTTCTTGAATTTACACTTCTTCACCGACCTTTCGACCTGCCACTTGTATTTACCGTTCTTTATAAAATTCAGTTTTCACTTTTAATTTATATTTCTTATTACCTTACTAACCGGAGTTTTATTAAATTAGTTAAAATAGCCGTCAGCATGTTATTAAATCACCCGAACACCACAAATTGGTGACCCCGACGTGATCAAAAACCGCGAGTGTTCGAGTAGTGATTGCCGAAAGCCGCTTATCCCGCGTGATACTTGCAGGACATTTTACGCGTCGTGCACCCAGACTTGTATATAGTTATAGTTTAGTGACTTTCTGTAGTGTAAAGAGCAAACAGTAGTAACACAAGTACCTTTTTTTTGTGTCCAAAAATGAGTGAGAACGAAGAAGCCAGGTCGGTCGATCGAGTTGCAGTAAAAGTCCCACCGTTCATGCCCGAAGACCCAGAATTATGGTTTATCATGATGGAAGGCAGCTTCGAAGGTGCCGGGATCACCAGGGACAGCACCAAGTACAGCCACACACTTGGCGCCCTGGACCGTAAGTACGCGGTGGAAGTGCGCGACGTGTTAGTGAAACCAAAAAAAGAACGAACATACGAACTCCTGAAGTCCGAACTAATTAAGAGAATGGGCACCTCAAAGGAACAGAAAACGAGGCTTTTACTTGAAAATGAGCCGATGGGCGACAGAAAACCTGCCCAATATCTTCGCCACCTGCGAAACCAGGCAGCTGACGATTTTCTGGAGGATGTCCACCGAACACTCTGGCTCGGTCGATTGCCAAGACATATTCAGGCACCGCTTGCGGCCCATAGGGATCTGTCTCTCAGCAAAATAGCTGTTATCAGACTCGATAGCGGATGCCTACGGACCGTTGAGTAACATATCGGAAGCGTCGTGCAGCAAGTGTGTCGTAGTCGTTAGATACGAAGGTGGAAAACCTAGAGAAAACAATAGTCGAATTGATGCGGAAAATCGCGAGTTTCGAGGTAAACCAAGTGTCGCAACCCTTCAGCCATGGTCGTCCTCGTTCCCGATCGCGTTCGCGTGCGCGCTCGCGTTCGCGAAGTACAACCGGAACAGCGGCGTGTGCTGGTATCATGCCCAGTTTGGCACGAAAGCGAGAAAGTGTGAAAAACCGTGCCAATTCTTTTCGGATTCGCCGGGAAACGACCAGACCACTCGTTGATGACGGCAGACGATACCGGCCCTACATCATCCCGTCGTCTTTTCATCACCGAGAGAACAAACAATATCAAGCTTCTCGTGGATACCGGTGCCGATTTGTGCGTGTTTCCATATTCGCTTGTGCCTCAACCGCGTCCAAAGTCCGCATATGAACTTGCCGCGGCGAATGGCACTACCATTTTCACATATGGCACAACTACACTGGTACTCAACCTTGGACGGCGGCGGAATTTCACTTGGAGGTTTGTGGTAGCCGATGTTACAAACCCAATCATCGGTGCCGATTTTTTGGCACATATTGGGCTCCTGGGCTCCTGGTGGATATCAAACACCAAAAACTACTGGATCTCTCCACGCATCTCACTTCCCATGGTGAAGTGGCTGTGGGAGAACTCTGTAGTGTTAAAACGGTTTCTGGATCATCACTGTTTCATAGCATCCTACAAAGGTTTCCAGAAATCACACGTCCTGAGGGAGCTCCAACGTCGGCGAACCACGCCACCCAACATCACATAATCATCACCCCAGGCCTTCCAAGTTCGCAAAGGCCACGAAGACTCGCTCCGGATCGCCTCAAGGCGACGAAAAAAATAATTCGAAGCGCTGCTGCAGTTGGGCATCGCCCGACCTTCTCAAACTCCCTGCGGCGATTACCGCGTTCTCAATGCCAGGACCCGTCCCGACAAGTATCCAGTCCGCCACATTTCGCACAGCATCTGGAAGGGAAAACCATCTTTTCCACCCTAGATCTGGTGCGTGCATTTAACCAAATCCTAGTGGCGGAGGAAGATATACCCAAAACGGCCATAACAACACCATTTGGCCTTTTTGAATTCCCCTATATGACCTTTGGCCTACGTAATGCAGCCCAAACATTCCAGAGGTTTATGGACGAGGTACTTCAAGGTCTTGACTTCTGCTACGCATACATCGACGACATTTTGGTAGCGTCAGCGTCACCAGAAGAGCACAGTCATCATCTCGAGACCATTTTCTACCTACTGAAGAAGTACGGTGTCGTCATTAACCCTTTGAAATGAGTTTTAGGTCAAAGGGAAGTAAAATTTCTTGGTTACCTGGTTTCTGGTTCTCGCCTCAAGGCGACGAAAAAAATAATTCGAAGCGCTGCTGCAGTTGGGCATCGCCCGACCTTCTCAAACTCCCTGCGGCGATTACCGCGTTCTCAATGCCAGGACCCGTCCCGACAAGTATCCAGTCCGCCACATTTCGCACAGCATCTGGAAGGGAAAACCATCTTTTCCACCCTAGATCTGGTGCGTGCATTTAACCAAATCCTAGTGGCGGAGGAAGATATACCCAAAACGGCCATAACAACACCATTTGGCCTTTTTGAATTCCCCTATATGACCTTTGGCCTACGTAATGCAGCCCAAACATTCCAGAGGTTTATGGACGAGGTACTTCAAGGTCTTGACTTCTGCTACGCATACATCGACGACATTTTGGTAGCGTCAGCGTCACCAGAAGAGCACAGTCATCATCTCGAGACCATTTTCTACCTACTGAAGAAGTACGGTGTCGTCATTAACCCTTTGAAATGAGTTTTAGGTCAAAGGGAAGTAAAATTTCTTGGTTACCTGGTTTCTGGTTCTGGCACTCGTCCGCTGCCCGAAAAAGTAGAAATCATCCGATCGTACCCTCGTTCCCACACCGTGAAGAAGCTGCGGCAGTTCTTGGGGATGCTGAATTTTTTTCAGGAGATTCCTTCCTAAAGCTGCCGAAATCCAAGCTCCTCTGAACGACCTTCTTCAGGGAAATGCAAAGGGGAAAATGCCCGTTAACTGGACTCCAGAAGCTATCCAAGCTTTCGAAGCAAGCAAAGAGAGTTTGGCACAAGCGACTTTGCTTGCCCACCAACGATCAGATGTACCTCTTGCCATCTTCACGGATGCGTCCGACTTTGCCAGCAGCACTCAAACAGCTGGTGGACAATAACTGGCAACCCTTTGATTTCTTTGCCAAGAAATTAAGTCCAACAGAAGCCAAGTATGCTGCATACGATCGAGAACTGCTGGCTATTTACCAAGCTGTGAAACACTTCAGACATATGGTTGAAGGTCGGTCATTTACGATCTTCACTGATCACAAACCAATCACATACGCCTTTCTGAAGAAAAGTCAGCAATGCTCTCCTCGCCAGTTCCGCTACTTGGATTTCATCAGCCAGTTTACAACGGATATTCGCCACATCTCGGGAGAAGACAACGTTGTAGCAGACGCGTTGTCACGGATCGAAGAGACCGCAGCTCCTATCCTTGATTACAACGCCTTGGCAACATCACAACAAGAAGACGAAGAGCTTCGGCAATACCTGAACAAGCCTTCACGGTTGCAACTGAAGCTAGTAAATTTACTAAACACTCCAACTGCCATCTTTTGCGATTTATCAACTAAAACCGCCAGACCATTTCTTACAAAGGACTTTCGTAAAACAGCGTTCGATATCCTACATCGATTGTCCCACCCAGGTGCCAATGCCACGGTCAAACTTGTGACCCAACGATTTGTCTGGCCCTTCATCAAAACTAATTGCAGAAAATGGTCTCGTAGTTGCTTAGAATGCCAACGTTCTAAGATATCCCGCCATGTGTCAGCTCCCATAGGCAATTTCAAGACTCCTTCATCTTGATTTGAACACGTCCATGTGGATATCGTTATTATGCCATCGTCTGAAGGAATGCGATACTGTCTTACTATGGTAGACCGCCTTTCCCGCTGACCAGAAGTCACACCAATGGAAAATCAAAAGGCACCCACGGTGGCGCGAGCCTTCTATGAGACATGGGTTTCTAGATTTGGCGTCCCTAAACGCATTACAACCGACCAAGGTAGGCAGTTTGAATCGCACCTTTTCAAACATCTTAATCGCTTGTTAGGTACGACGCACCTGCGAACAACTGCCTATCATCCGTCATCAAATGGGATGGTAGAAAGGTTTCATCGGCAGCTGAAATCTTCGCTAATGTGCCATCAGCACAGCCGATGGACCGAAATACTCCCGACAGTCCTGATGGGAGTTCGCTCAGCCTGGAAGAACGACCTGCAAGCTACAGTCGCGGAGATGATATATGGACAGCCGCTCCGCCTTCCAGGAGAGTTCTTTGACCCCACAACGGACGACAACCAAACTCTGCCGGAGTACGTAAAAGAACTACGGAACCACCAAAGAAGTTTGGCACCGACGAACAACCCACGAAACGGTAAAAAGAAAATTTTTGTCTTCAAGGACCTCAGCACAACAGACCAAGTATTTAATCGACATGACGGCCCCATGCAGATGCTTCAGCAACCCTACGACGGACCCTACAGTGTAGTGCGTCGTTCGGATAAAACATTTACGGTGAACATTAACGGGCGCGAAGTGACAGTGTCCGTAAACCCGCGTACGTTATGACAAGTCCTAGTGATAACGGCTCACAGATACCTGACCAAACTAAACATCGGAGTCAAAGAACTAGGTCAGGTCGGAAAGTTAATTTTCCCGACAGATTACAAGTCGGTTTTACATAACAAAACACTAGCAGGGGGGTACTGTGGGAACCTATGTCCCACAAATGTATTTTTCTGCCAATTTTCGTCAATAACTGTGTATAATAATAATTCGCCCTGTATATATATTATGTGTAAATTGTGTGTATATTTTGTATAAAATGATTAACACCCTTGAGCATGTCTTTTCTACAAACTTGTTGTCTGCTGTCTTACTTATTCTACTTCTTAGAAATAGCATTCTTTTTCTTCATTCAAAAACCTGTTCCTGTGCATTTCCGGTCGCCTGCAACGGTCAAGACCATTGCTCGATCTCTCATAAAAACTACCTCCATTTTCGCTTTAAAACTACCCTTAACAAATTCCTAAGAAATAACTTTAACGGTCGCATGTACTGACTTTCTCGTTCTTGAATTTACACTTCTTCACCGACCATTCGACCTGACACTTGTATTTACCGTTCTTTATAAAATTCACAGTTTTCACTTTTAATTCATATTTCTATTTCCTTACTAACCGGAGTTTTATTAAATTAGTTAAAATAGCCGTCAGCATTTTATTAAATCACCCAAATACCACACTTTCAATAAAAACATCAAATATCTAGTTTTCCACAGTAATTATTAATTTCATTCATAATCTCAAAATTCCATAATTTCCCTCCATATATTAGTCCAATATTAAATCTTCTTATTACATTCTCCATTAAAAGATTTATAAGCCTTGAAGATTAATTATTCTTGTTAATACATTTGTATTTAAATCGATGATTTTATTATAGTAATTATTTATATTGTTTTCATTTTCTTTAAATCACTAAATTAAATTTTCATTTTAATATACTCATTTTTTTTTAACTTATTAATATCTTTTTTTTAGTCGTTTTCCGTCTACATGGATCAATTTCAAATAAAATTTAATTTTGTTTGAAATATTTGATTTCCTTAGCAAATCGTGTTCTACAGAAATAAAACACGAGTAGTGTATTCCACTTTGCGCAGTTTTAATTTTTGAATTTAAAATTAAAACATCTACAAGTGGCAGAAATGCTATAGCCCACTTCATATATCAATTTATTAATACTCCTAATTATAAATAAGATTCAGAATAGCCTCTTGAATGTAAAATCATAGCATCAATAATGAATAACACTTTCTATTGCAAAAAAGGCTGTTGAAGCGTCTATATCTACGTAACTGAAGGTCAAAATCCCTTTCATTAGTTAGATGCATCTTATTACTATGGGCAAAGTTTACTGCAGCACGAACGAGCCGCATAAAATTAACGCGAAGTAGGTACTGCATTTCCGCAGGAACCACTTCCGTTCCACCGTGGCCGTAGTGAATAACCCACTTCATTGTCAGCAGTATCGACCAGGCACGGAATACCAAACTAACACGTTTTGCCTATTCAACTAGACATTAATTGACAAAACATCTCTGGGTTGCAGAAAAGCGTTGTACTGTTTTATACAACAACTGCCTTCGCGATAACGTTTGAACGATTTCTGTTTCGCATATGTATGCCTTTAATAGTACATTTAAGATTCTGTATTTTTAATAATCCTCAGGCGAGAAGCTTTCTGAAATGTATAATTACTATTAGATTAGAGGAAACTCCCTGTAGATACAATTATTTTTAACAATACAACAAATTCCTTTCTTAATTTATATTTTGAGGGGAGTTCCGATGAATTTTCCCTAATTTCATCCTGTAAATATTTCAATATTGTTTATTGACAGCGATGGTGATATGTATTTTCTTCCTCATTGCATGTTTCATTAACCTACAACAATATTTCACTTTTCGCCAAAAATGCGTTTTTTTACTGTTTCCATTTACCAACTACTTTCAAATCACACAATAAGTCGGGATGAAATTTTACAAAACCCTACTTTATTTTAATCTTAATCGAATTTATTGACGAAATTTCGCGCGTCTTTTACATGTTTTTGGCAATCATTAGAACATTATTTTGTAGGGTGGTAGAAAAGTACCCAAACAGCAAAATAACTCGTCAGGAGTGGGTTTTTTGAAAAAAAAAAGGCAAATATAAAGTTGTAAGAATCTTCTGTGGCTTTTTAGTGGACAAATCTACTTCGACCTAAATCATGACTTGAAGATAATTTAAAGGTCAACTTGAAAATTTATATAGAAGTGCAAATTTAGGACACCGGACAATGGAAATAGCGGAAAATTTTACATTCAGGTAGCCTTAAGATTAAGAATAGCAGCACTGGGACCCCTAAGATCATATACAGATTAAAATGGTACCTTCGACTTGATCATGATCTTGAACGTCATATTGAAAATCTTAAATAGAAGTGCTGTTTTCACACCAGAAATAGAAAGTGCGAAAAATGTTTTATTCAGATATAAACTTGAGTTGTTAACACTCTGAACGTTGAATCAAGCCCAAATTACGAAAAACACAAAAATCCTCTAAATACCCTATTTTCAGACATGGTTAGGCAAAAGCCATAATATTTTCCCTGATAATCTAACGAAACAGCCAAAATTTACTTTGATCTAACCTTCAAGGGTTAAAGTGTCAACAGGCCAAGTTTATGTCTAAATTTAAAATTTTCCGCCCTTTCTATTTCTGGTGTCAATACTGTACTTTTATTAAGATATTCAAAATGACCACCAAGATCATTGTCAGGGTCGAAGTCAATACCACCATTAAATATGAGAAGAAAAATCTTCTTAAAAAACTCGATATTAGTGCGTTTCTATGCTTTCTCCTACTTTGATCTGTATTTGACCTTTAGAGTCCCACTGTTGCTACTCTCAAGGGTATCTGAATGTAAAAATTTCCGCTCTCTCCATTTCTAATGTCTAAATTCATCTCCCTTTTAAAACTTTAAAGTTGACCTTAAAATGACCATCAAGGTCATTGTGAAGGTTAAAGTCGATGTGTCCATTAAGTGGCCAAAGAAAAAAACCTCCAACTTTTGTATTTACAATTTTTTTCAAAAAACCTACTCCTGACGAGCTATTCCACTTTTCCAATACTTTTCTACCACCCTGTATATGATGATGGGGTTATCAATTAGCTCAATACTAATAAACTGTCTAAGGTGCAAATATTGTGAAACATTGTAACTATAAAAACAACAAAATATTTATGTTTGGTGAACATAAATATTTTGTTGTTTTTATAGCTCAATACTCTTATGTGTTAAACAATACTGTACGATATAGATATAAATATTACAATAGTAGTTACATTTATTGAAAGACAAATATGTACATAAACCCCGTAAAATTGAAATTGTCCTGTAAGCTTGCAAATCATTGGTAATTGTCATCCTCATAAATAAAAGTCCGTATTTCTATATTTCGTTAAACATGCCCTTAGGAAATCTCCCTTCTTTCACGATTTTCAAATATTCCTTCACAAAGACGTAGTAACAAAAATATATATAAGTAGTTAGAACCACAGAAACAAAAAATACAATTACCTGAAAATACAATTATACAATTACATCTTTACTTATTAATACTAGGTAATACAAAATAGGTATACCTACATATGTATATGGCATGATGTTATTATAGGTAACATATAGACAATGAGCAATTAATTTTAGAAGGTGTGTATGTAGACCTTTATACATTTTAGTCCTTTAGAGTTCAATTTGATAACTCAATAAAGAACGAAATAACAAGAACACAACAACGAATTTATTTACAACTTAGCAACAGTATAATTTATTATTAATTGAAATATTTACATGCTGCCGCTGCTCCACCCGAAGGTACTACAGCGGCGGTCTTCGCTAATATTAATATGTACAGTTATATATTTAATATGTATAAAAACTATATTCATTAACCTAACTTAGAGAATAATTAATCTAATTAACTCAGTTACAATTATAATCCCTACGTTTTCTCCTTCGGCCTACCATTCACGGGGGTAAAAAAAAACTCCGAAACTTTCGAAAGCGACTTTATTTGGCAATAAATGGTACATTAAAAAAAATTTAAGAGTTAAGGTAGGAGCGAAGGAGGGCCTGATAGAATTATATTCACAGTGAGTTTGCATGTTTCGGATTGAATGCGAGGAACTTTCCGCTTTGCTGACGCGCAAGTGAAATCACACAATGAAAGTAAAAGGGAAAATTAGGAAAATCGGGTAAGTACGATAGTTCCGCGCATGCGCACCGAAAGCGTTGTTTTCAAAAATATTTACAGAACTTACAAATATCGCGATTAACGACTTACTGGGAGATATATACATGTGGTCCAACATTTGTTGCGTGGAGTAGGGGAAAACCCAGAAAAACCCAACCAGACCACTTAACTATAATTAAAGAATGGGATGCTTTGGCTAGAACATCAGAAATGAATTTCCCAAGGAATTATAGTTTGAATCGTAGTAAATTTGTGAGAGGGTGTTATCATTTCATGTATTCCCGCCGAAGCATCATAAGAAAAGATAAACCTAAAAGAAAATATATACACGGTTGCAGAACCTAGGTTCGCAGTCAAGAAATATATACATATATACAAAACCCCGAATAATAATACGACGAAATTTTGAATTTAAAAATGACCGGATACTAGCAATCTCGTCGGTAGCTGAATACGCGTTTGCAAGCACCGCAAAAAATAAAAATAATAACGATCGTTTCGGAGATTCTTTTTAACACGCCTGAAGCTTGTTGTTGGAGGCTCGGGTCATACCGTCAAAGACAGCATCGAACCCTTACAACTTAGCAACAGAAAACAATAGGCGATAGCGCGAGGAAATTAGGGTAGTCAAACCAGGAGGTAGGAAAGCGTGATTAGAACTGAAGAGTTTTAGACAGAAGGAATTTTAGGAAATCTATGAAGGAGGAGCTAACAGATGATCGAAGAAAGTAGGGTACCAATAGGGTGGTAACAAGGTTGGGAATTACTCACCATGAGAAATGCTAAGAATTTGAATCTAGTCCCCAAACCACCGAAGAAAGCCGTCATAAACAGGCAATTAAGAAGAACTGAAAGGTATAGAGGTCATACTGTTAGTTCGTGAAAGATGAAATGTTACAGGGATTATAGGAGAGTACGAGTAATAAAGATAATTGTATCGAAAGACAGAACACAAAAGAAATTGAATGGAATATTGAAAGAAATATTTACAGAGAGAATAATAGGAAGGTACAGATACAAAAGAATTCAAGTGGAAATATTTACATAGATACAGACACAAAGAAATATATACAAAAGAATCGCAGTATAAGAAATATTTATAAAAGGGTGCAATAATGTTTAGCACGATATAATATATCCGTAAGGTATGTGGCGTTATCCGCCACAACATCATAAGCAACTTTTAATCACCCCTTTGGCCAGGCGCGGATTCAGAAAAAATATAGCATCGGGTCACGGACAAACTAATTTCTTTTTACTAAAAATTAGATAATAAAATTAACAAACGTTAAAATTTATAGAAACTATTCAAATGCGAATAATTTTCTTTATTTTAAATCACAAACTATCACCGCCTGTTTTTTGACTTTGCAACAACATCAATCAATCAATCTCAATATCTTGATGAATTCTCAAGAGGGGGCTCATGATCCCCATGACCCCTCTGAATTCACGCCAGCCTTCGGTAAACCTCATTACCAATGCCAATCCTAAGTCTGGAAAAAGTGAGAAGGGAAATAAAAATTAAATTACAAATTTGTTTATTCAATATTTTTTTCACCAATCATCACGTCTATGAACTTTTACAAATTTTTAGCTAAAATGAAGGTGCTATTTTATAGCTCCACCATGATGCGACAGGGTTTCTTGTTCTCTTGTTCTAACCTTAACATTACCCCTAGGCCTTTGAATTATTGGGCGCATTAGTTATGTACCTCATAACAATTCTATCATTTATTAATTTTTGAATAGATTCTGCTTAAAACTGCGGACTTGGCAATTTTAGTGAGAACGTAATGTTTCCACACCATACGTTCGCATGGGATAAAAGCTTATAAACATATGTAACGAATAATGTTAAGTCGATTAACAGCTTTGACCCATTGTCGTGCACATAGTGTTTATATTACTATCTCCAGGTCAAGCTTTTATCCATCAGTCGACCTAGTATATTTAAACTTTGACTACAAATCAATAAATATTTAAAACAACCAAAATTATTCTTTTACTTAAAAGTAAGTGTTCAAAAATAAAGTAAGTAAAAAGAACAAATGAGCCGAGGTCTACGCAACAATCATCAGGAACAACCCCGCAAATAAGCCGAGGTCTCCACAAAAATCATCAGGAACAACCCCGCAAACAAGCCGAGGTATCCACAACTATCATCCCAACAACAAAAATCACCAATCAACGCACTCAAAAACAAAGTGAGTAAATTTAAGATACCTTCATTGTAACTTTTGTAAACAATTAGAACCAAGAATAGGGTTTGCGTCAGCCGATGTAACGTAATGTAATGCAACGTAGATTACATAATTTAAGTAATAAAGAAGAGGAAGAGCTAAGTGATTTGAACGAGTCTTTTGCAAGTTTAAATATTTCGGTCCCCGAATTTTTAGATTTACCTAATAATCGAACCGGAGGACGAATTTAGAGGTTTTGCTAGGGAAGAATCGTTAGGAATAATTGTGAATGACTAGCAACCGAACACTGATTGCCGCAGCTCAAAATTACGGCGAAATTCTGCGTAAATTCGAGGGTAAGTCCGACACGGTGGAAACTTTTATTTTAAGGGTAGAGAATTTTTACCAAAGATACGGAAATACGGATGACACGTTGAATAACTACGGGTTATATCTCATAACTTCTAAATTAGTAGGTGAGGTTAGTGACCTAATTAAAATTGTAAATCCGATATCACGTCGTGGCCAGCTCTGAAGGAGGTTTTAAGAAATACGTTGACCATGTAGATAGTGTTGATAATGACGCTTTCTTCAGACTTTAAATGATAATAAAAAATATGAGAGTACTATTTATTGTAATGAAACTTTAAATGCAAACTACAACCATTTCACATGCTATTAGAACCTGAACTAACTTTATTCTTAAATCTATGGCTACACGTGCTTATTATCCTGAGACTAATACGGTGATTTTTGAACAAAGAATACTATAAAAATTCGGATTATATTTCAGACATAACATTGCCACATTAAATTGAAACGGATACATTAATTTAGTTTATCGTTGTATGCTTTATATAAGCCAGTACCCCTCCTCAACGATAAACATTTTTTTAAATCAATCACTCCACTTTTTAATGCTAAATATTTTAATTTAATTCTTGATAACGGATTCGTCAACATGTCCTTCTTGAATGGATAACTCATTTCCGATTTCAGATCGGTATCGTGAAGAATAAATTCCTTTTAATTTAATTCGAAACCTTCGGGTTGTTGCATATAGACTTCTTCTTGTGGTCTCGATTTAGGAAAGCGGTCTTCGCATCGAAATGCTTAACAAACATCTTCCTTCTTCCAGCTACCGCTAATAATGTTTTTAACGTTGTCTGACACACTACCGGTGCGAACACTTCATCATACTCTGTTAAGATTAGTACGAATAGATAACGTTTGTTTTACGTGAAATCCAAACGTTGATTAAGGCAATGTATACAACTTTTGAGACCTTAAAGTATTTAATTTCTTTCAGTGGACTTGAGATAACAAAGTTATTCCCTCAGGTTAATTCATGGTTGTTTCATTTTGTTATTTCAGTTGGTAGATATAATGTTTAAACCCCTAATGAATGCATGAATTGAGGGTAAAACAGCTATTGCGTAAAATAAAGATGTATCTATTAATCACATCTTCGAAGCTTCTTTTTTCGTGATGAAGTAAGTGTAATAGTATAAAAAAAAAAAACTCGAAATTAAAATTAAAAATATATTTTATTTAAATAGAGTAATTGGATACAAATAAATAAATACATTTTGTATTAAGACAACACCCCAGAATATAAAAGTACTAACAAAATTAATTAATAAATATTGTTTTATTGATTTAATGTCTAATTATAAATAAACAATTAAAAAAAAAGGTCTCGTAAGTTCCCTTCGCGCTCGGCAACTAAGTTTATTTTGCCGTCCTTTCCGCGCACTACAGCTCTGTCTTTCTCGCAGTGTGTACATGATCTGTGATCTTTGCCACTGACAGAAGATTCGTCCGTAACTTTATAACTTTATACTAACAACACATCATTGAGTTTCACGGACTCGCTTTGTTTACCGCCCGTTGTCACAACATTGGCCGTTCCTTGCGCGTCAATGTCAATTTGAATGTCACTAGCCAATAACAACTTCTCCTTCCTCGTACTCGTACTTTCTGGAAGGATTTTCTCGTCGTTACACACATGCGACGTGCAGCCACTATCCAAATACCAGCGTGTTACACAGGCATTGTCTTTTGCAACTAGCAACTGTTCTAGCGCTACACTCTGGAATGCAACTCCAGCCGTTTCGGTTCCCGAATCGAACTCTTTCTAGGGTACTCGGCAGCTTTATGACCCACACCATGACACTTAAAGCACTTAAATTTGAAACTTTTGTTTTCTCTCGCTTTATTATCTATCACTTGACGAAAACCTCCAGTTCTCTTTCCGCCTCGGCCATTATGAAATTTTTCCTTGCCCTTCTGTGCCCACATCGCTTCTGCTGCTTCGTCGCTCTGCTGTTGTTTTCTCGAGTCAAACTTTTCCAGAACCTTCTGTCGAATTATTTCTGGCTTTAGCACAGTATCTCGCGACTCCATCGAGCATTTTAATACATTGAAGTTTGGTGATAAGCTGTTAAGCAACATATACGATAGCAATTCTGGACTAATGGGAATGTCCATCGATTCCAACTGCGCTATGATGTCGAAGAACTCCATTAACTGCGTTCTGAGATTGTCACCTTCGTACATCTTAAACGTTGAGATTCGCTTTAGCAAGCTCGCCTTCTTTACTGGCCCTGTCGACGCAAATTCAGATTTTAATCTGCCCCATACCTGCGCCGATGTATTCAACCCTTTTACCAATCGCAAAAAACTTGCATCTATTGCAATTATAAGGTCTGCTTTTGCTTTGGCGTCTTCATCGTCCCACTTTTCTTGCGCTGTTCGTGACTGTTCTTTTTCCGTTCCTACTCTCTCTCTCCTGCCGCATTCAAGCTTCCAAGTACCGTTTTTCATAGCCACTGTGTTTATTTGCACAGACCAATTCTCATAGTGTCTTTGGTAAGCGGTTTTATATTAAATGTTGACGACGTCATTTTGGAATCTCTTCAAGCCTTCTCACTGTACTTTGTCCCGCGCTTTTCACTCGACTCTTCGAGAACTTTTCCTGCGCGTCTTCCTTTTTGCAATGCCTTTTCATTACGTAAATTTTCTTTTGCTTATCCGCCACGAGTCGGGGCCCATAACCTGTTAAGGTTAGTACGAATAGATAACCTTTGTTTTACGTGAGATCCAAACGTTTATTAAGGCAAAGTATACAACAAATCTTAGTGTTGAAGTTGACAGTGCAAAGCCTACAGCCTGACTATCTATAAACATAATTACAGTAGTCAATCTAAACAGTCACGCACACATAGATCCGCGAATACACAAAATGTAAACAACTAACGCATAGGCTCAACGTCTAATTCGGCTACATCTAACATAGTCGATGCTGTATTTTTAGAAAAAACCTCTCGCCACAAGTCGTGCTTTCTTTGTATTTGTTTATTGAACCGTCCGAAACGTTTTGGAAGAAGGAAGGACCAAATCAGCAGAATCGAATAACATATATCAAACTTTTTAGTACTAATTTAGTACTAATTTGTACCATTAAAAAAATTTATACAAAGAAAAAGTGGCGCTGCTAAGTTCATATGGAGTTAGCAGGACCATAAAAAAAAAAATAAAAAAAACCAAACAAGTACATAAATAGCAATAATAAAATTTGTACTAATTTGACTAGCTATTAGGAAGCAATATTTGCATTTATTCGTTTTAAAACACCCCTCAATGAATTTATGAACACTATAACCACCAAAAAAGTACCACTTTTTATCAGCAGAATCGAATTGCGTTTTCTGCAATGAATATGGGATAATTTGTACCGCAAAGATATGCAATGGCAGATTTTGTACCTTTTGCCTTTAATCGAAAACTACCCCGAAGGGACATTACATAAAAGCGTAAAGTACCATCTTTTATCAGCAGAATCAAACCGCGTTTTTTGCAATGAGTATGGGATAATTTGTAACGCAAAGATATGCAATGGCAGATTTTGTACCTTTTGCCTTTAATTGAAAACAACTCCGAAGGACATTACTGTATAGTACAGTGTCTGGTAAAAATTTAAAGTCAATCAGAGGATTTCCGTTCGATAGTATTAGGATGTCCAAGCTGTAAAGAATCATCAAAAAAACTTTTTTCCAATCTCCAAAAATCTTTTTATGTACCGTTATCTAGTGTAGAGTAGTCTCTGATAAAAAATTCATGTGGTTCTAATTTCTTGTGGGTCCTGGTTTTCGGATAGCCAGACAATTCGAATATATAGTGCATCCTTTAAGTTGGCGGTTTTCTTTATTCGATTGCAACAGTACATACATTTATAATATTAAATTGTCTCTTTTCTGAATAACAGGTAATTCAGTTGTTTCTGATATAGAACTATTTTCACTGAAAATAACAGATTCTAACATGCAACTTTTTTCGAAATTTTCGAAAATGTTTTATAATTTTACTATTGAATTTGATGTAATTACGAAGATGCAAATTAATACATCGCATTTTGAAATAACAATGGAATACAGATGACAAACGTCGGCTAGAAACAATAATAAAAAGCAAAATGAAGGCTACAATAATTTTATTTTTCATACTCTACGCTTACATAACAAAAGCGACCCCGTTATGTTATATATTTTCAATAAGAAAAAAACTGTCTTGCTTGATAAAAGATACCCAACTGATTCTTATTTAAAAAGTACTACTTTATGCAGTTATTTGATAAACAAACGTATGATATTCTTCACTGTACTCGTTTGATGTTGGCGCCTGCATTTTCAAAAATCATGCTAATTTTGGAAATTCTGAGTCAGATATGTGTAGTAATGGGGTTCTTGCATAAATTCTCAATAGTCCACCGGAAGAACCCAATAATCATGGATTAAGCTCTTGATAGCGCTGAAAGAATTCTATTAATTGTTCCGTTTCATTTTTTAATTGGATTCAAAACAGAAGAATTATTCGCAAGGTTGTGACTTTGGGGAAAAATATGCAAATATTGTTTCAAAAAGAATGAACTACTTACGAAAATAACAATTCGATTCTGCTGATAAAAAGTGGTACTTTTTTGGTGGTTATAGTGTTCATAAATTCATTGGGGGGTGTTTTCAAACGAATAAATGTAAATATTGCTTCCTAATAGCTAGTCAAATTAGTACAAATTCTATTATTGCTATTTATGTACTTGTTTGTTTTTTTTATTTATTTTTTTTATGGTCCTGCTAGTTCCATACGAAATTAGCGGCGCCACTATTTTCTTTATAATGGCACGTGGCACAAATTTTTTTTTAATAGTACAAATTAGTACTAAATTAGTACTAAAAAGTTTGACATATGGCATTCGATTCTGCTGATTTGGTCTTTTCAGCTTCCAAGACGTCGGTCCGATTTTCTTTTTAATCACTTACACAAATCTGTATTTTGATCTTTTGGCAATGGCACTAAAGACCACGTATTGTTTTCAATCATCGCGTCGATTTCTTCCTGCATCGCTTTCTTCCACAAGCAACTGTTGACGCTAGAGAGGGCATCCTTCAAATTTTGCGGATCCTCTTCCATTGATTCGACCAAATTTGTTGCAGCTGAGTAACGAAATGGTGGAACTCCTTTGTTGACTCTTTTTGAACGTCTATTTTCTAGTTGATCTTTAGTTTCGTTTTCATCATCACCACTTGGTTGATAATCAGAGTCAGAATCATCCGTCGACGAAGTTGTGGTTTCATCATTATCTCCATTTTCTCCAGCATTTGGTTCTTCTATATTTGATTCTTCTGCAATTTCCTTTTGTTGTATTTGAATTTATGTTTCTTTTACCATATCTTCAATTGGTTTTTCTTTACAAAATATTATATTTCTGGTTATTTTTATTCTATTTGTGTTTTTTCCAACAAACGAAGTGCCTTGGAGCCTTCTGAACAGCCCATAAATATTAGTGTTTCTGCCTTTTTGTCCAATTTGTATTTACGATTTTCTTTTGGAATAAGACTATACATAGTTTCGCCAAAAACATGTAAATCCGAAACATCGGGAATTTTCTTATGCCATAATTGATAAGGTGTTTTCGTTTTAATTTTTGTAGGTAATCTGTTTTGTAAGTAATTTGCAGTTGCGACTGCTTCACCCCAATATTCGTTTGGTAAATTCGCATCCAGTAACATACATCTGCTCATTTTTATTAGTGTCCTATTCTTCCTTTCAGTAACACCATTTTGTTCTGGAGAATAACCAGCTGTGTATTGGACTTTTATCCCTTCATTGTTTAAATAATCTCTTAGTGAATTATTTATATACTAGTTGAACCCGTCCAGCATTGGACGGTGGTGCATAGCATTCAAGAAATCATAATCAGGTTGACAATTTAATATCATGACCCCAGTTGCTTTTTGCAAATTTTTTTCTAAATCGTCTGTATAATAATCATGCTGTTTTGAGAAAAGTTATACATCTTTGAAAATTGTTGTAAAAGTTTTTATTTAAACTGATTGCTTCTCTTAACCACACATCCAATTTTTTACTGTTATGAATACAATCCTTCAAAGCTTGGAAGGTCATGCATAGCACTGTAATAAATTTAATCAGAGGGGCCGCTTTGTACCGCAACCTCACGGTGGTGCGTAGCACTTAACCTAATGGTGCATAGCATTTACCTTCCTGGTGCATAGCACTTCTTCTATTAGTGCATAGCACCTATTGGCGGTTAAATCTAATTTAACCTACGCTGTAGTCCTACCTGTCAAAGCTAGGACGGTGGTGCATAGCATTTAACAAATAAAATGATAGGGACCACTTCCTACCGTAACCTAACGATGGTGCATAGCACATACCCTATTAGTGCATAGCACCCCTATTAGTGCATAGCACATCTTAATGATGCATAGCACTTACCCCATTAGTGCATAGCATTTAACAAACAAAATCATAGGGACCTCTTCGTACCGTAACCTAACGATAGTGCATAGCACTTACCCTATTGGTGCATAGCACACCCTTTTGGTGCGTAGCACTTCCTAATGGTGCGTAGCACTTGCCCTATTAATGCATACCACTCATGGGCGCTTCATAGCGACAGCTCAATACAATACACAATTTTGAAATGAAAATTTAAAATTATCAATTATTTAGAGATTATTGTAATTGTGTTAAAGCGTATTCTACATAATGCATTTACCATTCCATTGCTTCAAATATATATTATTATTCAATTATTTACGCAATAGTTAATAATATTTAGCATTGCACTGTGTATATATTATTTGATTTACATATTTATGTTTTTACTTTTTAACTTCCTTAATCCCTTACATAATTTGATTTCCATTTTTGACAATATCCCCGCCTGACAAAAAGCATGCTCGGAGACACACACATATACACACCCTATCATAACCGCTTCTCCCTTGTCATCTTAAAAAAATTTAAGAATACTGTTGTGGTGGGTGGTGGGGGTAGTAATGAGTGCGTTCTAGGTGGTAGTTACAATGGGTACCGGTTGTAGGGGTTGGAGGTTTTAAGCGGGTCAAGAACTCTCCCCCAATCACACCCCCGAACCCATTCCAAACTTTTAATTTATTTATAATATTTAAAATATAAAATATGAATAATATATAAAATATTTTAAATAAATACTACAACATACTGATATTTGAATCGAAACGGGGAGGTAGAAGTAAAAGCGTACACAATTACCTACCATGTTTTCTAAGATGATCGCTAACCTTCATAACACACCCCATATTTTACTATAATAGTACCTACTACCTGTCCAAACTTGGAAGGTGGTGCATAGCCTTTAACGAATTTACCGTAACCTATCGCCGGTTCATGGCAAAATTCAGATGAGTTTTTTTTTTTTTTTTTCGACTAACCTGCAAATGGTTATGTTAATTTAATGTTTTGGAACTTACTTTGAGAAAATTATTTGTGCTCGAAATAATAAATTCAGTATCTAAATTAAATATAATACTTAATTGATATTTAAGAAAGTTGTATTGCATCTCACATATAATTACAGCATAGGTATTTATATATTCTTGTTCAGCTTAACATGTTCTACAACATACGTACTACAAGCTCAAAGTAATCTAAGTTGGCGGGTTAAAGTCTATCATTACCGTTAAAATTGTCAAATTCAAGAAAAAACCATGCGCTACGAACCGATTTGACTTGGGAAACTATATTTACTCGTTTTTATGTTAACCATAGCGACTGTAATGAATATTATTGCATATAAATTATATTTATTTTCTTATTTCCTCTTTATTAAACGTTCTTTGATAAACGTCAATATAAACGTCAAACTTCCAAGGTTCGAATCATGTTCGAATCTACAAATATATACAAGCAATAACAACATAAGCCCCGCCCATCCCTCTGAGCAGTTGTTTCCTTAGAATCCGGATATGTCAAAATTAACGATTTTTAATTACAAATTTTGATTAAACGAACACATAACGAATGATGAAAATAGGCCTATGTAACACTTTGGTGCTTAACTTGGACGTTTTAGTTGTCGACAAATTCCAGATTCGGACGAGATAGATCTAAAAATTATGACTTTTAACCAACAACGCGTTTTTTCCCATTTTCATTTGCTAATATCTTTTAAACCACTTATTAAATCCGGATGAAATTTTGCAAAACCCTACTTCGTCTTAATATTAATCGATATCGTTTATGGCATTTTGCGCGTCTTTTGTAGGTTTTCGGCAATCTTTAATCGAAAAGTGCAACTTTTTTCATGGCCAACTGGGTCGTCCTCAAACAAACATCCGGACACTAGAACATTATTATATATGACTAGTTGTACTCGTCCAAACTGGACGGTAGTGCATAGCATTTGAGAAATCATAATCAGGTTGACAATTTAGTATCATGACCTCAGTTGCTTTTTGCAAACATTTTTCTATATCGTCTATACAGGGTGGTTCTGATATAAATACGGATTTTTGGAGGGTGTCAACTAGATGCAATATGTAATCGAATGGTCACTACAGCAGCGCGGTGAAGAAACAAAAAAATTTTCAAAATTTTTGAAAAACATCTTAACATGAATTAATTTGAATACGGTCCTGTGCGTTTTCGCTTTGACTTAAGCAACACATTTGGCAACTGTCACAAAATTCTGATGAACTAAACGCCATTTTCGAACACACTTGTTTACGTTACAGTAACCGAGTAACCTCATTCACCGTCAGCTGATTGAAGACAGCGTTGCCACTACACACGACCAGGTCAATCGAGGACACGTTTTACACAGGACCGTACTCGGTTTTGCCTGTATTTTCACATACGTTTTTCTCGAAAACGGTAAACTTTAGGACCTGCGAAGTTTTGCTTAATTTTCTTATTTTCTACTGCCCTATCACCTCCTTAAATATCCGCAGTTATATCAGTAACACCCTGTATAATAATTATGCTGTTTTGAGAAAAGTTACATATCTCTGAAAATTGTTGCAAACGTTTGTATTTAAACTTATTGCTTCCCTTCACCACACATCCCATTTTTTACTGTTATGAATACTATCCGTCAAAGCTTGGACGATGGTACGACTGTAACAAATTTAAACAGAGAACCGCTTTGTACCGTAACCTTACGGTGATGCATAGCACTTACCCTAATGGTGCATATCACTTACCCTACTGGGGCATAGCACTACTCCTATTAGTGCATTGCACTTACCCTATTAGTGCATAGCACCTATCGGCGGTTCATGGCGAAATTAATATGTATTTTTTTAATTCTGTTTTATCAAAAAATCGTAAAATACTTCAACCGTAAAATTAAAAAAAAAAAAGAAATTTGTCGGATGGGATATGAACTAACTACTGCTGGAGATAAAGCGGCAGAGAGATCGGTGCACTACCCAATACGATAGGAACCGATTTGACTTGCGCGTTTATATTTGTTTGCTTTTATGTTAATCATGAAAACTGCAATGAATTTTATTGCATGATTGTTTATAAATTACAATTATTTTCTCATTTCCTATCTTTCATAAACGTTCTTTGATAAACGTCAAAATAAACGTCAAACATGCGTCAAACTTCCAATATCAGAATCTACACGTTCAAGTAATAACAATATAAGCCCCGCCCATCCCTCTGAGCAGTTGTTTCTTTAGAATCCGGACATGTCAAAATTAACGATTTTTAATTACAAATTCTAATTAAACGGTATCACCTTCTGCATCTAATGTAAGCGCAGGGAGCTTTTTGGTCCTTACGTTGGACGTTTTAATTGTCGACGAATTCCAAATTATCCTATCTTCGGACGAGATAGATCTGGATGACATGACTTAACCAAAAACACGTTTTTTCCAATTTTTATTTGCTAATATCTTTTAAACCGCTTAATATATCGGTATGAAATTTTGCAAAACCCTACTTCGTTTTAATCTTAACCGACATCGTTTACGGCATTTGGAGTTAATTTTTCAGTTTTTCCACAATCGTTAATCAAAAAGTGCAATTTTCGCTACTTTTTCCATGGCTAACTGAGTGTTTGACAGACAAACATCGATATAGTAGAACATTATTATATATGATTCCCCTTCTCTATCCGACCCGATAATTTTTGGTTTTTTGTTATGTTGATTTTTCATTAACTCAATAAATTGTCTTATACATTGATTAGTTTCGTTTTTATGGCTCATTAAATAAATCTTAGTTAGAGCGTGACTGTGGTACGGTATAGACGTGTGTGAAGTAGCTCCGTATTGAAAATCCAAATTTGGATCAACACGAGTAAAACATACACTATCGACAAATTACAAAATTCAAAGCCAAAGTGACAATTAAAACAGTTCCGATAAAACCGAAGTTATTTGATAAAATTAATTAAATGAATACATAATCTTATTGTTAAACAAAACCAGTTGAGACACAGTAAATAGCCACGTGTAGTTTCCGCGAGTTATTGACCCGAGTAACACGTGAGTTTTGTGCAAATAACGACACGGCGAAAATATAGACAATTGACCTAATTACCTATTGTACTTTTAAAAACTGTATGAATGAGCTATACAAGTGCGGACGGATACTCTACAGACGATACAAAGAGGAAAAGAAGTGAGGAAGAATCGCCCATCAAGAGAAGCAAGAAGAAGAGTAGGATTCCAACGGAAATGGAAGAATTGCATAAAATGCTGTTAGAAGTGATGGGGGACATAAAAGAATTAAGGAAAGAAAACACCGAGTACAGGAACGAACTAAAAGCTCTGAGACAAGAAAATCACAATTTAAAAGCAGAAATTGCAACCATGGGAAATAAAATTAAAGCGCTAGAAAACATTGAATGGAGATTAGAAAATGAAGAGAAAGCAAAAAAAAAGAATAATATCATTGTGGCTGGACTAAATCTACAAATAATCAACGAAAAGAATATCAAAATAAAGGTTGAAGAATTTTTAAAAACGCATTTAAAACTAAATGTGAAACTTACAATGGCCAAAAAAATCAACAACAACTTATGTATGGCAACCCTAGAAACGCTAGAACAAAAAATTAACATAATGAAAGCTAAGTCCATCCTAAACAATATTAAAGATAGAAAAGTATACATCTCCAGCGATCTCACCTTCAGAGAGAGAACCGTTCAAAAGAAAATAAGCGAAAGATCGAAGGAAGAACGGAAAAACGGAAGAAAAACGAAAATTGGTTACAAATACTTAATAATCGATAATGAAAAATGGACGTGGTGCAACGAATCTCAAGATTTAAAAAAAGGAACTTCACAAGAAGAATCAAAAAACTAAATTTGTTAAATAAGCTGAACGGAAAACAGATGACGAAAAGGAACGAAAAGGAGCTCGCAAGACTTTGGAAATTAGATACAGGAAAAAAGAAAAAAGATGACAATATATGGAAACTAGGGGTATGGAATATTAGGAGCTTAAATGGAAAAGAAAATGAAATCATCTATGAAATAAACAATATAGGAATAGACGTATTGGTAATAGCGGAAACAAAGAAAAGAGGACAAGGGGAAATGGAATTAAGTGAGGGCCATTTACTAATATACACTGGGGTATCCGAAAATAGTAGAGCAGCAGAGGGGGTAGGATGTATAATAAACAGGAAACATATAAGAAATATCATAAATTGGAAGGGATGGACAGAAAGAATACTAACGCTAGAATTGATGATTAACACTGAAATGATCACGCTGATAGCTGTTTATGGACCAAACGAAAATGAGACAAAAGAAATGAAAGATAAATTCTGGAACGATCTTTCATTAGTTACAGAAATAAGTAAAGGGAAAATTATTGTGGCTGGAGACTTCAACAGTAGAGTGGGTATACGAAAAAACATAGGGGAATCAGTAATAGGAAAATATGGAGAAGTAGAGAGAAATAACAACGGTGGCAGACTAATCGACTACTGTACAGTAAATAATCTTATAGTAACTAATACATTCTATAAGCATAAAGACATACACAAGTATACCAGAGTAGTGCCAAGTAGAGAAGAAAGATCAATAATAGACTACATATTAGTTGAAAAAGAAGATAGAAAAGCAGTGAAGGACGTTAGAGTGAGAAGAGGTGCCGAAATCTACAGTGATCATTTTTTACTCCTGGGTAAAATAAAAACAATAAATACAGTCCAAGAAGAAAGAAATACAGAAAGAACAAATAAAAAAGAAGTTATAAAAACATACAGACTACAAGATGAAAAAGTAACCAGGAAATATGAAATAATAGTAAGAAATAAAATACAACATATAAAATGGCAATGGAATAAAATGACAGCAGAAGAGATGTGGGAAAATGTAAAGGCATTAATAATAAATGCGACGAAAGAAGCTTGTGGAACCAATATAATAGGTAAAAGTAATAAAAAAACAGCATGGTGGAATGAAACAATAAGAGAAGATGTGAAACTGAAAAAACAATTATGGCAGAAATATTTAACAAATAAAACACAAAATAAATATGAAGAATATAAACTCCAAAGAATAAAGGTGAAACAATTGATAAATGAAGCGAAAGAAAAATCATGGAAAGAATTTGGTGAAAAATTAGAAACTAGCAGTAAAGAAAATCAGAAAATCTTTTACAATGTGTTAAAAAAGCTGAGAAATAACAAACCGAAAGCAACACAGACAATAAAAAGTAGTACAGGAAAAATACTTACCAGCACAAATGATATACTGCGAAGATGGAAAGAACACTTTCAAGAACTATTAGGTGGACAAGAAATCGACAATATAGGAAATCAAGATGACAATGCAAACGAAAAGACAGAAATGAGGAAGAATGAAATGAATGAACAGGAAATAAATATAACAGAAGAAGAGATGAATGAAGCTATTAGAAAATTGAAGAACGGTAAAGCACCAGGACACGACAAAATAACAGCGGAAATGATTAAGAAAATGGGAGAAGATGGTAAAGAAATGTTACTGATGTTGTACAACAAGATCTGGCAAGAAGAAAAAATACCGAAAGACTGGGAAGTAGGCCAAATAATACCAATATATAAAAAAGGGGACAGCAAACAATGTAATAACTACAGAGGAATAACACTGCTAAGTGTACCACTAAAAATTTACGAACAAATCCTGGAAAACAAATTAAGAAAAATTGTAGAACCGACATTATCAGAAGCACAGTGTGGATTTCGTAAAGGGCGTAGCGTACAAGATCATATATTTACGCTTAAACAAATAACGGCCAAATTACAAGAAGTAAATAAGAAAGCATTTTTGGCATTTATTGATTTAGAGAAAGCGTTCGACAAAGTACCACGAGGGAGAATATGGAAAAGCTTGGAAAATAGAGGAGTAGATCCAAAATTAAGAAAAGCAATAGAAAGCTTATATAAACACAACAGAAACTACGTAATAAGTCATAATAGCCAATCAGAAGAATTTATAACAACAGAAGGATTAAGACAAGGAGGAGTTATGAGTCCAGTACTTTTCACAATATTCATGGATGATATAATGAAAAAATGTCAAAATGGAATTAAAAAGTTACATATGGGTTATAGACATCTACAACCAGTGTTCATTTCCGAATGTGCTTTTGCTGATGATGTTGTAATTATGGCTGGAAGTGAAAGTGGCTTACAAACTAACATGAAAATTTGGAATGAAACACTACAAGAATTTGGCATGAAAATAAATGTGGACAAAACCAAAGTAATGGTAGTAGGTAATGAAAAACAGCAAATACAAATAGAACTTGATGGAATATTGGTTGAGCAGGTGCAACAGTTCAATTATTTAGGTGTAACAATAGACGAAATGGGAAAACAAGAAATCGATATAACAGAAAGAATAGAAAAAAGCAATAAATTATATTACTCAATAAACAAGACCTTCATCAATAAGAAAGAAATATCCCAGAGTACCAAAATAAAGATATATAAGGTAATTTATAGACCAGTACTGACATATGGCTGCGAAACTTGGGTATTAACAAATAAAATGAAAAGAAGACTAGAAGCAATGGAAATGAAATACCTAAGAAGAGTAAAAGGTATTACGCTGAAAGACCGAATCCGTAGTAGCCAAATAAGAGAAGAACTGGAAATAACCCGACTGACTGACTTCATAGAAAAGAGACAACTCAGCTGGTGGGGACATCTACATAGGATGAAGAATGAGAGAACAGTTAAAAGAATATGGCAAGCAAAAGTGTTAGGAACAAGAAGAAGGGGTCGACCGCATGAAACATGGGATAAGACAATAGGAAAAATATTAAGTAGAAAAGGAAAAACGTGGTCCGAAGCAAAAGAAATGACAAGTGACAAAAAAATGTGGAGTTCATTTGTATATACCTAATACATAAAACTCTAAAATGAAAATCCCTACACCATACGGTAGATGGGAAGTTGATTATATATATATATAAATAAATCTTTGTAAATCTCAAAAAATCATTAATCAAGGTTAGAATGTATTTTTTTCTTTTCAGGGGTTTCTGTTTTCATGGGACCGCATACATACGTCGGTATGAATAAGTTCTAGTATTTCTTTTGTATTGTTACTAGAAATTTTTGGAAAACCCTTACGTGTCTTTTTCCCTTAATACACCATTCACAACTTCTCTTAAGCCACAATCTTTAATTTTTATTCCAGTTATTCTTTTCGACTAATTGTTTGATTGCCTCCATACTTCGGTGTGAAAAACGTCGACGCCAGGTATGTTGACAGTTTTTATGGTGTTGCTCACTTACAGTCAGTGCCTGTTCATCAATCGTCAATTTGTATAATTCGGTGAAAGCTTTGCTACGGCTATTCTTAACCTGTTTTTGAAAATGTTGCACTTGTCATCGTCAAACCGTACTGTGTAACCTGCGCTTGTTAGTTTTTTGACCGACACTAAATTGCAGTTCAGATCTGGAACATACAGTAAATCTTTCAAATTTAAGTTTATAATGACATCGTTTCCGTTAGAACACTTAATACTGCCCGAACCTTAGACTAGGAAAGAGAGGGGACAGGTAATAGTCGACTGCAAATTGAGGACGATTGGGATCGCGAGACAGCGCTCAGTATCTCAACACAAAATGTTAACAGGGAGTTTGTTTTGTTACCATTATTCGTACAATTATCATTCCATACAGAGTATCAATTGTTTATTTGATAACGTAAACAATTATTAAGAACTGTTTTTTGCGTCTTACGTTACTAAGAAAATATTATTTATTTTATGTCAAAGAGAACACATGTTCAATGAAATTAAATGCAAAGAATTATTTTATTAACGTTAATTAACATGATGCGGCGGAACTAATAAACATTAAGACGAATTTTATTAATTAATTAATTTTACTTTTTTAGTTTTTTATAACTAAAAGTGATGCCGCCTATGGTAATACTGTGGTAAACGCATGCATCTTACAACTTTGAAAGTATTTATTGTTTCTTACACTATCAGTAAACCATTCCAATGAAAAAAATATGATGCATTAATGATTATTGTACGTAAATCATAACATATTTTAAGTAGTATGAAACAATAAACAAATTAAATGCGATTTTCTTTGCTTAACCTTACTACGTAAAATTCTTTTTACTTGTGAAATGTGATTTCTGGTTCATTTCTTTCACTGCGGCTTTTACAGCCGTAAGAAGAACAAATCAGCATTGTTTTAAACTAAAATCCACTAAAACCTAACTACACTATTTAATTATATTGACACTTTTACACAACGCTGTCAACGCACTGTTTGGGATCAGTAAATGGAGCCGGTACCAAAATATTGCGTCAATGTTCGACGTACAGTCGGCATAGGAGTTACGTGTCCCCTCTCTTTCCTAGTCTAAGGCCCGAACCGATTCCGTGAATGTTAGTTGTCCAATTTTTGCCAAGCGCACAAAACCACTACTCTCGTTAAATTCTGTGAGGAAACATTTTTTATTTACTATATGACTCGTTGCACCTGAGTCAATATACCACGAGGTAGAATTTCCTTCATATTTTTTTTATTTTTAAATTTAAATTTCCTATGTGCACTAGTTGGTTTGTCATCACCTGATGATGCCACTGTGTGGTGAAACAATATTGTCGTGAATTACAATAAATATTTTCGTGAAACTTTGTGTTATTATTTTTCCAATACAGGTAATTTTCTCTATTTAATTTTTCTATACTGTACTTTGCACTTTCTGCCATTTTTTCGCGATTAATGTTCACACTACTTTCCCGTTGTGGGAACACTCAGTTCCTATCTAAATACAAAAATTTGTACAGTCTGTACTGCGGAATCTAAATTCTGCTTACAGAGAACATCAACAGTTCTGGCCACTAACTAGGTCAGAACGAATACACATACTAGCGTAAACCGCTGACCATGGAATCGCCATAAGAATAATGTAAATAATATTTGTATAAATAGCTTTCAATCGTTCAATAAAATTAGTCTAACTCTGACTCGTTTTACCTTCACCACTGATACCGAAGAAGGTATCCTCCCTAATACCGAAGAAGGTATTAATGGTTCACCACGGTTGCTAACCTAGACGACCGCATATCAAACGGTTCTTCTTAGAACCACCACCACTACACGCACCCGATACCGGTTAGCTGCACACGCTACACAGTTATTACTGTTTACTTATTTCATTTTAATTTTTATTATCAAGGCGCTGTCTGGGCCCATAACCTGTTGTTAATGACGTTTTCTTCAGACTTTAAATGATAATAAAGATTATGAGTGTTGTATGTATAGAAACAGAAAATTTTATTTTAATTTTAACTTGGGACATTGATATGTAGAAGAACATCTGGGTGAGGTACAGATTCTATCTACTACTGAGAGTGCGTCTTCCCCTACCACTAATGATTCATCGGTGTAGAAGTAGTTAGCCTAGTTGTAAGTGAACCTTTGTTGTTGTATGTTGCTTATTTTTGGTTCGTTCTAATAAATAGTTGGTTTGCTTGTGTTTTAACCCGGTTCCTATTTCTTGATAAAACATTTGGTGACCGTGACTGGACCTGGGTTATTGTGAATTTGTGTTGGAAGATACCGTAAAAAAATGGAACAGGCAAAGAAGAAAAGAACGGCGCAACGTACAACATTTACGAAAGCTTTGAATTTTTTAAACTGTGCCGAGAGACAGATGGAATTAATAAGTCAGACGTTATGATATCGTTCCAAATTTTGGAGGGAAAATTCAAAGACTTGGAAGCAACGACTAATAATGTTATTGATTATTTGTGTGAATAACCCGAAACAATTGACGCAGAAATTCAAAAGGAATATGAAGATGCTGACCAATACAAGGGCAAGTTTTTGACTGCGCAGTTTAAGGTTACTGACTTATCGAGACCGAATAATCCACAGTCACTGAACAACGTAACTAATCAGGCTGAAACAAAGAAAAATTTGAAATTACCACCGATTGACTTTTTTAAGTTTAATGGACGATAATAATAATAATAATTCACGATAATCAAGATTTAGAGAAGCAAGATACGTTTCAATACTTAATAAAAGCAACAGTTCCTGGTTCATCTCCTGCCATTTTGGTTGGAAGTTATCCGCCTACGAGTGATAACTACGACAAAGTAATCAACAGTTTAAAAAATCGTTTTGGTCGCGAAGACGTTCAAATTGAGGTGTATGTGAGAGAGCTATTGCAATTAGTTTTGCAAAATGCCTTGTCTCCGTCCGAAAACATTCGGCTATCGACTTTGTATGATAGATTAGAGTTACGTTTAAGGGCTCTTGAGACTCTTAGTGTTACAGATAAGTGCGCGGCTATGCTTTATCCGCTTATAGAATATTCGCTACCGGAAGGAAGAACTTTTACGTGCATGGCAGCGAAATAAAGACGCGCTGACTCGCGATGAAAATATGGTGACTCGGGATGAGAACGGACCGGCTCACGATGAAAGTGATTCGTCTAAATCGATCGCTTCAAGGGACAGATTGACTCTTCTGATGAATTTCTTGGCTAAAGAATCAGTGTAAGTCCAAAGGATAGGGATTTTCTAAGATTTTTGTGGTTAGATAAAGAAGAAAATATTATATGTTTTAGGCATTGTAGAGTTATGTTTGGTGTTTCCTGCAGTCCTTTCATTTTAAGTGCAATAATAAATTTACATTTAGAAAAGGTTATCGATGATCCGTCTAATCAGAACAGTACTGTATTTAAGGAGGATGTTTTGAAACTTACCGAGAGCTTCTATGTTGATAACTGTGTGAGTAGTGTAAATTCAACTGACACGTTACATTCTTTTGTGACTAATGCAAAAACGGTGATGAGCTCAGGCGGTTTTGATTTGCGCGGATGGGAATTTAACGGGGATTGTTCTACCGAGAGTCAAACTCCGGTCTTGGGAATTGTTTTGGATAAAGATCGCGATTTATTGTCATTAAGTAAGTTTGCGTATGCTACGACTATTTATATTCGTGTTGACAGAGGGAGCAAAACAGATGTTTATTTTGTTCAAGCTAAAACAAGGGTAGCTCCACGATAGGGGTTAGATTAACTGTATCGGTTTTGAATGCATTAAATTTGGGAAATGTAAAAGTTTTTTATTGGAGTGACTCTTCTACTGTTCTAGCCTGGATTCGAAGAGAATGTAACTGGGGTACTTTTGTGTGGAATAGGGTTAAAGAAATTAGAAACTATTCAGAATCGAACCAGTGGAAACACGTTCCTGGGCACATGAATCCCGCGGATTTACCGTCAAGGGGTTGTTCAGTAAGTCAGTTGTTAAGGTCAAAATGGTGGTACGGCCCGGAATGGTTGCGTTTGCCACCAGAAGATTGGCCCGATTCCGAAACTATTTTTAACGAGGTCGAAATAAATTCTGAGATGCGGAAAATGCCTGTTGGAAAAAATTTGGAGTCTACAAGTTTACTTATTTCATATATAAATCAAACGAAAAGGTTTCAACAAAAGAATTTTTATTCAAACTCTACAACTGTTTCGGCCAACGGGCCATTTTCAAGAGTACATAAATTGTTACTCTAACAAACCTTTTCGTTTGATTTATATATTAAAATGTTTCATCAGATGTGCACCTTAGACAGTTTACTTATTTCACTCAAAACTGATAATAGAAATGAAAAGTCGTGGTATTCTCTAAGTTCAAAGTATAAGAAGATTGTGCGTATTGTAGGTTGGATAAAAAGATTTATTACTAATAGTAAAAGTATTACGAAATAACGACAAATAGGCAACTTAACTGTTTCGGAAATAAAAGATGCGGAAATATCGCTTATAAAATTAATTCAAATGGAATGTTTCGATAAAAACGAAAATGAACGTATTGGGCATCTTTTACCGTTTAAAGACGGGGAGGGTCTGTTACGAATTAATTCTAGAATTATTTTTCGTTGTCCAATTGTTTTGCCTGGTAATAACGAATTAATACTTTTACTCATTAAAGACAAACATGAAGAACTAAATCACGCAGGTGTGAATATAACTTTGAACTCATTAAGAGAGAATTTTTGGATTTTAGGAGGTAGGAAAGTTATTAGAGCGGTTATTAAGCGTTGCGTGGTTTGTCGCAGACATGATGCAAAACCTTTGGATTCTGCGCCGGCTCCTCTGACCTTAAATCGCATTCGTGAAGCAGCAGTTTTTGAAGTCATAGGGGTTGATTTCGCTGGCCCTATATATTTAAAGGGAAATCAAAAGGCATGGATTTGTTTGTTTACATGCGCAATTTTCAGAGCGGTGCATTTTCAACTTGTTACTTCTCTAAATACAAATACCTTCTTGATGGCGTTAAGACGGCATATCGCGAGAAGAGAAGAGTGTTATTTATAGAAATAATGGGACCAATTTTATAGGCCTCAATAATATGTTTAAACGTTTAGATTTTAATAATTTGGCGTTTGAAGGGAATAATTAATAAGAAAATATTAAATCTAATAGTTAAATAAAACGCCAATAAATTAAAATCAACAGAATTTATATACAAAATGAATATGAAAATAGGACAAATAAATATATATACACAAGACGAATAAAAGAATAGAAAGTTAAAACAACACAAGACAAGTTACAAAAATGACAAAAAGAACAACAATGTAGCAAGGCTAAGAACAATACTTACAATAGTGCAGAAGTGCGCTGGAACAGATAGTGATAGACTGATTATAGAATAGGGAAAATCTAGAGTATTTAAAGGAGTGTTAGAATAGTAAGACAATAGTTTAGAAAGGGAAGAACTGAAGGAGTACTGACTTTAGTTTGAAGAAATACTTAGAATTGAAGAGACAGGAAAGTACAGACTTCTGGTGAAAGTAATTAAGTGTAAAACCAGAAGTAATCATGCAGGTCAGGGTGAAGAAGGAATTCTAGGTACAGGTAGTTAAGTAGACAATAGACTGAAAGGAAACACAGGCATGCAAAAGATAAGAAGTTTGGAGAAAGTCTACACTGTTGCGTTTTTGAATATTTACAAAAATAGGTATACATATTTACAAAATTTATAAAAATAAAATTTCTGTTTAGCCACAATAAGTTATCTAATATTTTAGCCACTGAACAAATTGAATGGCATTTTAACCCTCTTTTAGCGGCTTGGTGGGGAGGGTTCTGGGAAAGATTAATAGGCATATTGAAACAATTGTTAAGACGTACCCTTAAGAAATCATGTTTGAATTACGAAGAAATATTAAAAGTTTTATTAGATTGTGAAGCTATTATAAACTCAAGACCCATAACTTTTATGTATGATAATGAGCAGGAGCTTGTACCTTTGTCTCCGTCAACGTTCCATCACGAAATAAAGGAAATAGGTGTTTTAGATCTAGATTGTGTGGAGAATAGTAAACTTAGTAAGCGTTACTTGTGCCGTTAGAAAATAAAGGAACATTTAAGACAGCGTTTTAGAAAAGAATATTTGGCTGAATTAGTTCACCAGAAGAGTAAGTTTAAGGGTGATAATTTGGTTAATGTAGGCGATATTGTTTTTATCGGAAGTGATAATTTAAAACGGATGGATTGGCTTTTAGCGCGAGTGAAAGAAATGATTGTTGGTAGGGATGGCAATGTGTGCGTAGTTAGGCTTAGCACTGGTACTAGTGAACTAGTAAGGCCCATAAGGCGAATATTCCCGCTAGAATTAAATTACAACAAAAGTATTAATTTAGATTATAATAATGTTGTACGTAATAAATTAAGAAAAGTTGTATCTTATATTATAGAGGTAATACGAATTGAGATAATAGATGTCTTTATCTCAATTGGTGGGGAGGATGTTGTATATATACAAACAGAAAATTTTATTTTTATTTTAACTTGGGACATTGATGCGTAGAAGAACGTCTGGGTGAGGTACGGATTCTATCTACTACTTAGAGTGCGTCTTCCCCTACCACTAATGATTCATCGGTGTAGAAGTAGTTAGTCTAGTTGTAAGTGAACTTTTGTTGTTGTATGTTGCTCATTTTTTGTTCGTTCTAATAAATAGTTGTTTTGCTTGTGTTTTAACCCGGTTCCAATTTCTTGATAAAACAACGAAGATGCAATTTATTGTAATGAAACTTTAAATGCAAACTACAACCGTTTCACATGCTATTAGAACCTGAACTAACTTAATAAACTAGTTTTGGTATATTTTTGATGAAACATATTAAACAATAAAAATACTATGAAAAGTTTCAACAATATATTTAAGAAAACCTCTTACAATTGTTTCGACGAGTCCGTCATTATCAAAGAGTAGGTAAACAAGTATACTAAATTAAAAGTTAAAATGAACGAGTACTTAATTATTAGCCTATATGGAATTTTCGAACATTATAATATCAAGTCATAATAAAACTATTGTATTCTAGGTAACAGTAGGGGTGTATTATTTGAGCACAATTCTTTCTGGTTATTTACTACATTTTTTCCTTCCGATAAAGCTTTTTTGATTTCAAGATTTTCGAGTAAATTTAATCTTTTGCTTTTTTGCCCGACGTGAATTAATTTAATGTTATCTTTGTTTAATGTATGCTCGTTGATATTACAATGCTCGGAAAAGCCAGTAGAATTAACATGGTTTTTTATGCTGTTTACATGTTCCTTAATTCTATGTTTTAAGGCTCTGCCACATTGAACTATGTATATGGCATCGCACTGGTTACAATTTAATTCGTAGACACCACTTTTACAATTAACGTCTGTTTTATCTTTATTGTGTACTAGTAAAGTTTTTAAATTAGTTTTATTAACTTCCACTGTTTTAATATTCAATGTTTTTAACAACCTACGTTTAATTTTATTGCTTACATTTTTTATGAAATTAATGGAACAAAAAGTATTTTCTTTATTTTTATTTGCTTGGCTGTAAAACATGTTTTTTACTTTATTTTTAAGTTTTTTGTTTAACATATTATGTATTAAATTAGTGTCGTAGCCATTTTTGTAAGCTAGGTATTTAACTGTATTAAGTTCCAATTCAAAATTTGTTTTATTTAATGGGATGGATATTAATCGGTGTAGTAAACCATGGAATGTTGAATGTTTTATGTTTGAAGATTGGTTCGAATCCGCGGGTATGATAATGTCTGTGGAGGAATTTTTTCTATAGATATTAAGTTCGATATGATTGTTGGAGTTACTGATTGTTAAGTCCAGGAAATTGAGACTACTATTACATTCCATTTCCATAGTAAATTGAATTGACTTATTAAGGGAATTGAGTAAATTTAAAAAATTATGTAGTTGTCGGGAAGTGCCCGTCCGTATGCAAAAGACATCATCTACATATCGACACCAAAAGAATATATTTTTTATCAGATTTGACTTATTAGTGAATAGGCTATTTTCAAAATTATCTAAAAACATTTCCGCTAAAACTGGAGATAGTGGGGAACCCATAGGGAGGCCCTCTTTTTGGATGTAAAATTTATTGTTATATTTAAAATAGCTTTGATTTAAACACACTTCTAAAGTGTTGTAAAATTCTACTTTTTCCTCACTTGAAAGGCTACTGTTATCTATTTTGCTTTTGATAATGGTTTTTAGCTCAGGGATTGGTACTGAAGTGAATAGGCTACAAACATCGAAAGATACAAATATGAAGTTCTTCGGTAAATTTAATTCTTGTACTTTCTTGGCGAATTCAAGTGAATTTTTGATACTGTATTTTGATTTATAGTCAACAGCATACATTAAACAAAGATAACATTAAATTAATTCACGTCGGACAAAAAAGAAAAAGATTAAATTTACTGAAAATCTTGAAATCAAAAAAGCTTTATCGGAAGGAAAAAATGTAGTAAATAACCAGAAAGAATTGTGCTCAAATAATACACCCCTACTGTTACCTAGAATACAATAGTTTTATTATGACTTGATATTATAATGTTCGAAAATTCCATATAGGCTAATAATTAAGTACTCGTTCATTTTAACTTTTAATTTAGTATACTTGTTTACCTACTCTTTGATAATGACGGACTCGTCGAAACAATTGTAAGAGGTTTTCTTAAATATATTGTTGAAACTTTTCATAGTATTTTTATTGCTGAACTAACTTTATTCTTTAATATATAGCTACACGTGCTTATTAGCCTATGACTAATACAGTGATTTTTAACAAAGAATACTATAAAAATTCGGATTATATTTCAGACATAACATTGTCCGATAAAATTGAAACAGATACATTAATTTAGTTTATAGTTGTATGCTTCATATCAGCCAACACATAGGAGAATTTTGGCCCACAAATTCAAAAATATGAGTTTGAAAACTGGTCAAAAATTACCAAATTTCATCGAACGAATTAAGACAACCCAAACGCAGTTGAATATAAAAATAATGCACGATCCAAACCTAACAGCCGAACAAAGGGTAGTTCATTAGGAAATAAACGAGCAAACAGTGTTAGATATTTTGTACGCAAATTCCCCGTTAATGTTACAAACTATTTTCGATGTCAAAAATTATTTAAAACAAGCAATTCCGACAGTACTAAATTTTGTTAGCAGACATCAAAACCATAAGAATCTGAATAAAAATAATATGTTAAATAAACCACCAAGTAATCTATCTAATTAGTTTAAATTCAAAAAAGTAACTACATTTCCAGAATCACAAAATTTTGCATAGTATCAACAATGATTTGTACCTAGAATGTCAAATGCTAATGAAACATTTAGGCAACTATCTCTCGGAAAAACTCAAAATTATACAAATCCTTCTACCAACCCTCCTAACCAACCAAGACCATCCACAAGTAACCTAAATACACAAAACAACCCGAAGCATGGTAATGTTAATAATAGAAATAATAAAAGCGCGAGATTTCGTACATCAACTTTTAGGGGATAGCGACAGCCAAACGTCCTTATGATAGTGAGGAAGCATGTGCTCACGAGGAGCAACAACAACTGGTGTTAGATAACCCCAATAATGAAACGTTAGAGGAAATCCCGTCCGAACTATTTTTAGGTGAAGAAGACAGCGAAAATTATTGCGAGTACCCGAATGTCGAAAATTTTCGATTCGATGCCTCGGAACATAAAGTAAAAGTTCGTCACCATGTATATTTTTAACCGATCCCCCGCTTAAAGTGGTAATCGACACGGGAGCGACAAATTCTTTAATAAACCCCACAATTGCAAATTTGTATTGCAAAATGTGCGATAGTAGTAGATCCTTTTGAACAGAACCAAAATTTAAAAATTTTTGTAGTAAAATTCCGTGGTATCTTTTATGTTTTACTTAGAACAAATAAACGCGCAAATATATTATTTGAATGGATATATTAGATTCAATGGTTTAAAGCACGAATAATGTTGGTATTACCCAAAACCAATCCCGGAAATGAATAAAATTGAAGTAAAAATACCCATAAGAAAAGGTAATGTATTTGTAACCTAACACTAATGGATCAATTGAGAGAGCTCATGGCACCTTGATCGAAATTATTAAAAGTTTCTTATGACTAACGTATTCGAAAACGAAACAATTATCTATAATAGGACTATACACATATTGTCGAGTTTATTGCAAATATTCCTCTACCAGAGATAGTCAAAATCATAATTCAAGAAGGAACAATTTTGGTAGTTTATATATTGTAAAAGTGAATGAGTTTTAGTCGTCCACTATTATTCTTCTACACCTTGTTATAAATCGAAAGTGAGTGAAAGATTTGCAAGTAACCAATAATAATAAAATATAGATTGATCTTAGTAGTGTCCGTACAATGTTATCCGGCGGTCACCTGGAAGCTATTATGAAGGTTGTTATCCTCCCCACCAGCCACCCCATCAGTATTCTTAATTTTTTCAAGAGTACAAAAGGTTACGGTGGAGGGTGGGTGTTTGTACATTTACACATACCCACCTCTAACCTAACATATTCTAACCCCAAATTTTCCTTGTGTTTATTTTAATAGAAGATGAGGGAATTAAACTTAACAACATTTGGATCCCGTTGCCAACCGCCACCCCATTGGCTCACACCACAACAAGTCCCGCCCCCTACCACCAGGAGAATATAAATATCGAGGCAACTCAAACATCGACGCCCTTTCCGAGTTTCGCTTTTTAGCGCGAGTGCCAACCCTACTCATCTGAGGTGGGCCACCGTCTTCGCTCTCACGCCCCCCCCACTCCCTAGTCTGCCCTCTCCCGAACCCAATCCCCAATCCCAACCTTTCCACATCTATCCAGGGATGTTAGTACCAAGTACTATCCAAGTACTAAAAAGAGTACTTCGACTGAGACGACCACGCCACCCTTGAGAATGCCTGTCGCAGGCGAAACGTCTGGAAGAAAAGCACAAAAACAAACATACCAATAATAATTTTAACGATTCCTATGGAGGTGGATAAGAACAAATTCAGAAATCAATTAATGGTGAATAAATCATTACACCGTTGACTCTTTCATCAAAAAACAAAACACAAAGCAAATGTAACTATACTTGAGTATGCTAAAACGTGTAATGAGTAATTTGGTTGAGTACTTAAACAATTTAGTGGATTTGGATGAAGTTTGGTGTAAAACTGTAAAGATTCATCACATTCATTTATTTATTTATTTATTTATTTAAAGTCAACGGATCAATGAAATAACATCAAAGATCCTTTTACAAATGTATACTAAAATAAATATGTAGCAATAACAAATTTGTTGATAAGAAAAGTAACAGTAATAAATATAATTTAAATATAAATAGCAATATATTCAGTAAACAAAAAGAAAAGAAAAGGTACTCATTAAAAATAACGGTTAACAATCAATTTGAGTTCCTTCTTAAATATTTGCAAGTTATCAGTGCGCAGCTCCGACCTGGGCATAACAATTTTATTCCACATTCTTCTTAATCTAAAGATGGCAGAATTGAAGATATAGTCCCTATGAGTACCACGTTCAAGAAGCGGTCTAACGCGCCTCAGCTCATAAGGGACCTCCCTTTCTGTCAACAACCCAAGAACACATTCGCAATTTACTAAACCCATTAATACTTTTTTGATGAAATAAACATCATGATAGATGTGCAGAGATTTAATGGATTCCAAGTTAACTGATAAGGCAAATTCATTGTAAACATGCACCCTGTAAGAAAATCTCTTCCCCATTTTGGAAGCAAGAAATCTAAAGAATTTATGTTGTACAGATTCCAAGATCGGAATATGTGTTAACTTAGAGGGAGACCAAATAATTGAACCAAAAAGCAAGATAGGTCTGACTAGTGTCTTATATAAGTAAATAATAGAATCTTGGGATTTAAATTCTTTGGTAGACCTAATAATGAACCCTAAAGATTTATATGCCTTACAAACTGTAGAATTAAGGTGGAGATCAAATTCAAAATTGCTCTGGTGAATTATACCTAAATCCTTGATATTAAAGACATTCTCCAACATAACACCACTGATAGAGTAATTAAAATCAAGTTTTTTATTTCTGCTCCTAGTGATAGGTAGCACTTTACATTTAGCACAATTCAATTTAATTAAGTTTGTACAAGCCCAGTTATAAATAAGATCAAGATCCTTTTGCAACTTGATCTGGTCATAGAAGCACCTGACTCTGTTAAAGACTTTTATGTCATCAGAAAAAATTAAAACCTCACTAAACTTGAGAGAATCACAGATATCATTAATAAATAATATGAATAACAAAGGGCCAAGGTGCGAACCTTGGGGCACACCAGATGAAGCGATGAAAGGTTCTGACAGATTTCCCTTTATACGAACTTGGAGTTCACGTTTAGAGAGATATGAAAGAATCCATTTCAAAGTTCCCCCACTTAACGATGATAGATTATAAATCAGCAAATTTTGGTTAACTGAGTCAAATGCCTTAGCAAAATCCAAATAAATTGAGTCAACCTGTTTAACCTCATTAGGGCAGGTTTCATCATTAAGGGTACTGGAGATGAAATTATTATAAAATAAAAGATTCGTGATAATAGATCTCCCTTTAACAAATCCATGTTGGTTACGAATAACAAATTGCAAGCATAGATCAGATAGTTTAGACGCTACAATTGAATCAAAAATTTTAGAGATAGAGCCAATGATGGCAATGGGACGGTAGTTCGCAACGTCGCATCTGTTTTTAGCTTTAAATATAGGGAAAAAAATGCTCACAATTTAAGTGAGCGAAACACGTGTCCGCGTTTAAAAAGTGTTGTGGTATTTTGGGGTAAGTCCATTTTAGTTTTTAATTTAAATATAGGGGTTATGAAGGTTTTCTTCCACAAGGTGGGCATACACCCAGTACTTAACGATTGTTTAAATAACAAATATAAAGGTTCAACCAAAGAGCAAGAACAATTTTTAATAAAGAAGGCTGACAAGCCGTCAGGGCCAATTGAATTCGAGTCTTTTAAATTATTAATGGTAGAGGCTATTTCTGCCCTGCTTATAATGAAATCAAGCTCCTCATTTAAATACAATTGATGCTAAAACGAGGATCTAGCATTTAGGTAAACTAATTCAAAGTTTCTAACAAACAAGTTACAAGCAGATTTACCATCGTGGCTAGAAACATTATTAAAGTATACCTCCGCAGGTATTTTATTTGAATTTGACATAGAATTGACATAGTTCCAAAATTTTTTAATACTTTTAGTAGATTTCATCTCGATGCTCTCAATATACAATTTTCTGTCAGTTTTTGACTGACGGATACATCTTGCCCTAAGTTCGCGAAATTTTATTCCATCACTGGGAGCGTTATATTGAAGCCACTTTTTGTGCACTTTCTTTTTATCGATAATTAACGATATAAGAGAGCTCGAATACCAACATGGATACGAACTATCAGATTCTTTTTTAAAAGGAACATTTAAACTTATTTGATTATTAAGAGTTGAATAGAATGTAGAGGTATTAACCTCAACACTATTATTTTCAAACAACGACGCCCAGTCGCACTGTTGCAGACAAGAATTTATTTCGATATAATTTGCTTTCCTAAAATCAAACTTATTTATAATTTTTACAATTTCACTACTACACTTAAAAGAAATGTCAAAAAACACTTGATTGTGATGAGAATCTAGTGGTACCAAAAAGTCAGGAGAGTTAACTACACGAACACAGTCTTCTTGAAGCGATGAAAATGCTAAATCTAATGTATAGCCCTTGGCAGCAAGGATTGGAAAATATTGACGCATTCCAAGAAACGAGAAAAAAATCATTAAGAGACTTACATTTTCTTGAACATTAGAATCGGCACAATTACAAATGGCCAGGAGATCTTCTGATAAGTCGTTGTAGTTAGACCAAATAGTATCCCTCAGATTGTTGTTTATTCCATTATTCCAAATAGTTTCTCTCAAATTGTAGTCACCGAAAAAAATGTATTCATGGTTAACCATTTCTAGCACTAGTTTGTCAATGGATTGAACATGTTCATTGTAAACATCGGTGACAACATTAATTTGGTGTATAAAAACATCCAACCAGTAGCTTTTTAGAATCACCACAGATCTCCACAAATATTTCTTCAACATTAACACCAGTTTTTATGAGTTTAGACTTCAAGTGCTTCTTAACAGCAATTAGCACACCACCACCAAATGGAGCATTATGAAGGTTATGCCTGTCTCTCCGAAAGATAGTATAGTTGTGTAAGCCTAGTTCAACATCCAAAATCCCAGGATGCAGCCAGGTTTCGGTGAGACAGATAATATCTGGAGACGGTGATAAAATACCAATGTTGAGTTTTAGAAGATCCAGTTTTGTTCTAATGCCCCTAACATTTTGATAATAGATAGTAAGATTATCGACCGTTGACTTTAAACGTTTTTTGGCTTAGCAGCAGCAGCACCAGGTAGAGAATCAGAATTAATTTTTATCAGACTGCTTGTTGCGTGAAGACGAGGAATTAACCAAAAATGGGTTGCCATTTCGGAATCTGACAAACTGAATTTTATTATTTTTTTTTTTACTCTCATCACCATTAAACAGCTTAGCTTGCTTTTTTAGTTCATTAAAACGATCACGCTGCAATTTGGTTAAATCGTAGGAAATGTAAAGACTCTTTGGTACTAGACGCCAGTGGGTGATTACATTTGTAGCATCAGATCTAGAATCAAATTTAACCAGAGTTGGACGTACACTATCCGGTTTAAATACATTCAAAAAATTTCTTGGATTATGTATGAAAGTTTTATGGGTGTAATGTAAATATTTGAAAAAACAAAACAAAAGCAAACTTGCGTTCTTTTCTTTCGTGATTTTTACTATTTTTGCAAAAATAAAAATTATTTTTTCGCTTTGCAATAATTATTGTTCTGATTGTATCTACAATTGTTATTGTTCTTGTTTTGTAGTACCTTTTAGTCGTCGAACAAGCATTACTGCCACAAAACAAAACAAAATTGCAGAACGAAAACAGTGGCTAACGCGATTTTAAGATATTATTTAAATATTTAAAAAAATGACAAATTTCTCAAAAACTGTTGATAGCAGATACCAAAAAACCCATATCAGAAGAAATTTAATTTTGCATTGTATGACGTCAAAAAGAACATCGGGTTCTAATTAAAAAAAAAAAACAAAAAGTTATTCCAGTTTGAATTTTCGAAAATTGGTTTCGATAAATTTCATACTATTTAAAAAGTGCCCAAAATTTATGCATTATATTTATTTCATTCTGAATTAAGTTGTGAAAACCGCATCCCTCTAAGAGCTTTCCTTACCGAGATATTCAATGTGGCGTCAAACGCTGTAAACGTCAATCTTTTTTAATAATAATGTGGAATAACTCCAAAACGGTGCAACCTAGGTCCCACGTACTTTTAATAACCTGGCATTTGTTTTTTATGTGTAATTCAAAAAGGTAAGAATATATAGGAGTTTACATTTAAAATAACGAAGTTATGTTACATTTCCGGTATAACCGGTAATTCTCCATATTTGAAACTATTTTTACGCCATTCTTTGGTTAATCGATTCGTCCTTAGTAACTCACCCTGTGTATATGTATATATTCTTGATCGTCATGAGGAACTCTACAACATACTTTCAGGGGTAAGCCATTGTAAACAATTGTCACATTTTTTTCGAACCATTCGTGTTTGATCGTGTGTAGGAATTCCTTGAATTTATTTATTCATCTGTTATGTTATTTACTTTATATAAGAAGAACATTTATTTGATGTTCAAATTTTGGATTTATAGTTCTGTATTGAAACAACTTAATTAGATTTGTAGATTAGGTAGTACAGTTTTTTTGTGTTATTACCTACACTATTAATTGCACAGTTTTGCTAGCGTTCCAAGTAAACTTGTGATGGTTTAGGTATCATAACAAAACTATCACTTCAGTACCTGGCTTCGATTGAAAACTGCGTGGATTGACATGCGCAGTGTATTGGTACGCAACGGGGACGGGTCGGATAGAATCTATCTATCATCTATAATCTATCTATACTTCTATATTATATAATAATGTTCTAGTGTCCGGATATTTGTTTGAGCCCCACTCAGTTAGCCATGAAAAAAAGCATCGAAAATTGCACTTTTCGGTAACAGATTGTCGAAAAACTGCAAAAGACGTGCGAAATGCCATAAACTATATCGATTAAGAATAAAACGAAGTAGGGTTTTGCAAAATTTCATCACGATTTATTAAGCGGTTTCAATGATATTAGCAAATGAAAACGGGAAGAAACGCGTTTTCGGCTAAAAGTGAAATCCCGTGCATCAAACTCCTCCGAAGATCGAACGAACTGGAGTTTGCCGACTATTAAAACGTCTAACATAAGGACAAAAGGGTTACATAGACCTATTGTCGATATCCATAATGATTTCATTTAATCAGAATTTGTAATTAAGTCGTTAATTTTGACATGTCTGGATTCTAAGGAAACAACTGATCAGAGGCGGGGCTTATGTTGTTATTACTTGTCTTGTATACGTGTAGATTCTAACTTTGGAAGTTTGACGTTTATTTTGACGTTTATCAAAGAACCTTTATGAAAGATACGAAATGAGAAAATAAATGTAATTTATAAACAATCATCATGAATTAAAATTCATTGCAGTTTTCATGGTTAATATAAAAGCAAATAAATATAGACTTACAAGTCAAATCGGTTCATAGCGTATTCGGTAGTGCACCGATCTCGCTAACGCCTTACTCCAGCAGTAGTTGGTTCAAATCCCTTTCGAAAAATTTCTTTTTTTCTTTTTAATTTTACGCTTTTAACGGTAATGGTGGACTTTAGCCCGCCAACTTAGATTACTTTGAGTTTGTAGTATGTTGTAGAGCATGTTAAGCTGAACAAGAATATATAAATATACTGTAGATAATGATATGTGAGAGAATAGATTTTTCTTGAATAGAAACTATTTTATTTAATTTAAATATTAAATTTATTAATTCGAGCATCAATATTTTTCTCAAAGAAAATTCCAAAAAATTAAATTAACATAACCATTTGTAGGTTATTCGAAATAAACAAAAACATCTGAATTTTGCCATGAACCGGCGATAGGTTACGGTAAAAATTGTTAAAGGCTATCCACCACCTTCCAAGTTTTGACGGGTAGTACTATCTATAACAGTAAAATATGGGGTGTGTTATAAAGGTTTACGATCATGTTAGAAAACATGGTAATTGTACGCTTTTACTTCCACCTCCCCGTTTCGATTCATATATTAGTATGTTGTAGCATTTATCGCCCCTAGTAAGATTATATATGTGTGCTGGGCGCAGAAGCCACCTTTTCATATGGTTTTTCCACTTTGAGAATTCAAAATCGAAACACTCTAAGATCTTCTTGTAGGATAAAAGAGGATGAAGGTGGTGTCAGAGGAGGGGCTGCTGAAGGAGGTAGTGTGATGGGGGGTTGGGGGCTGTGTAGAGGGTGGTAAGGAAAGGGGGTGGTAAATACTGTAGATAAAATAGAAGTTTGGGATGGGTTCGAGGGTGTGGTAGGGGGACAGTTTTTGGCCCTCTTCAAACCCCCAACCCCTACAACCGCTACCCTTTGTAACCAACACCTAGAACGCACTCACTACTACCCCAACCATCCACCACAACAGTATTCTTAAATTTTCTCAAGATGACAAGGGAGAAACGGTTACGATGGGGTGTGTGTCTACGAGCATGTTTTTTGTCAAAGATAGGAATCAATTTATCTAAGAATTGAAGGAAGGTACGGAAGCGGGTGGGTGTACGCGTAAATATACATAGTATTCATTACAGCTTTCATGCTAGTCATAAAAACATAAATATGTAAATCAAATAATATATACACAGTAAAATGCTAAAAATTATTAATTTTTGCTCAAATAATTGAATAAATATAAATATTTGAAGCAATAGAATGGTAAATGCGTTATGTAGAATACGTTTTGTATTTAAGGGCGGCCTCTTTGAAATAATAGGTTGTGCTCTGCGTCATAATTACTAAAAGTTAAGTTGAAGTATTTTACGATTTTTAGATAAATCAAAATTAAAAAAATACATGTGATTTTCACCATGAACCGCCGATAGGTGCTATGCATTAATAGAAGTGCTATGCACTAATAGGAGAAGTGCTATGCACCAGTAAGATAAGTGCTATGCACCATTAGGGTAAGTGCTACGCACCACCGTGAGGTTACGGTACAAAGCGGCCTCTCTGATTAAATTTGATACAGTGCTATGCACCACCGTCCAATGCTGGACGGGTTCAACTAGTTAAGAAACATATGTCGTTATCGTTTATTCATTGTAGTGGTTAATGGATGGACCAGTTTGGGATTAAAATGGTTAATAAAATTGACTAAGGGAATTTGAATGAGATGATGAATGAGGAAAAAATAAAAAAATGTAGAGTAACTAAAATAGCAATTATTGAAGAAATAGGGTTAGTTAGAGTCTTGTGGCTTTTTCTCACAAGTGACGCAGATAACTTTGTAGTAACGGTAGAATTCATCAAAACGTTCCAAGTCAGGTACATCTATACGAATTACACAGTTACGACTTGCGTACAAAAAGCAGTCGTCGCGATTCTGTTACTATTACGTTACGATTCAAAATTGTTAACTTGGAACAAACCTATAGTATGTATGTAGTATGTTGTAGTATTCGTCGTCCCAAGCAAGAATATATCTGTATATATGTGGAGCGCGGAAACCACCCAACGTAAGGCAGTACCAGCATCTTTCTGAGGGCGGCATAATTACAGTGTCGATATGTATGTGGTCAAACCTGGATGATGTTGGAGGGAATGTACCAACAGGAGCTGAAACATATTTGCTTATTTTTGATCATTGTTCGCTGGCAGGCTACGTAGGAACGGGTCCATTGTCTGTCGTCTATTTTGACGGACGGCCAAATGTAACGTTGCGTCACAAGTTTGACAGTTGGGTTAATTCCTGGATGTGAGAGGTCGTGCACGGAGTGAAAAACTCTTGGTGATAAACGGACGGGCGGCACGCATGGAAACAGCGCAAAAATGTATTGGTACCTGGTATCTAGAGAAGTTTCAGGTTCAGAGACGAAACGTTGGTTTGGAATTCTTTTAACTTTGTGTCAGTTTTCTGTTCTCCTGCGAGAGCTTCGTGGTCCAAAGTGGCGTGCAATTCTTCGATGCGGGACAAGAAGTCTGCCACGACGTTGTCCAGATGGCGGACTTGACGTGGAGTACATTGGTCGTGCTTTTTCTGAAAAGCATATACGATCGGTTTGTATTTTTGCCGCATTTGGGACGAATTTTCGGTAGAAGTTTACCATGTTTAAAAATAGACGAAGCTTTTTACGGTAAGTTAAAGCGGGAAAGATCGAATCACGTTCACTTTCTCAGGTAACGGATGCGTACCGCTGCCGCACACAAGGTAGCCGAGGAGTTTGAATTTGAGGATATGAATTTGAATGCATTTATAACTACACCATACTTTTGTAGTCTTTCAAATAGTGTCCGGAGGTGGTCCAGGTGTTCTTCCAAAGACTAGGACGTCACGAGAATGTCGTCATGTGAGTGAACTCGAAAAGGTCGAAGGGTGTTTTAATGGCTGATTTCGGGACATCTTCGGCAACAAGAATTTTATTGAATGCACGTACCAGGTCTATCGTTGAAAATATTGTTTTCCCGCTTAGTGACTGGGAAAATTTCTAAATGTGCTTGACAGGATACCGGTTAGGGAACGTTCTGGCATTCAGGGTCTCCATTCGTCTACTGTTTTACGGACCATGTGAAACGGCGATGCCCAGGGACTCTTGGAAGGACGAGCAACGCCTAACTCAACCAAGACTTCAAATTCCTTTTTTACAGCCTTCAACTTGTCGGTAGCGAATCGTCGAGGGCTGTGCGCGACGGGTGGTCCAGGAGTAGTGATGATATGGTGCTTCGCAGTAAAGGTGGGGGTGCCTCCTGGTCGAGTTATTCCAGGCAATTGTTGCAGTAAGCCGTGGAATAAGGTTGAGCCTGAAACTGTCTAAATGGATGGTAACTTACACTCAATCACCTTCCTGTTGGACGCGAGATAAATGGTTACGTCCAGAAGACGTTTGTTTTACATATCCACCAGTAAACCAAAATGGCACAGGAAATCGGGGCCGATGATTGGTTTCGAAACGTCAGCCACAACGAATCGCCATGTAAACTGTCCTAGGTAGAGGGTTAATGTAAGTGTTATGTATGTGGCAATTATGGTACCGTTTGAAGCGGAGAGCTAGTAATTGCACTTCTCTCTTGGTTCCGGAAGTTGCGACCGCGGAGATACGCAAAGGTCGGTACCAGTGTCGATATGGAACTTTATTTTCGTTGAGCCGTCGGTAACAAACAATCGGCGTGAAAGTGTAGTGTAGGGTTGCTGTTGTCGGTCACCATCAACGGCTGCCCACGTTGTTTCCGAAGAATTCGTCTCGAACTTAACTCACACATTTTCTGGCGTTGTTGCCAAAAAACAAATGTCACCTACATTTTTGGCTCGAGAATGTGATCGCGAGCGTGCTCTCGGTCGGAAACGTCGGGCCTCGTGTGACGGTCCTTGGCTGATTTTAATAGCTGCTAACTTTTGTAACGCGGTTGTCCAAGCATTTTCTAAAAAGTCTAACCTGCTATTTAGCGTTGCGTTCGGTGTGGAGGTTTCTGCGACGTTGTTGAATTTACCTTCGATGAAGGTGTCTGCTATCTGTGCTGTCTTTTTCAACGCTAAGTCCTTGTGTGCAGGGCCTGGACATGTTTAGGAAGACGAGTTAGCCAAAGAGTCTGCAGGACATCAGGAATTCGCTGGCGGCGAGTTTGCGTAAGTGCCGTAGGAACTGCGTTATTTTGCGATCCCCAAGTGATTCGTTCTCCAGCAATCGCTTGGTGTTTTGTTCTTGCGATGCACCCATACGTTTAATCAATTCCCTTTTTAGAAGTCCGTAAGAGCGTCCACTGCGCGGTTTTATAATTATATTGCGAACTTCGAGAGCGTATTTTTATTTTAGCCATTGTTCTTAATTATTTAGTTCACATTGAAACAAAATTGTTCAATGCAGTTTCGGGGTTCACCACTTTAACATTTTGGAAATTATTTAATTAAAAATAATAAAACACTAACACAAAAATAACAACTTTTTATACAAAAGGAACACAATCATAACAATATAAACACTAGTATAAAAGAAAAGTAAAAAGATGCGATAATGAAAAGAACTTCTCCACGAAATTTGAACCACATATGCACTGTTACGAAAGAAGTTTATTTTTCAAAAAAAAAATGTAATAGAAGTCCTACAGAAATTAAGTTATAACCCTGAGTTTCAATAACAAAATGAAAAATAAATTTCTGTATTTTGCGTTCATCGTTGCGATATCACAACACTAATTAATAATTTATTGTAGTAAATGTTGTACCAAACCACTAAAGAAAACAAAAAAAAATAAATAAAATACCGATGAAGCAATTTTTACTCGTAATGGTATAACCAATCTTCACAATACACACGTTTGGTCCTTTGAAAATTTTCGTTTAGAAGTTCGTAATTTTTTGACTGAGGTACACCAGATACGCTGGATCGGTAGGGGTGGACCAATTGCATGGCCTCCGCGGTCTCCCGATCTAAATCCTCTGGACTTCTTTTTATGGGGATACTTGAAAAACGAGGTATACCGTACTCCAGTTCAGAATATTGAAGATCTGCGTGATCGAATCACAGTGGCTGTCGATAATTTGAGACTTCAAGCACAGCAGGAAGGAGGTGTATTTCAGTTAGTGGGCCGAAATTGGATTAGGCGCGCCCAAGCTTGCATTGAAGCCAATGGAAACAATTTTGAACAGCTTTTATAAGTAAGTGAACTGGTAAACTGTATTATTTTATTATCTCCATTTCTGTAGGACTTTTATTAATTTTTTTTTTTTGAGAAATAATCTTCTTTCGTAACAGTGCATATGTGGTTAAAATTTCGTGGATAAGTTGTGAAACACCCTGTATATAAGAAAACAAAGCAGACAATTAATAAAAACAGGCGACACTAACGAGACGGATCGGAATACGGGAGAGATCAGATTGGGTTTGTATAGGAAATTTTGGGGTATTTATTGGACAGGATTGTTAGTACAGAAATCGAAAGAATGTCTTAGAAAGAGATGTATTGATTGAGGGTGATGACATTTGTTAACGGAAAATACGTAGAATTGAACAATATGAATAGTATAAAATTTAGGGTTAAGTAATCGAAGTACAAACTAGCTGTTAATAAGGGATGCATGCAGGTAAAGTTGAAGATGAAATTGCAGTTAAGGATAAATAGCACAGAACAATTGGTAGAATTTAGGTAGAAACGAAACAAAGGCATGCTCAAGAAAAGAAAGTGAATGTGTACATTGAGGAAGTATTTACTATATGCAAAATTAAATGAGGAAAATATATATCCATATATACAAGTATCAGAAATAAGTTTTTCCCGTCACAAATGCAAAATCATTCTTCTCGAACAATTAATTCGAATTCGAATCGAAAGAAAGGTTGTTAGTGTCATTTTCCTTTCATTGTCGTTAGTTGTCAATTGTCTAAGGCACACACTTATTGCGCTAAAATTAATGAAATTACCCATTCTAAAAATTCAAAATTAATCAAAAGTTTTCAAATAAAACAACAGCAAGTATCCATATAAAACAAAAGAGGGTAAAAAAAGGATTCGATTGAAAAAATTAAATATGGTAGGTGCCATTTGGAAAAAAAAAGTTTGAAGTTTTAAAACTTTAAAATTTTATGTTGAACGCCCTGTATAAATTAGTAAGTCCAATTTTGTCAAGGCATTAGCTTTGAGATTCAGCTTTAACTAGTTGAAATTTCAACACTCTAAGTCGTATTTTGTGGAAGTTATGATTTTTTATAATTTGAGTTGCGGTAGCGATTTTTTTCTATAAATTAAGTTATTATTATATTATTAGTATATGACAAACACTTTTATTCGGATTATTCAACTTGTATAGCTTGAAAAGTTTGACCAGTTGTTTAGAATGGGTTCACAATAACTGCCAGCAGCGATCTGAAAGGAGCACCCTTGTTTTCACTCTGATTAATTCAGGTTAGGTTAGGTTAGGTTTCTAAGAGACCAATACTATTTAAGTACCGTAATGCGTTGCCTTGGTAACAGGTGTGCTAAAGATACATTTCAGTTACAGTTTTGTCTAAATTCTAAGGCAAAACTCTATTGGGGAACTTATTTAGAGAGACGGATGTCGAGTAAGTTGACGTACCTAGTTTTTCTAAATTTTGTTAATTAAGTCTTTGATGGAAGATCTGTTCTCACCCTAAATTCTAATGAATAGACATTATTGGCGTCTGAAGACTACTGCGCAGCGGAAAACTTGAAATATGTTTCCCACCAGTTTCTGTAGATCAACATGTCAAAGCCGTGTTTAAAACTTTGTTTTGCATCTTGTGGTTTGCTAGTCTGAACACATCAGTTTAAGAGTATTCATCACATTCATAAATTTCTATCAGCTCTACCAATTTTTAATAATAATAACAATATTATTAAATCTCAGCTATCACATTACACCTATCTGTAAACCTCTTCCAACATAATATATACGTCCAATGTATATTATTATTATTTTCAGCTTTTATCTTCATTTTGCAACGTAATCAGCAATAGATTTTATGTACCTCATTTAGTGTTTTCGAAAATTGTGTTTTGTAACAAATGAATACAGACTTACCTTGTGATGGTTAAATTGGTTAAGTAAGGGTATGTGCATCTGGAAACAAAGAAGAGGTGTTAAGTAATGGTCACAGGTATTTAAATTATCTAAATAAGAGAAAATCAAATAAAAATTATGACACATACATAAATAAAAGGTGCACGTTTTGAGTTCCAAAATTTTTATTTACTATAATTCCACAACTACAGTTTCACCACACTGTGGCTTCATGATACAAAACCGATAACGATATCCGCTTATCATCTGGCCTAATAGACAATTTTGTGATTTTGTGTCATTGTGTTAAAAATATAGTAATTTTCCTTACATGATGAATAATACAATTGTTAAGGTAGACAAACCTATTACAAAAGGGGGCAAATTCCACAAAAAAAAAAAAAACAAAATGGAACGTACACCTAAGGTTAAAACTCGCAATAATAGCTCTTAAGCGCCACCTCTTCTAAAGCAACAATAATACATTAAAGATACTACATACTATAATAACATTATTCCATAATAAAGTAAAATATATTCTATATTTTTTAAAAAAATAATGGTATAAACGAAGACAATCTGTGCAAAGCGGACATTAAAATAAAATAATAATTCCAAATTAAATTTATAAAATAGCACAACCATACTAAGAGAAAAAAACTTTTAAATTTCTGCTATTATGTTTTGTTTATCCGATCCTACTAACTTGCGATGCCTAAAGAGTCTGCTGTCAGACATTGTAGACTGACGCCATGTTTAAATACGTTTTAAGGTGCTAAACGAGCGTTCAATTGAATACGTGGTTGGTGGAAAAGCTAAAAATATTTTTAAGTTTTTCTCAATTGCTGGATAAAATTCACATTATTTAATCAGCAGCTCTGCAAAGTTTAAATTTTCTGTCAGTGACCTCGTCTTCTATACGGATACCTTAGTTAAATACTCAGATTCAAACATTTCTATGATGTACTTGTTAATTATTTTCTGTATATCGCAGTATATAAGATCATTAGTTTTTTACTATGTATACTAGTGTCATCCGAAAATCTTGATTTAAGTGTAGTAATGAGGGAATCCGAAAATTGATCGAATATTGTTCGCCTAAAATACACTTCTGGTGAATTCATACATTCGCTCTGTAAGATTGCTGTTGACCGAGTCTTTGCATTTTCATTTCGACGAATACTTTGTGGTAATTCTTTGACAGTACTAAATACTTCACAGAAGACTTCATTGTGATCATCCCAATCGCTTTAAAAGATTTGGACAAGTGTTTCAATGTGTTGCTTTACCGGAAGGAGAACAACAGAAACACCTTACCGCTTATTAGTGATAGGTTAGTCATAATCACAATCTTAAAGCAGATAATAAAAGTAGGTGTAGATATAGCACTAAGAATGTGATTAGCAATCGTCTTTGTTTGCAAATTATATCATGCATCAGCCAACATGTCATCTAAAGCAGCTCGCAGTTTAACAAACTTGTCCCAAAATAACCTTATCGCCTTATATTTTGCTGTCCAACTAGTTTCACAAAAAAGAGGTACGTTTGGCACGCTGCGTCTACTCTTTGAACACTATCTAAAAAATTTAATAACCTCATTGATAGTACCTATAGAGCGTTGGATTTGTTGCACTGCATTAAGGTCATTTACAACCAAATTCATTTTGTGAGAACTGCGATGGAAAAATGCTGCTCGCGGATATTCATCTGCTATGCATTTTTGGACACCACTCTCGCTTCCTGCCATTTGGCACAACAGTCAAATCCGAATCCAACAAGTTTCTCTAAATTTAGTTTATACCTTTTTAAAAACTTCACAACTACATCAGCGATTGATTTTGCATTCATATATTTTAACTTATCAAAACCAACAAATTGCTCTCGATTACAATTTTTTTATCTACAAATCGAATACCTAAAGATGTCTGCTCGTTGCACACCTTAGATATAAAAGCACTTGTGTCCTCACTTCACACTAGGTTTGAAAACAAGAAAAAAATTACAGAAGGTACCCCTTATGTTTGGGGTATATACCATCCTGTCGTACTCTTCCAACTATGCAATTTTGATACGTCTTTTTGCACAAAAAGGTACACCATTCTTAAAATTATATTGGGGACTTGGTTTTAATGGACTTTTTAGAGATCATACTTTTGACTGCGTTGCTATGCATTTATCTATAAACAAACCTAAATCATTTTTGTTTAAAAAAAGATAATGTATTTTCTTCCTTAGATGTCCCGGCCAACGAAACGTCATCTTTGATGTTTGTATCTGCACCAAATTTTGCTTATTTGCTGTCGATGGTAGTAAATGAAAATGTTCCTCACTTTTGCTGTCATTCACATTATCAGTGTCACGTCGGCGGACGGCAGCTTTGAAGTAGGTTCTAATGTCCATATCAACTGTGGTAGAAGTGTAGAACTTCGTTGATTATAATTATCAAAAATTGGAAAAATCTGTGGAAATATATCGAATTTTGAATAAGAAATACCCTTCTCTGAAGAAGGTATACAACTCAAAGCGCTCAAAATCAAATCTGTACAGCCTCTTCCCGGTGATACAACGTTGAAGATCATAGGCAACTGATTGCCTGCTACAAATATAGACTGGAAACTCAATGTTAACAATTGGGACCGAGTTTGAGTGAGTGCGCATCTGTGTTACCAACCTATGAATAGGGCACCTAAACAATTTACTTTTATAAAGGAATTATACAATTGACAAAGATTTCGCATTAACAATGAAACTTTGCGAATTTCTTTGACCATTGTAAAATAAAATGTCATAAGTGTAATAAAGCCACATTATTTTGGGTAGTTTTATTTATTTGTTTTGGTTGTCCTGTTCCACCATTGTACTTTCTTGCATTTTGGTTACTTCCTTTTCAAGTATAACGAACCACCCCTCTGACCACTACATTATTGTAAAACATAATGACTAAAAAATAAAAAAACGATTAGTTTTACCAATTAATTATTTATTTTTTTATACAGAAGTTTCAGTTAAGAAAAGTTAATTAGGAAACTAAATCAAAAAGGAAAAAATTGATGAGTAGAAAGAAAAACTGTTATTACAAATACACTGCATATCTACAATATCAGGAAACATTGGGCGGTGTTAGGTAACGTTTACACCGCAATTTGCGATCTCAAGTTATAACAAAACTAACGGCCTGCATGTTTTGTTTTTCAAGTCGATGCGTCGATAGTCGATAGAAAACATTTATTTATCATGTATTGTATTGTTTAATTAGAAAATTTAAATATAGTAGTAAATAAATTAAATTATAATTAATTAAAATAGTCAAATACACCGCGCCAATTAAAACACAGTAACAATTTTCAATAATTATTGTTGCTTTTTGGCAAGATTATTTATAGTGTCATCTGAACCGCAAAATGGAATCACGAACGGTGCTTTATAGAACAATGAGTAGAGCCAAAAATCATGTGGGCGTCTGTGTACAAACAGCATGAGGTAATAGAACGTTCTCAATAGGTCAAACCCCAACGCCAAAACTTAGACCAAAAACGTCCTAAGCAGTTTTCGCTAATAAAGCTATCTTCTTCGGGGACTGGATTTTAAGTTTTCTTTCCTCCTAGATGTTGAATTGAGCCCTTAACGTGAGCACTAAGTTTTCTCAACATAGATCTTAGGTTTGCCTTTCCATTCTCTTACAATGCTTTGGAAAACATCATAGCTCACGTTGAAGGCTCAATTCAACGTCTGGATGAGAATTCCAAAGAATTTATCAGGGAGGCATGCAAACTTAAAATCCAAAATAACATAAAAGAATGTTCTAATTCACGTACTAGTTTTGCCAATAGACGAGTACTCAATAGCTTGAAACAAAGGATTGTTTTTTTGTAAAGGCAGACACAGGTATAGCTCGTTCAATTTAATTTTTCTGGTTTTGTATTATAAAGTCAAAATTGTAAATCTTTTACTTTATTATTTATTACTGGTGCAATAAATTAACTAGCCCTTATACTTACTACAAGAAAGAGAAGGATAACCTTTATAGTGTTTTGCATCTTTCTTTTCTATGTTTGAAATTTGTAGAGCTGTCTCTTTTATTATTTTTCTGTACTACTGTTGCATAAATAACCTTCATAAATTACAGTGGCGTTCACAAGTTTTTATTCACATAATATTCAGTTTAAAAAAAATGCTTATTTTTTTTCGCTTACAATTAGTTAAATTAAATTCAGTGATACTACAGCCATTTCTTCTTGATTTTTTTATCTTTTAGGTAAAACCTTCAGCCACAGAGTTTCTAAAAAATATTTGTGTTCATTACAATAAGTAATTAAAATTATTTTAATTTCTCATCCGTACGTAATTAGAATATTAAAAGATAGTCAACGTAATTGATTCTTTATAATGTACCCAATACCCATTAATACCTACTGTGCAAAGGAAAAAGTTTCAAGTAATTAACAATTCTAAATAAACAGTTAATCGCCAAAACAAGAAAAATATTACAAAATTAGTCATAGGTGTAATTTTAGTTTTCTAATAAAAGAAAAACTTATGCTATCCGAATAAGAAGTTATGAACGCCACTGTAATTTATGAAGATTAATGAAACACTAGTACGAAAACGAAAAGCGAGACAAACATACGCAAACTATAAAAGTAGAACAGAAATGAGCAGAATTGAAATACTACCTGCATCATTTGTATCTCACCCTCATCAAAAATGATTACCTCCGACTCGCAAAGAAGGACAAGGGTATCCTTCTCTTTCTTGTAGTAAGTATAGGAGCTAGTTAATTTATTGCGCCAGTAATAATAATAAAGTAAAAGATTTACAATTTTGACTTTATAATACAAACCCGGAAAAATTAAATTGAACGGGCTATAATATACTCGACAACAGGTCTATAACGAATGGGTCGATGACCTCACTTCTGACTTAAAACGAAGACTACATGTTTTAGGGCCAAAAGTTCCCCGTATGTACTGCTTGACAAAATATATAAGCCATGAACGTCAGCTCGGCTGATTGACTCTGCGATTGGTTCGCCGACTGATAAACTAACCAAATGGCTTATAAATTAATTCAATGATCTCAATATTCAACAGCCTGGTTTTTTAGTATAGAATTCTAATGAATTCATTGATAATGTCAAAGATATTAAATTAAAAGATAGTGAGATTTGGTTTAATTTGATGTCTGTTATCTTTTCCCAAGTGTGCGATTCTGCTTACCTTGACATATTTAGAAGATTTACTCCAAGAAAATGGTTTTACGGCTGATATTGTAGCTGAGTACATTTATCTGACTTCAATTTGCATGCGGCAAAGTTATTTTCAGATAAATGGTTGCAAATAGCAATCTGAGTCAGCTAGAGTATTTTCCTTGACTGTGGCTGAGATATGTGGACGATATTTTTGATGATTATTGATTTAAACTCTTGTAGTCTCAACGATTTCTTTATTAAATTAAAACGATTTTTCCCTTCTCTTAAATTTACTGTGGAAAAAGAGAAACGTGGACAGCTACCATTTTTTAGACACTGTGGTGATAAGAAACGGAATTCTCTAGTATTTGATATCTATAGAAAACACACTAGTATTTCTAGATTCATAACCAAAGACTGTAACCATTGTATGCAACTTAGGGTGGTCAGTTTTAATTTTCTTGCACATAGATTGCTTACCTACCTATTAAACAGAGATAAGTATAAGAAAGAACTTCATACTATTAAATGTATTGCCAAAGAGAATAGTTATAAAAGTAGCATTATTGATAAAATGGTCAATAAGTTAAAATTTAAGAATCTCATTTCAAGAACATCGACTTCAAATTAATACAGATTAAACCAAATTTTTAACTATGCCATTGAAGCCAAGGTTTTCCCGAGGTTTGGAAGGTGTTTTTCGTAAACTAGGTTTCCAAATTGCCTATAGTTGAAACAGGAACTCTGCTCAAACTCTTCTTGTTAATCAAAAGGACAAAATACTCTTTCTGGAAAATTCGGGAATATATGTAATAGATTGCAAGGATTATAATAAGAACTACGTTGGGCAAACTAAACGATCTATTCATATTAGGTTTAAAGAACATTTGGATCATGCAATATTTGGCAGAACCGCAAAATCCAATGTTGCCCAACATATTTTGAACGAAAATCATAGAATTAATATTGACAACCTTAAATTAGTTAAGGAACTCAGAAGTTGTTACCTACTTGATAGCTTTGATGGTATGTATTGTAATGATATGATCGTGGGGACTAATAAATAAGTAATGATATGATCTCATGATAAAGGGGCTAATAAAATATGTTATGATGGGATGATATACAAAACAATTTTTAATAGAAATTTTAATTTAATTCAAAATAAATTTTTAAATATCTAAGAGCATGTATAATTCTTAACTCAGAGTAAGTTCCATAATATTTTAAAAAAATTACAATTACCTTTTAATATTAAATTAAATTCAAAATTTTACTATTTAACTAAAACTAATTAAGAACAATCAACAATTTATTTAAAAAATGTAATTTTAAATTAATGAAATCAAAAGTTTTTCTATTAAATAATGGAGACATTATTATTCACTCACTGCCACAATGTCAATCGAAAAATCAGCCTTTACCAACATATGAAGTTATACCAAATCCATGTTAACTTTTCTTTTCTTTTAATGGTACTGTTTAGTATTTCGGACTTTACCTGAACCATATCCTTCTAGGAAGTCTTTCTTTGTGTATATTTGTCTGTTTACCGATAGTTCTAGCTGTAGTTTATTGCTACCCTTAGTCCATTGTATAGTTAAGTTCATTTATTCCCCTTCATAAAGTTTACTATAGTCAGCCGTTCTCAGAACTGCTTTCACCACAACATGTATATTACAGTTTCAGTTTTCTAACAACCAGTTTTTCAAATTCTTCCCCCCTTAGGTTAAGTTATCTTTGTACATAAAAATAAGTATTCAACCTGAAGAGACGCAGTTCTTCTTTTCGTCTGTTCACCAACCCTCAATTAACTATCAATAAAACAATATCAAAAACCATATTCAGTGTATTTAATCACATCATAACTGTCTTATACTATCATAAAATAGTCAAGCACAAATAAGAAAATAAGGTGATTATTTTAATAATAATCCCAGCATTAACATGGTCCTTCGAGCCGGATATACATCAAACAGTGCATCATCCTAATAATCAAAGTGTTGTGTTATCATCATATCCAAGTCGTGTTCCATTAATTTGGTTATATCATCATATCCTGTGAAGATCGCAAATTCCTACATCAGCAGCAGCTTGGAATTTGTTATTCGTTTGGTCAACTACAGGACTCACAAGCAATAGCTAAACAAGGTAAGTGGGCGCTATACTTTTATCCCTTCACACATTATTACCTTTGTGCATTTCTTCATATTGTTTCTTATCAATCCTTAATCATGTCCGACGAAGAAATTCAAAAACATAATTACAAGCGCGGCCAAATAAAAGGTCAAGTAACATCACTTAACAAGTTCTTAACTGGTACAAGCAAACCAACTATTTCCGAAATAAAATTACGCATGTCAAAATTAGATAATCTGCTAGAGAAATTTCAAGAATTAAATTTTGAAACCTTTTCCTTAGATAAGTCATTAGAACAAAAATTAAAAGATGACTATGATACATTTGAGAGTACTTATTTTTCTGTTCTTTCAAACGCACAACAATTAATTTCTCAAGAAAATAAGCCAGTAGAAGGTCAATCTACCAAAACAGTTTCTTCACAATCTCATTTAAATTTACCAGTTATAAATATGCCTAGTTTTGATGGCACCTACGAAAATTGGCTACCTTTTCATAATACTTTCAACTCAGTGATTCATGATAATAAAGAACTATCTGATATTCAAAAATTTCATTATTTAAAATCATCCTTGACTAAAAACGCATCTCATGTAATCGACGCATTAAGCGCTTCTTCTGAAAATTATCAAGCAGCTTGGGAACTTCTCAAACAACGGTATGAAAATACCCGACTTATAGTTTTCTCTCATTTAAACGCTCTCTTTGAATTACCAAACGTTGCAAAACAATCAGGAACGTGTTTGCAAAGGCTTATTGACCAAGTTAACCTGCATCTTAAGGCATTAAACTCATTAAAGGTAGACACAACTTCGTGGGATATTTTAATTATACATTTAATCACGACGAAATTTGATTTTCAAACCCGTCGGGAATGGGAATGTAGGGCAACCGAACAACTTCCAACCATGGAAGAGATGGAAACATTTATTAATCAACGATCACATGTCTTATCATCAATTGAACGTCATAAACCACAAGTAAATCAATCAATTAATAGCAAACAGATTTATCCTCCCACAAGGGACAACTTTAAACGCGAATCAAACAAAACATTAGTTCATGCATCTGTGCACATACCAAACTGCAAATTATGCAAGGAAAAACATTTCATATTTCAATGCAACAAGTTTTTAGCTTTGTCCGTAGAGGAGCGAATCAAAACATCCAAATTTCATAAATTATGCACAAACTGTCTACGAGGAAACCATTTAACAAATGAATGTTTCTCGAGTAATTGCCGTAAATGCAATAAAAAACACAATACTTTATTACATTTAATTTCAAACGAAAATCCAAAATCCAACTTATTGTTATCAAATGCAAGCGAGCAGGTAGTCAACAATAATACAGCATCATTAAACAGTATGCAACCATTGAAATCAAGCACAGCTATATTTTTATCAACAGCCGTAGTCAATATTTTTGACAAGAAAGGAAAACCTCACGCATGTAGAGCTTTACTCGACGTAGGGTCACAATCTAACTTTATAACAGAATCATTGTGTAAGAAATTAGGCCTTAATACAAAAAATGTTCACGTCCCTATTTGCGGAATTAGCCAATCAATGTCCTTTTCAAACAAGGCTGTTAACATAAACATAAATTCTACATTGAATTCATTTAATGCTACAATATCTTGTTTAATTTTACCCAAAATTACCGAAAATTTACCGCAGCACTTCATACCAAAAACATCATTCAACATACCCGTTTCTATTAAATTAGCAGATCCAAATTTTAACACTCCAGCACCAATAGATCTATTAATCGGAGCAGAACTTTTTTGGAATATTTTATGTGTGGGACAAATTAAACAACCCGGACACCCATTTTTACAAAAGACCCTATTTGGATGGATCTTCGGGGGTCCTTATCATCATAATTATTTCCAGCAAAAAACAGTTAATTGTAGTATTGCACTCCAGTCAGATTTAGATATTACATTAAGAAAATTTTGGGAAATTGAAGAGCTTCAACCGGTCAATAATTTTACTATTGAAGAAAACAAATGCGAAGAGTTTTTTAGGAAAAGTTTTAGCCGAAATTCTGAAGGCAGATTTGTAGTTAAACTTCCCTTTAAAGATAACTATAAACAATTAGGTTTATCAGCAGAATTAGCATTAAAACGATTTTACACTTTAGAACATAAATTGAACAAAAATCAGCAATTAAAAAAGCAATATTCTGAATTTATCCAGGAATATTTGCAATTAGGTCATATGGAGCCAGTACCCGATACCGATTTAACTAAAACAGAAAACACTTATTACCTTCCTCATCATGCCGTATTAAAAGTATCAAGTATAACAACAAAATTGAGAGTTGTTTTTGACGGCTCAGCAAAGACAACATCCAACGTAAGCCTAAATGATAATTTAATGGTGGGTCCAACCTTGCAACAAGAGCTCTTTGACATTTTAATTCGATTTCGTACACATTTATTTGCCTTTAGTGCTGACATAACCAAAATGTACAGACAAATTATAATGCATCCCGATCACCGTGATTATCAACGTATATTTTGGCGGTCAAATTCAAACGAACAAGTTCAGTGCTTTAGACTTACTACGGTCACTTACGGTACTGCTTCAGCTCCTTATTTAGCAATCCGAAGTTTACAGCAACTTGCAAACGTTCATATGGGCAAATTTCCAAACGCATCTACTTCAATAATAAAGGATTTCTATGTAGATGATTGTTTAACAGGTGCCAACACATTAGAAGAAGCAAAATTATTACGCGATCAAATAACATCAATTTTAAATAGTGGCGGCTTTAAGTTATCCAAATGGGCGTCAAATACATTGCATTTAATTCCAAATAATCAATCAAACACAAATACTATAATAAATATTAACAATGACGGCGAAACAAAAGCTCTCGGGTTATTATGGAACACATCTTCCGATAACTTCAAATTTTGCTTTAAACCAATACAAAAATCAAATAAAATCACCAAACGATCAATCTTATCTACTATTGCTCAAATATTTGATCCTTTAGGCCTCATTGCTCCGCTAATCATACAGTCAAAAATATTAATGCAACAATTGTGGAGCTTAAAGGTAAACTGGGACGAATCTTTATCACTCACTTACTCCACCAAATGGGTTCGTTCACTCAACGAACTAGAATCAATTAATAATTTATCTATTCCACGAAAGGTTATATACACAAAATCAGCTACTTTCGAATTACATGGGTTTTGTGATGCATCGGAATCAGCATACGGTGCATGCATTTATTTAAAAAGCATTAACAGCTCTAAGAGTTCAAAAACCAGTTTACTTTGCGCCAAATCACGGGTAGCCCCTCTTAAAAACACTTCGTTGCCCCGACTAGAGTTATGCAGTGCACATTTACTTGCACGATTAATGAACAAAATCAAACTTTCAATTAATTTATCTATCTTCAATTATCATTGTTGGACCGATTCAATGATAGTTTTAGCTTGGTTGGAATCTCCGTCACGCAATTACAAAACATTTGTGGCCAATAGGGTCGCTGAAATTCAAAATCTTACAAAATATTGCAACTGGCATCATGTCCCTACAGCACAAAATCCTGCAGACATAATTTCGCGGGGTACTACAGCCGATCTTCTCATAAATCAAGATTTATGGTGGTGTGGACCGAGCTGGTTGAAAGAAAATTCAGATGCTTGGCCTACAACAATTCCATCAGATACTAATTCTCAGTTTGACAGTTTAGTAGAGAGACGAAAAACATGTAACATTTCAATGCATATCCCAAACCCAAACGAATTCTTTTCAAAATATTCTTGTTTTAATAAATTACAAAGAATAACTGCATACTGCTATAGATTTATACATAATTGTCGCAGTTCATCAAACAAACAAATGAATCAATTAAAAGTGTCGGAACTGCAACACGCAGAAATTGCTATTATTAAATTAATTCAACTTTCAGAATTTACACAAGAAATAAAAAACCTAAGTAGTGATGATAAATCAAATACACATTCTGGTAAACTATCTTCATTAAGCCCGTTTCTTGACAATAATTCAATATTAAGAGTAGGAGGTAGATTAAAAAATGCACCGATTTCATTCAATGCAAAACATCCTATTCTTTTACCAAAAAATCACATCATTACAAAATTGTTAATTCAAAGAGAACACATAAGACAATTACATTCAGGGCCTCAAGCAACATTGGCTGCGCTTAGGCAGAAATATTGGGTTATAAACGCACGTAGTGTAATTAGAAAAATTATTCATGAGTGTGTTAAATGTTTTCGATCAAAGCCCCAATCAATCAATCAACTTATGGGCGACTTACCAACGCATAGAGTCGAGTCAGCTCGACCCTTTTTGCACAGTGGCGTAGACTACGCTGGCCCTATTTTAATAAAAGATAAGCGTGGTCGCGGCAGTAGGTCCATCAAGGCATATATTGCATTATTCGTTTGCTTTGCCACTAAGGCATGTCATTTAGAATTGGTAGGAGATCTAACTACCGACGCTTTTTTAAACGCTCTCAAACGCTTCATGGCAAGGAGAGGAAAAGTAGCTCATATCTATTCAGATAATGCAACCAATTTTACAGGAGCCAATAACGAATTACAAAAACTTCAGAACTTGTTTAATTCACAATCATTTAAAGGCAAGATAATAGACAACTTGTTATCTGATCACATTACTTGGCATTTTATTCCCGCAAGGTCTCCCCATTTCGGTGGTTTATGGGAGGCAGGTATAAAATCCGTAAAGTACCACTTAAAAAGGGTAATCGGAAATGCACTGTTAACGTATGAAGAAATGTACACATTCCTTTCTCTTATTGAGGCCTGCCTCAATTCCCGACCAATCACTCCTATATCCGATGACCCTCACGACTTCACAGCCCTCACCCCGGGTCACTTCCTAATTGGCGCTCCACTTACTAGTATTGTGGAACCAGATATTTCCACAATACCCATCAATCGGCTGTCCCACTGGCAGCGAATTCAACAGCTACATCAACATTTTTGGAAGCGCTGGAAACAGGACTATCTAACCCAACTGCATAATCGCACTAAATGGACCAACGACAATAATACAATCAAAGAGGGAACCCTTGTATTAATCAAGGATGACCAACTTCCGCCCTTGAGATGGATACTTGGACGTGTGACTACCTTGCATCCCGGAACAGATGGACGCGTACGTGTAGCTACCGTTCGAACTCCAAAGGGAACGACCACGATTACAGCACATAAACTGTGTCCGTTGCCTATAGAGGTGGATAATACCAATGTGGCGAATTCTCCACAGTAATAGGGCAATTCGCGAGTGTCTCAAAAAAAAGGTGCAATTCGCGAGTGTCGCACAAAAAAGGTGCATTATAAAAACAATATTTGTAAATATTTTGAAATTATCCCTAGGATATTTCAAGGCGGCCGGGATGTTTAGTATTTCGGACTTTACCTGAACCATATCCTTCTAGGAAGTCTTTCTTTGTGTATATTTGTCTGTTTACCGATAGTTCTAGCTGTAGTTTATTGCTACCCTTAGTCCATTGTATAGTTAAGTTCATTTATTCCCCTTCATAAAGTTTACTATAGTCAGCCGTTCTCAGAACTGCTTTCACCACAACATGTATATTACAGTTTCAGTTTTCTAACAACCAGTTTTTCAAATTCTTCCCCCCTTAGGTTAAGTTATCTTTGTACATAAAAATAAGTATTCAACCTGAAGAGACGCAGTTCTTCTTTTCGTCTGTTCACCAACCCTCAATTAACTATCAATAAAACAATATCAAAAACCATATTCAGTGTATTTAATCACATCATAACTGTCTTATACTATCATAAAATAGTCAAGCACAAATAAGAAAATAAGGTGATTATTTTAATAATAATCCCAGCATTAACAGGTACTAAATCTTCTTCTTCTTCTACTATTCTTCCACTTGTATGATTATATTGACCATAGATTAATATTGACGCTGCTTTTCTTAAAATCTCGTATATTCAATAAACTTTGATTTTTCTTCAAATTATCATTTGTTTACTTCACCACTTTAAATATCTTCTATTTATATTAATAATGTTCTTTTGATTTAATTTATTTTATTTTAACTTCTAAATTTCTGTTCATAATATTTTTTTTTTTTAAAGTCTCAACCCCTCGTAACCATAACAAATTCTCCAGTGTCTGGATCTTTTTAAATAAAATTTAATTTTCCTTTTTTTTAAGCAATCAAGATTAGTATCATAATTTTGAAATGCTACTGTCATTTCAAAACATTTTATTAAATTTTATTTGTTACAATTTTAAACTTTAAATAAACAACTAAACATAACTGATAATAATACATTTTTTTCCAACTAAACATAACTGATAATAATACATTTTTTTTTCTTTTTAAAATACTTTTTTTTTTTAATATTTAGGAACTTTTGTTTCATTTTCTAAATTTGTTAATATTTTTAAAATTGTTTTGTAGCCATCCTTATATCATGACATTATATTTATAAAAACAGGTTAAATTCTCTTAACATTTGCGCTTAGCTTTTACTTCACTTCAGTCCCTGAAAAAGATAACTTTTCTTAACGAAAAGTGCTTCGGACGTTTTTGGTCTATGGTTTGGCGTTGGGGTTTGAGCTATTTAGTACGTTCTACAACACCGCGAAAGTTTCTCCAGTTTTGCTGATTTTATGGTTTGAGTATAGGTTCGTTAAATTTTTTGACAAATAAACTAATATCACCTATTTTTTCTGTTCTGGTTTTCATTACGCATTGATACATATATACCAAAAGACGCCGTTTATCTTCGTGTTCCTCATGGTTTGAAGGCTAGGCTCTTGTCTCTTATGTTCACGGATTCGGTCTATGGTTTAGGCAAAAAATCATTATGTGTGGAAAAGTTTGGACTAGACCAGATTTTTGCATCTAAATTTCTAAAAATTCTGAATGTTACTATACAACTTGAAAGGTGTGAAAATTTGTCTATAAACGAACGATGGTCAACTTTTCAATGTTTTTTTCGTTTTAATTCTAAACCTTTTTCTTTTTGATTTTAGCGAAAAATAGTTAAATTGGAACATTGTTCAGAAGAATTTTTTCTATCAACAAATGCTTTTCGAAAAAAATATTCAAAAAATGTCAACTTTCTTCAAAAAATATGAGTTTTCCTGAAAGTATCGATTTCATTCAAATGCATTTTTAAAACAGAAGTCAAGTCCTATTATAACAGTACATCGAGATAAGAAGCCTCTTCTGTGGTAGTTAACTCTCCCACAATTAGACTCAAATAGGACAAATAGGTTAGCAACAATTAATGTGTTAATTTTAAAAAAATTCTAATCTCCAAAGCACTAATAAATCCAAAATACTCATCTGCTATGGTTGCTCTACATGGATCATGTAAACAAACTGTATCTTACAAACAATCGCTAAAACATTTTTTTACATTTTGTTTATAATCATTATTTGAGTGGCTGCGCAAACAAATACAGAAAATGTATTCCCAGAGCTTAGATTGAAGCCCAAAAAAATTATTCCACCTTTAAAATTAAAGAAGATATAATTGTTTTAGTTTCAACACAAATTCCGGCTTTGGTTAGCAAGTTTTTGGACCGATTTGAAGCTAAATATAAAGTTCACGATATCTACTTCCTTCGCACTAAAATAAATTTATTCATATCAATAATAAATGGTAAAAATTATTAAATCTAAATAGCGAAGTTTATAGACCTAAAAAATTCCCTCGATCCGATCGCAGTGAGCTGGTGCGCAAACGCAACTGTGTCTCCATCTTTCTCCAAGCATAGGAAAACGCGAGTTTAAACTCTCCAAACACGTTTTTATTATTGACCTTTGCACTATGTTAGAGTTAAATAATGTGGTATTAAAACAGAAAAAACGTCGAAAAATCAACAATAATTGGTTTATAGAAAAAATTCCAGACCTATCTCAGCGTGCGCACTAGTTGCATAGTAGCATAGAGATGTTTTTACAAATTTAGATACAAAAATCGGGTCTATTCCAAACATATCCAAAATACAGAAATTTTTTTACTACTTCGTCTAGACTACTAGTCCCCGGACAGACTTAAACGTTTCCCTCTTCTTATGCGTAGAGTATAACTTAAGCGTTAAACTAACTCCCTGCATTTTTCAAAGCCCGAGAATTATATTCATTCCTAAGGAATATATTTAAAAAAGACGAACTTTAAAAAAAGCCGAATATCCAAAGATGGAAAATGCCTTATACAAAGAGAACTAAATTAGCCTGTAACAGGTGAGAAATTTAAAGAAATAGTCATCCAAAAATGAAACCATTAAACACAAGCGATGGATGGTTGCAAATGTTTAAGGTTAGATTAAAGTATTGTAATGATATGCTTAAGTACAATACAATTTTGTTAAATCTTAATTATCTTAAAAAATTAAATTTATTATTATCATAGAACATGAATAATTTTCTCAAGGTGAGTTCCAAAAAATAAAATTAACTTAACTATTTAATTTAAATAATAATATTCTAAAATTCTTAAATAATATAAAGCTAATTAATTATTATTCTAAAACTGTAATCCAATTTCTTTATAAAAAAATATTTAAATATTATTAACAAAGTTTTAAAATCAATTTTTTAACTATACAAGTCCATACTAAATTGCATAGTCTAAAATGCACTCATTTCTGTCTAATTTGTTTTTATAATAAATTTGGGTGCACACTGTTGAGATGATAATTCATTTGGTGAACGTTGTAGGAGATATTGTTTAATAAATAATTACAAATAGCGATTCCATTTTTGGAGACGCTACAAAGTTATAGTTTCACTAATTTTCAACGAGATTCTTTTTAGTTATGGATGAAAATTTGCTAAACTGTGACTACTCCATTCAATTTCGAGGATATTCTATTACACCTTTAGTATCTTTTTCAAAAAATGTAGAGATAGCACCAAAGTAGATCAATGTAGTAGTTCCAGTAGAAAATTCAGGCTTTTATCAAATTCCTATAACATTTTCTGTCACACTAAAAGCTATTTAAACCAAAGAGTGTTTCTGTTCCGATGTTAGAGAAGTTATTCCAATGTTTCCCTCGTGTTTGCTTTGATCCAAATCGTTAGTTTAAATTTAAAAAGGAGAAGTATGGTTTGCTCTGATGAATGTTCACTTTTAAAGCATATTTCGCCTCGTAAATGGAAGTCTTCGGAGGCGTACAGAGTTAACCAAAGAAATCCCTCTAAACAAATTACCGCTGACACAAAGTGGCAAAGGAGCCGCAATAAAGAAGGAACGTCAAGCGAGTGCTATGATCCGTTTTGTCTTGGCTACTAACGCGTTACTAATTAATAGAGTTAATCAGGACAAAGGTAAGAAATGGGAATGCAGGGAAGAATTAACACCCCTGTTAGTTACATGCTTAATTACAAGCTCCCTTAAATAACTAATCCAGGACTTCAAACACATACCACAAAAGTCAATTCCAATATTTAAATGTTTCTGAAAAGAAATAGTTTTATATGCATTCTTAATCACTTTTCAGAATCGTATGCATCGGATATGTTGCCATGAAATTCAGAAAAAAACAAAACTTTTTTACATTTATATTTTAGAAATGTTATGACTGACTGTACAATTATGATGCGTATTCATTTAAGTATTAAAAAAAAAAATAAAATAACCGACATCTAAACATAACAAATTTATTTAAAACTTAAGTCAGCGAAGATATATTAGATGTTGAGATTTGAAGTGTTAGTGTTTGCAAAATGGAAATGTTAGATAGATAACTAGGGAGGAGCTAACAGTATCTAGATTAAAGTACTGAGTCAATTAGAAGAGAATACAGTTTGGAAAGTTAGAAAAAAATTGGAATATTAAGGGGTATTAAAGGAAAGTAAAAGTAATAAAGTTATTTGCATAGAGAATAATGCGGCTACAAAATTATACAAGAAGTGGTCATACGAAATTTCACGTCTTTATAGTTGCTAAGGCTTTCACGGTCGGAGCTTGTAGTCGGTGATGATTCCGGGCTGGTAGGCCGTGGTCCTGGCGATGTCTTCTTCGCTGACGTTTCGCTCACAACTGTGGTGAGCATCTTCGGAGCTTGGTTTGTAATCTAGGTCGTAGCTGTCTCGATTCAAACTTCGCCAGGACCACGGCCTACCAGCCCGGAATCATCACCGACTATTTCACGTCTTTATCTGCGATAGTTTGTCAAATTAATAATGAACCATACAGATGCCGCTAACGGAAAAAGAAATTTAACTGACAAAGTAGCAGATATTGTTGGTGAAGTTATTTTTTACAGAATTAACAATATCACCATTCTCTCTTCTGTAGGTCCGTTAATAGGGATATTACAGTGGAAAAAGAATACTAGGAATCTAACTGTAGCATCAATTTGAAAACTATCCGTGGTGTAATTCATTATTCAATTTGAGTGTCATATTGAATGTCATAAAACCCCATTTTACAAGGTTATTGTAAGAGAATGTGTTTAACAATTATGTTAATTTACTTACTTCTCCTGTTAAATTTTCTGAATAATGATGTACGCTAGTATAAACATATTTAACGGGCGGAATATGTCGATGATAACCAAAACCTGAGTTGTTCCTGCTCTTGATTGATTGGAGTAGTATGCCCATGAAATCAAGACAAATTAATTCCATTGCTTCAACGGTTGTTTGATAAACTTATTGAATGCATTCTACTGGTCAAGGTAGACGAAACTTCTGGTGTATGATATTCAACCAGTTCTTATCGTACTTGGTTTTCATTTTTGTTGGAGAAACCATTATCTTAAAAATACTGAAGTTCGGGTTTGTAGACCGTTGCAGACATCTTCAGTAGATCGGTGTTGATGAGAACAGGATTATACCTCGATATCTCGACAGAGAATTCAACACATGACAAAAATAAAAACCCGATGAATATTATATCAAACATTAACCACACAACTACAAATATAGAAAGAATTTTAGAGAACTCAAATTTTAATAAAAAACATTTTAGCGATGATACTATTCAAGTTTATTCATGAAAATACGTATATAAGTCAAGAAAAAACGACGTTTCGATCGAAATTTTTGATCCTTATCAAGTAACAATAATGAACTTAATGAAAATAACAAATGAATTGACAACTTAAAAAATAAATTAATACATATGATTGTAAAATTTAAACAAGATAAATTTAGATAAAATATAAAATTTTAGGATATCAAGTACACTAACCTTGATGGTGAGTAGCAACCCTTTTTTTTTGGTTGAGATAAGCAAAATAAAAAAATCAATTCAAGAACATAAAACTTAACTGTATATGAAGAAATAAACCAATAAAAATTCTAATAATGAAATTAACAGGAATCCAGGAACAAAAAATAAAAAAGGCATTCCAAAACAAATGACGACTTTTTCAACCGAAGGTTGAGGTGCTATTGACTATGTACTAATTAAATTGTCAAAGGGTAATGATAAAAAGGTCAAAAATAGTTCAAAGGTAACAAACAAGAATTATTATGGGGGTTCGACAACAAACAAACTAGCAATTAATTAAATTATAATAATTAATTAAATTATAATAATGGGTTACGTATGTGGGTCAATACAAATAAATAAGAGATTCAAATAGCTTTTAATATAATCTTATCATACCTTTGTTAAGATTTTGTGAATCTTTCTGATCATTAAAGGTTCGGACTGTTGTTTAATGTGAATCATTTCAGAAATTAATCTTTTTGAGTAAATAGGTTATTTATCTAGCAAAATAATCCCCTCCCAGTTTCATGACAACATTTAGAGATGACGGAGTCAGGTTTATCGGTGTCATGTTCTTAGCGCCCTGCCACCGTGCATTAATCGACCCGACATTTTTGCGTGCAGTTTGCAGTTATTGCCGCGACTATGTCATTAGTATACGCTTGGCAAGTAACTCCCGTAGCGCCACGTAGTGTTCACTGGTAGCAATAATAAGGTGACGGTCGTTGTACTACCTCCAGGACGCTAGCACCCCATCCAACGAATTTCGAAAAAAAAATGTGTGGATCTAATAGGTCACTAATTGGTCAGTATTGGTCAGGTGGTCCTGTTAATTGGTCAGCGATAGGAAAATAGTAAAAACAACTCGATTTTTTTGTATGAATATTCGATACTGCTGGCACCTCATCTAAAGTAAAATTAAAAAAATTCGATAGCAATTGATTTAGTTTTAGATGCTTTTAATTGGTCAGTTATAATTATTATTTGGTCAGGCCTAGACAATTAGAAAAAAACAAGAAAATATATCTGTTTCTACAATACGCATGCGCAAACATTCTATGTTGCTTCTATGATCTATCAGCTGATAGGATTGTCGATAAAAATTAAATTTTTGATTTTCGTAAAACAAATATGTGAATCTAAAAGCTCAGTAATACACAAAGAATATGTAATAGGCCACAATTAATCAGGTTATCGGTAAGCTCTTCCCATTAGATAGGCGACCTTGATTTTTAGTGAGATGAACTAAAGAATTACGACGCCGAAAGAGGCGCTAGCAGCGGAACGGTAATTTCTGATTGGCTTAGGACAATTTCAAATTGCTGAAATTAGCTGTTGTAGTAAACAACGGAAAACCACAAAACGAAGTTGTGCTAAAGTTGGTGCTGATTGTAAGAAAAACGGCAAGTTAAAGTGAATTGTTACATACGTATATTATAAAGAAATTAAGAAGAGAGTAGCTGTGAACAGCGCATATGCCAGTACCTATAAGCCGGAGTTGTAGATATGTGTTATGGTTGTTTGCCTTCACAGTAGTGTTGTGGTATTTACTCCGCTTTTGACGTAAGAATTTCAGAAGTAAAAGCAAACGATTGAAGGGTCATAATTAAACTAAAATCAGCTTGTATTAAAATTTCATAAATGCTTTGCAAAATGGACAGGTGCTATGCGGTTGAGTTACGAGCAGGTTAGGATCAGTTATGAATAATCCTCCATAGTCCATATAATTGAACATTATATAATATCATATAACAGAACTTACTACATGGCACAGGATCATCTTCAAGGTACATATTATGCTTGTCTCTTCTGTTAATTGTGTTACGTATATTTTGATCTGTCTTTTACTACTATTAAGATTTCGTAATTAATAGTACTTAAGGGAACACTATCTTATTATTCAGTTTTGACTTAATTAAGATTGTATGATTTGACTGCTAATTTAAAATTTTTTTAATATATCGCTTTTTTGCAACTTTATATTGTTTTATTTGCACTTCTGCTGCTGTTATTGTAAACACAAACATTAGTTTTACATAAAGTGGCACTATGGAGAGAATTCAATCATTATTTTGAAGAAAATAAAACTAAGAAGCCCTAAATTCCACACAACATTTAGAGACCTAAAACGCGTTTCGACACCCAAGGTGTCATCCTCAGTTGGAGACTATTTTGAAGTTTCTTACACCTATTTCACAAAACTTGCTTTTTCTTAACACAAATCTACAACTCTAGCCTATACTGGCATATGCGTTGTTCACAGCTACTTTGTTCTCAATTTCTTAATAATATACGTATGTAACAATTCACTTTAACTTACCGTTTTTCTTACAATCAGCACCAACTTTAGGACTACTTTGTTTTGTGGTTTTCCGTTGTTTACTACAACAGCTGATTTCAGCAATTTGAAATTGTCCTAAGCCAATCAGAAATTGCCGTTCCGCTGCTAGCGCCTCTTTCGGCGTCGTAATTCTTTAGTTCATCTCACTAAAAATCAAGGTCGCCTATCTAATGGGAAGAGCTTACCGATAACCTGATTAATTGTGGCCTATTACATATTCTTTGTCTATTACTGAGCTTTTAATTTCACATATTTATTTTACGAAAATCAAAAATTTAATTTTTATCGTCAATCCTATCAGCTGATAGATCATAGAAGCAACATAGAATGTTTGCGCATGCGTATTGTAGAAACAGATATATTTTCTTGTTTTTTTCTAATTGTCTAGGCCTGACCAAATAATAATTATAACTGACCAATTAAAAGCATCTAAAACTAAATCGATTGCTATCGAATTTTTTTAATTTTACTTTAGATGAGGTGCCAGCAGTATCGAATATTCATACAAAAAAATCGAGTTGTTTTTACTATTTTCCTATCGCTGACCAATTAACAGGACCACCTGACCAATACTGACCAATTAGTGACCTATTAGATCCACACATTTTTTTTTCGAAATTCGTTGGATGGGGTGCTAGCGTCCTGGAGGTCGTTGTACTGGAAGTATTTGTAAATATAATGGAGATAACAGAAAAATTATTAAAAACTCCAAAAAAACGATCAAATCGAAATTGTTGTGTTGTGAATTGTCATAATACGGAAAAAAAGAATCCTGATCTGCATTTTTACACATAAAAATAAATATAAATATAAAAATATATTTAATTATAATAAAGAAATAAATAAGTTAATTATGTATGAAAGTACTATGCTCATTATTCAAAATAATTTGTTTTACAAATTACAATGAACCTTTTTCCGACTTCAATGTAAATCATGGAGTCCTACTGCACATACAAGAATTTGTAGCGCTCATTTTCGTGGAGGCGAAAAAACAAACCACCCTCTAGAAGAATCATACAACCCAACAATATTTCCTGCTATGTATAAAACACCACAAACATTAACTTCTAATAGAACTAGACGATTACTTGAACGAAAAAATAAAATTACTACAATTAATTCAAATAATTCGATCGATAGTGATAGAGGTACTAATATTCCGAATATTAAAACAAAAATTTATTACAATTCTTTTGATATTGATAATTTAATTATTCTTTTTTAAATTCGACTCTCAATATTTCTCTGGATACGAATGATTCTGAAGGTGATTTGATACTGGAACCAAAATATACTGACAATGCTGTTCAAACGGAAATTTCATATGAAGTTGCAAGTGAAAATGAAACTCCATGCGTTTTTTTTGTGTGCAAAATCCAGTACTGAATGAAGCTTCAACCCAAACATCTATTCCACTAAGAAGAACAAATGTAGCACCTACAGTGAAAGTACCTCTTCCAATAAAAAAACTATATCAATGCGTGTGGGTCCTGATGATCCACCTAGAATAGGATTTTTGGGTTATGAAGATCTACAAACTGACAGAAGTATGAAGCAACTTGCAGGAAGTACTTTAAGTTTTTTCAAGATTTTACTGAATTTCATTCAACCAAAAGGAAAAGTCAACCAGCTTATTATAAAAACCTGGATCCTCCAAATAGATTATTGTTATTTCTAGTGAAAATGAAGCTGGGCATAACATTAGATGTAATTGGTCGCCTTTTCAAAATTTTAAACTGCAGTGCATCTAACATTTTTCATGAGGTATTAATAACGCTTTATGAAAACACCAAGACATGGATATTTTGGCCTTCCAGAGAAGCAATTAAAGAAACAATGCCTCCAACATTCCGTAACTATCTTTGGTGCCGAGCTATAATTGACTGCACTAAACTCTGCTGTGAAACTCCACCAAGTGTTGAACAACGAGTTCAAATGTATTCATCATATAAATCAAACTACACAATAAAATACCTAGTAGTTATCAGTCCTTCTGGTAAAATTACTTTTATTTCAAAAGGCTATGGTGGTAAATCTACTGATGGATTCATTGTTAATGATTCCGGATTTTTGGAGTTGGTAGAACCTGGAGATCAGATTTTAGCAGATAAAGGATTTCCACAGATAAGGACAGCTCTTTTAGAGCGTCAATGTGTATTAGTAATGCCTCCTTTTGCAACAAATCCGCAATTTACAAGAGAAGAAGTTCTAGAAGGTTATTCAATCGCATCAGTGAGAATCCACGTTGAAAGAGCAATTCAACGTATAAAAATTTTGAAATTTTGAGAGAGGTACATGTTGATTTGTTCCCATACATAGATAAAATAATGTACATAGCTTGTGTGACTCATACTTTTTTGAATTGTATATCCCAATTTCAAATATATCGTCCTTTATATGAACGCTCACGCATTGCCCTAGAAATGAGCAAAACATCCACGAGGTGGCGCGCATATCGCCGACTCGAGTTACTGGCCAAGCGGCCATTTATATGTTATATTAGGTTTATCCATTCTGTTTTCGTATGATATTTTAAACACACTTTAACCAAGGCTTAAGATTGGCAGTTTTGTGTAAGAAAACAGGCGTGTTTAAAAAAGTATAAGGATTATAAACTTTCGTAATACTATATACAAAGAATCTAATTAACATATGAGATTTGATTTTTGTCATATTTATCCTTACACTAATTCTAGTTATTCTAATATTTTACAAAAACAGCAATAATAATTAGCAAATTATTAGAATGCGAAAATGATCACAACAAATGGTATTATATCTCTACTCACTGTTTACTTAAATCAAAATAATTTCGGTTTTATTCACCATTATTATTTTTACAATGAAGATTTAACGGTCGGTAATTAGAAGGATCTTTGCGATCTTTAGCATACTGTAACCACCCGTCCCCGGGTTTTACAATGTTATAAATGGTTCTCTTATATTTATTTACTTAACAGGTGGTTTCTATCTGATAAACAATTTGCTTGATTATTTAAAATTTATTATTATTATTTGAAATGAGAATAGGAGTAAAGAATTTCTTTTAAATATTTCTTATGTTTAATGAGTTACAAAAGAACAAATATCACCCTAAAAACAGTCACTTTGCGTAAACGGCGTGCCTCGGAGTTTCTACCATGTGGTCATTGTAGGAAAAAGAGAGTAAAACAGAAAGTTGTGGTAAATAAGCGAGAGGGACAATCTGGTGGTCTGGCGTTCAACCGTAGTTAGCTGCTGCTATAGAGAGGTAAAAGGAATATTTTAGGGCGGTAATTCACGTTTGAATTAGAACGAAGGTGAAACAGAGATACCCGCGCTCGTAGCATAGCTTGATAGGCTTGTTAGCGATATAGGACAGCAAGGGGAAGCTCGCGAGATCCAGAATTCCCCTGGTGGAGAGGGTAGAATTTTGGTATAAATAGCAGCGAGTATCGACAGGATTTCACACACTCTCTCGAGAGACTTCTACCGCTGACAAGCACGCAACCAAGCCGCTCACAGCCGTTCGAAGCACCAAACAGATTAACCATTTTCTTGCACCGATTTACGTGCTTTTCAGCGCGTAAACCTCGGGCAAACCAGCCAGCAGCACTAAACCAGGAGGTTTAGTTGATCCAAGTTCTACAAGGTCATCACCTTTGCCCAGCCGAATCTAGGTAAGTCGAACTTTTAACTATTAATAACCGCTTACCAACAGTCTTGGGGACCGAGTACGCAACGTCCCCTTGTACTTCATCGCTCCCCACCCCCACCACCCCCCTATTACTAACAATCCCCAGTTCCAATTAAACAACGCTTTCTCAAGCATACCCACATACGTGAAGAAATCTTTCAAGATGTCTGCCTCCGAGAGCCCCGCGCTCTTGGAGGGCCTCTCCTTTGAGGCCGCAACGGCCGCCATCAGAGACCTCCAGGCCAAACTCGAGGCCTTGACAGATTACGTCAGTCGTCTTACCAAAGACGCACCCCCAGTCCCGATGGCAGAAGACTCACCTCCCAGCACTTCGGCCACCCCCCACCCGCCAACTAAGGTACGTTCCAGCATTGTGCCACCCCCCGCCGCCACCGACGGCTTCCCCAAACATTCCAAGAAGCGCAGGAAAGTCGCTCCTTTCCTGTCTTCCGCCTCCTCGTCTTCCGAATCGGAGTCCGACTCCGACCTACCGTCCCAGAGCACTCAAGCTCCGCCCCCCATCGTCATCCGCCAAAAATCTCTTTGGCCAAAAATCCGCCGTGCCATGGACAGCAATGGCATTACCGACCGCCGAACTATCAATACCTCCGACTCAATCAGAGTCTATCCCAAGTCCGTTGACGATTTTCGTCGCCTCTCCGCCTTCCTCGACCAATCCAAGGTCGAATTTTCCACCAACCAGCTCCGCCAAGACAGGGACCTCCATGTCGTCATCCGCGGAGTCTGCGAATCCATCCCGACCGAAGACGTCGAGTCTGAATTAACCAACAAAGGTTACACAATCCGTGGCGTCCACCGTATGTCCAACGGTGGTAAAATCTGGCCACTTATCTCCGTCCGGCTAGACCGCACCGCTCGAAACTCCAAGTCAATCTTCGAACTTGGTAAGCTCTGCGGGCTCAATGTCAAAGTTGAGCCAAAAAGGGCATCTAAAGACGTCCCCCAATGCCGCCGCTGTATGAAGTTCTTCCATACAGCGAATTACTGCCACGCCGCCTGGGTCTGCTCTTTCTGCGGTCGTAACCACGTAACTGCAGAATGCAAGTCGACAGACAAAAAGGACGCCACCCCCTCCTGCGCAAACTGCAAAGGCAGTCACCGCGCCACCTACCGCGGCTGCCCCAAGGTTCCAAAGAGGACCACCCCCAACTCCAAACCTATCACTCCGGCTGCCCCAAAGGTAGCAATCGCCAACCCCTCAGCCACCCCAGTGCTGGCGCCCCCACTCACCAAGTCCTACGCAAAGGCAGTAAGGTCAGCCCCCCCACCCCCACCACCCACCCCAAAAAACACCACAACCCTAAGGGCCACTTCAGCCCCAAGAACAACCCCGTCCCTTCACGACAAAATACAGGCCATTGTTCAAACAATGGTTGCCAGCCTAGTCGCCGTCCTTGAAACCTCCAACAATGTCTGACACCGCCCACCCCAACAATCTTCGATTAGTTACCTGGAATGCCAATGGCATTAGAGGTAAATTGACGGAATTCGAGAACTTCCTCGAAGAAAAGTCAATCGGTGTTGCTTGCATCACCGAAACACATCTTTCACTCAACCACAAACTTTTTGTCCCAAACTTCACATCTTTCAGAAAAGATCGTGAAAACTCCAAAGGAGGTGGCGTAGCCATCCTGGTCAAGAACACAATCAAACACAGGCCCGTCTCTTTGGCCACTGATTCATTCGAAGCGGTTGGCATTGAAATCTCAACAACCACCGGCCCCGTTAGGATCATCTCGTTCTACTCGCCCCCGAACGATAATAATCTTTCAGATCTCCCCCTTCTCCTCCCCCCAAACGTCTCGACCATCATCGCAGGCGACTTCAATGCCAAACAAACCGCTTGGGGCTGCCGATACAACAATAGGAAAGGCATCTCTCTTCTTGCCAAATCTCTTGATTTTGACCTTACAATCGAAGCCCCCCCAGAGCCCACGTATTTCTCTGAAGTACAGAGCCACATTCCCGACATCCTCGATATTTTCGTCACTAGAAACATCAATCTTCCCACTGATCCCACCGTCCTTAACGGACTCAGTTCGGACCATCTTCCCGTCCAACTAGAAATCGGCAGCCCAATCTACAACCCCCCAAAGGCAACAACCTCGCTGGACTGGCTACATCTCCGCTATATCCTCGAAACATCTTCATTCAAGTGCACTCAAATTCGCACAACAGCGGAACTCGATGAAGCTGCGGATCTCCTATCAAACGAGATCACCAGAGCAGTCGAGCTCTCCACGATCTCTCGCCCCTCCCCAACTCCCGCCAAAAATCTCCCCTCAGACATTCTTGACCTCCTTAAGAGGAAAAACAAGACCCGTCATCAGTGGCAAAAACACCGCAATCCAGCGCATCGCGCAGAACTAAACGCCCTTCAGCGAGAACTAAAAACTCGCCTTAGCGAATTCCGCAGCGCAGCCTTCGACGATTACATCGCGCAGGCTGAAAAACACCCCCAAAGCACTTGGAAAGTCATTCGCTCTCTCCGAAACAGAGCTCCCCATCTCCCGCCACTAAAACAGAACGGCTCCACCTACACGACAGATGAGGAAAAGGCTGCAATCTTTCTGCCTCCAGTGCTCCCCGTTGCCCAGCCCCGCGGATCTAGTCAACTTTCACGTGCGCACCAAATCCGACGCACAAAACTTCAACCCCTCTATACCGGACTATAAACACACCACCCCCCGTGAAATCTCCCCTACCATCCGATCCTTGAAAAATAGAAAAGCCCCTGGCGCTGACGGAATCCCCAACGGAGTCCTGAAAGTCCTGCCACCAAAGCACATAACAGCACTGTGCAACATCACAAACGCCATCATGCGGCTCCACCACTTCCCCCTGGTCTGGAAAGAAGCCACCGTCATATGACTCCCCAAAAAGGGGAAGCCCCTCAGTTCTCCCTCGAGCTACAGACCCATCAGCCTGCTCAGTTCGATGAGCAAAGTGGTCTATTCTCCTAGACCGGCTCTTAGACCACGTGGAGCAAAACAACCTTCTCCCCGACTTTCAATACGGTTTCCGCAGGAAACACCGCACTGGTCACCAACTTCTTCGCGTAAGCGAATACATATCTGATAACCTCAACAAGCGTCGTCACACCTCCATGCTGCTTCTTGACGTCCAACAGGCTTTCGACCGAGTCTGGCACGAAGGCCTGATCTCCAAACTCATCACCCTCAACACCCCTCACTTTCTAATCGGGGTTATCAGATCCTTCCTTACCAACAGAAGCCTTCGCGTCCGCGTCGGCACAGCTCTGTCAGACAGCAAACCCATCCTCTTCAATCTGTTTTGCGCAGACATGCCCTCCCACCCTACAATTCTGACTGCCCTATATGCAGACGACATCGCCCTAATCGACTCCAGTCAAGCCATTCTCCATAGTACTGCGAGAATTAACAATTTTCTGCCCCAGCTCCTAAACTGGTATCGGACATGGAAACTTTCCATCAATGATACCAAATCGGAAGCAATTTTCTTCTCTCACAGAACCCGGAAACCTCCTTCCATTATGGTCAACAACCGCCCCGTCAAATGGACAAACTCCGTCACCTACCTAGGCGTCACCTTCGACAGAACCCTGAACTGGAGGCGTCACATCATATCCACCCGAAACAAGGCTGTGGGCGCATACATCGCGCTCAAGCCTTTCTTCCGCAATAACTCCATCTCCCATCAAACGAAAATCCGAGCGTTTAACGCAATCATCAGGAGCATTTGCTCCTACGCCATTCCCGTCTGGGGCAGCGCCCTCCCCAACCGCCTTAATCTTCTTCAAGGCACCTACATGCGAATCCTCCGTTCCGCATTAAACTATCCCTGGTTCGTCAGAAATATCCAAATTCTGAAAGAAACCGGTTTACCTTCTCTCCCCGACGCCGCAATAACATTCGCTCTTTAGCGCGAGTGCCCACCCTACCCATCTGAGGTGGGCCACCGTCTTCGCCCGCACGCTCCCTCCCCCCTCTCCCAACTCTGCCCACTCCCGAAACCAACTCCCAACCCCAACCTCTCCACATCTATCCGGGGATGTTAAAACCTCACGGTTGAAAATCTCCTCTCGAGGAGGGGTTTTAGTCGGTAGGCGCCTCGGCGAATCCGACACTACCTCCCTCCCGGGGGAGGTTAGGTTAGGTTAAAAAAAAAAAAAAAGACAGGATTTCATATTGAGTTTAAATATTGTTGGTTCTTTATCACTTGTTTGATTCGAAGTGTTGCAAGGCCTGGTCGGATAATGGCTTATCTCGATCTGCAGTATAAGAGGTCATATTAACATTTTGAACGCATTACATTTCATTCGAACTGTTGCGAGGCCTGGTCGGAAAACGGTCTATCACTATCTGCAGTATAAGAGTTGCTGTAGCACAACTTAAATTCTATTGACCGAGTTAAGAGGTCGTTGGTTTGCGCAGTCCAACATCTCCTGATTTGATTCAGTCTGGTCCCGTGTTCGTAACCTAGTTTCTTATCGCCGCCACCCTTGACTTGAGCCCTATACATCCCCACCGCTGGCGCCCGCTTATCAACCATAGTTCGAGTGTCGTACCGTTCGCTGCCGCCGCGCAAACCGATCCGTCTGGTACCATAAACTACTACATTAGCGGTAGCTCGTCCGTCAACCCTGAGTCAGATGTTGCCACGCCGATAACATACAATACAAAGGTGGGTAACTTACTGACCGATATTCTATTAGTATTTTGAGGTCGTTTTACTTTTCCAGGTTTATGATTTTATTTATTGCCACTTCTAACGTTGAATTGCACTACTACCATTGTTTTATTTTACCCTTTAGGTTTTAAAGTACATTTTATTCTGTTTAATTATAAGGATTAAATTGTCTATGACCATGTACAATTTTTCACTGATTCCTGTACTGCTTCCTGGTACTAGGTAGGTGTATAACAAGCACTTTAATTTGGTTTATTTAATCAGTATAGCCTAAGAAGTTTGATCAGCTATTTTAGAATGGGTTCATTTTAACTTTGGTACATTTACCACAAAAATATGTAAACGTAGATGTAACTAGTCCGGTCTGAAGCGGGAGGCGGCAGGGGTTTAGAAGGAGCTCTCTCGTTTACGCTCTGATGATTAATTCAGGTGAACATGTAGCTGCCATATTAATCAATTTGGCGGACCTATTCTTTCAGCTGAAGGTATCAATTTTGGTTTAATTTTTGAACCACCAACACTGTTTGAGCATCTCAAGGTTTTGCCTTGGCAACAGATGTGTTTAAAATATTATAATTACAGTTTTGTCTTAAACCCTTTATTGAAGAACTCTTAGGCCTTTGTCCCACCTAAGCGACGCGACAGCGATACGATTTCGACATGATAGCAGCAGTAGACATGGAGTTGTCCTACCAAAGCGACGTGTTTTCTGCAAATTCAGTTCAATGAACAATGTCATCAAGTAAAGAGGACGATGTGTTTGCAATGTTCTGGAACTTGAAAAATAGAAAAAAAATCGAGTCTAACAAAAAGAATGCATCCATTTATTGCAAGAAACCACAAAAAGAAAACAGAATGGTTATTGCTACTAAGGAACTCGACAGAGACCCAGTGAAATTTATATTATTTTATCTTTTCTAGAATACCCTGCTAATTGGTAATTGTATAAGCAAGTATATTTTTCTACAGCATCCACTAATTTTTCATTAATGTCCTGTTCATTTTTTTGTTCTGCCGTAATATCCATTTCTCTTTCCGTCATTAAACGAAAAATACTCCACCACATTGCCTGTAAAAAAGTAATATAAAATATTAAATAAAGGCATTGAACGCCTATGTTCAATAGTATATATGGGCCTATTTATATACTAATGGAATACTCGCGGCGCTAAATGTACGATATAACTTTACCTGCTCTCTTTGCGGCGATAACTGCACAACGCTAAAAACACGGACTTGGTTTATCTCTGATTGTTTTCTTGTGTTCATTGACGTTAGCTATAAGATGACGTTTTATTTGACCCACATAGGAACTCTTACAATCATTTAAACGACAATCAATTTTATAAATTCTATTGGTATTGTTAAATCTTTCTAATTTGTCCTTACCAGTGACCACAATCCTGTTGAGTTTGTTGTTGACTATATATTGTTTGTAAGTAATATTTATTTAAGACATTCTGTGAAATTTTTCAACCGAGACTTAACGACTAGATGCGCACCAGCAAACTCCGTCTTAAGAAGGTAGGTACAATATTGGAAAGGGCAGGTACTCTATCTACTTCCTTCAAGTACGCCTATGAAATATACAGGTATCGGCATACAGATGGAGAAGTTACACGTGATTGGCTATCGGTTAAAACAGCCCTTCGGTCTTCCTACATCTGACCGAATTCAAGTTTCGGTGGAAAAATTTTACTATAATTTTGTTATATTTATATTTGAACTCCTTTTTTGGCGTTAGGGTTTTAGCGATATAGTTCTTTCTACAATTACTGATTGGCATCATAAAACTACATTTACAGGCCGGTTTTTAAATGTCTATTCTAACCATTCCACCCAACACTAAATTAGTGTCATCAATGGACTGGTAGATCGTGCTCTTTTTCAGATGCATCATTTCACAATCAGAAAAGTCGAGTTGGCTCCCGCATACCTGCTTTTAATTAGGGTTGCAGTTATTACAATGTCGAATTCGCACCTAATGACACCCCAGTTAGCCCCAGGCGGCGGTAGATGACATTAAGCGCTGATTATTTAAAATGCATCTATGAAATGAGGAGTTATTAGACAAATACATAGAAAAATTAAATGCAAAAGAAATTACGAATATAGAATTTGTTAAAATCGTGGGAAATCGATTTAAGAAAAACTTGTAGAAAAAGTGTAGATATGTATTTATGTTTCAAAAAAAAATGAATATTTTCGAATATATTGCTTATTTATTAAATATTTAAATTAATCGTCTACAAAGTAGGTAATTACCACAGGAGGTAGACACAGGATCCAACTCGACCAGTACCGCGGAGCCAATTCGACCACTTAAACATCGGACTAATTACCTTTAGGAGCCAACTCGGCATCGTCCTAAAATATATTAAGAAACTCTTACTTCAGAATGAATATCCCTACACAAAAAAACATGTTCATAAAAGACTTAAAACTTAATTGGGAAAAATAATAACAATAATATAAATCATATAAAAATGGCGCCGGGTGATATGGAACCTCCCGACGTCAGTCCTGGTTTATATTATAAATGTCATCCTAATATAAAAGTTTCAACTGTAATTTGCTTGATTTGTGAAAATGTATATCATCGAAGTGATTTTGATGATTTAAAATAGAATCAGTAACGTCTATGTAATCTCTTCCGAACATCCAAGCCTTGACCTAACCTCTAAAAAAGCAGAGTTGGCAGTTAACATGACTGCTAAAACAATCATCGCTCAGATGGTTAACAATAACTTAATTAATACTGACGATAAATTAGGTAGACCAGAATATGCCAAAGTATTAGTCAGCTTCCAAAGCTAGTACTTAAAAAGAAAACTCAAAATAATAAAAATGATTTAAAAGCTTTTTTGACTCACTATTTAATTAAAATAAAAACAGTACAAACCAAAAAAATTCATTTCGTTAATGAGAATGAGGTTCACATTAACTGTATGAATGAACATAGTACTTCTGATGCTGAAAAGAATCTAAAAGAAAAATTATTGCAAAGTTGAGAGAGGAGATTAAAAAGCCAAAGATGAAAATTGCTGGAGTAGATCATTTTGAATTGATGGACCAAAAAGCTCTTCAGACTGATATTAATGAAAGAAGCTTCAAAAATCTAGCATCTGATTGTGTGGTACTTCATTTCATCAAAAATTAAAGCAAGCAAACAAGCATCATAATTGAAGTGTCATCAGAAGTCTACAAACACATAAGAGAATCAAAACTGTAAGGTTTATGATGATATAAACGTGAAACTGTGTCTTAATTGTGGCAGGTATGGTCATAGCGGCAGTAAATGTAAAAATGATAAAACGTGTTTAAAGTGATCTGGTCCTCACAGTCCATTTAATTGAAAAACTACCACATTGTGTTGTGTTAATTCTGTTTATCACAATAGCAAATTGAAGACCAACTACGACACTCAGCACGTGGCAAATGATAGAGACTGTTGCCACGTTTTAAAGAACAAGATTAAAAGATACGAGCAACAATAAACTCATTAAGAACGTACTTTCCTGGTTTAGATACGTTGATGACGTGTTCTGCATTTGGAAAGGTACACTAAGACAATTAAATTTATTCCAAAAATTTTTAAATACTATCGACCCCAATATTAAGTTTACTTCGGAAATAGAACTCAACAATAGCTTAAATTATTTAGACCTAACAATTTCACACATAAACAAAAATATTTGCTTTGATATATACAGAAAACCTACTACCACAGATACTGTTATACCGGCCAATTCAAACCACCCTAATCTTACAAAATTCGCTTCTTTTCATGCTTTTATCAATAGATTACTAACTGTACCTCTATCAAAACCAAATTACGTCAAAGAATTAAATACTATTAAAACTATAGCAATTAATAACGGCTATAATTTTAAATAAAAAGTCTTTTAAATTAACTAGGAAATTCTTGTACAATGATAGTCTGTCAACAAAAACCGAAAAAACTTATTGTTCAATACCGTTCATAAATAATGTTAGTTTTAAGTATAAAAATAAGTTAAAGAAATTCAAAATACATGCCACTGAAGTAAATAATCACAATCTTAAAAACATGTTTAACAACTTGAAAACAAAAACAGACCCCTTTTCAAAAAGCGGAATCTACCAACTTTTTTGTAAACAGTGTGATGCAGCCTACATAGGAAAGAGTGGGCGAGCCCTAAATACTAGAATAAATGAACATATTTATTCCATAAATAAAAAACTCAAAAACCGGTTTCTCTGAACATTGCATCGACAATGGTCACAATCTCGATACAACAAAAACCAAAATTTTGAAAAATAATATTAAAATAAGAAAAAAGCTTTCATTATGTGAAAATTTAGAAATTAAAAAATCAATATTTAATAAACAGAACTTAGTTAATAATCAAATCGAAATGTACACTGACTCAACCCCACTCCTCCTTTGTAGATTGTAGGTATAAATTTGTTGTTGTAAGTTTATAATTTTAGTACGCAATACTCTTGAAAATGGTCCTGTAGGACCGAAACAATATTGTCGGGTTCGTCAATAAATTTGTGAAACTATCCATCGTGCCTTTTATTCTAATTGATACGTAGATAATACAGATTATCCACTGAGCCCATCTACCCAAAGATTAATCGGTAACGCGGACTTCGTACCAACACCAACTTAGAGGGTAACAACAAGAAGCAAATCAAGCTCATCCTCACTTTTACTACATGCCAACAGTCCAACAGCTTTTTTTTCAAGATAATGGCTAGTAGCGCGGAAGTAATTTATGAACTGCAAAATGATTTAATAAAAAAAGAATATAATTTCAAAAGTATAAATGCTATTAATAGATTTTTAAAAACCACAATGATAACATACTATATCTCAATATTAGAAGCTTGAACGCAAATTTTGAAAAACTACAAATCCTTATTGATATCTTCAACACTAATGATAGTGTGTCGAGACGAGAATATTAGAGCATTATAAATATTTTTCACTTAGTGGGTACAAGTTATACTGTAATAATAGTAAAATTAATCAGGTGATGGTGCTGTAGTTTACATGTTGGACGAGGTCAATGAACACACGGAAACAATAACATTTGATAGACTGAAAATTTTACATAAGTACATGTAGTAAAAATGATAATTGATAACGAGAAAGACTTCTATGTATCTGCCCTATACAGATCACACGACATTCCTAAAACAGAATTTTTATTAAGTATAAGGAATTTTTTAAAACAAAAGAAAAACTTCAAAAATCATTTCATTATAGGAGACTTTAACATAGATATCTTAAATCTGGATCTTATTGGTCAAAAATTTTTAAATAATTTTCTTGAAAATGGCTTTAGTCCTGGTTTCTTAACCATAACTACACCTGCCGATATTGACGAGGTTGGTTCATGCAATGCTAACATCTTTGCTAAGAATTCTACCTTGAAATTTAAAACTGGTAAGTTGATATATTCAATCACTGATCACTATACTCCCTTTCTATCACTCAAAAAAATCAAATACTCTAATTGGAAAAATAATATTACTATTACAGACTATATAAAATTACGATAGACCGCCACTAAAATAAATTGGAATGAATTGTTGTCTATGAATGACCCGAACTTAATTACTGATACTTTGATCACAACGAATAAACAAAAGGAGATCAAAATTGGCACCCAGATACGTATGGATAACCGAATCGATTATCAATTTTTGTAATACTAAGGAAAATTTGTACAAAATTTGGAAAATGCAACCCAACAACGAAACGGCTAAACAATAATATAAGACATACGAGAAAATTTTAAATAGAGTTTTTAAAGTCGCTTAACAAATGTATGATCGCCATAATGCAAATTTTTGATAAAAATAAACAATTACTAATTGAACAAAAAACTATTGCAAATATTTTGAATAATTATTTCTGCAATATTGGATCTGAACTAAGTAATAAAATAGAGACGCCTGTCGACAAAACTTTACAAGGACCGGAAATGAATTCCGAATCTATTTCTTTTAATGGCAACAAACTGCTTCGAAGTCGCACACATCATTGATAAATCAGATTTGAAAAATGGAGGCGTTGATAATATAAACACCAAAACAATAAAAGACTTAGCGGATTTTATAATTATTCCTCTTGCACACTTATACAACTTATGTATACCCAAGGCAATATGGCCAGTGGCTTCCAAAAGTGCAGAAATTGTTCCCATTTACAAAGCTAAGGATAAAAAATATGCAGAAAATTACAGACCTACCTATTTCATTGATTTTTAATTTAGCGAAAATTTTTGAAAAACTTAGTTACAACAGACTTTATACCTTTTTTGTTTAGTACAAAATTATATCTAACAACCAAAATGGTTTTATAAAAAACAAAGGAACCAAGGATGCTCTACAAATTAGTTTGTTGCGAACACGAGCACACCTGTGTGCGATCAGGCACACTTGTACGTGTTACGGGCCGAATTCGGTGGTGTGTGCGTCGTATTTGTAAATGTGTGTTTCGTACCTGCCTTCTAAGAAAGCAATTAAGCGGTTCGCAGAATAGTAACCAACTTTCAACGTTTCGAATATTCTAGATTTATCTCGGCTTTTTCGACGGATACTATAAAAGTGACAAGACGATCACCGAAGAGTCAGTAATAAATTGACAGTGACAAAAGAAATAAATCGACAGTGATAGTAGTGACAATCCAAATAAATTGAGAAGCGCATATAAGTGAATAAAGTGTAAATAAGTGTAAATAAATAGTGATCTAAGTAGGTAATAATTAAATAGTGTATTTAAATTGTTATTCCTGTACTTTAGTCTGTAAATATAAATTTAATAAGCCCACGAACATTTCAATTTCGTAGATTTTATAAAATAATTTAGACAAGATTAGACCAACTGCCATAGCATTTCTAGATCTAGCAAAGGCGTTTGATACTGTAAATCACAGTATACTCAGAGCGTTAAGATCCAAGAGGCTGTTAACAATAACCTAACCATTCACACAAGTGTACCTCAGGGTACAGTTTTGGGTCCATTGCTATTCATACTGTATATCAATGATATGTTGAAGGATAACATTATTTCTAACGCTGACGATACAGCCATTGTAGTTGAAGCTCAGACATGGAAGTAGGACGAAACAAAGATGAATTCTGAGTTGCAAGCTGTTGATGGCTGGCTTGCATTAAACAGATTGTCATAAAATACAAGTAAAACAACATATATGACTTTTGGTAATTATTATGATAGTGTCCCTAAAGAATTTAATATTAATCTTAGCAACGAAACTCTATGTACAGTTAGTTAAGAGCTGTAAATATTTAGGTATCATATTACGGAAGCCCCATACAGTTCAAGTTATATTATCAAAATGCGCACAGTATTCGTGGTAGACTTCATCTAGTTCGTTCTGGTATTAGATTTCTCCAAGACTTTGATGCAGTCATTCTTTCGGAAACTTGCCTCAATGAGGATATCAGTGACTATGAACTGGATTTATGCAATTATAATTTATGTCGATGTGATGGCTCTGCATTAACAAGTTCTAAAAAGGATGGAGGAGGCATACTAATAGCGGTTAAAGATAAATTTAAAACTCAAAAGTTATTGATTAGTAATCCTTGTTTCGAACTACTTCTTGTTAAGGTATTTTGTAATAAATCTTCTGTGATTTTAGGGGCTTGCTATATCCCTCCCAATTCAAAGTCTGAGTATTATGAAGATTCAATAGAATGTTTACAGATATTTCTTGGAGATATTTTATTTGATAAGGATCATGTTAATACCAAGTTTATTTTAGTAGGTGATTTTAATGTTCCTGGTTTTGATTGGTTAACTGAATTTAATTACTCTACTGCTAATGGTTACCATCCTAATGTAAATTTCAGAGATGCGGCATTCCTTCTATCTAAATGGTGTCAATCATATAAATTATTACAACAGAATAATATTAAGAACAATTTTGGAAATTTGTTAGATTTAATATTTACAAATTGTTATGATGCTTTGTCTGAAATTAGTGATGAATTTCTATTAAAACGTGACGAAACTCATTCGCCCCTTTCAATCTCTTTCATTATTGATAAAACAACTTTCAATCCACAAAATTTAGTTATTTTTAATTATAAAAAAGCAAACTTTTCTTAAATCTCCCGTCAGCTAAATGGCATTTTTATTCCAAATTCAGTTAATGATGCAACCTCACTTAATAACTTCGTCTCAGATCTGGAAAACAAATTTTCTGAACTCATTAATGATTTTGTACCTACTTTCAGTATTAAAACTAGATCATTTCCCCATTGGTATTCTAATGAGTTAATAGCAGCAATCATTACTAAAAAAAGATCTCATAAATTATATAAACAATATAACTCAAACTATTATTTTAATTGCATTAAAAAAGATAGAACTAATGCTAAACTGCCAGCTACTAGGGATGAAAAAGCTTACCTGAAATTCTAAGAGGGTTCTATAAAAAATAATTCAAAAATTTTGTTTAACAATGTGAATAATCTAAACTCTTCCAGTACTATACCACCAATGCTTCACTTCGATGGACAAATGGCTGATAACATTCAAGATAGTGCAAATCTATTTGCCAATAAATTTAGTAGTGTTTATCGTAATTTAGACCTCAGTAACACTATAATTCCATTTGAAATAAAAGATTCAATTAGTAATATTTCTTTAAGTATGGTGGACATTGACGAATATATAGATAATTAAAGTTCTAGTGGCAGTCCTGCCCCGGACAAAATTCACCCACTTCTAGTCATTAAATGTAGTAATGAAATTAAACATTGGCTATAAGATTTATTTAATTTATTGTTTAAGTTAGGGATTTTTCCACTTTGTTGGAAAATTTCTTATATTTCGCCTTTCTTCAAAGGAGGTGATTCTATTGATATCAATAATTATAGGCCAATTAACAAGTAAGTATAAAGTCTTTGCAAGGATGTTCGATTATCTTGTTTACATAAAGTCTTACCCATATTTCCAAAACTTTACTTACCCATATTTCCGAAAATTTATTACACCCTATCAACATGGTTTTCTCGAGGGACGTTCAACAGTTACGATCCTGACAGTCTATTAGAATTTATTTATGAAAATCTGAATTTAAATAAAGTAGTTGACTCAATTTACATTGACTTTTCAAGAGCATTTGATTTAGTCAATCTTAACTTGATAATTAGAAAATTGTATGCGTATGGAACTACTGGTACCATGCTACAATGGTTCGACTCTTACTTAAACGGTAGATAAAAAATCGTTAAGTTGCAAAACTTTGTATCTTATATTTTTGAGGTGTTATCGGGGGTGGATCAACTTATTTGGGTCCCTTATTTTTTTTGCTTTTATTTATGTTGTTGTTACGTTTTGATATATCCTCCTTTGAAGAAAGGTGTAGTTTAAATGGCATGGAATGTAATGCGAAAAAATGCTTTACGATTAGATTCGGAAGAAGTCACTAGATTCCGTCAGTGGATTATTATATTAATAATGGTTCTCTTGATAGGGTAGAATATATCAAAGGTTTAGGAGTGATATTCGATGCCAAAATGTCATTTAAGTATCATATAGAGTACCTTGATATTAAAATACGCAAAAAATTTTACTTTATAAAAAGATTTTCATTTAAATTTAAATCTATGCTCACCTTTCGTACATTATATTACTCATTTATTTTTTCAAAACTTATGTACTATACGCTTCAACTGTTTGGAGACCTCATGAGAAAGGCCTAATTAAAAAGATTGAGTCATTAAATGCTTTGTACCTTAAATATGCTGCATTTAAAACGGGTAATGCTATGCATTACACGGACCATGACTTTTCTTCAATTTATAAATTGTTCAATATTAGTACATTTGAATCAGCCAGAGATAGAGCAGACATATTATTTGCTTTTAAGGTCTGTTCTGGTTTGATTGATTGTTCAGAATTATTGTATAGATTTAATTTTTATATTCCTCCTAGAAGACTCAGGTCGAATAATTATTATTTTCTGCTTCCAACATTGCGTGATGGTCAAAAAAAGAGTGTAGTGCATTGATTATCTGAACTGTGCAATGTTGATGCTACCTGGTTGGATTTATATTGTTTATCCATCTTTCAAGTTAAAAGCAAATCAAAGAATTTACTAAAATATGAATAAACTTTTGTTTTATTTTTTAAGTATTTTTGTAATACTTCTTATTCAATTACTTATATTTTAATTTTTTTTATTATATTTTTTAAGCTACACAACTATTTCAAATTTATATTTTTGTATGGGGCTTGCCCTGTTGAAACAATAATAAATAAATAAATCAATTCATTCTATTTGTAATATTTGAAAGTTTAATTATTATTAAAAACATATTTCAATGTTTATAGAAATGCAAATGTGTGGTTGTTTCTCACTTGAAGTCTGTACGTAAAAGTATTAACAATAAACTCAAGAGGTATTGAAGTAGACTTTCCGGGCTCGTTTGCCGTGGTTTAGAAGGGTGATGAATTCTCGACGTTTCGTCCAAGACTGCGCTGGACATTTTTGTTAACTATGGGAAAACTTATTGTATTTAACTTGTCTGTGGCCTCTTTGTATTCTATGTTTAGTCTGCAGAATTGGGAATGCGGCTGCTTATCAATCATGCGATATATTCGCGTATGATATTGTTTAGCTTGTACAATATATATTGTCATGATCACACTTCATCATCACACATACTTAAACACATACAGACATTCATGATAACATTCTTACTAAAATTGATAATTTTCTTAAATTTTGAAATGTAATCTGTTTAAATTATTAGTAATCAACTTAATATTCCTTATTTAATTGTTTATTATTGAATTCAAGCTAATTTTATGTTTTAGAAAGATTAATTTTGTTTGACACTTGAAGATTTAATTTAACACTTAACGATGACTACTCACATTTCTAAATTTGTATAATTTGTAGATTTAATGTAATAATTTTGAAAAAGGATATGTTTACTTCAAATTTATCATTTGGAACTAGAGTTGGACGTTTTATATTCATTGCAGGGAATATTTTCTGGTCATGTTGAGGAGTTCTATATTTTAGACTTCCGATACTTGGAATTCCTCTGTAAAAGAGTTTGAATTTGCTAAATTAATTCAGGATTTCCTTATTTAACATTCTTATTCAATTTAATCATGATAATAAGTTCAAAATTAAAAATTATATTGAAATTTAATTCAAATTTACAACCACATATTCTGTCATGTACTATGTAATTAGAAACATACAATTTTCACGTTCTTCAGGCGTTAAAGAAAATTTAAAAACATCATCCACTTTCGAGTTACAGCATTAAGTTTCTTTTTTTTTAATGGGAATCGTAGCTGGGTGTGTTATTTAAAAAGACATTTCTTTTCTCTTTTTAAGAGTATGATGTGCTTTGCTTGTATGAAACGGGTTCTTGGAGTGGGGGATTAAGGTCGAGGGGGGGGTTTGAAACGCACCACCGTTGTGGTAGAAAGTACTGTTTTTGGTGCGCTGAGGCGGGCCATATTATAATATATATTTTTGGTCGCCATTTTGAGGTGGTAAATCTGAAAACTAGAACACGTATGATTAACGCCAATAGTTCTCGACATCCCCTACTAATTAACTAACAGAAGATTTGGAAAACTGAAGGAATAAGAATAGAAGATTCCTAGGAAGGAAGCAGGAAAAAGACGGAAGAGAATTATATATATATATAAGGTCCAGACTATTATTATAGTGAGTTCAATTTATTTTTATGTTTTCCTTTTATTTGAATTAGTTAAAAGTATAGTTCATTTAATTAAATATTAAATATTCTATTGCACTTATAAATGACGTGTTTGATTTACTGCCACAACATAATACTCTTATGTTACGAACCCGCATTCTATCGGCTGAGTCAGACAGAGCAAGTGTATAACATATGGGGTCTATTTTATTGTATAAGCTCACAAAAACAAAAATAATCTTTTTGTAGCTTTCTTTCTGCTTTTTCATGTTTATTTCTATCAGAGGTCTGTCACCTATATTCTTTTATCATTTCACAATGTCTTAAGCCGGCTTTTCACTATGAGATATAATATAATATCGCTCACCGTACTTTTAATTGGTACCGTTTACACTTAAATGTAATATATATTATACTGCAAACTATAAATATTTTTTCGGTCGATTGAGCGATATTTTCAAGGTTTTATATTAATATCTTACTCCTTCCTTTACCCTCAAACATTATCATCACTTCGCGTTGATCATCGTTGACTAAAATTCGAGTCTGTTATTGGTTAGTGGCCTTGCAAATGAATTTCCTGGTTATTTCGCGATAAAAACAATTATGGAGCACTTTATAGATAGTGTGAGGAAATATAAGAATATAAAATGAATGAAATTAAGGATGCTGCTTGGAGGAATGTAATAAGAGAATGCGATTTACCAGACACTAAGTAATTTATTTATTGTTATTGTAATTATTATTATTAATATAACGTGAAGTTTTTAACAGTGTCATGCAGGCCCGGGGAGAAAACTCATCCATAGTGTACAACTTCGACGTTACACCTTTAACATATAGTGGTCAATCATCACCTTTGATACACAGCCCTCAATAGCCACAGTCCGTTCAATCAAATATGGAAAACACTTCCAACGCACCTAACATCCTATTTTACCGAGAAAGCTACTTATAATTAAATGTACCGATGGAATATAAGAAAAAAATTTTATAAATTTTATATAATGACAGTGAATTAAATAACAATTAATCAACTTGCACATTATTTTAAACCCACCTTAAAGTCATCGCCGGTCTCTCCGTGGAAGGAATTGTTTTACGTAAATGCGTGTTTTGCTTCATTATGTCGTTTTCAATCATCGTATGAAGTTCTATGAATTTGCTTTTTGTCATCCGGTAATAATTAAAAAACTTTTCTTCGTCTAACTCATTAAAAAGTCTAAATTCACTAAATTTCTCTCTAAACTTTAGATGGTTTGATATCCAAAATGGCCGATTGTAATATTTTTTACTAAGATGTAATAGGTAAATGTAAAGTAAATTCCTCATCATTGTCTTCGTCTGATGAACTATCGAGGCAATCTAGTTGTACAATGTCCATTTTTATCTATACTAATAATAACTGACGTGATTCTTAATTACGCAACACCTTTGACGATTGGAACGGAACTGAGCAAAAATCTATATCTCATAGTGTGAACAGTCATCGCGGTATATAATTCATATTTCGAGATATAATTTATATTATATCCCATAGTGAAAAGTCGGCTTTATACTAATATGTAATTTCATAAATTAATCCTGTTTAATTTTAAAATTATAAAAAGTACAAATAGGACTGAATGTAACATGTGTTATTTTCAATAACAATCATTCCAATTTATCAGAAACATATCTCTTATTTGTTATTCCGAAAGACGACAATTTTATAAATCAATTATTGCAAGAATAAAAAAAGATATTAACAACAAGGATATTATATCCATACCATCGATGTTGATTTTTTTTAGTGTGCTGTTTCTTATTAGTTGGTAGTATTCTTTACTGGATTGTAATTATAAAATCGTCGTTTTTTGGAAAAACAAATGAAGCATATGTTTCTGATAAATTAGAGTGATTGTTATCGAAACATTCCTTTCTTTTCGTAATACATAATTTTAAAATTAAATAGAGTGTATTTACGAAATTGCAGGTTAATATTTAGCACTTTGAAATGACAAAAGAACATAGATGACAGACGTCTGATAGAAAAATACATAAAAAAGGAGAAGGAAAGCTACAAGAAGATTATTTTTGTTATTGTGCACTTACACGTCAAGGGACCCCACATGTTGTCAATTCTTGAAAAGGGAAAAAATGTCTTTTAAGTAATGCATGGCCAACTGTGATTCCCGGTTTACCAAAACACAAAAGTGCATGATTTTTTAAATTTTCTTCGACGCCACTGTACTTTACGTAAAAAAGTGCCTGAAGAACGGGAAAATCGAAAAGACGATAGCAATTCTTTTGAAAACGCCAGTAACTTGTTTGAAGGTTGTAGACACGTTTGTGTTGAAAATAATACACGTAGATCACGACAATTATCGTAAATATTTTAATGTTCACACAGTACCTATCCGATAAGCTATTGGGGAGCGGCGTGTGAAGTAGTTGCTTAAATAAAGTCTTATATTTTTGGTATTATTTCTTGGTAAGCTTATTGGAGTAGAATCTGTGACAACATTTTCACATTGGGGTCTTCAAAATGATTCATCACAGTGCTTGGTGGGGTTGTGTAACACGCATGTTGCTTTAATTAAAACATCAACTGCAGCAGGATCACATCGTATAAGCGTACGTAGAATTACAAATTTCGACGCTAGCATACCAAAAGCGCATTCAACTGACTTCCGTGCTCTGGAAAATCTGGTATTGCAAATCTTCTTTTCATTACCAATAAATTAACTCAAGAAAAGTCTAGCACTAAATTTTTGGAAAGTGGGAACGCCTCGTCGCCTACAAAGAAATGGGGAATTTTCTGCATTTCTCCGGGTTGTGCAGCTGATTTAGAATTATTAAGACGTTCTTCTTTTAAGGCTTTTCCAAAGCTACTAGTTTTTAGTATCCTTGCATCACTGTTACGCCTCAATTCACCAACATCAATAGTTACAAATAAACCATCTGGATCAACCACGGCTAGCAATGGAATAGAGAAGTATCCTTTGTAATTGATGAAAGCAGGCCCTGACCGTGGTGGCGCTTTTATCCGAATATGTTCATCATCTATACTACTGTGGGAACACACTGTATAATGCATAAATTGGAAATTAGCACACTCTGTACAGCGGAACTTAATTCTGCTGACGAGTGAAGTGTAACAGTTCTGGCCGCCAAACTAGGTCAGAACACAAATACGCACACTAGCGTAAATGGCCGATGGCGCATTCTACCATAAGTCATATGTAAATAAACTTTGTATAAATAGCTGTAAATTATTGTAATAAAGTTAGTCAGTCTAAGTCTAACTCTGACTCGTCTTCTGTCCTCTCCAATACCGCAGTAGGTATTCACCCTAATACCGCAGAAGGTATTGATGGTACATCTCGGATGCTGGCATAAAAACCGCATCACAACGGTTCTTCTTAGAACCATCAGAACACGCACCCTGTTCACGTTAGCGACTCACACACGTTCGCTACACTACCAATACAGTTTGGTAGATTTCATAGGGCTCAGCTATTTCTTCCCACTCAGTTGTATTGGGTTTTGGCATGTATACCGGTTGTAGCTTCTGCCAAATGACCTTTGCGGTGTGATGGACAATCGTTTGTATTATCGAACGACTCTTCAGGAAGTAAAAGGAAACCGCCTTGAACGTACTTTCAGTCGGAAAATACTTGCAAATACGGAAAACATCTTCGCTAAAATTACAAAACTTGTGTTTTGGTTTTGTGTAATAATTCTGAAAATGATCATGATAAATGCTCAGTTCCGTCATTATATTGAACGCCCCATCAGTTCTCAGTTCTTTTAACCAAATGGGATGAATCCAAAACATCCACCTTCCTAATAAGGACCAAAGATGTCACTAGAGCGCCATCTATGGTAAATGCTATTTAATAACAGGTAGTGTAGTGTTCAGCAAGATACCTTTTTCATTAAGGCAATGCTTGCTGAAACCAGACCTCCAAACATGTCTTGGTCGACTTCGTCGTCCGAAGAAGATTGTGTCGACCTTAGTGTCGACATTATAGCAACGAGGACCCGTTTCGAACTGAATACTTAATTACTTTGCCGCCAATCCTGTGTGGATAAACGCACTACATCCGCTCCGCACCAGTATTAGATCTGATCCACGCCAGCGCCATACGCCACTCGTGTATGAGTTGGGCCATATAGCGGATAATGAAGGTGGAAGCTAGCCAATTTTGTTAAATAGACTTGTTGAGACTTTAAGTTGGTTGTAATCAAATAGTTTTAGCATTTCAGCTTGAGTATTATCCAGTCCAGGTGATGTAATATTTTTTTTAGTCTTTTTATTACACATGCTATTTCGCTAAGTGTTGTTTCTGACCCTCAATCCCCAAAGACTCGGTATCAGAAGGTAGTTAATCGTACAAACAAAATTAAATTCATGAACCTAATTGAAAAAATATGAGTATTTTTTCTTAATTTCTTTCTAATGTTTTTATAATCGTAATGCTGATATTATTTTAAAATGGGAACACAGGAGTTACCTGCAATGTTTATCAGTGTATTGTTTTGTTAAATTTCGGCGCTGCTGACTGTTCCACTCCTTCTGAATACGCGCCTGCAAAATTTTTCAAACTATTTTGAGCTTTGTAGACGAAGGTGGTCATAACATGCTTCGTTTGAATGGTGTTACAATATTATAAATGCACTGGGCGTAAGCAAGGGCGTCCACGTGTTGTACTTTTATTGCACCCAGTCGCCACTATAAAAACATCAGTTTTACTAGCTTTTATTTCAATCGACTCTAACATGAGGGTACCGACGCTCATTCTGGGCCAGACGCTACTGTGTTAGTTTTGGTCCGCCCCGAGTTTTTGATTTCCTAGATACCACCCATATCTGGGAGGCATTCCCCTACCCGCCACAGGGAGAGGTGCCCAATGGAGGTCCCCACACGCATCTATGTTATTATCAAAATGCATGCTTGACAATAAAATAACGCTGCTATTCGATTTTGGGCCAAACGTGACCGAAGCACAGTCTTTCTGGAATCCGAAAACACTAGATGGAATACTTCGGCGTTTGATATTTCTCATTGCGGTAGTGCTTATTTGTAACTTATTTTTTCCAAGGTACCAACAAGAGATAGATTTTTCTTACTTAGAGCTTCTAACTAAATCGCAGCTCGTAAACCAGTTGTCAGTGGTGATATTGAGCCTGAGTTATGAATGGGAACAACAAGTCTCTTGACAACATCAGCTGGTTCATTGCTCATTGAAAATGGCACTTTTGGTTGCTCTCCCGCATATATCTCCATATACACGTATATCCTTGCGCCTGTAAAGGCAAAAATTTTTATGTCATACTTGGTCGCCTTTGATGGTATTTACTGATGAAACAGGAATCGTCCTCTGAACGCTTCCAATTTCTCGTAAATCGTTAGTTTTGGCACAAACGGTATGATTTCTGGCAATACTTACACATACTTCAAAAATATTCCTTATAGCTGTCAAATAGTCAACCCTTTTCCTTTAATTTCTTGTTTTTGAATCATCAAAACCTCTCCACGCTATGCTCGAACCATAGTTCATCTAAACTCAACCGATTTGCATGGAAACGACAGCAAAATACAAAAGGCCAACGGCTGCTTTAATGTCAACGATATCGGTTAATTTAACATCTCTTGGTCGGTTGAATTGTTCTTGAATCCTTCTTATATATTTATTAGTACAGTAAACAATTTCCTGTGGCATTGTATCAATGAATAAGTTTCAAGTTTCATGTCTCCCACTAGCTCGTCTAGCGTATTTAGTTACCCCATCAGGCGTCTTTATTTTTTGTGAAAGGGGAAATTTTTGTCATTTCAATTTATTTAGTATAACAATTTTCTTTTACTCTTTTCTACTTTTGAACAGCAATAAAATCTGTTGCGTTTTCTTCTTCTTCTTCGCTTGCCGATAAGTCACTTTCTTCACTCTCAGAATTTTCATCTTGCTGCCCGAAACATAAAGAAGCGTCTGCATCACTAACTTCATTTTCTATATCAACTCTTTGGTATTCATAATCAGTTTCCTGATATAGCAATAGAGTTCTCATTTCCTCAAAGTGCCTGAAAACAGAAGAAATCACATTACTGGTCGCATGTATCTTCTGGATACAATTCCTCGTTTTTATGAATAGTTATTGCAATTGAAGGACGTTCACCGTTTTCGAGAGAAATTATTAACCTGCTTTAGATTTACATCCAAGAAAACATTATAAGATCAATAACATCTAATGTTGCCAATAGCCAACAACTTTGTTTTGTTGTTGGTTATAGGCAAGATTAGATTTCATTGATGTTACAATATTTTATTCATACCAACAAGAGTAAATTAGTTAATTGAAAGAAAACATAATATTTGTTTAATAATATATAAACTTTCTTCGGCGCAATTGTTGGGAAACATTTTTACAAATCTTAGTTAAAATGAAATAAAATGAGTGGTTATGCTTTACCGGTTTATTTGTGTAAACTCAACAAAATTTGTTTCGGTAGGTTGCATCCACCATTATCAATAGTTTATCTAAAGTATCTAAATTTTACAGATGTTGTTTATAAATTTACATGCTTTAGATTTTCCATCTATTTAGGAGTAGTAGGATGTTCTTAGTCTTAAGTGAATATTTGCTTATTCAATTTCCGGCTTTTCTAATGTGAAATTTTTGCTTTCATTTAAACGTAGGACATTAACTTCGTCAATGTCAATATAAATAACAAAATTAAAGCAAACAAATTTATAAACAATCTTTGTAAACTTTAGTACATAAATTATACTTTTGATAATGGTAGACATCACCGAAGCACATTTGTCGAGTTTAGACTAATATATTCGTTTTAATTCATTTTAACTAATATTTCGCTGTTTGTCCGTTACTTCATCCACATCCGCAAACCCCAAGCCAAGTTTGACAAATGAAGTTGTCTGTCATTTTATCAACTCCGGTTTTCTCTCAAGATCACAGGACAAGATCACGAAGAAAACCTATTAAGAGAGCGATTTGCTGACTTTGTTTTGACATCGTGTATACTGTGATTTGTTTGAAATTCGAAGCGCATCTATAAATAAGTCAAGCGTTCTTGGGTTCGCGAAGCAATGCAAATTACTTAATTACTGCGGTATTTGCGACACGTATCTCGATCGGTGGAAATTGCCTCCGACAGGTCTCATGAGCGAAATTAATTGCTGGCATTTTCGTCTCCTCTCTGACATATACCGGGTGGTTCATTTAACTTCAGACAGGCTTGCATATGAACAACTGTGCCTTCTATAAAGAAAAAGTTTAAATAAAAGTTGTTTAGTATTCAGGGGGAAAGAAGATGGTGACATTGATTTTTCAGTGTGACACCCCATTATGGTTTCAGTCACTTCCCTTTTTTTAATAGAAACGTATATTTTTTATATGCATAATCTACAAAAAAAAAACAATAAACTTTTTAAAAAAATTGATCCGATTGTAAATTTAGAAGTTTGAATATAAAACATTGTTCGTGAATAATGTTGATGATTAGTGGGCAATAAGGGCAATAAGGCAATTGATCATTAATACAATTTTCTTCATAAGCGGTGATCAACGATCAAGAGTATAGTCATCAATTTTTATTCAAGAGTTGCATTGTCATCTTTTCTTCTACGGAAAGATATTCCATAATTAGCGGAAAATGTTAAAACTGAATAATAAACTTAAACGAATAATAGTTAATTCAATTTCATTAAATCTGACAGTTAATTTCGAGTGAGTCGTTATCTCATTCAGTTCGGGTAATTAAAGTATAAACAATTGAGATGTAGATGATTAATGGATTGAAAATTGATAACTACACTCTTGATCGTTGATCACCGTTCATTAAGAAAATTGGATTAATAAATAATTGCCTTATTGCCCACTATTCATCAACATTATTAATGAATAATGTTTCATGTTCTATCTTCTCAATTTTTAATCGGATTAATTTTTCTTTTTAATAAAAGTTAACTATTCTATTGTGCAAAAAAATATACGTTTCCATAAAAAAAAAGAGAAATGACCTTGAAATAACCTTCACAGGGGTGTCACACTGGACAGCCAATGTCACCATTGTATTTCCCCCTTAACATTAACCAACTTTCGTATAAACTTTTTTTTTATAAAAGGTACCATTGTCGAGATACAAGCCTGTCTCAAGTTAAATAGACCACCCTGTATATATATAACAATGTGCACAACGAAAACATGTTTCCTGAACCACAATATTGGCATAAAATTAATGAAACCGTAAACTGCTATTAATTATGGTCTAGTTACTGGCTAAATGAAAATTTTAAGGTAATTACTTGAAAATTTTGGATAAAATAAAAAGTATTAAACGATAAAGTAAGTAATTTGCTTTTATCATTTTAAATCTGGAAAGCAGAAATTTTGAGATTGTTAATTGCATAAAAAGAATGATTAAAAAAAAACTGATGGTTTTGTTATTTCATTTATTTAGGGCCCTCAGCCACCTTTGCTTGTTATATTTATTCTTTTGAACAGTGCTCGGCAATTCTTCTTTTATGGACGCATTTTTTTTTTTTTTTTGGTTTAGCACCACGTGTGTTTCTTTTTTTGAGACAACGACAACCCGACTGTTCCCGTCCCCTTCCTCTCCCTTTACTTCTGAGGGTTTTCTTTATGCGTCCGTTTGTTTGTGACTTTTCTGCCAATTTCCTCCCTCAGAGGAAAATTGGCCATTGTGGCTTTTTTTGATTAGTTTATTAATTTTTCCTGAGGGCTGAACTCCTCAGATTCAATCCCTCTTTTATTTGTGTTATTTTTCTTAGCATAGGAGCCGCAAGTGAGACCCAGGGTCTTAGTGAAAGTTCCTGGGAGGAAGACTCCGTTTCGCCAAAGGGAGAAACCACACCAACATCTCTTGTTGGCATCAGAACCAGTTTATTGAGTTTTTGACCGAGCCACGCTGATTTGTTCTTTTGAGCTAGACCGCGATGCAAATGGGTCCAGCCCGCGAACGTCTGGCGGAAAAGCATGCATCTAATAATATTTACAGATACTTCACCAAGCAAGAACGACGCTAGCATGGTCCGCGATGTGCTTGGTTCGCGATCGCATAGTGCGATCTCTCCTCTAGGACCTCTGTCGTAAGAGTCTAGAAGTGTTTAGAGAAAAACTTGTCGACCTCGCTCTCGCTGTTGTTACTAGAGCCTAAGTAAAGAAAATAAACGCGTTAAGCTGTATTCAGGAAAAACCGAATTACCCTAAACTCTTTGGACTAGAAAACAGACAGACTAGAAAGCAGTACTAGTGCAACCGAGAAATTTAAACCGAGAAATTCACATTCCATAAGAGTTCAAGACTGTCTGAGAAAAGGAAGAAGGCCATACTTAACTAAGAGTATTTATCCCAAAAACTCGTTGGACAATGCTCTTAAGTAAGTGTTCTAAAATTCGTTGGAAAAAATTCAAGACTCGTTGGGAAAAAATTAAAAACCCTTCCAAGTTTCTCAAGTCCCAAAAAGTAAAAACGCATCATCTGCTGCAGTAAAAAAACCAACAATACAAGACTTTAACACGAAACTCGTCGTGGAGTGTATTCCACAGGGAAGAAATAGCTCAGCTTTCTAAAAAAGTAATGAATTTCAACTTACGTACAGATTGACGGGAAACTCCGGCTACCGAAGCTTAAGAGGAGTCGTTGACGCTATTAGATTTTTTTTCTTATGAACTGTTTGGCAGACGTCTCGTTGAAGCGCCACTACTGTTTCCTTTTCGAGCAACGTCGAACCGCTTTCATACGTTTTACCGCCTCTTTTAATCCTTCTTTTTTTGCCTTTGTAACCACCCGCACCCGGGTTATAAATAATTATCTTGTATTTATTGATTTAACAGGTGGTATTAACCTGTCATCTGATAACCAATTTTATAAAATTGAATCACAGGTATTTCTGTCTCTTCGTCTTAATATTTTTTTTTTCGAACTTTCAATTTCGATTATTTTTCTAATTATTTGAAATGAAAATGTGATAAAATAATTCTTTTTAAAATATTTGTAGTTTTGAATGAGTAAGAAAAGGACACAATCCGTCCTGGGAGCTTGCAGTTTGTGCCAGTTTCGTGCTTCGGAATGTAGGTCTCCGGCCATGTGTTTAGCCAGAGGTTATGTGAGGATGTAGAGAGATAAAGGGGGTAGTTTTGACCACTGTACAACCAGTTTGAATATGAACATATAGGAGGGTTGAAGCAGAAATACCCGTGTCTTAAGATTCGACCGATAGGCTTGTTAGGGATCTAGGGAAGCGAGGGGAAGCTCGCGCGATGTAGAGTTCGTGTGTAACCGCGAGTTTCAATAGGATAGACAGTTACAGTCGGGAAGTTACAGAAAGATACAGACAGAAAGATGCAGTGAAAATTAGGAGAGCTGGAATATTGTTGGCTCTCTATCTTATGTTTAAACCGAATTGTTGCGTAATCTGGTCACTGGACCACAGTGATTTAGAAGCTTTCTCGTATGCACTATGATTAATTTAGGTGGACGTGTAAATACCGTATTATTTATTTAGACGGTATCTATTCTCTTAGTAGAAGGTATCTGTTTTGGTTTGATTTTAGAACCATTACCACTGGTTAAACACCTCAAGGTTGTGCCTTGGTAACAGGTGTGCTAAATATTATATATTTTCATTTACCATTGTATATAAAATAATAAGAGTTCTTATTCTGAGAAGAGGAAGTCAAGTAAGTTGACATATATTGTTGTTCTGAGAGTGTAGTGTTTCTGACCACCCTATAAACAGAGGCTATGTTGGCCAAGGTGACGTGTCTCGCCAAAAAAAAAAATTAAAGGCCATGCATTAAGCGTGACGTGTCCGAAAACAAAAATTAAGTAGTAATTACTTTAAAATTGACGGCTTTACTTCTGAATAGATGCATCTAGTCCAAAGGAGCCTTTGCATCACTTTTCTCATTTGTTTATACGCACAATTAGAGCCAGTGTCAATAGTTGTGCGGTAAATAGGTAGTATTACTGAATAACAACTGCCATGAAAGATAATTTTAATGTTTATTCGCAGGAGTATGATAGAATGAGGATGGGCTGCTACTATGAAAAATATTTCACATAGGCAATACAAAGGAAAAACCGTTTTGTTTTAATTTGTTAAATGTACTCTTTAAAGTTAAGAAGATTATATTCTAAAATTAAACTTATGCAAAATATATCTAAATTATTTTAAACTTTCATATGTTTTTCCATTGTCATGAAAAAATACTGGAGTCAGAAAGGCTCTATTCTTTAATTTTGCGCTTAAATACTTTTGCTCAGACCACCTTGAGCTGTTCAAGCAGCACTAGTCGCTGAAGTTGGGCATTGGTTAGTTTCTTGGGGCCATGGTTTCGCCTTCACTTGCTACCGATTTTCGATTGCCAGTTGTGGCTGCTGGTTTTGATGAAAGTGGTGCTCCCAAATCCAGGCCACCTGTCTTAACAGAATCATTACTATAATAATTGAGCAGCACAGAATTCAGATTTTTGAGGTATCTTTGATTTGCTTACCTGATATTTTCGCAACAGCGAGGTTTATATCCGCGTGCATGGCTTTAATCATTATCGCTTCCCATGGTAATAACGGTGGAATGCACTTGTCACCTATTTTGTTCTTATCGGTTTTCTTCCTCAGTCTAGTCTTCAAATTTCTAACTTTCTTCGTTATGCTATTGGAGTTATATCCTTTCCATGCACTTGTCTGTACTCTACGCTAGCTTTCTCAATTGCCGTATGCTTTTTCACTTTTTTCGAGGGTAGTTGAGATCTTTTTTAATAACAATTAACCAAACACGAAAACATTGCACTGTATTTTTCGTTAATTACAACTCCACCAAGGTCCACTACTACAATGCACTATGATATTCGTCTATGATACTGCAAGTTTGAAACTGTTCCTTTTCCTTTGAAGGAAATGCTTTAATATTTAATGTCTACGACGAACATCCAAAGTTTTGATAACACAACTCGTTGGTGCACGATTTTGACGAAGTTCGGACTTTGTAACAACACATAAATTTTGGTAATTTAGGTTTAACAATGTAAATAAATGGTTTAGCTTTTATTTGTGAGCACAGTATTGCTTGTACCTTCATATACGGGTGTAAAATCATGAACAGTCGCTGGCGAAATTTCTAGCAACTAGATATGGAGTGTTCGAGAAAGGTCTAGTGCTGTTATTGTGTTATTATCGTTAGTTTGGAAAAGTAATTGTTTAATTGGAGTCGTAATAATAAGTAAATAGTTGGAAAAAGTGATTTGAATTTACTAGTATGATGGTATCTGCACTCGTGGGATTTCTATAAATGCTGAACTGTAACTTATCGATCATAAATAATAAATAAATAACTTTGAACTAGCATAGCAGTCCTTGTGAAGTTTATGGACCAATGACACGCTCGGCAAACCATTTGTAAATAATTGTTCGTCAATGCATGAGCATAAAAAAGTAGTGCTTGGTGGAAACCTCAAAGGAATTGTAATTGACCTATTTAATTTCGCATGGGAGTAATTAATACTGACGTGAGATTAAAATTTATTCTATAAATTGCAAACGTGACAAAATCATCACTTGAATAGAATGACACGAACAAAACAGAAAACTATTTTGTTCTCTACACTGTAATGGTTCATTTTTAATCAACCGTTACTGTGTGATTTAGCTATACTTCTATGTACAATTTTGGCGAGCCGCATCTATTGTTTCTAATTAGCCCTTTTCACCTTCGACTTAGCTCTTTGACCTCTTGGAATCTTCCCTTCTTTGTAGTACTTCGGTCTCTCTCGGTGGATTATGCTCGGATCATTATGAGCGAGACGTGACTACCTTTCAACTGTATATGTTGAAAAAGAATTATAAAACCGCTCTGATGGCACATCAATTTCTGCACATGGCAATTTTGTTGCTATGCATCACATATGTAAGAGAAACGTATAAAACTTCGAGCAAATATGACGGTTTAATATTAAAATGGTGCAACACACTACCTACAGTATGACATTTTGTAAGTGTACGACTGGGCAATATTTATACGTATATATATGCACTGTAGTCAATTTCATATACGTAATTAAAAATGAAAAACTGTTTCAGAGATTATACTCAAACACGAAGAACAATAATATTTTTCTACGCCAAAACTTCTTTGGGAAGCGAAATATCATATATCATTACTGAAATATTGAAAAAATGCTAGCGATCTTAATATTCCAAAAGTATTACTTATATTTTTGTCTTTATTTAAATGCATATATCGTTGAGAAGTAATAAAAACTAAGTACCTCATATATAACACTTATGAAAGTCAAAAGTAAATTACAGCCTTTATTTCATTAAATGGAAGGCTAAGGTCACACGTTATTGACAAGGCAGTTAGCACGTTTGAGAATTTATAGCTGAAGTTGTTTTCTTACACTTCTACCGTACGCTGCCGAAGGTTCAAAGCAAAGTATTTTATTTGAGTATATAATTCCTTTTCTCCGTTCCTCTGCCTTTTTCTGCGTAAATTTAAATGTTTTGTTAGATATTTACTAAAGAATTTTCATTATTAGTATGGACCACCGTAAAGAAATTCTGTTAAACTTCAGTAGTAAAACCAATTTTTCTAAACAGGGCCCAGTGGAATAAAAACTGGTGCCGTAAATTGTAATTTATTTTGTGAGCTTAAGTTACCCAGTTTAACGCTTCAACGACAACCAAAACTTAAATGATAAAATATAATGTGTGAAAATGCACAATCATTTATGTACTTTTTACAAATACGTAAGCAACTATAAAAATATTTAACTCCGAACTTGTATTGAAGTTTTTTTAATTTCAAAAACTTACAAATGGACTTCTGTGGAATATTCTTTCCCTCACTTCTGGGAGACGACGTTATCGCTCTCACATGTGGTAGGTTCTCAGGGTAGTTTTTGGCTACGCTGTGTATGGGCTTCTATGTATTCGTGATTCCAGTGGGAATGTTTATGTTACAAATTCTTTCGTTTTACCGGTAACTAAAGACGCGAAGAAGATGGCATTCGAGACGCAGTGTTAAGAGAGTGAGTAGTGTAAATTTTTGTAAGTTTTTAAGAGTGTGTAAAGATATTTCTTGTAGGTAAGTTATTTGTATATAATATTTTATTAGTGGTAAGAAAACGAATTTGATCGATACGTTTGATGTGTATATTTTTCTGAATTTTATATTTCAATTTCTTTAATTTTGTTGTGATGTGTTTTGTGGATTTTTTTTTTGTTATACAATATTTGATGATTTCGTTTATATTTTATTTTTAACGTGTATATAATTCTTTGTTTTTGTCTTTCTAATTTTTTTTCTTGTAGTCAGTTGTGGGATGCAATCATGTTACGTTCGTAATTTTTAAATCTATACTGTGTGTTTTTTTTTTTGTCGCGTTGAAACTCGTCTTCGGTTTACGTATAATATATCGTACAGAACAATTTGACTTGTTGAATTTGACTAACATTTTTCTCCCGTGTAGGGTAACAGATCTGAGGAGTATTCACGAAACTGTTTATTTATGTGTCCATTTCGAATTACTGCTTTGAATTAGAATATTTAAAGTGAGGCCCAGATCTTACCTTAAATTTCAACTCTAGCCGTGAATCCCGTAGCCCAGGGTCATGTGTACCTACTGGCGGCGTCCAGTTAACTAACATAAATTTTTCTTCACTTATGTTTGTTTTGTGTAAAAGGAACAAAGGGGATTAGGGGCGCGGTATGATAGTGGGACGTTATAATGTTACTTTCATTCCGATATGCGGCTTTCTTAACCTTATATACTTATGTTTTTTTTTTATTTGTTTACATGTCACAATTTTGACTTTTGAGGACTGAGATCGGGGTTTTTCTTTATCATGTTCTTTTCCCTGGGAGTCCTAGTGAACATGAAAATTTTTTTTTTTCATCGTAACATTTAATTGACTTAATTTTTCTAATAAATACGATTTTGTTTGTCCACATTATTTTGGGTAGTTTTATTCTTTTGTTTTGTTTGTCCTGTTCCACCATTGTACTTCCTTGCATTTTGGTTACATCCTTTTGAAGTATAACGAACCACCCCTCTGACCACTACAACCACTAATGGATATTCACCTCATCTTATAGATAAAATGTTAAACAAAAAATTAAAAAGACAAGTTTCCAACTTATTATATAACAACGTTCCCCGATGTCAGCAAAAAACTATTTATGGTAGGATACAATTCATTAGCAAATTCAGTTCTCATTTAAATACATCCTTCAAAAAGAATTCAACTGTAACATTATTGGAAGTGGCTCTAAAAACCTAAAAACCATGTTACAGAATCAAAAAGGACTCGTTTCTCATCAGGTAGATCAATTTCGAAAAGAATCTCGGAACATTCTTCGGCTATAAAAAACCTAATTCTCGTGGTTTGGCGGATCAATGCATTAACTTTAACCATGCACTTAATGCAAATAATTTTAAAATTTTGCATACAAGTGTTCCTAAATCAAGGAAACTGTCACTTTTGGAGAACTTAGAGATTAAAAAAGCCTTGGAAAATAAAGTTAATTTGGTTAACAATCAAACGGAACTAGTTACTTATAATTCACCCCTACTCATTTACAAATTGTAATACGACTAGTTTAGACTTCAGTTATCACTGTATACTCTAGTTAATGGCCGGATCGGCCGAAACAAATTTGTCGGGTATCGAATAAAATTATAAGTGAAACTTTCTGTTTTTATTTTTAATTATTGAATTAATGGCGATTCAATTTCAGTAGTAGAGAATATTTTAAACAACAAAAAAGAAGAAGCGTGCTCGGCAGACGTTGTTCTGTCATACTACCGTAAATGATATCATGTGCTAGATTTGTTCACGGCAGGTCCTTTTTTCAATCAGCAATTAGGTTTTGCAAATATTAATTTTTCAATTTTATTTTTGATTTCAACTTTTTTCACCTAAAATAATTACCTTTTCGCCATTGTCTGCACTAATCGCTTAGGGACTTTTTTCGTAAACAGTACAAGCCAGAATTGCCTGCAAATGAATATACTTTTTCTATAAAGTATTACAATATGAAAAATATTTTTTGCAAATAGTACAAAATAATTATCAAATGGAAAATGAATTACCTTGTTCCTAGCCAAAATTTTTTTCTTTTCTGCAAAAATATTGTTTACAGACAAAAGACAATAAATCGTTCGGTAATAGCATTGTTTTCTTAACAACTTTTCAGACGATGTGCACTTTGGATGTGTCTGCCAATTGGATTAAAACGTATACTACTCAAAATAGATTGAAATTCAAGTGGTAGAAAATTGTTTTTCAATTATTACATAATATAATGAATGTCGGATTTGTCTGCAACTCAGTAGGCAGCCATTGTATGGTTCAAACATCGACAAAATTTTTGAATATTTAATTGAAGGTATCCAAATAAAGAACAGCAGATTTCAAAAACAGTGTATTAAAAATAAAACCAAAAGGAAAACTATTCAAAGACTTCAATACTATGAGTAAAAAACACATTAGCAATACTTGTCGGCTACAGCTCGAGGACTATACTAATAATCTATCTTGTAGACGTCAACTTACAACCACACATTTTTAGCAGTTAGACTGTAAGTACCTGCTGTTCCGAACGGAACGTATGTGTTTACAAATAGGAATTAATTTGTTGTTTTTAATATTTTTTTTATACATAGAATCATTTATTAGTCTTAAGAATCATATTCAGTTTCTCTTTTATTAGTTCCACATTTTTTGTCAGTTTCTTTTTCTTTGTGTCGATTCTTCAGATATTTCAAAATAGCTTCTATATGTTGTCAAAATGAAATATAGTAGTTTAAGCTTTGTATGGGTCCGGATGACCTCAATTATTCTTTTCCTTCGCCGGACCTTCGGAGAATAAGGGTAGTGTCGTAATTCAAAGGACACACCCCGCAACTTTAAACCCCCTTAGTATCTAAGTCTGTAAATTTTTAGTTTAGTGTTTTCCTGACCTTCTGTCGAAATGGTCGCAATGTACATATAATAAACATATTCAAAATAAATGTGTTGCGTCTAATTAACTTTAGCTGCAAAGCAGTAATGCAAGAATAATAATAATTATATCTTGTTTATTGCCAAAGAACACGAAACATTATGGTCCTTCGAGCCGGATAATTTCGGAATACGCCGACTAATTATTCAGTTAATTCAATGTGTTGGTCAGTTAATCACTCAAATTCATCTTAAACAACTCGAACTACACATTCATCAAAGCATACAAGTGCAATTCAGTGAGATACCTATTCAAGAGTCAGTGAAGTGAATTCATAAAAGCTCATAAACATAATTATCGTGAAGTGTAAAAATCACAATTATACAAAGCAGCCGATCATCAAATACACAATTAAGAAGACCTGCACGGATCTGAATCTCGTTGAGGACACAACAGAATTTCCAGCAACACCTGGGATAAAATCAGATAAGTGAATATAATCTCCTTCCTTCATTTCTTTCCTTTGTTTGATATTGTCGATATACATATACCAATTCAGTCGTGTAATAATTCAATTCGAGTTAGAAAAATGTCGACAGAAGAAAACGTAACGAAATTAAAAAAGCAACGAACCGCATTAAAAACAAAATTAACAAAATTTACTAACTTTCTTGCGGAGCCTAAGAATCAAGGCGAAATTACGGAAATAAAACTGCGTTTAAAGGATTTTGAAGGGTTATTAGATAAATTCGCAGATATTCAAAATGAATTAGAGGAAGCAACATCAGAGTCTTCCCCCGATTATGATGATTTTGAAAAGGCCTATTATGAAACTGTTACTTGTGCACATGATATAATTGAACCAAAAGCTAATCAAAACGTAATGCGTCCAATAACTACGTCACGAGAAAATAATTTCCAAAATCTTAAATTACCCGCAATAGAATTAGTTACTTTTGATGGCTCATACGATAAATGGCTTAACTTTTACAATCATTTTAAATCAGCTATACAGGGTAATCAAGACATTCCAACTTTGAATAAATTTCATTATTTACGAATATCCTTAAAAAACGAAGCTTCATATAGAAGCATTAGAGTCATCCGAAGAAAATTACGCGACCGCGTGGGAGATGTTAATCAAAAGATACAATGATAAGCGTGCAATTGTACAAGAACATGTAAAATCGTTAATGGAATTACCCGGTATGTCAAAAGAATCGTCGGGCGATTTGAGAAATTTATTAGACAGGGTACAAACTCACTTACGATCGTTAAAATCGCTAGGTGAACCGGTAGATTCGTGGGATAGATTGTTAATTTATGTAATCACATCCAAACTTGATCGTGTAACACACAGGGAATGGGAAAGAGAAGCGAAAGGATCAGAATTACCAAAAATGTCCACATTTACCGACTTTTTAGAAGATCGATGTCGAATCTTAAAATCCACGGCAACCAACGTACTTAATTCCAACGTTTATAATAAACCACATCATGCGAATGCTAAGCGGCACACGTTAGCTAGTACACAAAAATATAATCCATGTCATCTATGCAAGGGTCCTCATAGATTGTACGGGTGCGATACATTTTTAAAAATGAGTGTTAAAGAACGTGACGATAAAATTCGATCATTAAAAGCATGCAATAATTGTCTGAATGTAGGTCATAGAAATAAGGACTGCAAGTGGTCCAGTTGTAGAACATGTGGTAAAAGGCATAATACACTTCTGCATTATGGGACAAATGATGACCAACAGAGAAACCAAATTCACGATATAAGAAATCATTCTGAAAATTCTAATATTAAGGTTCATAGCGCTATGGTTTCTACACAGGTCTTGTTATCCACAGCATTAATCAAAATAAAGGACAAATACGGTAATATGATACAAGCGCGTGTATTGTTAGATAGTGGATCACAAAGCCATTTTATAACTAAGAAACTAGCTAATAATTTAAACTTACCACTCAAAAACATAAATTTACCAGTCGAAAGTCTAAATCAAATTGAAACGCGAATTAAACAATCCGTCAAAGCAGAAATACATTCAACACATACAAATTATCACGAAAATGTCGAATTCCTTATTATACCAAAAATTTGCAACAAATTACCCAATCAGTTTATTGATAAACGCGGATTAATCATACCAAACAATATCAAGCTTGCGGATCCAAAGTTCTTTGAACCTAACGAAATTGATGCACTATTAGGCGTAGAAATATTCTTTGATTTATTATGTATAGGACAAATCGACATAGCTAATCAGAATGCTAAACTACATAAAACGAAATTAGGGTGGATCATTTCCGGGAAAATAGATAATAATAACCGTTTAAATAAACGCAGCAACTGTATGTTAAGTTTCAATGCAATACACAAAGACATAACAAAATTTTGGGAAATTGAAGAGATTGAAAGCAAAACGTTTTTATCGGAACAAGAATACCAAGCAGAAGAACATTTCAAGGAAAACACAAAACGCGATCCAACAACCGGAAGATACCTTGTTCCATTACCGTTTAACAATAAAATTCAAAATTTGGGTGAATCTTGTAAAATGGCCGAAAAACAATTCCATTCATTAGAACGAAAACTTTCAAAGAATCCATCTTTGAAGGCAGAATACATTAATAATATGCGCGAAGCGATAAATTTAGATCACATGACAGAAATTAAAGGTGATGAAATTAAAAACAAACACTGTTTCTTACCCCATCATCCTGTTATTAAAGACACCAGCAGTACAACAAAAGTCAGAATTGTATATAATGCGTCAGCGAAAACAAGCACCGGGATATCGCTAAATGATTGTTTAAAAGTCGGCCCAGTCGTTCAAAGTTCTAGCTGGGATATCACTCTTAGATTTCGTACTCATCAGATAGTTATGCTTGCGGACATAGAGAAAATGTATAAGCAGATACGTTTACACAGCGAAGACTCACAATTTCAGTTAGTTTTATGGCGAGAAAATGAAGCGGATGAATTAAAATTGTTTATGATTCCGGTCGTATTATTTGGTAGCGCATCGGCACCATATTTAGCAACCCGCGTTTTAGATCAATTAGCAAGTGACGAAAAAACGAAATTCCCGATGGCTAGTGAGATTCTTAAACGTGATTGTTATGTCGATGACGTTATGACAGGCACAGATAATATAGAAAACGCAAAGAAAATACGAGACGAACTCATCGGTATTACTAAATCTGGTGGATTTACGTTAAGATAATGGATTTCAAATCACCCACAAATCGTGGAGGGTGTATTGAACGGGCCATCTGATATTAGTTTATTAGTAGAAAAAAATTCAGAAACAAAAGCATTAGGGATTCAATGGGACAGCTCATCTGACCAAATTATGTATAAGGTTATTCAGACATTTACTTCGAAATGTACTAAGCCAAATGTGCTGTCCAACATAGCTCGATTGTATGATCCTATAGGTTTAATAGGCCCAGTAATAGTATGCGCGAAAATGGTAATGCAAAGCATATGGCAATGCAATACAGGTTGGGATGAGTCCCTCCCACACAATATTTACACCTCGTGGACTAACATAAGAGATCAATTAACTTTGTTGAACAATGTCTTATTTGATCGTAAAACGATAATAAAAAATGTCGCTCACACGGAAATTCACGGGTTTTGTGATGCCAGCGAACCGGCGTATGGCGCGTGCCTATATGTAAGATCTGTGGATCATAATGGTAACGTTATGACAAACTTGCTGTGTTCAAAAAATAGAATTGCACCATTAAAAACGATAACACTACCAAAATTAGAATTATGCGCAGCATTATTACTCTCCCGTTTAACAAAGACCGTTTTAAATGCAAAAACAAAGAACATTGAAGACATTTATTTATGGTCCGATTCATCAATCACTTTACAATGGATAAATACCGAAGTCGCGAAATTCGGGAAATAACAACCACAATGCGTTGGAGACATGTCCCCTGGCATGACAATGCCGCAGACATACTCTCGCGTGGTCAATTGTCTAGGGAGTTTGTCGCGAACAATATTTGGAAAAGTGGTCCAGAATGGCTTAAACAAGATAAGGCAAATTGGCCCAGTGGAACCATCCAATTAGTTCCATTATGTGAATTAAAACCAGTCATATCGTTAACTACAACCGTAAACAAAAATCCGTTATTAAGCAAATATTCTTCAGTGCATAAATTAAAGCGAGTAATAGCATACATTTTACGATTTAAAATCAATTCATTAAAATCAAAATCAAAATTTACCGGTCCTCTACACGTCAATGAAATACGCGAAGCGTTGGTAATAATATTAAAACTAACACAAGCGGAATATTTTCCGACGAAGTAAAACAATTAACGAAATCAAAGTGTGTACTTGCAAATAGCAAACTTCGGGCACTTAATCCATTTTTAAGTGAAGACGGACTGATTCGGGTAGGTGGTCGCTTGAAAAACTCAAACCTTCCATACGCTGAAAAATATCCAATAGTACTTCCAAAGGATCATCACGTTACCAATTTAATAGTCAAAGAGCAACATCTTAATTTACACAGCGGTATTCAAGCGACGCTTAATGCAGTTAGGTCAAACTATTGGCCTATTAATGGTAAAAACATAACAAAAGCAATTGTGCGCCGATGTATCACATGTTTCCGGGCAAAGCCAACTGAAAGTCCCTACTTTATGGGCAATCTCCCACGTAGTCGAGTAACGCCTACGCGACATTTTTTAAACACAGGACTTGACTATTGTGGTCCTTTCTTTGTAAAGGAGAAAAAATATCGGAATCGTGGCAAAGTCAAGGTTTACGCATGCATATTTGTGTGCTTTGCAACAAAAGCGGTACATATTGAGCTGGTTACCGACTTGAGTACAGACGCATTTATTGGATGCTTACGTAGATTTTTTGCGCGCCGCGGACGTTCTGTTAACCTATACTCCGATAATGCAACAAATTTTGTCGGGGCTAAAAAATAAACTTGAGGTTTTATTTAAACAGGAATTTACCTGTCTTTTTAAATTATTTTATCTACGTCTAACATGTATGTACCTTCAGATTCAATAGTGTAATTCAATGCCGGTAGGGGTATTAGCCCTCGGAGTAGTTGTTTCTGTTGTTTCTAGTCAGTCTTGTTATTCAAGTGAACTTTACAGTTTGTGTTTTGCCTGCTTCTGCCTGAAGAGACCCAATAGGTCGAAACCGGTCGTAGAATTGGCTTGTGGTTCGTTGTACCTATTGTATAGGACGCGTTCCAAGTGTGGGATTTGTAATCCTTAATTATTTAGACGTAACAGGAATTTACCTGTCTTTTTAGATTATTTAAAATTATCCAATCACAAGAGACGATGGAGTATTTGGCAGACAAAGGCATAACTTGGCATTTTTCACCTCCAAAATCACCACATTTCGGGGGACTTTGGGAGGCCTCAGTAAAATCCTTTAAACACCATATGATTAGAACGGTTGGTGACGCTTTATTCACATTGGAAGAATTATGCACGTACACCACTGAAATTGAGGCAATCTTAAATTCCCGTCCCATCACTCAATTATCCAATGATCCAAACGACATGCGTGCCCTAACTCCTGCTCATTTCCTTATTGGAGATTTATTCACAACTATGCCTGACCTTTATCTGCAGGAACCAGTTGGCCGCTTATCCAACTGGCAACATATTCAAGTAATTAGGCAACATTTTTGGAGACGATGGCAAAAGGAATACTTAAATCAACTCACGACACGATCAAAATGGCAACATCCAACATCTGAGAACATCAAGGTGGGAACCATGGTCCTTCTAAAGGAAGAAAATTCCCCTCCACTTCGTTGGCCTCTTGGGCGAATTGTGGAAGTGTTCACTGGAAATGATGGAAGAGTTCGCGTGGTTTCCGTAAAAACAAAAACAGGAACCTACAAACGTTGCATAAGGCGCATTGCTTCTTTGCCTATTGAGTGACTAATTACTACCACCACATACACATAGTGCCAGTTAAACCAAGTTTTGTGCGCTTATTAGTTGAACGACGTACGTTTAAGGCGGGCGGCATGTTCCGAACGGAACGTATGTGTTTATAAAAAAGAATTAATTTGTTGTTTTTATTATTTTTTTTTATACATATTATCATTTATTAGTCTTAAGAGTTATCCGGGCTGTTTTGTGTGAGAATATATAAAAACTGCTGATGCAGCTCCGTTCACACGGAATAGCTTGATACTCAGTACAATAATAATAATTATTATTATTACCTAGAAGCCGTAAGGCTTAATAAGCATTTATTGTTTCCTTTGGGAATATTTTGTAAAAGACAAATCAGTCGTTAAACATACCTCGAACCAATTACAACACTAACATCTTTAATTGTTTTATTAATCCAACTAAATTAATTTAATAACTTTAACGGCTCCTTCCCGGACAACATCTTTTTAATAAAAAACCCTTTTTAAAAAGTGACCTTCCCGGCGAAGTAAAATTACTGGCGCAGTCAAAGTACGATCTTTCATCAGACTTTCCGGTTTTTGCAAGCGTTGATTCGGCAAAGTAATCCCGTATTCGCGAAACAAGAGGACCTTGTGGAGTGAAAATTCGGAAATAGGTGAAAAAAAATTTAATCGTGCTAGTGACGGTCTCCCAACTTAATAATAGCTCTGAGGATAAAACCGACACAGCTACGACAATAACTTCCAAAACGTAACGGTGTCCCAACTCCAAGCAGCTCTGAGGACATAACCGATACGAAACTGCCCAAAAAAAAAAAATTCCCAAAACAAATTGTAACGGTCTCCCAACTCCAAGCAGCTCTGAGGATATAACCGATACAACAACTTCCAAAAACGAAGGGTCTCCCAACTCCTAGCAGCTCTGAGGACATAACCCACAAATTTGGAGGAAATTCAATCATTATCGTGCCGGTCTCCCAGGAAAAATTGGTCCTGAGGACAGAACCGAACGAATTACAACAATTTCAAGAGCGAAAAACAACATCAAGGTAGGAAGTAATTTCCACATTTTTCGAGTATAATTTTCGAAAAATAAATTTTAGAAATATTTTTTTTTTTTTACTCTTTTTAAGAACTATATCTGTTAAATTCATTTATGTACAAATATAAAGTGTTAAGGCTGAGATTCTTATGAGCGTTCAACGTAACTTAGATAACGAAATTGAAAATCTAAGGGATTCGATTGTTGCAATAACATTAGAATCTAACGAATTTGAAATCAGTAGTGAACCATTTTTAGGCTTTAGTAATATTAGTAACGAAAAAACGTGAATGCGACTTTATCCATACACATAGTCGGTTCCAAATACCTCTAAAAGTTCGCTATACAGGGTGTCTACTAAAGATGCGGCCAAAATTTAAGGGGTTATTCCTTGGACTATTTTAAGAATATTTTGTCCTTTGATGATTTTTGAAAAACCGCTTTGTTTCGATGATACAGGGCGAAAACCATTTTCGAGAAAATCAATGTTGATAATTTTTATCGTATGCAAAAACATTGTACGATGCAAAAACTGCAGGTTTTTTATTATTCATTTTATTGCTATCATTGACATTAGCTGTCAGCACGTGTATTTTCTGTCTTCAAGAATTTAACTTGTGTGAGTGAAGTCTTTACCATGAATCGTTATACGAATGCTGAGATGACCGATATGCATTTTATTTATGGCCTTGCTGAAGGCAATTCGCGAGAAGCTAGGCGGTTGTACCTGGAAAGATTTCCTAATCGTAATGTTCCTGATAGAAAAACCTTCCAACGTATCCATCAACGTCTTCATGAAACAGGCTCATTGAGACGAAGTGGAGGATCAGGTTAGGTTAGGGCCAATGACAGTCAGAACGGTAGAAGTGGAAGAGAATGTGCTGAATATGGTAGCTGAAGATCCAGGTACGTCCACTCGAAGAATTGCAAATACTTTGAATGTAAGTAAGGGGACTATTTGGAACATTCTTAGGTACCTACTATCTGTTCTACCCATACCACTTACAACGTGTTCAGGCATTTCTTTCTGTTGATTTTCGCCCACGTATTGAATTTTGTCAATGGTTGTTGTACACATTAGTTCTAATCCCTCAACTGTTGTCTGTGAGTCTTTTTACTGATGAAGCGAATTTCTCAAGAAATGCAATACGGAATTTTCATAACAACCATGTGAGGGCTGAAGAAAACCCACATGAGATAATTGAGGATCGTTTTCAACTTCAGTTCTCGTTGAACGTTTGGGTTGGAATTGTGGGTGAATGGCTAATTGGACCGCTATTTCTACCAGCAAGACTTACCGGCGACTTTTTGGAACACACGCTCCCTGAGTTTTTGGAAGATGTACCATTGGCAACAAGAAATAAAATGTGGTTTATGCACGATGGTGCACCAGCGCATTTTAGTATAGTTGCTCGTCACTTTTTGACAACAACATACGGAGATCGCTGGATTGGTCGAGGTGGACCTCACTTTTGGCCTACTCGTTCCCCGGACTTAAACCCTCTGGATTATTTCTTATGGGGACACCTAAAGTCATTAGTTTACACTACTCCAGTGGAAAATGTCGACGATTTGAGAAATCGGATAATTCCTGGGTGTAATACAATACGAAACGACCCAGGTGTGTTTGAACGAGTCCGGCAATCAATGAGGAGAAGAATGGATTCTTGTATACAACCTGGCGGTAATCATTTCCAATAATTTTTGTAGATTAAAAATAATTACTTGTAATCTTTCAGAATAAAATGTTGTTATTGTCGAAAATAGTTTTCGCCCTGTATCATCGAAACAAAGCGGTTTTTCAAAAATCACCAAAGGACAAAATATTCTTAAAATAGTACAAGGAATAAACCCTTAAATTTTGGCCGCATCTTTAGTGGACACCCTGTATATAAGAAGTTAAATTAGAAATGTTTAAAACATCGAAACAACTTTGATGAAGTGAGTATTGGTTTTTGCTGTTAGTTTTATTGAGTATTGTAGTATTTCGTTATCGAAAGTTTCTTCTAAAGAGTTATCAACTGTCAAAAAGGATCAGCAACGCAGATTATAAATAGAGAATGTTTCATATTTCAAAATTTTCCAATTCCCAAGCGACGTTCATTTTTCTTAACATTTTCAATTTTTGACAGCATTGAGAGGTTAGCATTCCCTAAAACACCAACGGTTTGGTAGTGAGTTGAAGTTAATTAATACTACCGAAAAGAGTAAAAGTTAAGTACACCTTAATGAATATTTTCACATGGTCATTACACCGACTTTGTTCATATTGTAGCGAGCACGAGCATACTTGATGCGATCAGGCACACTTGTACGTGTTACGGGCCGACTCGACTAGCGGCGGCCGATTTCGGCGGTGTGTGCGTCGTATTTGTAAATGTGTGTTTCGTACCTGCTTTATAAGAAAGCAGTTAAGCGGTTTGCAGAATGGTAAACAACTTTCGACGTTTCGAATATTCCAGATTTATCTCGACTCTTTCGACGGATACTATAAAAATGAAAAGACGATCGCCGAAGAGTCAGTAATAAACTAACAGTGGAAATAGTCACAAAAGAAATAAATCGACAGTGATAGTAGGGACAATACAAATAAATTGGAAAGCGCATATAAGTAAATAAAGTGTAAATAAATAGTAATCTAAGTTTAGTAATAATTAAATAGCGTTTTAAGTTTAATATTTAAATTAGTGTATATAAATTGTTATTGCTGTACATTTAGTCTTTAAAATAAATTGATTAAACCCACGAACATTACAATTGGTGTCAGGTATGGGGTGAAACGTGACTGTTGAAGACTAGTGCGGGTTAAGTAAAGCACATAAGAATGGCAAAGCTGTTGTGCGAATTAAAAGCCGAGTTAAGAATAGAATTAGAAGAACGGAATGAAGCTACAAGCGGTAACAAGGCGGAACTTCAGTGGCGGCTCGCGTAGGCGTTGGAAAAGGATGGCCATGATCCTGAGACGTTCCTTTTCGGAAATGAATTGTCGCAAGTGATGAAAAAATTGGAAGAAAAATTAGATGAAAACAGTAAAACTTTGAAACATGAATTGGAAGAACAATTTAATAAAAAAATTTAAGCAACAGAAGAAAATATGAAAGTGCTGGAAGAAATGACTATTAATGGCAAGATAAAACCAATCGAAGTGGATTTTGGCGCACCTAGTACATTTAACGAAGTCTGCCCAATTAGCCAAGGAAGCAGTGTAGAGTCAAAAACAAGAGTAAAACCGCCAACGTTTGACGAAAAATCCTCATGGATTACATACCACAGGCGATTCGAGCTCGATATTACAAAACTGTCTCGACTGGCCTATCCGAATACTCCAAAAGAATTGATGGAAAGGTTGGCAGTGGAAGCATTTACCGATGGACTTCGGGACAATGACATTTAACAACGGATACCCCTCGACCGACCTAAGACGCTAGCTGATGCTTTGGCTCGTGCATTAGAGTACGAAACTGTTAAACGGGCCTACAGCAAACAAGGAAAGGTTCGGTTAATGTGTGAAGAAGCGGATTCGTCAGAATCTTTAGAACAAACCGTCTGTCGAATCATCTATAAGTTAAACAAAGAAAATCGAAAACTAAGATGTTGGAATTGCGGCGAACTCGGTCATACGAAGAGGCAGTGTAAGAAAAGTACTCTCTCCCCAAATACTCGACCTTATCAGCAGGAAAACTAGATAAGGTCGATGTAACGGGGCAAACGACAAAGAGACCCCAAACTTATCGCACCAGTAAGACAGCCTACTCCTAGGTGGAAAAATAAATGGACTTGAAGTGTGATTCTTTTGGATACCAGGGCCACTAGGAGCATAGTAATATCCAACGTAGTTGAGGGTCCTAGCCAAGTTGTGTCAACTAAGTGGGCTACCGGAGAGAAAGTGGTTGTACATGGCGAAGTTAATGTGTCGTTTGAAATTGGCAAGACTACCTTTCACCATCAAGTGCTGGAAGCAGATATAGAAGATGACGTTATTCTTGGACTGGACATTTTACAAAAGTACGATTTTGACATGAATATAAGAAGAGGCGTTGTGAGACTGAATGGTGGAGAATTTTATCTCATTAAACAAGGACAGGAGGCGGTAACCCGAAAGATAAATTCTGAAACATTACTAACCGAAATAAATGGAGTCATTGAAAGATATTTTAGGGACCTAACCAGTGAGCAGAAATGCAAAGTGCAGCATCTACTTTATCAGCATGCCGATGTCTTTGAATCAGAGAAGAATGGTAGGGGACGGACTAACATCGTAAAACACAAGATCAATACCGGTAATGCGCAGCCTATTCGTCAAAGACCTAGACGATTGCCCCTGGCTAAAAAGGAAGAAGCAGAGCGAATAATTCACGAAATGCATGAGACCGGCATAATTGAACCATCACCGGTAGTGTTGGTAAAGAAGAAGGATGGGACAATCCTTTTTTGTGTGGATTACCGACAGCTCAATATTGTAACTAAGGATTTGCTTGCTGGCTCGAAAATGTTTTCCATTTTCTACTTAAAAAGCGGAAATTGGCAACTTGCCTTAGATGCCGCCGACAAGGAAAAGACCGCATTTTCGATCGGCACGGGCCTGTTGCAGTTTACAGTTATGCCTTTCGGATTATGCAATGCCCCGGTGACGTTTGAAAGGTTGATGGAGAAAAATTTGAGTGATCAAATTGGAAAGGCCTGCTTGGTATACTCAGATGACATCATAGTAATTGGAAGAACCTTCAATGAACACCTGCAGAATTTGCAGGCAAATTATCAGTGGTTACGTGAAGCCAATTTGAAGCTCAGTCCGAAAAAGTGCCACCTTTTCTGTGGACAAATTTCTTACATGGGACATGTTGCATAAGCGAAGGGCGTGGCCGTGGATTCAAAGAAGTTTAAGGCCGTGAAGGAATGACCAGTGCCTGAAGAAGTTCACGACATAAGAAGCTTCTTGGGTTTGTGCACGTATTATCGTCGCTATGCTAATGGATTTGCCAATATCGCCAAACCTTTGACATGATTAACCGAATGTGACCGCAAATTTCATAGGGATTCGGATTGTCAAACGGCATTTGAGACTTTGAAGCAGGCTTTAATCACAGTCCCCGTCTTGGTATATCCTCTGCCCAATGGAATATTCATTCTAGACACCGATGCCAGCAAAGTGGGAATGGGAGCCGTTCTTTCGCAGTTACAAGATGGCCAAGAGAAGGTAATCGGCTATCAAAATGGTTAAGGCTTATAGACCCGAATCAGGACTACGCCAATTCATGTAATCGGCTATCTTAACAAGACCTTGTCAAAAGCCGAAAAAAACTACTGTATCACCAGACGAGAGGTGCTGGCTGTAGACAAAGGTGTAGGACACTTTTACAAATACCTATATGCACGGAGATTCACGTAACGCAACGATCACGCAGCTTTAAGTGGCTTCTGAATTTCAAAAATCAGGAGGGCCAGTTATCTGTTGGTTTGGGAAGCTACAGGAATATGATTTTGACGTAGAGCACCGGCCTGGAACAGGACACAAGAATGCAGATGCACTTTCAAGAAGATCCTGTCAAGCAGACTGCAGACAGTGTGATCAAATAGAAAAGAACGAAGAAACGAATGATTACCTGAAAATATAAGACAAGACCAAGAAAACAACCCGGACTTGAAGATAGATAGATAGATAGATAGATAGATAGATAGATAGATAGATAGTTTTATTGATTGTACAATATGCTGTACAATATTAAAATACATAATTAAATTATGAAATACAAAATAAATTAGCATATAAGTATTTAAGAATTTTTAAGAAATGTATAAAAATAATTTAACAAATTTACTAATTTAATAAAATTCAAGATGTTTGCTCTCTCTCTCAAAATGAAGTCTATAGTAACTCTTGACGCCATTGTGTGAAAAAATCCAATCCAGAGGTGAAGCAGCTAGAGTTGCGTCTGTAACAGGGGAATAGTTCCTCTCTCATGTGATAGGAGATATGAATAAATGCGCTTTTTAAATGATGATACCGAGGAACACTCACGCAGCACTGAAGGTACGGAATTCCAAAGGTAGGATGAAGTCACATGGAAAGATTTTTGCAAAAATTCATATCGAATAGGTGGAATGCACAGTGGTGGTCATTCATCCCTAACGGGGCGAGTACTCTCATTCAAAACGAATCGATTTTTCAGGTAACCTGGCACCTTGGAGTTTTGCTGAAACAAACGGTATAAAAAAACAGCAGCGAAATAATCGCGTCTGCCTTTGGTAGTGAGCCACTCGAGTGAGGTTCTGAAGGGTGTTATATGCTCTCTTTTCCTGATACCAAAGACATACCTGATGCCTGAATTAATGACCCTCTGCAGTTTGAACGTGGTAGATTTCCTGAAAAAGTTAAGTCTATACAATAACGAATAGGCTTTATTACAGACAGAGGTAACCTGGTTCTTCCAATTTAACTTTGAGTCCAATATAATGCCCAAACTTCGCACTGAAGATTCAAAAGGAATGAACGAAGTGTCTACGAATAATCCTTTGATGGGCAGTACAGTTAATTTATATATATAAAAGTAGGAACCAATCACGATTGCCTTAGTCTTAGCAACATTAAGTTTAAGCTTATTTACTGTTGCCCATCGTAGGATCAATGTAGAGTGGGCTTCAACGAGGGCGACATAGTGTTCTAATTCATCAAGCGGAAAAGTGACATACAATTGTAAGTCATCGGCATAGATTAGATGAGAAACGTTAACCCCAAAATCACTTGTGATGTCGTTTATGTAAACCAAAAACAACAAGAGCCCGAGAACAGAGCCCTGCGGTACTCCTTTGTTAAGTGGCGCAAAGGTAGAGGGATTACCATTACTATCAAGAACAGCTTGTTCCCTACCGGTGAGGTACGAGGCAAAACCATTTCAACGCAGATACAGCAAAGCCGATAGCTTCTACTTTTGTAAGCAGAGTGACATGACACTATCAAAAGCTTTACTAAAATCAAATTACAAAAGTAAGGTGACATGTTGTCGCTCCATTCCTACTCGAATATCATTAGCCAATTTTAATAAAGCAGTTTGAGTGCTATGGCCCTTTCTGTAGCCGGTCTGTAGGGGATCAAGTAGGAGACAAGTTTCAAGGTAATCATATACCCGAAGAAGGTGATGGAATGGACAGAGGCGGAAAATGACCAACGTGGCAAAAAATTTCTTTCTACACCCAAGTACTAAAATCGTTGTGGGCTCAGTGGGACTCAATGGTCTTAGAAGATGGCATCCTAAAGCGTGTTATTGAACGTACAGATGGAGAGGAAGATAGGAAGCAACTGGTTATTCCTCGAAACAGGGTTAAAGAGGTGTTGCAGTATCTTCACGATGGATCACCTGGTGGCCATTTGGAGTGGCTAAGACACTCCATCCACAATCGGAAAGGATGGTTGAACGAATAAATATTTACTACCACTCAGTTCATCTTCGGTGCGCAACATATTTTTGGAAGTGTTGAAAGTGAACAAAAGTGTCAAAAAAAATGCCTAAAACAAAATTTAAAACGCTATGGATAAAGAATTACCGAGAGTTTACATGGCATGGGGACCAACTTTTTTGTACTGTGTGTTCAAAAATTGTAAGTACTTTCTTTTTTTAGTACATATGTTTTCTATTTATTTAAAAGTATGTAAATAAAACCAAACAGACCAGAAGCAATTCAATGAATATTTATGCAAAGCGTTGATTAGCAGCAATATACCGCTGACAAAATTAAATAATTCAAACCTAAGGCAATTTCTAGGAAAGTACTGCAAGCATAATATCCCTGACGAGTCAACCTTGCGTAAAGGAAACGTCGATACCATTTTTAATGAAACATTGCTGCATATAAGAACTGCTTTAGGTTCAAATTATTTTTATGTTATAGTAGATGAAAGTACAGATTCGTGTGGTAGATATATCGCCCATGCATTAATTGGCGTGTTAGGGGAAGAGAGTCCAGGCAGATCCTACTTTTTGCGTCAAAAAAACTTGAAAAAACCAATAATTTAACTATAACCAGATTTGTTCAAGACTCACTGACAAATTTTTTCCTGCCTGATGTTGTCCCTTCAGAAAAATTCATTTTACTTTTATGTTGCACCTTCTTCTACTTTCCGCAAGTTGAGAATATGCTTCGCGGTTTTGACATGCTGATCGACAATAAACTTTTTGTCGGCATGAACCTACAGTGGCAAAAAACAAACAACAAAAATTATAAATTTCTTTGTTGAAAATGTTTCTAAAGAAAAGATACTATTTATCTACTCTGGGCCAAAATTAGGTTAAAACATTTTTATGGATACATACTTTTAAATAAATAGAAATATGTACTAAAAAAAGAAAGTACTTACAATTTTTGAACACACAGTACAAAAAAATTGGTCCCCATCCCATGTAAACTCTCGGTAATTCTTTATCCATAGCGTATTAAATTTTGTTTTAGGCATTTTTTTGACACTTTTGTTCACTTTCAACACTTCCAAAAATACGTTGCGCACCAAAGATGAACTGAGTGGTAGTAAATATTTACATTTACTAAACTGTCGGTCAATTTGGTATTCGGAACTCAATCTTTAAAGATTTATAGCTAGCTATTTGAATGTATAATATACATAATATCTTACGGAAAGTCTTATTGGCTATTTACTCAGAAAGGCATATTGTTTGTGTAAGTCTAGCATCAATTATAGGCGTATTAATAAAGTTTTGTTGTTATTTTTGTACCTCGAATTGGGGTAATAGTTCCAAGTAAATATAATAAACAAGAAATTATAGCTTTCTGCCATTTGTGTTTGACACAATTTGAAAATTTTTGCGAAAAAGTGCAAAATATGCTGCTCGATTGACCAAAATTCATTTTCTACGAAAAACAGCAAAAAAATGCAAAAAATGCAAAAAAATGCAAATTGCATTTTTTCCGTGCCTTGTTGATTACATATTTTAAACTATGGAAATTAATATCACATTGGCTTGATATACTGTTAAAAATGTTACACATATTAAACACAGGTGATTTGAACGTTATATTTGTCCGTGCGGAAGTATAATAAAATGTATGCGTTATTCGCAAGCTCGGTCTTGGAACGAAAAAAATAATCTTGCTTAAAAGCGCAGTACAATCAATTTTATTATTTACCAGATTGTATAGAAACGAGATTGCAATACATTCTCTTCGATCAGATAAGGACTGCATATCAAATACACGAAGTAAGAAATTGTTCTCAACTCTTGGGGAATAAATGCCATAACATTTAAAATACAGAAATTTCATAAATTTACGCTGAATTGACTCAATTAAGTGATTGGAATTAGCGTAAATCGGAAACCAGATAAGAGATGCATATTTGAGTTTGCTTCTAATATATGAATAAAATAATATTTCTAAGCTTTGAATATTAGAATAGCAACTCCAATTTCTACTGAAATAGCCGAGCAGTTTTGCCGCTGACTGTGGTACATTATTGATATGATGGGAGAAACTTAATTAAGAGTCGAAAGTTATCCCAAAATCTTTAAATTCCGTACAGCGTTCAATGATAGCGCCCTTAATATTATAGTTGAAGTTAGTAATCTTTAGATTACGAGTGAAAGTCATTGATTTACACTTAGACACATTTAGTTTTAAAGAATTATTATCACACCATGTAACTATTCTATGAAGTTCATTTTGAGGCGTAATACAGTCATCTATTCTATCTACTCCTTATATAAACTTTTAAGTCCGCAAAAAGAAGATGATCACATTTGATTTCATACGAAAAGTCATTAATAAAGGTTAAAAACAGCAGAGGACCTACATTAGACCCTTGTGGTACCCCTGATGTCGCAATTTAACCTGATGATTTATGACCGCCGTAACAAACAAATTGATTTCGGGAGGACAGTAAATAGTTTAATTAGGTTCTCAGAAAAACCAAATAGGCCTAATTTATGCAGGAGTAGATTGTGATCAATTGAATCGAAAGCTTTCTGAATATCTCTATAGATTATATCTACTTGACCTCCATTATCTACAGTATCACAAATGAACTGAGTAATAACGGCTAAGTTAGTTACAGTTGATTTTTTGGCCATGAAGCCATGTTGAGCCGGCGATATTAAGCATTTCACTGAGTTATAAATATTTTCATACAATATAATTTCGAAGATCTTTCCAAGATTACTCAAAATTGCTGGAAACGTACATGTGGTTAAAGCAAGATTGAACAAAGTGTAAAGTGGTTTAATAAAGGCCATGGCGCAATACCGTATAAGAAAACTCGGTACACCATCCATCCCGGATGTCATTTTATTATTTATTTTTTTAATTGCTTTTACAATATCATCTTCTTTCACTTGAGTAGTATTTATTAAAGCATGATGTTCCGAGATAAGAGTATTTATCTGAGGATTATTGGATTTAACAGAATATATATTAGAGAACAAATTTGCAAAACCTTGCACAATCTTTTGAGGCGTATCAAGAGTTTCATCATTATTTGCTAAAGCTCCTGGAATTCTAGATTTTTGTCTCTTACACTGAATAAGACCAAAATTTTGATGGATTTAAGCAAATTTCATTTTCTGTTTGTATGCATTTGATTGGTTCTTAATTGAACCTCTAAGTACTTTCGTAAATAATAATCGTTTTTATACTTAAAATACTTTTTTAGTGCTAGTTCTTTTTGCGTATGTAATTTTTTATTTCATAGTTAAACCAAGGTGGAAAAATTCTGTTAATGTTAGTTTTGTATTTTGGTACATATTCATCAAAAATTGAATATAATATTGAATAAAATTTGTCACACGCTTCAGTGATAGTTCTATATGCTTCTAAGCATGACCAATCCGCTAGTAAAAGTTTCTTATATAAGAGTGGAAAATTCGCCCGTTGAAAGTTACACATTGAGTTATCCCGTTTAATAGAAAAATTAATCTCAGATTTATATTGCACTTCAAAGTCAACGATTAGGGATGGGTGATGCCTATCTTCCTTTATTAATGGTAGATTATCTCTGGACACACTGCATTCAAAATTTGCTTAAATCAAGTCCAGTAGTCTTACATTAACATTAGTTATTGAGTCGCATAAAATTGTTAATAACTCGCGTTTTTCCATTGTTTGGATCAGAATTGAAACTTGGTATATTGAAATCACCACATATTATAACTTTACAGTCATTAGTAAATAGCGGTTGGTCCTCGAATGTATCAAAAAATAATTCATACTCAACGGTGCTAATTTGGGGAGGAATGTAGATCACAAACACTAATATTGACTTATTAGAAATAGTCATCTTACAGCCGACCACATCTACATTGGGCACGATGTTCATTGTTTCAAGAATGAGTTCGGTCACCAGAAAATTGCTTTTAATTACAAGTAAACTACCGCCCTCCCTTTTATGAGCGGTAATATTTAGTTTTCTATCACTTCTGAAGATTGAGTATGACACAGGAAATAACTCATCATTACTAACATCAGACAAAAGACCAGATTCCGTTAAACACACAATGTCGTAATCGCTGGCGGAAATTGCATTAAAAAAATCTTGCGTTTTTGTAAGTAGACTATTTACATTCTGGTAGTAGCAACGAATAGTTGTGGTATCGTAATTGGGCGAGTTTATTAGTTTTAAGGCTTTATATTCGGGATCCCATTGAGGTAGATACTTTTCAGATTAGTTTCTCCTTTTCGTTTTCTCTCCTCTATGTCACGTTTAACTTGCCTATATTGATCAGCTTGCCTGGGGGTTTTGTCATATGACACAAAGTACCTCTAAATTGATTATTAGATTTCATATCTTTGGCCTTCCGAACAATTTCTTTAACTTGGTCTTCATTTTTTAATATTACTTTAATAGGACGTGATTTACTTGGTACAAATCTCCCTAAAGTATAACTTTTAAGTTTGCAGTGTTAGAGAGAGAAATATTGGAAAACTCTAATAATCGGGACACTCTGGTTTTATCCACTGCAATTCGTTTCTCTTTATTTAATTCAGTAGCTTAATCCACTCCATAAACGATTAAGTTATTTCTACGTTTTTGTCTCTCTGTGAATTCATGAAGTTAATTGTAGTTGGATCGATCGGTGGTTTAGAGTTGGTGATTTTTAGATTAGAAACATCTAGTTGGAGGTTGCTAATAGAGGTTTTTTAATGAGTTAAGATCAGTTTGGAGACTTTGTGTAAACTTCTCTTCTAGTTAAGAAAAGCTATTCTTGAGGTGGTTTTGAATAGTAAGCATTAAGGTTTTAATTTCTCCTAGACCACCCATATACTGATTACAGGAGTTGCAAATAATTTTAATGTTACGAGACTAATTGCGAGTTACCTTAATACCGTTCATCTGTCCACGAAACGACTGGCTAAATATATGCCAGTGTCCTTTTTGGAAGGGAGCTACGACTACCTTGCAACCTCACATTCGGCTGTAAACCAGGAGATGACTTGGCTGGAGAAGATTATGTTACCAACCTCCGAAGAAAGCTCAACGATATCTACAAGTCGGTTCGTCGGCATGCGCAAATTGCTACCGACAGGATTAAAGAAACCTACGATGTCAAGGTTACAGCAGGTGGTTACCAAGTTGGTGATCTTGTTTGGTTGTATAATCCTCGTCGTCTCCGTGGGCTATCACCTAAGTTCCAACAAAATTGGGAAGGACCCTACGAAATAGTAAAGAGAATAAACAATGTGAACAACCGAGCTAAGAGAACTCCAAATGGGAAGCCGAATATAGTCCATTTTAATCGCTTGGCTCCATTCGCCGGCGCAAATGAAGAGGCGCGGGCCAGATTATTAAGGGTCATCCCTTCCGAGCCCACATTCGAAGAGTTCATGAAGGAGAGCCCTCATGTCAACAGGAGATTTGGAGTGACGCAAGAGCTTAGCTATGGCTAAGGAATATTCTCTGGCCCATTGTGTTTCAAAGAATCTCAGTATGAGCCGTGGTATCGCGTCCGTAAATAAATAATAATCTGAGTTTAGTAATAATTAAATAGCGTTTTAAGTTTAATATTTAAATTAGTGTATATAATTTGTTATTCCTGCACATTTACCCTTTAAAATAAATTGATTAAACCCACGAACATCACAGTATTAATAGAACAGTATATGTGAATGTATGTATGAGCACGAGCCTTTTGGCAAAAGAACGAAGTTTAATTTAGACTCCCAGTGAGTTTATTAATAACGTTCCGTAGGTAGCTAATTTTTAATGTATGCACACAACAATTCCAACAGTATCTATTAAAAAAAGAGTTGATATTTGTAGCAAATGTTTGATCATAATTACGTCCGACCAAACTTGACAATTTATACTTGGTTTTGTCTTTTATTATTTTATAAGTAACACCACGGTAACTCATATGTTGTAGTTATAATATCTGCGGACATACTTAAAATAAAGGAATTAACTAAAAACGAAAATTCTTATCAATTTTACAAACCAACGCAAAAATTACTGACAGAACGACAGCACCACAAGGAATCTCTCACCTATAAATTGATGGCTAAAAAAAGTAAAATTATTGGACATTCTTTAAAGTATATTATGTTGGATTTGCATCAAAAATTATTTCGACGTTTCTTACATAAGTCTTACGTAGGTCAACGGATTTCAGAAAGTTTACTCTTATCTAGGGTGAAACATTTGCTACTAAGCAAAGAACACAACGACATCATTCGAAAACGAAATCTAATCTATGAAAAAAATAATCCTTTGAAAATTTATTATTTGTCACAGCCTCCTCTATTTAACAAGCCGTGAAGTAGGAAATCTGGCAACATAGCGAGTGGGTCTCATAACTAGGTCAATGCATCACTTTATTAGGTATTATATTTATGTACTTGTGCTGGGTGAGAATCAGTAATCAGTTGTATGCATTTTACATTTTGATGTTTTTAAAACTGATAAGCATCTTCAATATAATGGTGATTCAACAGAATTTCCCGTAAGGTCAACATTAAAATTTAATTCTGTACCTTGTATTTGTCCAAATTTATTGGATCTGTTATTTTGTTAGCAATGGGTAAACCCCTCAAATTAACTTTACAATTCCCTAAAATTTAAGTAATATAACATTTCGTATATTTTCTTTAAAATTTATTACTCTTATCTGTGGTTTTTATATGTTCAGCTAAAGGTTTTGTTAAGTAGCGAGCAGCCTGCTCAATATAAATGAATGTAGAATTTTTACATGGCAATTTATAAACTCCTGATTTATCTGTATAGATTATTATTTTTATTATTTGTTGTTTATTTATTGTTGGTAGGGATGTGACAAAATTTGAGAAGATTTTTTCTGGCAGTTTTGACAAACTTGCTCACAATTAGCGTTTTCTGTCATTTCGTAGATTTATCTTTAGCTAAGTAAAACTTATCATCAGAGATCGTTTAATTTTTATTTTCGTTGTCAGTTTCATAATTTTCGGAACCTTCTAGTATAATACTAGCATCGCCGCATGCAGCAGTGATTCAAATTAACTTGATAAGTACAGTAAATAACAAAAAAATAATACTTAATAATAATTACACTAATAATATACGGTGCCTTCATAAATTTCCGAGAGCCACGTGACCTCCGTTTTTTAGGTAGCCATCAATACGAGATGCACAAAATCAATTCAAAAATCACTAGGCGATTTCTAACAAACTCCAGTGGAGGCGTTTAAAGGTGTTACAAAAATGTCTGAGTGGTGGCTATTGTTTAAAATCATAAAATTAGTTAAACTTTTAGTATTGAGCCCAAAAATACGGAAACGTGACAAATTAAAATGAATAAGAAGCAAAAAGGCAAGACGAATTATTTTACTATCATTAATCTAATATAACCAAAACACACAGCACGACACTGACATTTAATTGATGGGTGACTAGATTCAGTGCGCCAACCCCAAATCAACAAATGCACTGTAGGTTACCAAAAACTAGGTCACGTGGCTCTCAGACATTTATGAAGGCACTGTACATTAATATTAGTTATACAATTAATAGCTGACCCTTATATGAATGAAAATTATTACTTCATAAATCTAATAAATGTAAGCGTTGAATTCTTTGGAATTAGATAAGTAAAGCCTCCTTGTCAGCGAAATAACAGATTTCGGATTATCTCCATTATTGAAGGACATTACCTCGTCCGAATAGTATATTGGTATTTAATTTGTAGAACTTCTATAGAAATATATCGCCTAACAAAAGTGATAAAGGTGAACCGATGGGAATCCCATCTTGTTGGAAATATAAAGATATGTTATTTTCTAATTTAAATTTATTGTTTAACCAAGTTCAACGCACCAACGAACTACTCTACTGTCTAAAGCAACATCCCTTTGACACTTGGGATAGTAACTAAAAACACACGCGACGATAAACTTAGCTAGATAATATTCTCCCTTATGTACTTCGCTTATCCTGACACCTACTCTAGAAATAATTGGTGTCAATAATCCTTCGACATATTGGTTACACCCAAATGTTTGAAACACTAGCGAGGCTTAGGACAGCCCAAACTTTTCGTTAGTACATTGGCGGGCATTTTACCTGCTGACATTCATTCCACACCGATTTGCTTATGCAAAATGATACCTAACATTTATGTGTTTGGTTCTCGAATAATATCAATCATTAGCCGCCACATTTGGCGCGCCCTGATTAACGTCAAATAAAGTAACGACTTCACCATCACCGGATCTATCCAATTCGTATAAAACACTTTTTAGAAATAAAGCTCTCTTGGACGCGTCTGTGCTGGACAACGCGACCGTGCGTTGTTTCTGAGCTTTCTAGTTGATTGCTGATCCCACGAGTATAAAAGCATATCCCGAACATGAACGTCTGCTATTTATATTTGCCGTCCAATCCGCCTCGATTACACCGCATTACCTTTGATTTGATTTCTGGTACACCAAACAGTAACTAACCGTACCCCTTAAATAGCGTAACAACCTTTTCACTACTACCTGGTGTTCAGCGTTGTAATTGTTGTTAAACAGACTGAAATTTTTATAGGGTACGCTATTTCTGGCCTAGTTGTCACAGCTAAGTGCAGTCACGCTCCTATTAGACACTGATAAGTATATTTCCGCATCTCGCTTTCGTCCCCACCATTCGGTTTCAATAATTAAGAATGTAATTCCATCGAGGTTTCCCAGCTTTACAATTTGAAACGTTTTAGAATTGATTCGGTTTAATACTGTTGTTTTAAATAAACACGATATTCATTGTCTCCAGAAAACTCGGTGTCTAGACGCTCATCAACCCCACCCAAGTTTTTGTTTTCAAATTACGTTGATTATGAGGTATTCGCTTAAATTTTTCACACTATATCGTTTGACGCAATAAGCACATCGTCCAAGTATGTAGGTTGCGATTAACATAATTGTATCTTCTCTTTTATTTACAAAGTTACATTGATATTGTGATGATGATTTAAACTCTAATTCGCGTAACTTGTTAACTATTTTCTTGTGCGATTATAACTCAGGCTGTCTTGAACCGTATTACTCTCATTGAAATCTTCTCCTGGTCTTTGAGAACAACCTTTTGCTACTAGTCGTACCTTCTTCTTTTCATCGTAGTACTCTGCTTCCGATATTTTTTTTTATTTCTTTGCTTCGGACGCTTTATTTTAGCTATTACTCTTTGGCAGTTTTTGATTAGGATTTACACCAGTTTATGCGAAGGGATAAATCATTGAGACATTTTCAGTTCCAGCGAAACCAAAACTGCTGCTTAACCTTCGGATATGCTGTCAGGTTAGGTTAGGTTAGGTTAGGTTGATAATCGGTTGACCGGTGCATTCTCGTGTAGTGTTGTGTAGTGTAGTCTCGTTCGCTCAGACTGGAGTAGGAATTCAGAAAATGGCCGGGAGCTAGGACAATGGGATCATTGGAGTCTGATGAGATGAGGGTAAAAAATCTCGAGTCCAACAAGGGTTCAATTTCTACTATGAGTGTAGTGAATTTCTCATAAATAAACGATGAATTGGATGGTTCTTGAAGGTCTTTACAGTTGCCTCCCTGTCCGCCAACAGGTGGTACAAAATGCCACTGTACAACCTTTTTTTTGTTGGCAAGCAAAACAAAAACTGCGACATAAGATTCAGTAACGACCAAAGACGACACGAGAACGCCATCTATGGTAAATACTATGAATACAGGTACTGTAATGTTCAACAAGATTCCTTTTTATTAAGGAAATACTTGTTTAACCAGACCTTCGCATAGCAACGACTTGCGTGGAATTCTAGCAAGAGGAGACTTTGGTCGGTCTGTATTCTGTCGGAGCCGCCTACGACACGCTGATGAGAGCCAACCAGCTCGAAATCGCCATCCGTGCCTGGTGGTTACGACAGAATACTGACCAAGAACATATTTTGTTCTATTTTGGTATGCGTGCCTTCCACGCAAGTCGTTGCTATGCGAAGGTCTGGTTATACAAGTATTTCTTTAATGTAAAGGAATCTTGTTGAACTGCGACATAAGACTTAATTTTAGCTCCAATAGACCATAGTAATCAACACCGGTTTAACTGAACGGTAGAGGAGGAGTAATTTTTACCTTGAGTCTCCTATTAAATATCTAGTGGATGGTGGTCGTACTTTTTTTGCGATCTGCACATTGTTTAATCAATTTCCAAATTTTAATTTTTCCATCTAAAGGTTAATATTTTCTTCTAAATGCGTACAGCGTGTACAGAGTGTTTATTAACAGGCTGGTGATTTTATGATTTTCTGATAGAGTTACTGGAGATTTAACTTCATAAGGTAAATTAAAATGAGATAAACGACCTCCTATTGTCATGGGTCCGGTTTTGTCGAAAATTTAAGCTTTACTAAGTGTTCCCTGTTTAAATACGTTTCTTTTCGTTCGGACGAACTAATAGGTAGCAATGTGCAAATGAGCGAGTTAATTTAAAAGCGATCGAGTAAAATAACTGGGCCAGTAGATGTAAAACAGATTTGTTCATGTATTTGGGGTTCAGACCACTTGTCCATTGTTTGAAAAAGCCATGGGGGTCCAAATTTCAAGAGCTATGACGATATATTTCATTTATTCATATTCATTCTTCCAATAGTTTTCCCCTTAAAACGATATCTGCAGGGTTGACTTTAGTTCGTACAGATGTTTTATTTCTGTTTGTTTTTGAATATCTGCCACTTGATTCGAAACAAACTTTTCTAATTGATGGGGAGAAGTATTTCACTTTTCCAGTTCTCTTTATAAACCTGTTAAGGTTTTCGCCATTTTAGTGAGAAAATTCTCTTTTCTTCAACTATTTGTAACCCCACGCCTGACACCATTCTAACGAATTTTCTAGTTTTAATTAATTAACTTATTTAAACAATCTAAATGAACAACTAAAATATAACACTATTTTTACAGAACACAAATCGATAACACGATTTCTATGATATTTATTTTACACTCTTATTTATATTACTCAGACATTTATGTCACAATGTTTTACTTCATACTTTCGATTTATTCGCTTTAGTAGAACCGCACATTTTTTTAATTTCAGCTTGGATTCTTGGGCGATAAAGTGATTATCAGAAGATCTATGCTACCCATATTAAATTTTATTGGCGTAATATTATTTGGTTTAGTAAGTACTGTGACCTCTTCTGCTTGTTGAGATTTTCGCCAATTTAACACCTCACTGGTCTATTGGAAGGGTGGCAGGGATACAAGAACACAAAATTAAATCTTTGTTATCCCAATTTTAAGTTAGTTAAGTAGTAGCCCTCAATCATAAAGGGTATCCACGGGTTTGTATGCATAACGTATATATCGTCTGATTTTATATCATTTATTTCGATATCAATAAATTGCAATCGACCATGTTCAAAGATCCTAAGAAAAAATTCATGGTGTATGTGCCACCATCACTAGTTGATTTTCATTAAGTCGGGTCGTGCGTTAATACCAAAACATTAGGTCCTTCGAGCAGGATTTCGTTTCCTGTTCAGTTTTGCAGTCCTGGAATAAGAACTTGTATGTCCAGTGTTACCATCATTCCAGAGTATTTCATCCAGAATTGCCACATCGTTTCGTGCTGTTACGTCTCCTTACGTAGGCATAGACAACAATTCCAAGCGTAATTTTTCCATTTGCTTTGAATTAAGAAAGTGGGCGTCAAACAACACTAGTCTTTTAATTGGAATGGATGTCCACCAAGAGAATGCTGTTTTAAACGTTGATGAGGATACATATTTAAAAAACTTTGGGCTTGCAATGGAATTCGGTTTCAGACGTTTTTCAATTCTCTATCTTGAATTGCAGTTTTCCACGAAGGGTAACGAAGCGTTCCATACTTTCTGAATTCTCGCAAACATTCGATCCTTTGGGATTGCTGTGTCCTGTTATTGTTTCAGCTAAAATTCTATTACAAAGGTTATGACAGGAGAAAATCGGTTGGACGAAAAGGTTCCGATGGAAATACACACAGCTTGGATGCGATACAGGCAAACATTATTAAGGTTAAACGAAATTCGTCTTCCTAGATGCATTATTCCTGACCATTCTATACAGACATTAGAAGTACATGGTTTCTGCGATGCCAGTGAGAGTGCTAATGGAGAATACTTATACATACGAGTTACAATTTAAATAATCGTTACAGCTATCTTCATTGGGTCAAATCTCGCGTATCGCCATTAAAATCGCTTAGTATACCAATGCTTGAATTATGTACTGCCGTATTACTAGCTAATCTTTCTGCTAAACAACGAATTGTGAAGGAGAAACCCTCGCATGTTCGTCTTGAGCTGGGTGAAGGAAAGTCGTGCAGATCGTGAACTTTAACCGTCGATAAAGCCACAACCGCTGTAAGCCCATGGGCTACCTTGGTAGACCATGTTAGAATACCTGTTGTCTGAAGATGCTACGTCACAGGAGTTTGTATATAGTTTCTTTGTTGGTAATAATCGGGCACACATGGTGACCACGGAACCTTTTATATTTGTCGGACACGTCACAGATGGTGAACATAGGCCTCTATTTGTTTGGCGAGACACGTCATCCTGATGAAGATAGCCTCTATTTATAAGGTGGTTCGAGAGACGCCACTATCTGCCTGGATCAGCTAACTTAACTTTCCACGGTTCTGCGGGTCATATTGACCCGAAACTGAAATTTAATTGTTCATAGAAGTGGTAGTAATTAATATAATTAATATAATTGATAAAGGCTTCGTGACTATTATTAATTATTATTCATTCAATATATATTACTATTGTAAAATAAGTAACATCTCTTATTCTAAAAAAAATCATTTTTTTCTATCTTAGGTTCCTCCGGTCAATAATATATAAAAATATGAAAAAGGTTCTCTTGAGAGAAATTCCCCCGATTCGTAAACAACAATGTTTTGTTACAACGAGAGTTTCAGAGAATACTGTACCTACTTGCAATTTATAAGTCGTATGTATAATCTTTTTTTCATTCGTTGTTTAGAGTTGATTTGTATGGTTGGTTTTTGAAATTGTTTACAATTTGTGTACTTTTCGATTTCGCACATCATAAACAACTGTATAAGTCTCAAAGATGAAATAGTTAGCGAAACGGAGAATAATTCGGATGAAGATCCTGCGGACGATATCCAACCAACTTTGGTCGATGAAAGCAGTAGTGACGAAATAAATAGCGACGAAGAGCCTCCTTCAAGATATATTACGAATAATAGTGGTAATGTCCTAAGCACTTCACTCCTCTCTTGAATAGGATACATTTCTTGGGATTTAGCATCAATTTTGCGGCTGCCAATTTCTTAAAGACTTCTGTTAGGTTTCGTAGGTGGTCTTCGAAAGTGCTATCCAGTATGATGATGTCTAAATAAACCAAACAAATTTTCCAGTTGGGTCTTCGTTACACGGCGTCCATCAGTCTTTCAAAGGTAGCTGCTGCATTGCATAATCCAAAAGGCATCACATTGAGTTGCTGTAGTCCATTCCCAGTAGTAAACGCAGTCGTTTCTTTATCATGTGGGTGCACTTCTACTTGCCAGTATCCAAAATCATGATCTGAGAGAGCGAAGATATGTTGATAGCGGCTTAGAAGCTCTTGTAATTGCTTGGTTTGATGCTTGTTGAGGTGGCAGCTTAATGATTTCACCAGTTCAGTCACAGCTGCAGGATGTGATGTCAATTTAGCTTCGGGCTCATCTTCCGAATCACAATGGTGAATTTCAGCTATTGTTTCAAATGCTCCCAATTCTGTGCCTTTGGAGATCTTTTGTTCGAAGTCCTTCAAATTGTCGTTCACAAGAACCGACGGTATTACAGTTCTTATGAGCGTGCGTCCCACTAGTAGTTCCTTCTGTATCGTCCATCTCCACCAGTCCTTCGATGGCGTTATCTATTCTTACATTTTCAATGCTCTGGAAGTGGCTCGGCAGCACTCGATTTTCCTCTGCAATCACCTTAATGTCAGCCAGCTTCATTTTAGGATTTGAAATGACTATTTCTTATTCACCGATTCGCATTGTAGAAGCGCCAATATTTAAGTCTATTCCGTATTCTTGGAGAAGGTCCAATCCAATGATGATGTCATCTGCTATATCGGCCACTAATACTCAACTATGCATGATAACATTTCCAATAATAATTTCTACGTGGACTTTCCCGTGGATTGCCAAGATTAGTTTCTTTGCTAATGGCCGAATTCGCCATTCCAACGCTATGTCAGGTCGAACGATAGCATTCGATGTCCCTGTGTCGACAACCATTTTAACATTGCGGTTATTTATGGATAAATATAAATAATGATTTGGTTCCATTCTGTCTTGAGACGATGACTTCTTCGGGGGGTTGGTGAGGGTGAGTTAACTTGCGATCCATAAATTTGGCTGACCTTAGCGATTGTCCAGACGTCCTGGAAGATCGAGTTCTATTTGAGGGGCACTCTCGGCTTAGGAGCCTATCCTTTCGAAATTCCAGCACATCGGCCTACCACTGTAGTTCTTGCAATCTCAAGCAGAATGACCAGTATAACACATTCTCAACATTTGTAATTTCGTTCTTCCATCTTTAGAGCAGTGGCTTTTTTTACATACAAAGACCAACCAAACAAATCAATTCTAAACAACGAATGAAGCAAAGATTATACATACGACTTATAAATTGCAAGTAGGTACAGTATTCTCTAAAACCCTCGTTGTAACAAAACATTGTTGTTTACAAATCGCGGGAATTTCTCTCAAGAGGACCTCATTCATATTCGGGTATTATTGAACGGAGGAACCTAAGATAGAGAAAATTTAATTTTCTTAGAAAAAGAGATGTTACTTTTATTTTACAATAGTAATATATATTGAATGCACAATAATTAATAATAGTCATCAAGCCCTTATCAATTATATAAATTATGTTAATTATTACGACTTCTATGAACAATTAAATTTCAGTTTCGTGTCAATATGACCCGAAGAACCGAGGAACGTTAAGTTAGCTGATCCAAACTTTTATGTGTCAAAAAGAATCGATCTGTCGATTAGCGTAGACTTTTTCTGTAAACTATTACTTGAACGGCTTAAACAACAGCTAAAAGTAGTCACTGTTTTTCAAAAAAAAATATTTTGGCTGGGTTGCATCAGGACAAATTATCTCCCACAAAATCCTATCTGCGCAATCGTTATACAACTTATCCGCAATAAATGAAAATTTAGTACGTCTTTGGAAATTAGAGGAAGGTTCCGCTGATAATACATTATCTTTGGGCGAGCAAAAATGCGAAAATTATTTCAAAAAATACGGTTTCTAAAAGTAGCGTTAGAAGATTTATAGTTCAATTACTCTTTCGGACTAGTACAACAGAATTAGGTCATTCAATGGAATTATCAATGAGGCGATTTATCAATTTAAAGAAAAGACTTAGTTGGCAAAACTGTAAATTTGTGCTAACTGCCCACATTGTTTAGACAGGTACTCGTGGATACCTCTCAAACTTGTTTTCAACGCATTTTCTGGTGCGACGATCCGTCAACTGAAATTCAACAATATGAATAACAAACGAAAGAAAGAATTTTACGACCTATTGACATGTGCTGATTCGGATGTAGTCGTGACGATGAGAACGCAGTTTTGTCAAAGGCCGGCTTTAAGAAAATGGGTATCTAACAATAATAATTTTTGAAGAGCATTAACACTAACTGTCATTCCGCTGTGATTGCTATCAACAACAAGGAAAATTTGTGTACATTATATTTGCAGTGGAATCCGCGTTGTGACAGTGTGCAGTATTAAATTAAAGAGAATATTGCTAAATGCCAATGTGTAACAAAGCATAGATACAATTTTAGCGGACATTGTTTGAACTATTGGGTCTCTTAAATCCAGCACAGACAACGCAAAAATTTTACTACAGAAACTGAAAATTAACTGGAACGTATCAGTGCTCTCTACCATTTGTACGTCTTGGTATAATTACCGAAATTCTCTTGCATATTCAAACTTTCGGTACTTAGACAGGCGTTAGGCCACTCAACTCCTACCGAAATCGAGATTAAAGGGTTTTCTAAGGCTGGCTCTTATGTTTACGGATCATGTCTTCATTTATGTACAACCGATTCACAGGGGCGGCAATATTCATCTTTTCTTTCTCGAAATCGAGAGCCCCACACAAACGGATTACCATAACGCTGGTAGAATTATGTGGCGCCCTATTTCTCGCTTGTTTAGCGGTTATGATAATTAAAAGTTTAGGTCTCAATATAATGCGGAAATTCAATTTCACTGACTCAATCATAGTCTTGCCGTGGTCTTAAACATCATCTAGACTTTTAAAAACCTAGATTGTGGGAATGTAGTGACTAGTGAGTAACGCAGGGTTGACTAAATAAAAAAATAGGAGAGTTAAGGTGTCTAATATATTACAACAAGTACAACCGTTCACTTTCGCTCTCCAGAAGTTAGTAAAAATCTATATTTAAAAATGTTTATGATACGCTATACCTAACCCCTGCGTGCCCCTTTTCCCCGGTTTGTCTCCACAAAAGGGACCGGCTGAATGCAACGGATTATTAGAAAGTTAACTGACATAGCAGGGATTTGTAATGGAAATGCTTATTACCCTTTGATGTTCTTCGCCACCCTTGCAGATGTAGCCGAAGGCGATCGAAGATTTTCTACGAATTCAGCAAGGAAAAGTGGCACAGCAGGTTGAACATTTTATGTACAAACTAAAAGGTTAAAACTGTTGTAAAACTAAACTGGCTTAAGGGTATGAACAACATTGTAACTAAACTGACCTAACCTAGCCTAACTCTCCAACCCAGAATTAATTCACAAAACAACCGTGCAGCGTTTTTCCTAAACACAATCAACATCTTTTTTAAAACAGTAGAAGGGAGCTTAGTTTTAAGTTGCATTCAATTAAGCTTAATAGTTCCGATTCTAGCACTAGACCAAGTGGACAATAAATATTTAACTCAACCTTCTTAACAATGAAAATACAGTCCAACCATAGAGAAAGATAAACAGGTATAACTTATTCTCTTTGAGCATAACTGTGTTGATGGATTTGATAATATGTCAGCGATGGTCAAGATGGCGCTTCCATGCTGTTGGTGATTATATAGCGAAGATTATGCCGAAATGAGGACTTAGCGCTGGGAAATCTCCTTAGTGCTCTACTACCTAAAGTATTAATGACAAAATTAGAATTGACTATTAAAAATTCCACCGAGTTCAAAAATTGTTTGTAATAGTGCAGAAATGTAGATGACATATTGATTAGTTTTACTGGTTATTGTCAATAGTTTACCATATAACTTTGGAGTAAATCAATGTTTTGGAAAAACAATTATTAAATGCCGACTAAGCAAAGTTCATATTGAATCGGTGCTTTATTGAATATATTCAATATGAATTTCAACATGTAAAAGCAGCCTCTAAGTTCCATATCGAAATGAAATGGTTTCAAGAAAATTCATGTGAGAGGTCATAATACCTTACATATAACAGTATCAATCACTGATTAAATACGTTGACTTCATCTGGTTAATTTGCGCGATAAACTACTGTTACGTAGGAATACACAACTCCAACTAATAACTGCATAATAACTAATCAGAATATCAACGGATGGTGCCTTTCACAACCTTCACGCCCAAATACAGCGTTTAAAGCTTTCTAATGATGATGAGGTATCAAGCTATGCCGTACATTTCAGAATTCCAATATATATAATATTTTTGTACTTCAAGATAGATATAGGCTACTATAGAAAAGATTAAAATTCTGAAACTTTAAAACTATCAAATTCTGCTAGATGCTAAAAATGTTGGGAAAAGCACTGACAAAATAAAATGTTTTCTTTATAAAGAAATTGACAACAAACCTACATGGAGAAATACAAGATGTCAACTTGCTGCCCTTTTAAAGATTACGAAACATTTATCATTTTTGTCTCCTTCATATGCTATAATTAAGTACCTCCTGTTAAACGATAAAAGTTCGTTATACTTTTAATTTAATGCTCTTTTTATTACTTCAAACGAATTTATTTATAAAAAATCGTTTTCTCTTTTTCCGGTAAGTTCCTATTCAGACAGATTGAAAAGTCAACTAATCAAAATCGACCAAGAGTGTCAAGGGTACAATAAAAATTCCCATTATGTAGGCAGATAGAATGAAAAGAAGAATTCTCCAAGGCGATATAACGATCCAGGCCTACAGCGGTAGTTATGGCTTCAAATGAAACAATTTTCTTTGTGCTACATTGAAAGTATGTCGCTTATCTTTCTCATTCTATTTCGTTTTCGAAAAAATGAAATTTTAAACTAATAAATGTATTATACTTCACCTAACTGTAAAATCTCATTTTAGATTATTATAAATACCATCTAGATTGAATTTTTTTAAATGGAGAAATGACTTTTAATTGATATAATTGTCAATCAAATAAATTCGTTAAAATTTTATTTAATCTGAGAGATACTGGTCACGCACCACAAGACAATTGGCCGTGAAATAATACAAGTACTTTGATATTCGTTTCACAAGCAATTAGAGAATTAACAGGCAATAATAGTTAAAAAAAAACAAGTTCTAAGTGTTATGGTGAAAATACACTAATATAGGTAGTTGTCTTTATAATATTATGTTCAGATACAATACAATTTTTTTGTATTTAATTAAATTATTTCATTAATTTAAAATTAATAAATACCAGAGCATGACTAAATTTCTTAGAGTAAGTTCCAAAATTTTAAATTAACAATCAGTATTTAATTTAAATAAAATTCTAATCTGATTTCTTGTTATATAAAACTAATTATAAATTACAAAGTTTACTATAACTAACTACAAAAGTCTATATTGAATTGAAATGTCTAAATTCACTTACATCTATCTTGCCTTAATGTCAATTGAAAAACAGCATTTACCAAAATATGAAGCCATTTCATATCCATATAAATTACCCTTTTCTTTTAGTTCACTTTATATTTCACAATTAACCATGCATATCTTTAAATAACTTCTTAAATTCTTCTTCTTTTATTATATTCATGTTGTTCTTTAAATATCTTTAATTATTCCATAAACTTTAATTTCTCTTTAAAATATCACTTGTTCTAAATACATTACTTTGAATTAAATTCAAGAACCATCTACAAATTACCTCAAATTAATGAGGAAAAAGCTATTGCTATTGCTGTCATCATGTCCCCGGCGGGGTTCTTGAATTGAATTCATATTAATGTATTTAAAATCGCCACTATTAAATATTTATCGGTGTAATGACAATTAAAATAAAACATTAAGGGTAGTTTCACCAAATTTCATTGAAAACTCCTGACAAGTTTCGGTCACGCGACCATTTTCAGAGGAATAGAGTAAATCTTATATATATATACCGAAACTTGTCAGGAGTTTTCAATAAAATTTGGTGAAACTACCCTTAATGTTTTATTTTAATTGTCATTATTAAAATATGTTTCACAATAAGTGCACCCCCCGCAGTGTAGAGTGTATTTATCGGTATTTCATTGTTAATAGATATTAATAATAATATACATTAATCCGACGATTCAGTGACTTAGTAAGTACGTTTCGTCGATGTCGCTGTCATCATGTCGCCGTAACTTGGTGGTTAGAGTAATAGTGCGTAAAGCCAGAGACCCGGGTTCGAATCCCGGCGGGGGCATGATGACAGCAATAGCTTTTTCCTCATTAATTTGAGGTAATTTGAAGATGGTTCTTGAATTTAATTCATATTAATGTATTTAAAATCTTAAAATCACCACTACTAAATATTTCTTGATATTTCATTATCGCTTGTTTTCCACACAACTTTTGATATGTTCTATTCTATTATGTTTATTTTTCTAATTTCTTATTTATCTTATTTCCACGTCAAAGCTCTGTTACTATGTTATTTATTTATCAACAACTTTTCGACTACATGGATCATTCAAATAAAATTTAATTGTTTTTTACAATTTTGATTATTTTTTTTAAATGCCATAATCTTCTTAAAATAACTTCTGAAATTCCAAACTTTCTTTTTCTTTTAGATTAAAATTAAATTTTATTTGTCACAACCTTAAAAATTTAATAATCATCCTAACGTAAATACTTAATCATATTTAATTAATAATACATATTTTTTTGGAAACAAAATTAATTTAATATTATTTCTGTTTCCAATTTTATTAATTTAAAATGAATTCAATTTCTTTAATAATTTCAAACTTCATAAATGATTAATAAGTACATATCAAATTCATAATAATAAATAATGTTGTTTATACGTATATTACATTGTTTTTATTGCTGTTTTTAATTCATTAAAATTGTATTGTAGCTTTCTTGTATTTTTTATTTCTTGTTATAATGTGATTATATTTTATTCTATTATAATTTTAAACTTTATACTTGACAGAAAGTCAGCTGACGAATTAGTTTTCACGTACTTATCTATTATTTTTCGATAACCGCTCTGACTCCATTGGTCTTTAAATAAAAAATTTTCTTTTTTAAATCAAACTAGATTTTTATGTCAATATATTACATATATTTTTTAATAATTTTTAATTCCAAGATTTGTTGCAATAACATTTTCATAAATTTCTTACCATACAAACCTAATTAACTTGTATAATTAAATTATCACTCTATTAACTTTTTTTTTTCTGTGTGATTACAGCTTTACCCCTTAAAATAATAGCCTTCTTATCCTTGCTAATATTATTTATTATTTTAAAAAAAGTTCAGCAGGGTAAGCATGGGTCAGATGCCCCCCGGGAAATGTAGGGTGATATATTTACCTTCTTAAGAGAAACATTTTCCTAAGGTATCACATTTCTGCACGCTTTGATTTTTCGAATAAAATAAAAAATCAAATTGTCAAAAAAATGTGGAATGAAAGAGGATTAAAAAGGAATCAATTGAAAAAAATAAAATATGGTAGGTGTTGTTATTTGTGTTTGAAATTTATAAACTTTACAATTATTAATGCTATTAAGACTTTCTTTTGTGCATTGATTGTGAAACATGATGTAAAATCAATTAGAATAAAAGGCACGATGGGTAGTTTCACAAATTTATTGACGAACCCGACAATATTGTTTCGGTCCTAAAGGACCATTTTCAAGAGTATAGCGTACTAAAATTATAAACATACAACAACAAATTTATACCTACAATCTACAAAGGAGGAGTGGGGTTGAATCAGTGTACATTTCGATCTGATTGTAAACTAAGTTCTGTTTATTGAATATTGATTTTTTAATTTGTAAATTTTCACATAATGAAAGCTTTTTTCTTATTTTAATATTATTTTTCAAAATTTTGGTTTTTGTTGTATCGAGATTGTGACCATTGTCGATGCAATGTTCAGAGAAACCAGTTTTTTTGAGTTTTTTATTTATGGAATAAATATGTTCAATTATTATAGTATTTAGGGCTCGCCCACTCTTTCCTATGTAGGTTGTATCACACTGTTTACAAAAAAGTTGGTAGATTCCACTTTTTGAAAAGGGGTCTGTTTTTGTTTTCAAGTTGTTAAACATGTTTTTAAGATTGGGATTATTAACTTCAGTGGCATGTATTTTGAATTTCTTTAACTTATTTTTATACTTAAAACTAACATTATTTATGAACGGTATTGAACAATAAGTTTTTTCGGTTTTTGTTGACAGACTATCATTGTACAAGAATTTCCTAGTTAATTTAAAAGACTTTTTATTTAAAATTTTATCAATGATATTTGGATTATAGCCGTTATTAATTGCTATAGTTTTAATAGTATTTAATTCTTTGACGTAATTTGGTTTTGATAGAGGTACAGTTAGTAATCTATTGATAAAAGCATGAAAAGAAGCGAATTTTGTAGGATTAGGGTGGTCTTGAAAACGGTCCTTTAGGACTGAAACAATATTGTCGGGTTCGTCAATAAATTTGTGAAACTATCCATCGTGCCTTTTATTCTAATTGATTTTACAATTATTTTTGAACTTTGAATCAGCTATCACTACTAAACATTTCAACACTAAGTCAAATTTTGTGGAAAAACTTTTAAAGAACTTTTAAATACTTCTTAGACGCATCTAGCATATGCATATGCATATACAGTCAAAAAATTTTTTTTTGAAAATTCGATTTTTTAAAAAACCAACCATATCAGCTAAAACAGTCAGTTCATTAGCACATGTCCGATTTGTTTACAAGGTATACTAACATATTATATAATCATTGATGATTGCAGTTTATGATTGTTGATTTACTGAAAATTTCATTGGTCAATCCCGTCTTATTACATCTTAAATACCTAAGTCTTTATGTTGACAAATCGAAAAAGGTGCAGAAATAAAATTTTCATAGTTTATAAGTTGAAATCAAATAGTGACCTTGAATTTTACCAGGATATCAACTTTTGAAACTATTCCAAGATAAGGTCGCTCTATTTAATTGTAAACACAAACTTTTGATTGCGGATTTGCGGTTAGAAATTAAAAACTATCACTAAATTGTTGTAGGTTCTATAATTTAGCAATGTGCATGAAAGTTCTTAAAAAGATATGACTGGTTTTATAACGAACTATGTAATTTGAACTGGGAACATTGCCAAACACTATTAATTTTACTGCTTGCTCTACTTTAAATTTTATGATACAGAAACACATTTTGTTGTTATTACTGTTTTTGCCTTCAGGCTACAATTTGAGGGAATATTTTTATACAGACTGTTTCTGTTAATTGTATCTCCGATACCTTTATTAGCTTCTGATTGAAAACTAAAAATTAATGACGAGGCGCTGTTGATAGTTGTTCAGAAATCACAGTGCTTTATGTTTCTTTCTACATAAATTACATATACTACGTGAATAAAAACTGACTTCATATTATTTCTAATATTATTTTATTACAGCCCCTCTAAGCTTAGATAAAAAAGTATAACAACAATAAACGTCTACGCCATGACGAAATGATATAGATAAATTGATTAATTCTTCTCAAAAAAAAGGCTTTTCATATTTTTAAGTTATAAGAATCCAATTTTGTTGGTAAATTAATATATTATAAGAGTCTTATTTAATTCCTCTAAGCGTGAATAAAAAGACTCCAATGGGTTATTTACGAGGTGTTTTATTTATTTGATCTATTTTTTTTTTCTTCAGAGGTTGCCAATTTGTGAAACTGACTCGGTTATTTGTAAGCTTATGAATGTTTCTACCTATCAAGAAACAGGCATATATGGAATTTTACGTTGTTGTTAATTCTATAGGATTGAAGTTTGTGACAGAGGTACAACATATCAAAAATTAATCTTTTGTATCTCTGTAATGTACCTAAATTCTATGGAACAAACAATGACGCTTTTTGAGGATTATTTTTTTAAATTCAAAAAATTGTTGTATATCAGTAAATAGTAACAATTAGAATTCAGTTTCACTAAAAAACAACCTCTGATGTGAAATCAGCAAGATCGATTCAAAGGTCGATTTTGCATTTTCCAATTAATGAAAACTGATTACCATCTTCTCGCAACACTTCGTTATCACATTACATGGAAAAATGGTTTAATATGGTTGATGTAATGATTATCAAAAGTGTTTAATATTGCAATGTTCTTCAAACATCACATAAGAACTAGAGAAAGATGTAAACGATAATGAATCGTGAAAACAAAAACAAAAATGGAACAAAGAACTCTGCGTTTTATTACTTTTAATATAGTTACAAGCCTCATCTATTCAAGCTCTAAAATTCGATTGTTAGTAAATAAAACAAAAACAATTTAAATTCTACGGTAGTAAATGAAACAAAAAAATACCTTAAATTCTATACCAGTAACTTAAATGACATAATACTAATCTCCATCTAATATCTACTAACAATGAAATGAAACGGTTTATGCACTTCTTTTTCAAATAAGAAAAATTGTCTTACCCCAAGTTACCACTACTTAATATTTAACACTGGCGGACACGTGTTTCGCCCACTTCAAACGTGGGCATTATCAACGCGAGACTGGTTCTAAAATTGAAATTCCACCTATTTATAGACGCGGGGTTGAAGACCGAAGATAGAAGAATAGGAAAATAGAGGGTTGGGAGGGAAACTTGAAAATGTTCAATGCCATTTGTAAAATGTTTAAAAAGCCTTTATTTGGCCAAGATAGAACAATATTACAAATGTATGCTTTTTTTTACCTTCTTTCTCCCTACAGTTTTCGTTTGTTGAAGCATGCGTAGGTTAAAATTGGCCCAATAGGCCTTCTTTTCTACGGATATTGAACTCTTTCGTTTGCTGTTTCTCCTTGATTCCTAGATTAGATAGTTTGTTGTGAAGCATGCGTTTTTTACATAGGACGGGCCCATAAAGGCCTTATAAATTGTAATAACGGTTATTGAACACACATATATCCAAATCTATTTCCTAACTTGTTTGTCGAAGCATACATTTGTAATATTGTTCTATCTTGGCCAAATAAAGGCTTTTCAAACATTTTACAAATGGCATTGAACGTATTCAAGTTTCCCTCCCAACCCTCTATTTTCCTATTCTTCTATCTTCGGTCTTCAACCCCGCGTTTATAAATAGATGGAATTTCAATTTTAGAACCACCTCCACACTCTTTCGGGAGACTTCTACCGCTGACAAGCACGCAGCCAAGCCGCTCACAGCCGTTCCAAGCACCGAACAGACTAGCCGTTTTCTTGTACCGATTTACGTGCTTTTCAGCGCGTAATCTCGGGCAAGCAACCCAGCAGCACTAAACCAGGAGGTTTAGTTGGATCGAGTTCTCCAAGGTCTTCGCCTTTGCCCAGCCGATTCTAGGTAAGTCAATCTTTTAATCAATAATAATCACTAACCAACAGTCTTGGGGACCGAGTACGCAACGTCCCCTTGTACTTCGCCGCTCCCTACCCCCACCACCCCCCTATTACTAACAACCTTGTTCCAATCAACAACGCTTTCTCAAGCATACCCACATACGTGAAGAAATCTTTCAAGATGTCTGCCTCCGAGAGCCCCGCGCTCTTGGAGGGCCTCTCCTTTGAGGCCGCAACGGCCGCCATCAGAGACCTCCAGGCCAAACTCGAGGCCTTGACAGATTACGTCAGTCGTCTTACCAAAGACGCACCCCCAGTCCCGATGGCAGAAGACTCACCTCCCAGCACTTCGGCCACCCCCCACCCGCCAACTAAGGTACGTTCCAGCATTGTGCCACCCCCCGCCGCCACCGACGGCTTCCCCAAACATTCCAAGAAGCGCAGGAAAGTCGCTCCTTTCCTGTCTTCCGCCTCCTCGTCTTCCGAATCGGAGTCCGACTCCGACCTACCGTCCCAGAGCACTCAAGCTCCGCCCCCCATCGTCATCCGCCAAAAATCTCTTTGGCCAAAAATCCGCCGTGCCATGGACAGCAATGGCATTACCGACCGCCGAACTATCAATACCTCCGACTCAATCAGAGTCTATCCCAAGTCCGTTGACGATTTTCGTCGCCTCTCCGCCTTTCTCGACCAATCCAAGGTCGAATTTTCCACCAACCAGCTCCGCCAAGACAGGGACCTCCATGTCGTCATCCGCGGAGTCTGCGAATCCATCCCGACCGAAGAAGTCGAGTCTGAATTAACCAACAAAGGTTACACAATCCGTGGCGTCCACCGTATGTCCAACGGTGGTAAAATCTGGCCACTTATCTCCGTCCGGCTAGACCGCACCGCTCGAAACTCCAAGTCAATCTTCGAACTTGGTAAGCTCTGCGGGCTCAATGTCAAAGTTGAGCCAAAAAGGGCATCTAAAGACGTCCCCCAATGCCGCCGCTGTATGAAGTTCTTCCATATAGCGAATTACTGCCACGCCGCCTGGGTCTGCTCTTTCTGCGGTCGTAACCACGTAACTGCAGAATGCAAGTCGAAAGACAAAAAGGACGCCACCCCCTCCTGCGCAAACTGCAAAGGCAGTCACCGCGCCACCTACCGCGGCTGCCCCAAGGTTCCAAAGAGGACCACCCCCAACTCCAAACCCATCACTCCGGCTGCCCCAAAGGTAGCAATCGCCAACCCCTCAGCCACACCAGTGCTGGCGCCCCCACTCGCCAAGTCCTACGCAAAGGCAGTAAGGTCAGCCCCCCCACCCCCACCACCCACCCCAAAAAACACCACAACCCTAAGGGCCACTTCAGCCCCAAGAACAACCCCGTCCCTTCACGACAAAATACAGGCCATTGTTCAAACAATGGTTGCCAGCCTAGTCGCCGTCCTTGAAACCTCCAACAATGTCTGACACCACCCACCCCAACAATCTTCGATTAGTTACCTGGAGTGCCAATGGCATTAGAGGTAAATTGACGGAATTCGAGAACTTCCTCGAAGAAAAGTCAATCGGTGTTGCTTGCATCACCGAAACACATCTTTCACTCAACCACAAACTTTTTGTCCCAAACTTCACATCTTTCAGAAAAGATCGTGAAAACTCCAAAGGAGGTGGCGTAGCCATCCTGGTCAAGAACACAATCAAACACAGGCCCGTCTCTTTGGCCACTGATTCATTCGAAGCGGTTGGCATTGAAATCTCAACAACCACCGGCCCCGTTAGGATCATCTCGTTCTACTCGCCCCCGAACGATAATAATCTTTCAGATCTCCCCCTTCTCCTCCCCCCAAACGTCTCGACCATCATCGCAGGCGACTTCAATGCCAAACAAACCGCTTGGGGCTGCCGATACAACAATAGGAAAGGCATCTCTCTTCTTGCCAAATCTCTTGATTTTGACCTTACAATCGAAGCCCCCCCAGAGCCCACGTATTTCTCTGAAGTACAGAGCCACATTCCCGACATCCTCGATATTTTCGTCACTAGAAACATCAATCTTCCCACTGATCCCACCGTCCTTAACGGACTCAGTTCGGACCATCTTCCCGTCCAACTAGAAATCGGCAGCCCAATCTACAACCCCCCAAAGGCAACAACCTCGCTGGACTGGCTACATCTCCGCTATATCCTCGAAACATCCTCATTCAAGTGCACTCAAATTCGCACAACAGCGGAACTCGATGAAGCTGTGGATCTCCTATCAAACGAGATCACCAGAGCAGTCGAGCTCTCCACGATCTCTCGCCCCTCCCCAACTCCCGCCAAAAATCTCCCCTCAGACATTCTTGACCTCCTTAAGAGGAAAAACAAGACCCGTCATCAGTGGCAAAAACACCGCAATCCAGCGCATCGCGCAGAACTAAACGCCCTTCAGCGAGAACTAAAAACTCGCCTTAGCGAATTCCGCAGCGCAGCCTTCGACGATTACATCGCGCAGGCTGAAAAACACCCCCAAAGCACTTGGAAAGTCATTCGCTCTCTCCGAAACAGAGCTCCCCATCTCCCGCCACTAAAACAGAACGGCTCCACCTACACGACAGATGAGGAAAAGGCTGCAATCTTTCTGCCTCCAGTGCTCCCCGTTGCCCAGCCCCGCGGATCTAGTCAACTTTCACGTGCGCACCAAATCCGACGCACAAAACTTCAACCCCTTTATACCGGACTATAAACACACCACCCCCCGTGAAATCTCCCCTACCATCCGATCCTTGAAAAATAGAAAAGCCCCTGGCGCTGACGGAATCCCCAACGGAGTCCTGAAAGTCCTGCCACCAAAGCACATAACAGCACTGTGCAACATCACAAACGCCATCATGCGGCTCCACCACTTCCCCCTGGTCTGGAAAGAAGCCACCGTCATATGTCTCCCCAAAAAGGGGAAGCCCCTCAGTTTTCCCTCGAGCTACAGACCCATCAGCCTGCTCAGTTCGATGAGCAAAGTGGTCGAATCTATTCTCCTAGACCGGCTCTTAGACCACGTGGAGCAAAACAACCTTCTCCCCGACTTTCAATACGGTTTCCGCAGGAAACACGGCACTGGTCACCAACTTCTTCGCGTAAGCGAATACATATCTGATAACCTCAACAAGCGTCGTCACACCTCCATGCTGCTTCTTGACGACCAACAGGCTTTCGACCGAGTCTGGCACGAAGGCCTGATCTCCAAACTCATCACCCTCAACACCCCTCACTTTCTAATCGGGGTTATCAGATCCTTCCTTACCGACAGAAGCCTTCGCGTCCGCGTCGGCAGAGCTCTGTCAGATAGCAAACCCATCAAGGCCGGTGTCCCGCAAGGTTCCAAACTATCTCCCATCCTCTTCAATCTGTTTTGCGCAGACATGCCCTCCCACCCTACAATTCTGACTGCCCTATATGCAGACGACATCGCCCTAATCGACTCCAGTCAAGCCATTCTCCATAGTACTGCGAGAATTAACAATTTTCTGCCCCAGCTCCTAAACTGGTATCGGACATGGAAACTTTCCATCAATGATACCAAATCGGAAGCAATTTTCTTCTCCCACAGAACTCGGAAACCTCCTTCCATTATGGTCAACAACCTCCCCGTCAAATGGACAAACTCCGTCACCTACCTAGGCGTCACCTTCGACAGAACCCTGAACTGGAGGCGTCACATCATATCCACCCGAAACAAGGCTGTGGGCGCATACATCGCGCTCAAGCCTTTCTTCCGTAATAACTCCATCTCCCATCAAACGAAAATCCGAGCGTTTAACGCAATCATCAGGAGCATTTGCTCCTACGCCATTCCCGTCTGGGGCAGCGCCCTCCCCAACCGCCTTAATCTTCTCCAAGGCACCTACATGCGAATCCTCCGTTCCGCATTAAACTATCCCTGGTTCGTCAGAAATATCCAAATTCTGAAAGAAACCGGTTTACCTTCTCTCCCCGACGCCGCAATAACATTCGCGGCAAACCTCCGGGCCTCAGTGTCAGGCCACCCAAACCCCACCATCTCGACACTATCCAACTACGCCCCCAAACCAAACGACCGTTTCAGAAGGCCTTGTCACCTTCTACCCTGAGCTGCCCTTCTTCGCTCATCCCGAGTTTCGCTCTTTAGCGCGAGTGCCCACCGTACCCATCTGAGGTGGGCCACCGTCTTCGCTCGCACGCTCCGTCCCCCCTCTCCCAACTCTGCCCACTCCCGAAACCAACTCCCAATCCCAACTTCTCCACATCTATCCGGGGATGTTAAAACCTCACGGTTGAAAATCCCCTCTCGAGGAGGGGTTTTAGTCGGTAGGCGCCTCGGCGAATCCGACACTACCTCCCTCCCGGGGGAGGTGTCTTTTGAAGATTTCCCCTCCTCGAGTATAAACTAGAAACAAAAAAAAAAAAAAATTTAGAACCAGTCTCGCGTTGATAATGCCCACGTTTGAAGTGGGCGAAACACGTGTCCGCCAGTGTTAAATTAAGTAGTGTAACTTGGGGTAAGACATTTTTTCTTATTTATTCATTTACCACTGTCTCCTACTTTTTCTACACTTCTTTATCACTTCAAAAACATCGTCAAACTTTAAATCGAGCACTAAATTATCTGTATCACTATAGAACAACTAAGTTCATCTAACTAAATTAATGGCAGTTTATCCAAAAAGCAAAGAAAACAAAAATTATTTTGGTTTGACATATATACGTAAAATAACTACCAGTGTAGTCCATTTTAAACAAACAAAATTTAATATAATCTTCAAAACGAAAAAACAGATTAGGAAAACATACGTATAACAAATAAAACAAAACCGAAACTTCTAAACTACCCGCTATTTACGAAATGAATAAAATTAAAAGTTTCAGTGAAAGTGTTGACGAGAGCGGAGATGATACCTTGAGGTCTCGAAAGCGACTGACTCCTAGATAATGAATACTATAGATGGGGCACTCTAAATTTTGTAAAAATGTGCTGCCACCTGGGTATTGTGTCCAAAAGGTCGTGCGACAAGTACTACTAAAAGTTACACATTTGTAGGAATTTTTCTTTCTCTTGGCGCCATCTAAGTGTCAGTAGAGCATCGATATATATGGCGGAAAATTTGAAATTTTGGGACGGTCCGGGGTTTTGAATTTCTGTTTTTTTTTAAAAAAAAAAATGTGAGAAAGAGAAAATTATTTATTTATATATTAACGCATACAGCACTTTATACATAGCTGAAGTTGTAAAGTAAAGAAGTTATAGTAATTCTTCAATTCTCTTGTCCTTGTGTTACCTGACTAGAATGAAAATGCCTTTTACAGATAATATATACAGCTAAGGGGGATTTGCCATTTGCCAACATGTTTTGAAACCTATAATTGACAAGACGTCAAAACCTAGAATGAAGTTTAACGATACAGTAGTAAATAGGTATTTAGTGATGTCCAAAAACTTACTTTTTACAAGCCAGACCTCAAAGACTAATAAAACAATGCTTTTGCTTCATTATCAAACTTCACTTAAATGTTGTAAGATCAATTAAAGCTAATCTTGCCAATAACATATAACCAACTTCAATAACGATTAGAATAATTAAATATTAAACACCAGAAAAATAGCACTTTGTAAGTGAACTGACGAATAACGAATGTTACACACATATTAATAACTTTATGTTCATCAAACATTAAATAACATCAATATTTTGCATTGAAACTACATTTCACGCAACTTCACGTCTTGTATTACGCCTTAAGCGTTGAAATGTATAGGGGAATTACCAATTAAAGTAAACAACAAATGCAATACAACTTCGTAATTTTCGTAGGCGCAATCTGCTGACAATATCTCGAAATGACAATTTTCGGACTATCAATTTCTATTACCAGGTTAGCTTAATTAATTAAAGAAGAAAAGGATTATAACAGTTATCAGAAGTGGTATTCTACCACTAGATCGTCCCTAGGAGTGCTGGATCAGAAATTGTTGGAATTTTGGATTTCTGGGAGAAATCGAAGCGCGATGGCTACTGGTGGAGGTCTGTTAGGCTTTGAGGAAGGCCGAGCCGTCGAAGAAGCTCAGTCGGGATCAGCACGTGAAGAAAGTTTAAATGAAAGTTCGGGAATTCCTACGATGGAAAGAAGTTTTAATGTCATGCCGAATTTAACGAAGGGGCTAAATATGTTTGATGGAAAAGGAGAATTTATGGAAGCCGAACGATGGTTAACTGATGTAAAAGCTGTTGCTGGTAGACAATTTTGGGGCAATTCAATCATGCTGGAAATGACACGACAACACCTGAAAGGAAACGCATTGAGCTGGTACCGCTATCATCAGATGGAAATTGCTACTTGGAAGGATTTTGAAGAAAATTTTAAGAAACGGTATAAGGACGGGCGCACTCGAACAGAAAGATTTCGGGAAATGTCTCGAGATGTCAACAAACGGGTGAATCAGGGGAAGATTATTTCTACGACAAGATGCGTATGTGTAAGACATAGGAACTGCCCCTCGATGAGAGTAAACAGTTAGTGGTAGCGGGTTTACAAAGCAAAGAAATCGCGAGAACTTTATTACCAGTGCGATTTAAAGACGAAGAGGAGCTGTTAGACGATATTCGTGCTAATGAACAATTGAACAGACAAATGAAACCATACTTCGGTAATAATCGATCTAATCGCGATAAGACCCAAAGAAATAACCGTATAAGTGATAACGGTGCAAGAGGGCGGCCTTCAAGTTCAAGGGAAGTTGTTTGTTTTCGATGCAATCGGGCGGGACTGTAATCGGGAGTCGGGCGTAAGTTCTGGCTGTTTTCGTTGCGGGAAAACTGGACATCTGGCTCGTACGTGTCCTCAGGGGGAAAACAAACAAACACCGCGTCGAGAAAGCGAACGACAAATGAATGTGCAAAATATTGATGTGGGATCACCTAATTCAAAATATTTCAAGGAGGCTATTGTAAATGGACGAAACCTAAGCGGCTATTTTGATCTCGGAAGCCAAGTGTGTGCTTTAAGGGAAGATTATGTTGCACAACTAAAACTACATTGTGATTGGAATGATGAAATTGAAATTGTGGGATACGGAGGTTCGATAACAAAAACATTGGGATCTGTAGTTACTACCCTTACGGTGGATGGTGTCGGTTCCACTGTTGAAGTGTACATCAATCAGAGTCTTTATGTTCAACTTTTTATGTTGCCAATACTACACCTGATTGAAGTGTGAAGAAAGTTTAAAATGGTTAAATTCTGTAAAGGACGACCCACGCAACCAAAAAGTATGTGCAGGTAAAATTTTTTTCAGTAATGAAACACGAAGCAATGAAACATCAAGTAGAGAGTTGTTATTAAAAGGCAAATAGAAATTCATAAATAAATCCCTCAATTTTTTAAAAAGCATGCATTCGTAAATTTCAACACCAAATTACACGAAGTTGCTACATTCTTCTAATAAATGGATATTGTGGTCGATAGCATATCGGCACATAGAGCACGTATGGATTAATTTCGATTCGCTAAACCTATGTAAATTTTATCGCACTCTAAACTATTCATTTTATAAATTCCTGACTGCCAAGTTTCCTTTTATTATTATTTTATTATTTATCTTTCAGATTGGAGATAGACGTAGGAGATAAAGGCAAGGAAACCTCGCAGTAAGGAATTAAAAAAAAAAAAAAACGTAAGCTTGCCTGACTAAAACAGACCTCGATTTTAGACATAGAGGAAATTGTGTCATGGAGTTGAACAGTTGTGTAATATTGTGGTAGATACAATATTTTGACTAACCACGGTGTATAAATAATCTAAATATAAATGCCTGCAACAGTTTCAAGAAGTTCAGAATAAAATGACAGTACGTGTACCAAATTATGTGCTTGTTTACGTGAACTAATTTGTTTAAGATGGCCAATTCGCTCATCATATAATATCTTTTTAATTCGCGGTTTTTGTTTCAATTCTGAGTGTTAATTTCTTTAAATATTGTTTTTTGTATTAATGTTTTATATTACCCTTGGGAGATATGACAAATGCAAACAATTACAACCGAAACCTTTTAGAGCGCCTGTTTATAAATTTGTTGTACCAAAATAATCCCTCTTTTCAGATCTCAATACCCATAAAAACTAAAGTGCTAGTAAATTTGTTATGACTAACAGAACCGTTCTTGGTACATGTACTGTTATACTTAACTGAATACAATACAGAAAAATTTGAATTGATGGATCTGTACTGAATTATTTTGACTGCTGTTGATGATCATACCGATCATTTTAAATTGTCTTTCGAAATAGATAGAACTCAAAACACAAGAATTTCTATGAAGATGTCTCAGATGATCAAGGGCAAAACAGCTCACAGAAACCTCAATCACCTGCGAAAATGTACCAAATATTTAGCTGCAGGAAAATTTGATAGCCATAAAAACATACATAAAAGGTAACATTAACAAACAAAATTTATTGATGAAATATTAGATAATATTCGCTGAATTAGAAAAAAATTTCGCTGACTGTAAATATTCTTACAAGTTAAATGAAATAAATATGTTAGTTGGCTTTATTATACCATTCCGTTGGTCAAAACTCAGTGTTATTTGTTACAACTAAAACGAAGTCTTTTTGTAACTGTACCTACTTTATATCCTAGAGCAAGAAAAAACGTGTATTAATAAAATTGAGCCATCAAAACTAATATTATTTAAGAGTGAATTTATTTCATTTAGTTTTGTATCTTCTTCGTTTAATAATGACTGAACCTGGAACAGAAGAATATTCACATTGTCGTGTATATAGTATATACCATGACCAGTTCGATCTCATCGGTGCTGGAGAAATTGATTGTTACGGATGGTGTCTGAATGAACGAACTATTTTTTAATTGATAATTGTATTTTATCAGACTAAGATCGTACCAAGAACGAACTGTTATCGGCGTTAAAGTGAGGATCTAGCCTCAAGCTGAAATCACTGATAAAACTAAACTCACTGTGCAGAATTTAAATGTTGTACTTAAATATTTGTTTAAAAGTCTAATGTCAATAAATTAACAGCATCCTCAAATGTGGAACGGATTAATGAAATGTGAAGTTTTATTAAAATATGCACTTATCTACGTTGCAGAATTTTGTACATAAGGAATACGTGTTCACGGTAGTTAACGAACAGGTGACTAACGCGATTATTTAGTATACTACACAACCTCCGACTTCGATAAAGCATTGGCACGGAATCGATTATTTATGCGATATTTATGGCCGCATAAAAGGTGCAATAAATGTGTACAACAGTTTCTGAAACGAACACAACTATAACCAGGCAATGAAAAATTAATGTATTATTTGCTGTAGTAAATACCTCAAAATATTACTAAATAATTCTATAAATAGTTTTCAAATGGTAACTCTTCGCTTTTAAAGGATATACCTTGATACATATTATGTAACAAATGCCCCCAACGCTTATTTAAAATCAAAATAGCAGATTGATTTCCAGTTAAAAAGAATGTATTTCCCAAAAATTTTGTATATAACATAGACCTTTTTAAATACAAGTCTGAAATAACATTTACATTACCTACTTAAATTACCTCTTTCACTATAAACTACATTATTCTGATCATTACTTTTACGATTTTGATCGTCTACCTTATTATCATTTATATTTTCACAGACTCATTGTTAGACTTCAAACCAATACATTCAGTACCAATCAATAGTATCAACGTGCCTAGCGACTACTATTATTTTGTTCAATAAAACTCTATATCCCAACAAAGTACCTAAATCTGCTCTTCTATCCAATTTTGAAATTCTTTTTTGTTCAGGAAATTTCACAAAACTCTACTCCCATAAATTTTTAAATATTCAATAGTCGATTATTTTTTAAACATAATTTCATATGGTATTTTCAACATTTTCCAAAGTATTCGCCATAATTCTATTTTTCAAATAACATGCTTTTTTTTACAATTTCAAGCCAAAATCATTTGTTCTCACTTGCTTCTCTAATAAACATCTAGACGTATCCATTATGTCATATTTTTCAGCCACGCTATTTAACTCATGCAAATGAGGAGGACGCTGATCAATTGGAATACCTGTTTCTTTAGTAAAATGGTATATATCTTTATTCGAATATTTTTTCCGCTGTCTCACCTTACACTTTTAATTCTTCTCCCTGTTTCTCATTCAATCAAATTTACATACCTAATTGATGAAGTAATTGTATACGTTTTCTGTTAAATTTATACAATATACTTTGGCTACTTTACTGTAATCATCAATGAATGTTTAAAAATGTTTTTCTTCCTTATACCTATGTGGACCATTTAAATCAAACAATTTTTCAAAAATATTTTTTTGTTTTCGTTTTCTCATTTTTAAATATGTTATGCATTTTATTTTCTGCACGAATACATCATTTTAAGTAGTGTAATTGTAAAGTTTTTGGTAAACCCCTAAGTATTTATTTTTCACACATTAAGTTACCTGGCTCGAAAATACCAACGCAATAGGTGAATATTTGGAATCACGACGGAGAACGGCACATACAACAATATTGTCGTTGTGGGGTGGAACTAAAAGTAAAATACATTAATTGAACGAAAAGGTCCAAACATTTATTTTTTGATTTCTTCTTTTAACACAAACTTATTGGTGTTTTCCAAAAAATTGCTATCGTCTTCTGTTTTCGAGTTATAAATAAAAGTTGGAATTTTTATAAATTAGAAAAAAAACTCCTTTCACGTTCTTCAGACAATTTTTACTAGAATGCATTGGCGTCGGAAAAATTAAAGAAAGCAATGCACTTTCGGGTTATAACATTGTGGGGACTTTATCACCCACTCTTATTTTTTATTAAACAATACTTTAATTATCTGGTTTTTGAAGATTGTAAATAGTTTGTATATGTATATATTGTGCATTGTAACGTTTTTTTTTTGGGCTTCCAGAAAATCCGTTACGCCTAGCCAGAATTGTTCCTTGACGACCGTGCGACGTTTTTACGGTCTCGTTGTGGTGCTTAGTGTCTTTGATATGTGTTTAAGTTTTGATCTAATTTCATCTGCCGTTTTCTCATCCGTTTTTCTTAAATTTTTGCACTAAATGTCTTTGTAGTGTTTTAATGTAGTGCCTCCTGGTAATATTTTCTTCAGGTTGAGTACTTTAAACTTTTGTTGCTTGCCTTTTCATTTAATTCACATGTTTTAAGATTTTTATTTTTTAGCCTTTAGCAACATTGATTTGCTTAATATTGTAATATCTTAAGAATTTATAAATTTAGGGCCTTCAGCCACGTTTTGCTGTTTCTTTTAATAATTTTAATTTTCTTTGCCATTGTGCTCGGCAGTTCTTTTTTTATGTAACTTTTGCACCACGTGTTTGTTTTTTTTTTTGTGACGACGACAACGACTCGACTGAACCGAAAAAAAAAGTTTGGATTACGCGTTACCTGCAAAAAAAAAAACATTCCTCTACGTTGCGTGTGTTAATGTGAGTGTACCATACATAGACCTTTTCGCAGTGTTAGTGATTTTTTTTTTAGTGGTTAGAACTGTAAACTTACAAACGCATTTTGTAAATAGTGAATGTAAGAAACAGACTTTGTAAGTCATTCCTAAAAAAACATTAATCAAAATGAGTGAAGGAGTCGGGGTGAAAGTAGCCAAAAACCATTCTTCTAACTTTTTAAGCGTTGAAAAAAAAAATTGTTTTAAACTAAGATAGCAATTTAGAGCAGGAAATTCGGTCAGCTATGAATTTTCAGTAAAACGTGCCCCTATATATACGAAATATGATGGCGTAAAATGAAGAAACAAGATACATAAATTTAAAAACTTCGTCGGAATTGTGGGACAAATCAATAATTGAATATTTTGAATGTTTTGTCGGGAAATGTTCTCCTGAGGTTTCTGAACATTGCGCAATTTTTAAAATTTTTATATTGATAATTGATACATTTATTATAAGATATTAACTAAAACTATGCTGATCATAGCATTTTGCTTAAAGGGCGAAAACTGTCGACTTTTAAGTGAGTATTATGAGCGTTTTGCTTTCCATCTGTAAGGAGATGTTTCCCCGACATTTATGTAGAAAATATAATTGTTTACAAAAAGCGGCGGTAACAGAGGTAACTGTCAAAAGGTAAAAACACGCATTTCTCAATATTTTGATATTACATAAATAACAGTGAACTAATTTCCCTTCCTTAACGTCTATCCAATTCCAATAACTCCCCCACTCCCAACATCTACCCTGTAGCTATTTTTAGCTAGTTTTATTACATACAAATGAACATTTATTTTTTTTTTAAATGGAAACCATAGTTGGCTTTGAGCTTATGAAATAGTCCATTAATAAAGGCGCTAATAATATAGAAAACTCTTGGTGTGTTACATAAATTTAAGTTTATTTTCTCGATACGTATTTAGGCTGTTATGCCATCAACAGGATTTATAAACGTAAACTAAGGACATTCAGTATAAATATTGTTGCATAGCATTTGTCAGCAATTTTACATTTATATTTACGTGTATATTTTAGTATTGATATCGTTGTCAGTATTTTTTCATTATTTCGATTTTTATTTTTATAGCTAGAAAATTTAGGATATTACCATTCTTTGTTAGCTGTCCGTCGATCGTGAGAAAGCGTCAAAGAATTTATTGCGCACGGATCAGTTTATTATACTTGTACTCAAATTGTTTGTCGAAAAGGTTTTTGTACCCTAATAATTGCAATTGCAGTTATATCCCGATCCCAGCCTTCTTAGAAATTGTTTCCTTTGAAGATTTCCGATCATGCGGTGTTCACGTGCTTTCACGTTACCTACAGGTCAGCACTCCTCTTCCTGTACTCCCACTATCACTGTTCATCCCCCTATATCGTTATCTTTCTTCTATCGATTACCTCTCACCAATTAGCAATCCAAAATCAAATTCTTAACTCCGCTACAACAACATTTCCGTCCCTTCCAAAATTTCGTAGTTTTCTTAATCGTTATTTTGTAATTCACGATGAGTTCTTGACGAGTCAGTTTTTCAGTTGCATGTTCGGGATTACGGTCACATCAATACATTTTTTTTCGTAGTTTAAGTTGTGTTAAGTTTGTATCTACTTCGTTAGTGTTTGTTATTTGGGGAACAAAAATATTAAAAAATCAGACTGTGTTAATCCGTGTGTGCAGGATAATTCTATAAACCAGTGCCGGCAGTTTATTATCATAAGTTCGTCAAATCACGGCGACAACAAATATAATAATAACAAATTTTAGAGGTACAAAGGCAGGTATTTATCATGACTGGGGTTTCCGAAAATGAATAGATATGGGTTTAACAACGGGGAGTTGCTTAAATCGAATTGTTCATTAAGGAGATTATCTTTATCGCTGTGAAGACCCTTTTTAATTCCTAAAGTTTTCAGACAGTTAAATTGTTTGCTTTTTTTTAACCCTATTAAAAGCTGCCATTTTTATATTTGATGATTGAAATGAGTTAGAAGGAATTATTAAATCAGTATGCGTATGGCAGGGTAATAATGAACAATTACAAAATTTCTTAAAACTAATCAACTCATTTCATAATAAAATACAATTTACTATGGAAATAGAAAAGAATAATAAATTAAATTTTTTAGACTTGGAAGTAACAAAACATTCAAATCAATTAGAATATAATATTTATAGAAAACCAACTTCTACTGATTTAATAATTCCTTCTAACTCATTTCAATCATCAAATATAAAAATGGCAGCTTTTAATAGTTTAATACATAGACTTTTCACGATTCCTTTAAGCAAAACTAACTTTCAAAAAGAAATAAACACAATAAAACTTATCGCTGAAAACAACGGGTACAAAACGAGTCTAATTGATAAACTTATTAAAAACAAAGAAAAGAAACTTATTGTAAACACATTTTATACACCTAACAATACTATAACTAACACCAATTATAATTTTGTAAACTACTGCGGCAAGATAACAAACAAAATATGTAACAATCTTAACAAATTAGGTATAAATAGTATATCATTAAATAAATGCAATCTAGGTAAAATATTAATAAATAACAAAGACAAAACTGAAACTTTACATAAGAACGGAGTTTACAAATTATCCTGTAACAGTTGTGATGCTTATTATATAGGTCAGACTGGCAGAAATTTGAAGGTACGTTTGAATGAACATAAAAAGTCAATTATAGATAATAAACATAACACCGGTTTAGCTTCACATTGCATAAATTTTAATCATTTTATTAATACAGACGGCATAAAATTAATACACAACGAAAGAAAAGGCAAACGCTTAGATCTATTAGAACATTTTGAAATTAAAAAATCTTTAAAAAATAATGATAATTTAGTCAACGAACAACAAAATTTTATCAATACACCGATAATAGACGCCAGACTTACCAGTATAATAAACAAACATAGTTCAAAGTAGCCAATATTAGGATTTTCCAAAATACCTGCCCATTTACCTTTACCTTTACCACATACTTTCAATTAGGTATAAATAGATGTTAAGAACCTCTTAATGTTAGTAATATCCTGTTACTCTTGAAAATGTTTTGTAAAACCGAAACAATTGTAGAGTAAATAATATATTCTATTTTGAAACATTTAAAAGTGTGTTTTATTATTTTTTAAATATTTAACAATGTTTCATAAATCTCCGACCAGTTTTACTACCAACAATACTCTACAATTTGTTGTTATTATATTTATACTGTATGTCCTCGGTTCACGTTTGTAACTCCTGTTGATGGCATAACAGCCGAAATACGTATCGAGAAAATAAACTCAAATTTATGGAACACACCAAGAGTTTTTTATTTTATTAGCGTCTTTATTATTAAAATGTTCCATCTGGAACCAACAGCTAAATCCATCTTATTTAGAAATAGTTTATATTTAGCCCTTTGTAATAATATAAAATTTCAAAAATGGCTGAAAAATTAGATGTTCTTTGTTTACATCGTAGTTAATTTAATTATTTATTAATTGCCGTAACTTAAAATTAAGAATGTATACAATGGTTACAAAAAGTGAAATTACACCGATGTTTATCGTCTAAATAAATAGGTATATCTAGCTAAAAAATTAACAGAAAAGGAGCAGTGAACAAAAAGACAATTTTATATATCTAAGGATTTCAGAGAAGAAGTTCAAACTGAACACCCCCCAGTTGAAAACATACCAATCATTTTTTACGCACAGAGTTACAACTTCTAAGTAATTCAATGGGCGTAATTTCTGCAAAGGCTTTCCTCTTAGTCTCCAGCAATTCTTCTCTTGTTCGAAACATTCTTTCCTTAAATATAAGATTCTTAAATCTTCCCCATAAAAGGAAATCTAAGGGAGTTCGATCACAGGACCTGGCAGGCCAAGATGTGGGGAGCCTTGTACCGACCCCTCTTTGTTCAAACCCTTTATTTAAATAATCTGCTATTATTCTGGCGTTCTGGGGAGGACAACAGTCTTGCTGATAACATGTATCCCTAGTAATGTTCGTAAAATATTTAAGAAATTATTTGCATCTTCGTCTGAATAGTCCTAACCACGCATTGAATTCACTTCGACCTTGCCGATTCTGTGGAACAATCACGTGTGGATTCAGTTATATGAATTGTATCCATTGCATATTCCAGAAGTATCTATTCTAGATTCGTCAGTCTAACAAACAAATGTTTAATGGAGAATTTACATCATCTCCGCATTTTCCAATAAACCACCTTAATCTTCTTAGGGCATCTCCTTCAGAATCCCCCTTGCTCTATAGGGCTATTTATGATTTGAAATGATTTTAAAATGGTGGTTTTTGGAACATTTGTAATGTTAGCTGCTTCAGAATTTTCATTTTATTTCAATTTAACAGTCTAATTTCACTTTAAACAGATTTCATTAATTATACCTGATAACAGCAATCTGACAACAATATGTGTCGCGTACATTTATTTCAAGGTCCACTTTTTTGTAAAGAAAAAACAACTAATATTTCCGCAATTTTTGAAAAGAAACATTTAGAACTTCATATCATTGAAATGAGCTAAGCACGGGCTGTTTTATTAGCCTAAAGTCAACTATGATTTCTATTTAAAAACAATGAAGTTCTACTCATTTCTAATAATATCAGTGGTGATACAAAAAATATCAATACGCCACCAGGTCTGTCCTTACAAAATTGCCTTAAGGATGTGTTTACAGAATTATGATGCTTCTCGAAATACAAAAGTCGGGCCAATTTGTAACATGGCCAAAAAATGAAAAACGCCCTGTATAATGTAATGAGATTTTTTTTCATTAAACATTTCTCAAAAATAGAGCTTATGACATGCAAGTCGATTTTGCTCTATCAAGTCGGGAAATAGGGGTTTCCTGTCAAAACAGATTAATTTGGACCACCCTGTACATATAAAATGCCTTTCTGGAATATTTTTAAAATAAAGCGTTAAATTTATTTAATGAAAGCCAAGCCAATGTTTAATTAACATTTTATTAGCATTTTTGTTGAGTCTAGGATACGCATTCCTTATTTTGTATACAGTTTTGCGGAAAACAAATTAGTGCCACAATGTCACTTTCTTTATTATACATGTTACGGCACAAAGGACTTGCCGTAAACTTTGTAAACATTTATTTTTGTGTATAGTATAATATCTGACCATATTAATCTTAAGTAGATATAAAGTGTAGGTATGTAAGTAAAACCCAAATGCATCTGGTATTTCCAATATTCTGGTTCGGTTGCTATTATTGTATTTATACTGTAATAAATACGTAGGTACATATTTCTAGGTAGTACCGGAAATTGCCCTCTTGGGAACTTGTTTCCAAAGTTAAAATTAAGAAAAAGAGAGTCGGTACGTAGACGAGCTGAGAGTAACATCTAAACAATTTCATAAAGGGCTAGTTTTAGACATATAAACCTCATAATCAGTAGATTTAAGTTTTTAGTTATATTCGTTTTACTAGTGTAAACAAGTTTATTAAGTGTTCCTTATTTCCTCTCTATTATTTCCTCGTAACTGATTTAATTTGTTAGTTATAAGTATGGAAGAAGTAAAGGATCTTATTAGTCAAAGGGGATATATTAAATCACGTTTAACTCGTTTCAAAAATAAAGTTCAAGAATTGCAGAAAAAGTCAGAAATCGATGAAGAAGAAAAAACTCGGTTAAAAATACGTCTTGCAAATATAGAATCTATTTTAAAAGAGTACGAACATTATTATTCAAAAATAATGAAACTTTCTGATGATCCAAGTCATGAAAATGATCTAGAATGTTTCGAAAATTCATACTATGATATCACAGCATGTGCTACAAACCTTGTAGAAAAGCACAGTTATTAAGTCAATAACCGAATCTAATGGTGAAAAACAATCTAGTGTAGATCAGAAGTTAATTCAGCTGCCTAGTGTATCTCTTCCCTCGTTCAAAGGGGAGTTCGAGAATTGGGTAGAATTTTGTGACGCATTTAGTTCGCTGATTCAGGATAACAATAGTTAAAGCAACATTCAAAAATTCTATTATTTAATATCTTGTTTAAAGGGAGAGGCAAGCAGTTAAATCATTAAAGGTATCAACTGAAATTTACCCTATTGCATGGGATTTATTACACAAACGTTTCGAAAATAAGAAACTTATAATAAAAAATAACATTAAGGCCCTCTTTAATTTAGAGGTTCTAAAAAAGGAATCACATCTTTCTTTACAACATTTTGTAGACAATATTATGAAAATAATGCGATCACTTGAAAATTATGAACAACCAACGGTAGATATGTTACTGATCTAGTATATCGTAAGTGAAAAATTAAGCCAAACTACTCGATTCGAATGGGAACTATTCAAATACAAGGGTGAATTTCCAGAGTTTAGTGAATTGCTTGAGTTTTTAGAAAATCGATGTGACTTTTTAGTATCAGTAGAAATTAATAGAAGTCAATTTGATTTAGGTAATAATGGTAACAATAAATCACCTAAGTTAAATACAAAGGGTTATGTTAGCATTTTTAAACCATCTTGTTCACATTGCAGAGCATCACATGCTATATTTGAATGTAATGAATTTTTGAAATTAAGTATACAAGATAGAATCTCTCGAGCGAAACAACTACATCTGTGCTTAAATTGTTTAAAGAAAAACCATAAAGCTCGAGATTGCACTTCTCGTTCCTGTCAAGTATGCAACAAAAAACATAACACCCTTTTGCATCTTCAGTTTATTGACAATTTTCAATTAATTAATAATTCTGTACACAACAATTCTGTTAATCGTCAAATTAATATTCACAATAATGCACCTCGACAAGAGGCCATTAAGGGTAACAATGTAGGTATCGATAACCCCCCGCAGGTAGAACAAATATCTTACTCTAATCACGCGTGCAATATCGAGACATCTCAAACGTTCTTATCAACCGCTCAAATTAAGGTTTACGATATTCACGGTAAAGTACATTTATGCAGAGCACTTTTAGACCCAGGGTCACAATCGCATTTTATTACCGAAGAATTGTTCCATAAACTTGGTTTAAAAGAAGATCGTCTGAATTTAGCTGTGAGTGGTATTAGTCAAAATGTATCACACATAAAAGCTAAAACCGAAATTCGTATGCAATCATGCGTAAATGATTTCACGTCCACGTTATCTTGTTTAATAATTGAACAAATTACCAGTTATCTGCCAAATAAGACATTTGATTTAAGTCAATTAAATATACCACCTCATATACGTTTAGCAGACCCTAAATGTAATAAACCCGGAAAAATTGATATTCTATTGGGTGCAGGTATATTTTGGGAGTTACAATGCGTCGGACAACAACAGTTAGGGAAAAATTTGCCGTATATGCAAAAAACAAGATTAGGGTGGATTATCAGTGGGACATTTGTCGAAAATGGAAATAATTTCTCACAAGTAAATTTATGTTTGACATCAATAAATAATGTAGACTCTCTAAACAGTAATTTAGAAAGGTTTTGGAAAATAGAGGAATGTAGCAATAGAAGTAAATCATATTCTCCTGATGAACAGTATTGTGAGGAACATTTCACAAAAAATACACTACGAGACCATACAGGAAAGTTCGTAGTAACGTATCCTTTAAAACAAGACGCTTTTGTTATAGGCGATACAAAGGTACAGGCAATAAAACGTCTACATGCGTTAGAGAGAAAATTAAATCGCGATCGTCAATTAAGGGATGAATATATTAAGTTTTTGTCGGAATATGAAAGCCTAGGTCATATGTCTAAAATTTCTCTCAGTAATGATTCAACTACTTTCAGTTATTTTTTACCTCATCACCCAGTACTAAAGAGTAGTAGCTTGACTACAAAACTTCGCGTTGTATTTGATGCTTCTGCTAAAGGCAGTTCAGGTTTATCATTCAACGATATTCAATATGTAGGGCCTACAATTCAAAATGACCTTTTTTCGATTCTTTTGCGCTTTCGCAAACATAACTTTGTATTAACGGGCGACATAGCAAAAATGTACCGTCAGGTTATGATACATGATGATCAAAGACATTTACAAATTATACTGTGGCGCTCAAGTCCAACTGAACAGATTGAGTATTACAAATTAAATACTGTAACTTATGGAATGGCTTCAGCGCCTTTTCTTGCAATTAGATGTTTAGGACAACTATTTCTGATCAAAAATATAATGAAATAATTTATAAATTAATACAGGATGACAGCAGAAAATACTACGATTTTAATGTGAATGTAAGTCATTCAGAAGTTTTTAATAAGGAAAAGAGTAAAATTTAAAATTGAACCTTTACGAAAAATTTTTAATAAGAAAAAAAGTAAGATTTAGGAAATGTATAGGAAGTTAGAGGAAATTTTAATATACATATATTATATGCGTATTTAGATAGTAAAGGAATTTTAGGTGTTAAAATTTGAAAATTTTATCCAAAAATTTGCATAAAATTTTAAAATTTTGGGGGATTTGTGTCATGATAGAAAGATGTTACAATATAATTTAAAAAAAAAAATTAACTAAACTAGAAAATGAAATAAGTTCCAAAATATTAAATAAAAAATATATATACCATTAAAAAAAATGTATTTTTAATTAAATAGAATTAAACATTTACGTTAAGAAGATTATTAAAATTTTAAAGTTGTGACGAATAAAATTTAATTTTAATTTAAAAATATATGTAGATATATATTTATTGGAAATAGAATTTTAGAAATTATTTTGAAAAATCAAGAATTTTTTATATTAGATATAAAAATTAATTACAGAATTTTGAAGTGAAAAGAAAATAAATAAAAATTAGAAAAACATAATTAATAAAATAAATAATAAAATCACCAACTAGTGAAAATTTGAAAATAATATCATTTACTCTCGAAGAAACGAAAAAAAGGTTTGTTATGCATCACTTGTAAGAGAATAAAATCAATATGAACAATAGTGGCGGTAGGGTACGGGCATATGTGTTTTTAGTACACAAACAAGCGCATCGCGTAATAGCCACATATATGGATCTAATTTTGACCTTTAGGTTGTCCTAAATTGTGACCTAAAATTGTCCAAATTTAGCATCAGTTTTTGAACTGATTAAGATTTTAGGTCAAAATCAGTTTAATTTTTTCGAACCGGATATAAGTAAGCAGTCATTCTCTCAACGCGACGCCACGTTTAAACTGTATCAAAATTGGACGTGAGATATGTGATTAATATTATACCGATTTTAGATACGGTTACGGACATGAAATTATTTCGGATTTTCCTATAGTATCGGATAGTTTAAGTTATAGATTATGGATTTTTGATAAACTACAAAAGGAAATACAAAAGGAAAATATAAATAAGTAGTCATTTGGTACTAGAATCATAGAAAGAGACAATTAGCCTTATAAGTAAGGCGGCTAGCTGGAAACCTGTCAACATGTGTCATTTAGACTCCGCTCCTTTTCGCAATTATTGGAAACTTTAAATCATGTTCGGTTAAGGTTTCGGATATCCATTAGTTTTGGTTATGGTTACAGAGCTCCCTACTTACAACATATTAACATTTGGATCGAATCAGAGGCGTGGGGCTTCTGCGATACAATTGCCTTTCAGCCTTTAAGCGAAACGCGTTGAATTATTTAACAAAGAATCAACTTAATCACTTCGAGTTATTTCAATCTTAACTTATAACTTCAAATATGATTACTACTTATACTTACATAAAGTAAATAGCACTGAAAAGGAGAATGAGTTTTTGTTTTACATATAGTACGTATAATATATTCTGCAGTTCTAAAACGAAAACAATATTGGTAGTACAAAAGGTAATGTCAGTGGCCTAGCTACTATAAGGCAAGGCGGTGCGATGCACCGGGGCCCAAAGCACTTAGTGTGCTTTCCCTTCCTGGAAAAAAAATGTTTAACAAGTGAAGAAATACATATCGACTAACAATAAGTTAAGAATGCACATAGGTTCGTCTTTTTAATTTGAAATTGCTAGCAAATATAAAGTTAGTAGTAAGAAGCGGAAAAAGGCTATAAACCGTAAACAATAAAACATCACCAGATGAGCTGTACATTACTTTCAGTTTAAGGAAGTCTCGGTGGTAGTGCACAGATAATATTGTAGGGTGGTGGCCTTCGTAATCCAAAACTCCTTCTTTGCAGGCAAAGAAACAGATGACGTTTTTTACTTTTACTACAATTTTTTTTAACATACTCGGTCGCCTTACTACCTGAATGGGTCAAGTGGATTCAAAAGAAGTACGCTTATCTTAGAAATAATTAGAAATAAAGTAGGTAGAACCTTAAATCTAAAACAAAAACACCTAATATATGTACTTATTACTTGAGCGCCATAGTTAATTTTGAAGCAATTTAAAAGCAACATTGATGAAGAATTATCAATTAGTTCCTCGTAAATGTAACAAGAAATTGAACAGTCTAATCAAATTTTACGCCAGATAAATATTTGTTCTTTTAATTAAAATACATTACTTAAATTTGATTTATTCTTAATTTCCGCCAAAACTAGATATCCATTTGTTCACGACTTCTTACAATTTTATGGTTTTAATTCTCTTTTGCAGTAAGATTTTCATTTGAGGATGCAAACTGGACGCCATTTTTGCAGACATCCGAAGACGTCTGTTTTAGTATGCTTGATGCGGATATAAACAAACAAAAAGAATTTGCCAACATTGTAAACATTTAGAAGTAAACTCATTTGTTTTAATAAAATTTTGTATAAGTACACACATTTCATTTTTAATCAATTAGTTTGTTTTGGAGCTGTTAAAGCAGTAAACAGTAAAATCCAAATAAATCAAATTCGAATTACATTTAAAAGTATTCAAGTCCACAACTATTAGCTATGTATTCACGGCCGTCTCTGGCTGTGCAGGGACCCCTGCGCATATTGAGTTTAAAGCCCTTTTAGAAAACCAGAAAAGAATGAGAAAAAATATAAGAACAAGCAAACTAACCTAACCTGACTTGAAAATGACCATAAAAACTTTACGACCACGCTAAACAATGTTAACGGTATTTTAAGGCCCCCTATCATCTGGGATCCTGGGTATTTAAAAAAAATGCGGAAAATAATTTTTTCTTGCGCATTTTCAACACCCCTAACGCCCCCTCCAACCGACGATTCCATCATGTATACATTTACTAAAAGCTTAAACTAATAAACACTTTTTTGTTTGATTGGGGGCCCAAAAATATTTTGCACCGAGAACGCTGATGATCTCGCTACGCCACTGGGTAATGTTGGTGGCGTGAGACCAATACCTTAATTACAAATTTCTTATTTTCTGATTGCGTGATAAACAGTACATAATAAACTAAACTTATGTTTGTAAATAACTTACCAGGTTTATGATGTTTTATATTTATTTTCACATTGTTGTAGATGTATCCTTTTACAAAAAAAAAGTAGACGGTTCTGTGTGTTTACTGTAATATTATAATCATTCACGTAAACTCAAAAAAAATTAAACACTCACTGTACACACATTCAGAGGTATACATGCGCGCGCGTTTTTGTCAACTAAACTAACAAATATAAACAACGAGCGGACTGCTACTGTTCGGCGGTAGAACGATAACTACTATACATTCAAGCGTTGTCGCACACCGATATTTCCGTAATATCGCGATTCCTGCTAGCAATTGCCTGGTCCACTCTGTTTAATTTTGTCCCTTGCATCTGCTGGCACTCTATTATATGACAGGTCTGACCTGAAGGTGTTCAAAATTCAGAATTATTTATTCCAACTAGACTTATTTTGCGTAGCAAATCTGAAAATAAAAAATGTAACAAATAAAACAAAAAAGGTGACAAAAATTGATATGCTTGTTTCAGTTATATATTAGTAATTTTTTATGGTGTTCAAAATGTTTATAATTAATCAAAATCAGTTGAATATTTACAAACCAAATAATATATCATTAATACGATACATCAATACTTATTTTCGTTTAAGAAAGTATCTGAAATATGTATTAGATATACAAGATAGCAAGCTACCGGAAAGTCAGCTTTGGATATGTGCATGTAATAACGTATTCCAATACAGTTATTTTCAGATAATTTCAGGAATGGGTGGAAGTTAAAATTATTTGGTTTTTGCAAACTTCACTTAGGATTTAATATTTCAAAATAATTTTTGTGGCAAACCAGCTCTATGCATATACGTAAATAGACTATTATGCTAACAGTAAATCAAAAAACCCATGAGAAATTTATTTATTATTAAATTGAAGCGCCTATTTGAACATCATTTGTATTTAAATAATATTAAATTACAGGCAAGACGCTCGAAGTTGACGAAAGTTTTTAAATGGAGTAGATGCGCAATGTTAAAAAATGGCACTTTAAGTGTGATGATTGCAACACTCTTTCTTAAGTATCTTTTTCAGTAGAGCAGATTAAATGAAACCGTATTTGTGTATCAAGTAAGAGTAATTTACTCAAATAGGCCATAAATGGGGGAATCCCATTGGTGTCCGTGTCGAATATATTTTACCTGAAATTGTGACAGTGGTGACCGTCAATCCCTATTCAAGTTTGTAGCAGTAGTGCCCCCGAAGCATCGTATAGGTATGTTACGGTCGATTTATGGTTTTGATTAGTGATTTTTGTGTATTTCGAGCACCACCGAATTAGACCGGAACATAAAATGATAAACTTAATAATTGGAAAACATTAATAGCGTTTCAAGCACTTTTTGTCTTTTGACAAATTTTTAATTGTTTATCTTAATAGCTAATATTACCCTAACAATGATACACTTTTACACGCATAGGAAATATTGCATCAATTTTGGTTTACATTTGTATGTAGAAAAATTAGAACCTAAATATGAAATCATTAAATTAATAAATTTATAATTATCGGAAGGATACCTAGATAACCTAGAAACATACGTGATATTTGCTATTATTCGCTCCATTTATTAACCTATTAATAATGTACATCAGTAGGGAATCCGTTTAAACTTATCTCCGAATTGGAAAGCGTTTTAGTTTCACCCTACTGCGGGAGAAAGTTTTTTATTAATGTGATGGACTACATGTATAAAAAACAATGTTACATAAATTCGATTGCCTGTTAAGTGTAGAAACATTATTATTTATTACTTTTTAAATCATTATTCTCTAACAAAGACGAATGCGGGCACCTCTGCCACTTTAATTCACATTTAATCTGGCTGTCCACAATGCTACTATTTGGAGCCGCGGTCACCAATGAGACTAGGCCTACATGGGCATGTACCTACGCGTCCGTTCGTCACCTTCGACCGTCAGGCCTGTATGTACTGGTAAATTGAGAAGATTGCAATAAATGGTTGTAAAGATAGGAGGAGGGGTATTCAGTGTTGTGTCGGAAATATTTATGGCTTGCTGATGACAACAAACAATTTCATATAGTTACCTCAGAATTTTTGTAGAAGCCGGACAGCATTATAAATGTATAAGTTAACAAGCGTAATTGACCACAGACTAAGGGATTTTATTTATTTACTCCGCTGCGTACCTCAGAAACGTGGTCTGGTCCGGGTTAAAATTATTGAAAACAGCAGCGGGATTGTAACGAGAGGTTGTAAAGATAGGACAGGTACTTTAAAAATGCTAAATAAACTCGTTATTATTATTATTATTATTATTAAAAGTCAATCCACTATTTTTCTGTGGTAATTATAATCGCCCGCGTCTGGTAGTTTCGTTAGCAAGCTGACCAAGCCCGTCTTTCTCCATTTAGTTGTTTTGTTTAAAATAGTTGTATTAAAAAGTATTATTTATAATAAACAGAATCCAAAAAAATGACAAATTTTAATTTACTGATGCTAGTTGTTTGAAGCGAAGTGTTTTAAATTGATTGTTTGTTATTGGCGATGTTAACTTCTATTAAATATAAATATATCATATTAGCAACAAAATTGTACTGTACTTTTATAAAAAAAAGGTACTCGTTTTAGTATAAAATTCTCTTAGAAAATAAACATTACATTCCAGTGGAATTCATAATTCTCAAATATTTATTTACGATTTATTTTAGGAGACGATGACAACATAGGAATGTCTAAAATAGCATAATAAGTAATTTAACCTCATTAACCATATCTACTTTAAATGGATGCTAAATTAAACATGTTTCTCACAGTAATATGTGTTTCTAGCGTTTTAAAAACGTAAATTTAAAATTTAAAAACATCAAACAAGAATAACACTGTTTTTTTAAATAGCACCTACCACATGTTATTTTTCCATTTTAAACCTCAATTTTTCCTCTTTTGATCCATTAAAACGACATACTTTGATAACACCCAAATTACCGAAACTTTAAAGTAGAAATTAAAAACTACCCAAATTTTTTACAATGTATCTAATAATAAGAAACATCTCGAGAAGAAAAGGAATTCAATGAAAATTAAATATGGTAGGTCTGAAAGGTATCTCCGGCTTGTGAATCTTAGTACGGCCATATGGTATCAACGGTCGGTGCTCCGAAGCTTGAATTTGCTTGATCAAATCTTAATCCCAGTTCGTCTTCTTCAGGAGCTGCACAGTTTTCCTTTCTATCTTTGTGGTGTAATCGTCTTCTAATGTGATGTACGTCTCTGCTGCAAATAGCTCTTTAATCTATGCGTCGTATTTCCTATGGTCATTGCATTTCCCTTGTCCACATATAACAACACAATATCTTTATTGGTTTTGAACTGTTTGAGGGCGGCTTTCTCCTTGGTGGTCATATTTTGCTTGGGTGGTGTTGCATGACGTATCACCCAACCGTTCAGAGCTGACAAAAAACTCGTAAATAAAAACGATGAATGGGTGGCAATACAAGTGACAGGCACCCTACTTCCGACCAATAGAATACAATCTATGAATTTGGCCGTGAAGTGGCGCCAGACGGTAATTTTTATTTGAATAAATGAAAATAAGGAATTATGAAATACAAATCCAGATATATTGTCATGATAGGAGAAAGTTGCAATAAAATTTAAAAAAATTAACAAAATTAGAAATTGAAATAAGTTCCAAGATATTAAATAGGATAATGTTTATAAGCAAATTTTCGACTACGTTACTTTTAAATAAAATTTAATTCTTTTGTTTTTTAATTTATACAAACTTGATTATCATTATTATTTTTTCAAAATGCTTCCGTCTTTTCAAAATAATTTCTAAAATTCTTTTTCCAAAATTTTTTTTTTTAAATTAAAATTAAATTTAATTTGCCACAACTTTAAAAGTTTAATTAACGCAAATACTTAATTATTTAATTAATAATACATATTTTTTAAAAAATTTTCTTTTAAACAAAATTTACCTATTTAATATCTTGGAACTTATTTCAATTTCTAATTTTGTTAATTTTTTTAAAATTGTTAACTCCAGGATTGGTTTTCGCGGGCAATCCGCCAGCTCTCCTGCACTACCTAACATAAAACATTTCTTATTTTCCTAACCCCTCCCTTCTTACCTAGCTCTACTATCTTTGTAAGTTTGGTCCTGACCAAACTAATGCCGACCCACCTGACAGGCGCACGCACACGGTCGGCGTACGCACGGGGTCGATGATGTGGAGGTGAAATGACCACATGGCTTTGGTGTGGATTGTGCAGTGACCCTACAGTGACTTTAGTTTATGTACAGTACTTATTCCTGTACTCCAGAGAACCCAAACCAAATTCGTAAGACTTGATTGCAGTCTTACATCTTTATACAGAAGTCGACTTGTAAGTTTGTGTCTGTTCTTGCCACCATGAGATATAGATGTCTCAAGTTTAATAAAGGTTTTGTTTCTTTTCTTTTTCAAATTAAACGTATTTTTCTTTTGTTATCATCCTTAGTGGTGAATAAAGTATTGCAAATTCATCAATAAAATAAAATCATAAAACCAAGGCCACCTATTTACTTATTTATCAGGTTATAGGCCCAGAACTACTAAAATTTGGAGGTTATACATAGAAAGGTGTATCTTTCGTGGCACGTGGTCGCTTGCTCCGTTATATATATTTTTTGTTGTACGGCTAGAAAAAGTTGAAAATGGCCAATGAATTGAGTTCAACGAAAATTGAGTATCTGGTGAAAGATAATTATTGTTCATGGAGAATGCAAGCTGAGGCATTGCTGACGAAACATGATTTATGGGAGTACGTAAGTGGCGAGAAGTCGATGCCAGTAAAGGTTGCAGGCGTGAGTGACGCTGCGTTCGAGATGGATCTGGTTTCATGGAAGAAAAAGGATAAAAAGGCCAGAGCTGATTTGATTTTATCGATTCACCCCTCAGAGCTCCAGTTGATTAGACAATGTACGACCTCACGAGAACTTTGGCTTAAGTTAGAATCAATTGTAGCATAGAGTGGGTCAGCAAAGAAAGCTACACTTCTTAGACAATTAATGTTGAAACGTCTGCCTGAAGGAGGCGATGTGAGAAATCATTTGATAAAATTTTCTGAAGTTGTAGATAGATCAATGGCTATGGAAGTGGATATTAATAATGATCTGTTGTCTAGTATGATCCTCCATAGTCTACCTGCATGCTATGAGAATTTTAAGTGTGCTATTGAATCCCGAGACGAACTGCCGTCACCTGAGACTTTAAAAGTGAAGATTTTGGAAGAAAGTGAGGCTAGGAATAAGGGAGACTTGGTCGAGGTAGCAAGTTCATTTGCTTTAAAATCACCACAATCAATGAAAAATAAGCGTGAACACCATTCGAGCAACAACTCCAAGCCACAGTATTACAAGAAAGGACGAGGTAAACAAGGAAAATTCAGGGGCAAGTGTTTTAAATGTGGTTTTGGTCATAAGTCTCCTCAGTGTCCGCAGAATTGTGAGAATAAAGAGGCACGAAAAGGTCAAACACCAAATGCTAACGTTGTTGATGATTCTTATGCAGTTTGCCACCTTGCAACGTCTGTGTTAGATGTCACGGAAAGTGGTCGAATGCAGTCAAACAGAAACCATCTTGATGATGATCAAGAACATTCTTTATTCTCTGTTGCTCCCACTGCACAATCATTTTATACTGGAACAAGGTTTGTCCAAAGAGGGGCTCCTACGTCGTCAGAAAACTGGATATTAGACAGCGGATGTACATCTCATTTATGTCGAGAAGAGAAGAGTTTTAAAGAAATGAGGGACTCCACGGCTGGAGTATTAAAACTAGCTAGTCATACATCCACTAATGTCGTTGGATCGGGAGATGTTAAAGTTGCAATATTTGTAAATGATAAACCCAAAATAATTGAGTTTAAAAACACGTTATTTGTTCCTGAGTTGAGATGTAACTTGGTGTCTGTGGCCAAAATTACAGACAAGAATGGCATTGTTATTTTTGAAAAGACCAAGCCAATTATTGCAAATCGACAGGGTAAGGTTAAGTACACTGCTAATCGTCATGGTGACCTGTATTATATGGTACCTGAAAACTCATGCCTAAATGCTTCGACTTCAAGAGATGATAATTTTACTGAAATAAGGCACAAACATTTTGGCCATCTAAATTATAATGATTTAGCTCAAGTATTACGTAGGTCCATGAACCTGGAAATCAATGGTCAAGGATTTAGAGCTCTGTGATATTTGTTTAAGGGGAAAGATGACTCGACTACCTTTCCCAAAAGGTGATATACCTTCATCAGACTTACTACACGTTATTCACTCTAATGTTGTTTGGCCAATGAGAACTCAATCGATGAACGGGGCTAAGTTTTTTGTTACATTTATAAATGATGCCTCAAGATGGTGCGAGGTATATTTCCTGAGTCAGAATAGTGGAGTTTTAGCAGCTTTTTCTCAGTATAAAAACAGAGTAGAGAATTTAACCGGAAGAAAGATAAAAAATTTACAGTCAGATAATGGAAGGGAGTATCTTGGAGGTGAGTTTGACGCTTTGTTAAAAGAGTTGGGAAAAGAAAGGCGGCTCAGCGTCCCCCGTACACCGTAACAAAATGGAGTGGCGGAGAGACAGAACCGAACGTTGTTAGACATGGCTCGATGTCTCTTACTCCAATCTGGACTACCTATGATGTTTTGGGCAGAGGCCGTAGCCACGGCATGTTATATCAGAAATAGATCACCTACTGCTACTCTCAACGGTATGACTCCGTATGAACAATGGTATTAAAAGCCTTCACAAATTCGGTTCGACTGTTTATGTTGCTAATAAAAATCCTATCAAGGATAAATTTTCACCAAGGTCTATTAAGGGTATTTTCGTAGGTTACCCCCGTGAGTCAAAAGGATACAGAGGATGGTTACCAGAATCCAGGAAAGTAATCATTGAACGAGATATAAAATTTGTGGAGGAGAATATCTCAAGATCTATTGAGATTGACGAAACAGATGGTCTGAAGCTAGTAGCACGACGAGCCCGCGGTAGACCTAGGATATTAAAAGAGGAAATCGAGGTCGACCAAGAAGACTTTTTCACTCGTATAGACCAGAGTCTGAAGGACAACATGATCCAGAGATAGAGAACGAGGACGACATTGAAGATAATGTATTTGCTGGATCTGCAGAAGTATCTCTTGACGAAGCTTTAAATAATAATGATGAAAAGGCTGCATGGGAATAAGCAATTTTGTCAGAGATCACAAGTATAGTCAAAAATGACACATTGAATATCACGACTTATCGAGACGGTCAAAATATTGTGGGTTGTAGGTTGGTGTTAACGAAGAAGTATGATGATGATGGATCTATCAAGAAATATAAAGCAAGAATAGTAGCAAAAGGCTATAGTCAACGTTATGGTCTTGATTACCATAAAACCTTTGCACCAGTGGCGAGGCTGAACTCCATAAGATTAATCATCGCTTTATCAGCGTTATATAATTTGAAAATTCATCAACTAGACATAGTAGCCGCTTGCCTCAATGGTAAATTGGATGAGGAAGTGTTCATGGAGATACCAAAGATGATGCCCACAATCTTAAACCGGATCGTCAAAGATGTCTACACCAATGGAGGTAACGTGTGTCGACTAAATAAGGCTCTTTATGATCTTCGTCAAGGAGGGAGACAGTGGTATGAAACCATTGACCAAAAATTAAAGCATCTAGGGCTGTCTCCAACTGTCGGTGATCCTTGCTTATTTGTCGCCCACCGCAACAAAAATATTCTACTAGTACTTTTATATGTAGACGATTTGTTGTTAGCTCTACAAGACGAGGAGTGGATTAAAGAGATAAAACTGCGTTTAGCACGAAGTTTTGATCTAGGCCTGGCCCAGAACTGTCTTGGTTTAGAAATGAGACAGAGTAATAATGAAATTTCATTAATTCAAGCGAAGTACATTGAAGATATATTAAAACGTTTTCATATTGAGGAGTGTGACCCAATCTCCACACCAGTCGAGCTCAACTCTAAGCTACCACCCAGTACATCACCATCAAAGTGTGATCAAAACATACCATACAGAGAGCTTGTGGGAGCACTCATGTACTTGTCGGTTGGAACGAGACCCGATATCTCAAACACAGTCTTGAGACTTGCCCAGTTTACTAATTCACCGACTAAAGAACATTGGACAAAAGCAAAAAGAGTACTGCGTTACCTTGCAGATACTTACGACCTCGGTCTAAGTTATTGTTGTTCTGAAAAGCAGATCATTGGGTACTCAGATGCTGACTGGGGCGGGGACGTCACTGATCGACGCTTATTCACGGGCTACGTTTTTCTATTATCTGGAAGCCCAGTGACCTGGAAGTCTCAAAAACAACCTACTGTTTCACTGTCATCAACCGAGGCTGAATATATTAGCCTGGCTGAGTCTATTAAAGAAGCTTTGCACCTCAGAAGTTTACTATTAGAAATTGGGCTGACTGAACTACCTAGCATCACTATATTTACTGATAACCGTGGTGCTGAGGCCATTGCAACGAATCCAGTGTTTCACAGCAGGTCGATGCATATCGACATCAAATACCACTTTATTAGAAACATTGTTGTGAAACAACTTGTAAACGTGAAACATATTCCTACCCAACAGATGGTTGCAGATATCCTCACCAAGCCTTTATCAAGGGTTTGCCATGAAAGGTGTGTTAACGATCTTGGGATGACAAGAACCAGAAGAGCATTCGTATTGAGGAGGGAGTGTTAACTCAAGGTTTGGTTTTCGCGGGCAATCCGCCTGCTCTCCTGCACTACCTAACATAAAACATTTCTTATTTTCCTATCCCCTCCCTTCTTACCTAGCTCTACTATCTTTATACAGAAGTCGACTTGTAAGTTTGTGTCTGTTCTTGCTACCATGAGATATAGATGTCTCAAGTTTAATAAAGTTTTCGTTTCTTTTCTTTTTCAAATTAAACGTATTTTTCTTTTGTAATCATCCTTAGTGATGAATAAAGTATTGCAAATTCATCAATAAAATAAAATCATAAAACCAAGGCCACCTGTTTACTTATCTATCAAAAATTGTATTGCAACTTTTCCCTATCATGACAATATATCTGGATTTGTATTTCATAATTCCTTATTCTCATTTATTCAAATAAAACTTACCGTCGGGCGCCACTGCACGGTCAAATTCATAGATTGTATTCTATTGGTCGGAAGTAGGGTGCCTGTCACTTGTATTGCCACCCATTCATCGTTTTTATTTACGACTTTTTCGTCAGCTCTGAACGGCTGGGTAATAGATAAGTGCATATTTTTATCCAAATCAAGTATGTATGTTAGACTTCTATCGAGTCTCAGCTAATTCAATACAAATAATAACATAACGTTAATTATATGTTTGATGAAAGATAATAATGTGCTTTGTTTTAATACCTAAAAAATTGTCATTATATAGCATTTCTTAACCCTTCGTTTTATCCTATTGACTATTGAATGAAAAACTTTTCATTTTGTTTGATTTTGGCGGCATGAGTACCCTCACCCGGGTATTACAAACATCTACTATTATAATTAAAAGGCCTACCACGTTTCTTATGACGTCATTGCTAGGTATTCGACCTAGCCAGTTGATTTTTTCGACTTATACTTATTCAAATCAAATTTAAACAAAAAAAAATCATATTTTATTAAGCTGAATTTACAAAACAGTTCTATGTAACAGCTTGGATTTTGCTTGTGGGTTAACGCTGCCAAAAGAATAAAACATCATTCGGTTAGCCCTTTCCATGTTCAAAATACTTGAGCTCTTGCGAATTTAAAAAAAAAACAGCGTTATTCAACGCGTTGCGGAAAGTTTTTACCACCATCAAATTGCTGGGAAAGCAAGGACTGGCTTTACGAGGGCATGGGCCTGATGAAACATCAAATTTTAAGCGAATTTTGAAGGGTCGAGCAGAGGATGTTATTGAACTACATTCATGGCTACAAAGAACTGGCCATAGGTATACTATCAGAAACATTAAAGTCAGATTCCCCAATGGAAAACTTGAAGTCACGTTCAATTGTGTAGTTTAACATACTGAAGTAAGTAGTATTCGTGGGTTTATTAAATTTATATTTACAGACTAAAGTACAGGAATAACAATTTATATACACTTATTTATTCATTAAACTTAAAACACTATTAAATTGTTACTTACTTAGATCACTATTTATTTACACTTTAATCACTTATATGCGCGTCACAATTTATTTGTCTTTTCACTACTACCACTGTCAATTTATGTCTGATGTCACTACTGCCACTGTCTTATTTATTACTAACTACTCGGCGAACTTCACTTTTATAGTATCCATAGAAAAAGTCGGGATAAATCTAGAATATTTGAAACGTCGACCTCCGCCCCCCGTAAACTGTTGGTAGGTGGCCACTACTGCCACCCCGCCTGTACTTTCGACGGTCACGATAGTAATTCTAAGTTGTGCCCGTCCCCTAATGCTTTTGGGGGAACTCCGCCACCCGTTCCTAGTTCACCAGTCACCACGAGGTCCAACCCTTCCTTACGGTAACATTGGGTTACAGCAAGCAGCGATTTAGAAGATACAGAAGCTATAATCACAAGATGCACCGTGGCAAAGCGTAGCTCACTCGGGGCGGGGGTTATCAGCCAGGAGGCGAAGGTTGAGGGTAGTTTCAAATAGTTGCAAATTAATAGGGGTGAGACTTGGTTATTTATGATTTGGTCCAATAATATTATTCGCTCTTTATTGCTGTATTAAATGTTTCCGCCTCCTACCTGTCAATCTGACCGTTACTAAATCTCCTTACGCGCCGCTGGCTGTACCTATTTCCGTGTTTGTCGCCCCGAGGAAGCTGTGTCATTTCCCGACGCCACGCCACTGGTCTATCTTTGCACTCCTGCCTGTGTTTACAACTTGTGGTGTTCCGGTGATTACTTGAAATTTATAAACATAGAATTTAATTTCATGTTTTTATGGTTAACGTGAGTTACAATACGCCCGCTCCGGTTTAAGTTTTTAAAAACAATTTTATTTGATTTGAATGAAAAGAAAAGTATAAAAACTTAGAAATTAATATTTTATTGACTTAGTTTTTGATTATTTATTAGTTACACTTCTAATTAATTTTAATCTTAACCGAAGGGCGCATGGAGACAACGAGCTTTTTGGGTAAATGTTACCACTTTTACATTCACTCGAAGACTAACTATTTTGTTAATGTTTTACATTAACATCGCTTCTTGGCAAAAACACCAGTTCAACAATTTCAGTTTAATTTTGTTGTCAATATCCTATAGTTGCAATTGTATCAAAGCAGACGCTAACTCAGCATTACTTATTAAAGATTCATTTTTCTTGGGTCTCTTGACTCGTTTAGGTTTTTCGATTATTTTAAATTCACATATTTAAATTCATAATTTTAACATGTACAGTTTAGACTTAAGGTTTGTTTGATTTAATACTCTTTGTTTTATAAATTAGTGAATTTATTGTAGAACTATTCTTTATATTTGTGGCTAATTATCCTGTATATATACATGAATTTGTAAGTATTTTCGTCCTTCATGCTTGTCCCTTATTCTTGTGCTGCTCCTTGGTATAAGGTAGTTTAGACAAACACTCTCATATGGTAATTCAGTTTCGCAACCTGAGAGGTGTGTTCAGCTGTTTTAGAATGGCTTCATAATAACTTTGGTATATGTACCTCAAAATTTAGCAAACGTAGGTGTGACTAGATCAGCCTGATGGAGTAAAACGATCAGCAGGGATCCAGTGGGAACTCCCTCGTGTCCACTGATTAATTCAGGCGAACGTGAAGCTACCGTATTAAGCAATTAGGCGGTATGTATTCTTACAATTGAAGGTATCTGATTTGGTTTAATTCTTCAACCACTAACACTGTTTGAGCATATATACTGTATATATATATAATTTTGTGATGTATTTGTTAGGGATAATAAAATATGTTATGATTTGATGAGACAAAACAATTTTTTAAATTTTAATTTACATTACTGAATTCAAATATTTATTTATTTAATTCTACGGACTAAAAAGTCCATTATTCACAAAACAAAATTTATAAGTACAAAATACAGAGAAGAATATAGCTAAAAGTAAAACTTAATCAAATTTAAGAACACAAGCTCGTACAAAAATATCAAGATCATGAACACTAGCTTCATAGATATCAACATCAGAGTGGTTCACAAAGTTATATATACGCATTAAGGGATTATTACTTGTGTAAGAGGCATTGTAACAATCGACATAAAACAAATCCTTATTGCGAGAGTTGAGTCTTGGTACTCTGAAGTTAAGCTAACCCAAGAGTGTATCGCAATCAGTAGCTCCTTTGCAAAGTTTGAAAATAAATTTAAGGTCTTGAGCTTCACGCAAGGATTTCAAAGTTGGCAATCTAGTTAAAGATGATAACGCGCTATAGTCATGCATAAGAAAAGGATCAGGTAAATTAAGACGTGGCGCTATAATTCTAAAGAACTTATGTTGGACTGTTTCAATGAGCTTAGTGTGGGTCAATGTAAAGGGCGACCAAATTACCGAACCAAACATGAGAATTAGCCTTACAAGAAGTAGATATAACGTCCTCAAAACTTGAGCAGACCTGAAGTCTTTGCATGTTCTCCTGATAAAACCTAGTTGTTGCAAAGATTTATTGACAATGAAGTTATGGTGACAGTCAAATGTTAGTTTTTCATCAAAATAGATTCCAAGGTCTTTGATAGTGGCAACTCTCTCAAGAGGAATATGATTATGAAAATAAATATTACCTATAGGTTGCTTGCTTCTTGTAAAAGAGATAGATTTACATTTCCCAGGGTTTAAATAGATGTCATTAGCAGAGCACCAATCAAGCAAAGAGTTCAGGTTATTTTGAAGAACAGCAGAATCTCCAACAGATTTAATACTCTTGAAAATTTTTAGGTCATCAGCAAACAACAAATAATCCACTTCAGAGAAGCATCTAACTATATCATTTATAAAGATAAGAAATAATAGGGGGCCCAGATGCGATCCTTGGGGAACCCCTGAGAGCACTTTAATTTCATCAGATATGAAATTTTTGTATTTAACGTATTGGTATCTGTTGGTTAAATAGCTCTCAAACCATCTCAGGAGGTTACGCACGATTCCAAACGATATCAGTTTAGATATAAGTATACTGTGATTGACAGAATCGAAAGCTTTACTAAAGTCTGTGTATATACTATCAACCTGACATTTATTTTCGAGAGACTTTAGGATGAATTGAGAATAACAAGCCAGATTCACTTCGATGCTTCTACGATCGATAAAACCAAATTGTTTGGGGGAGAGAAAAGGACGAATTAACAATTTTAGTTTGTCTGTTATTAGGGATTCGAGGATTTTAGGAATGATATTCATAATTGAAATTGGTCTGTAATTAGTTATTTTACTTTTATCACCAGTTTTAAAAATGGGAATAATAAAAATTTTGATTTTTTTTAAATATTTAAGAGCATGAATAACTCTCTTCTCAGAGTAAGTTTCATCATATATAAAATTTACAATTTTCTTTTTTATATTAAAAAAAATTCTAAAAATTCTACTTTATAACTAAAACTAATTAAGTACTATTAACATTTTTCTTGTTCTAATGAAATTTTAAACTATCAAAAATTCTATAGTTTTTATAGTATATTAAATTATGGTGACAAGTTTAATTCACTCACTCCTTTTAAAGTCAATCAATATCAATTAAAAAATCAGCTTTTACCAAAATATGAAGTAATTCCATATCCACATTAATTTTTCTTTTCTTTTGTTTTAATAACTCCTTTTTCTTCTTGTTAATGTATTATTACATTTAAATTGCTTTTTTAAAAATCTCGAATTGTCGATAAACTTTATTTTTTATTTTTTATATATATTAACACTACTTGTTTACTTCACCACTTTAAATATCTTCTATTTTATTAATTATGTTCTTCTGATTTTATTTTATTTTCCTTTAATTTTACAATTTCTGTTCTTAATTTAAAAAAAAAAAATGTACTCTAATAATAACAAATTCTCCACTATCCAGATCTTTCAAAAAAAAAATTATAATTTTGAAATGCTACTGTCAATTCAAAACATTTTTTTTTTTTATTAATTAAAATTAAATTTTATTTGTTACAACTGTAGGCATCCTTCTATCATATATATATATAAAAACAACGATGTGGCACCAAGAACTATTTTGACGTTCTCGCACCCAACTTTTTGTACATACAGTTTCACTAAGTGGCACCTTATTTTTAGGATACACGTATATGCTTTGTGGCACCTCATATATGAGATAATCACAATATAAACTATTGATTATTTGGTACACTGCATTCACTACTTTGCAATGTTAAGCAAGTTTAAATTTCTCTGCCTTGATAGAAACTGATATCATTATTTGGTTGTAAAAATTATACGTATCTGCTTGTAAATATTATTTAATAACAGCACTAGAATTTTGAAGGAAGCTAATACATATAGAAAATAATTGCCAGGGTGTATCCAATTTTCTGCCCAATGTTCATCAAAATTATGAACGAACAATATTTCTCGTAATGAAAAATATACGTTTCCATAAAAAAAGGGAAATGACTTTTTAATAACCATCAAAGAGGTGTCACACTGAAAAATCAATGCCACCAACTACTTTCCCCCTTAATACTAAACAATTTTCATGCAAACTTTTTCTTTATAAAAGGTACCGTTCTTGAGATACAGGCCTGTCTCAAATTAAATGGACCACTCGGTATTAGGTCCTTATGGAACTCGCTTATTATGACGTATAAAGTTTTGATATTCATTGATTTTGTAAAAGTTTACCTCTTTTATTTTAAATGTATTATTGCTAAGTTTGAATAAACCACAAAATTTGATGTATTTCTTATATTCATGTCCTAAAGGATCGCATACTAAATACCGAAACAAGGATCCCATATAAAACATAAACTTTGAAATGTAAATCACAGGGCATTTTAAAAAAGTATCAAAGTCAAAATTGGCATTATTTTTTTTTTGTAATTGGCAAAACCTATTCCTATCACTTCAATTTCGTTACACAATAGATGCGAAATTTAACAAAAAATTCGAGTATGAAATAAATTCATCAATTTAAAATACCAACCCTATATTTTACATTTTAAAACTTCTTGCCAATATCTGTAACCGTTAAAAAAATAAAGTTAAACTTTTAATGTACCTATCAGTAATATAGGAGGTAATTAGTGGTAGGATGTTTGAGAGAATATTTTTAAAAGATAAGAGTGCAGGTATGAATGACGACCGTTTTATATAATTTAAATTTGATTGGTTCGTAAATTTTGGCAGGTGAAACAATGAACGAAATTTATTGGTTGCGTATCACGGTAATGTAGTAAGAAATTTAAAAAACCATAGTCATTGAATGGGAGTGATAGTTGACTAAACCTTAGTTAAAAAGATAATTTTTTTTTCAAAAGTAGCTTTTTTATTTGTTCTTACTAGACGTCATTTCTGCCTCGGTAATCGTCAAGCAAAACACAGCTATTCTTCTTCTTTTCGGATGGGCTTATTTGCATATACAGGGTGTTCCACTTATGTGTGTTTCTTTCATAGCTGGCTTAATAGTATAAATACGGAAAAAATGTTTTAATAAAAGTTTCGGTAATTATGTACTTAATGACCTCATCCCCTTAGGGGGTTGGGGTTGCAGGGGGTGTTTAGGGGGGGTTGAAGTTTTATAAAAATATCATATTTATCAAATATCAAAAATTCATAAATATTTAAAAATTATATTAAAAAAAAAAAAAAATTGCTCCAAAAAATTTCTTGTATATTAAAAATTTTTTTTAGAGGTGGGGAGATATATTTTTTATAAAAAACAAACCGTCGTAATAATTACCTGTGTCTTGCAATAGGTTTTGGTAGAGGGTGGGTGTATTTACATATACATACCCCACACCCCGTACCCTAACCTAACTAAATACCAAATTAACTATTAAATTATAATTTTGGGGTGTGGGGTATGTACATGTAAACACACCCACCCTCTACCATAACGTATTTGAAGACAAAGAATTATTACGACGGTTTTTTAATTTTTTTTTTATATAAAATATATCTCCCTCACCTCTAAATTGCATTTGATGCACTAAATATTCATAAATATGATATTTATATAAAACTTCAACCCCTCATAAATTTTTTTCTAGGGGTGACCGACGGCTTATTCTAACGGAATTATATTCGGACTTATAATGTGTAAAATGAAGTTATTTTTATCAACAGTTGTTGCTTACTGGCAAGATTAACTTGTTGATCATATATATTTTAAATTAAAAATATGAATTGCAGTATAGAAAAATAGGTAAACAGCTTGCACTTTAAATTTATTACGTCTAAATCATAAAATAAATTTTAGTATGAACATAAAGCCCACTGGGTAATACAGATATCATCATTCCAAGAGATTCTAAGCAAGCAAAATGACTCAAACTAAAATGATATATAGTTATAAATTTTAAACGGAAAAAATGTATACTTCATTATATTTCATTAAACAAGTAAACTATAAATAAAGACAGATAATTATTCGCACAGATATACCAAGTAAATTAAGCTGACCCTGTATTTTAAGCGTTTTATTTAGATACAAGTGACAAACAAACAAGTTGTTAACCGTCTTATTCTATTGCATTAATATTAATGAAACGCAGGTCTGTGGTTGGAGGAGGCGTGTCTACAGAGGAATGACAGGGTATTTTTCAAAATTTTCAATAGTAAGAACAAGAAACACGATGTGCCTTTAGCGGTGATTATTTATTGGGAATTTTTCCATCGTATTTCGAAAATAGTATAACTCGCAACACTAGTTTATAACCTCACAAACAAAATAATTGTTTTTTTTATTCAATAGTTTAAAACGCATTTAATAACAGAACGACTGCTGACTGCTATTAATATGATTTGAAATATTGTAGTGTAAATTATGTTATGTTTTCCTTCAAATATGTAGACCTTTTAAAAAAGAAAATTTTCTTTATACCCTTTTTTCGAATATACCTTAAGAATAAATATAGATAGGGTTAGAAAACATTACTAAGCACTGTTTCAATTAAAATAATGGGATTGAAGGTTCAGGAATACAAATCATTGAAAATTTCGTACAGCGATATACGGGATCTTTCACGTAAACCATTCGTTAAAGGTTTTTAAACTTATACCAGTGAAGTTTTGAAAATTGACAAATAACGTAATAGCTGATAATTTTAAAAAGCATTTTTCAAACAGCGAATATTTAAACACAGTAAAAATCGGTTTTCAGGTATATTGAAACAGCATTACTTTTTTAAAGGTATTATCATAGAACATCTAAAATGATAATTATTAAATTAAAATGTGAAAATTGTTGGTAAGTATCAGGTTATACATATAAAACCTATGCACCGCATTTAGTACAGATAGGATGACCGTTTTCCACTTGAAAAGTGTTTTCTTCGATCAGTTTCTTGCACTTGAGACATTTAAAGCACCCTTGATGCCACTTAGCATCAACTGCAAGAATTGCTAGGTCTGTAATCGGTTTCTTACATTCCTTGCACTTATCTGAAAACTTTTCATGGTAGTCTTTTTCACAAAAAGGGTTTCCATCCCTCTCGAAAAAATTCTTCCCTGAAAGAGTTTGTCTGCAAATAGAGCAGACGAAGCAGTCTTCATGCCAAGTGGTATTAAGGGCCTTAATTATCTTATTCTTAATGGGTAGCTTGCAGGCACTACATTTCTTCGAATATAGCTTCACATAACACCCCTCACAAAAGGGATTCCCATCATGTTGTTGGAATTTTTCATCTTTGATTGGCAGTTTGCAATTTTCGCAAGTGAAATGCTCCGGGTGATAGCTATTCCCAAGGGCAATCAAGACTCTGCCTTCAATACCAGCATCGCAATTTGCGCACTTCGTTTGTATTCCTTCCATGCCGTTTTACAGTTGGTTTAGTTACTTTCTGCAAAAACATTGAAACTGAGTGGTTTTGTCACGACACTTTTTATCCCAGATCGAATCGATGACTATTTGTCAAAAGTTTGAGATAGAAATAAATATTTTTATTTGAGAAACAATTCTTACCTGTAAGTTATGAATGAATATTCTCTTTTCTTTGCTTATTAAAATATAACAGCTTCGAATTTTGACAGTTATTTGCTCCGAAAGGATATTACGATTATTACAAGTTTTTTGTTCAATTACTAATTTATGAGCTAATAACGAGCAGCAACTTGATCAACATTTAAATAAAAAGAAACAATCAAAATTAAAACTGGCTTTTGTAAGTACTAAAGTAAAAAATCAAAAATAAATAAAAATACATTAAGTGCTCAGTTGGAACTGTTTATCCCATAAAGGCCGTAGTGTAAGACATGTTGGTTAGGTATTTAAGTGCGTCTTTTAATTTTTTCAAACGAATACTTTATTCTTTTAATTTTTAGTCTCTATTTTCTTGTTTCTCTTTTTGTGTTTTCTGTTTTGTATGTGTTGACAATAGAGCAATCCATGTTCCTAAAACTGTTTTCCGGGCTTCACATGTCTCAGATGAGTATGTTTGAAATGCCTAATCGAATTTTAATATTCAACATGTGTCAAAGACCTATCTACTTTTCAAATTTCTATAATTGTTTATTAAGGAAGACTACATAAACACACTGTCTATCGCGTGTAGAGGTGAGTATGTACCTGCTCTATATTATATATGTACGTGATCAGGTTTTGTATGCAGTTAGAGGTAGAGTGAAATATTGTAATAAAAAAAAAATATCCTTTGTAAGACGCTTAAAAGGATGAGTTGTTCCTTAATATAGGGATAAGTTAAGGAGTCTTCAAAATTTTATTTTGACACCTTTTCATGAAAATACGATAATTAGAAGTGGATGAAATTCGGACTCGAAGATTCCATTACACAATTACCATGATCATGTAAAGGTCCAACTAATAATTGCCAATTAAGATTTTGATTGTTTAGACGTTACAGGAATTTTACCTGTCTTTTTAGATTGAATTAAGATTTTAATTAAAAATATCAAAGTCTGTTGTAGCAATTCCAAAATTAATAGAAAGAAAATGTTAGTTCTAAGGAAAAGTTTGATTACTAAAGCAAAAGCTATATCGTGTTAAACAAAAGACTATATAAATGAAAAATGCTTAAACCAAATAACAAAGAGTTAAACGACGAGTATAGCATTATGTTAGGTTCTTAAATACGACAAAAAAGGAGGCTAAATTAATACATGATACCATGAAAGGAGGCAATCAGAAAAAATAGTAGTAATTCTAGAGAATTGTGGAAATAAACTAAAAAATAAATTGCAAAACTAAATATTAAAATAATATTGATTGTATCGTTAATGGTTCGATGAAAATAACAGATCCCCAAAACGTTGCAAATAATACAAACAACCTTTGTAGTGATGATGTCGGCGTGAATTTACGAAACCTAACTCCGCAACTAGATCAAAATTTAATACATAATCTCTGTGTCTTACACACCCGCACCCGGGCGTTTCATTATAAATACCTAATTCTCTTATATTTATTTATTCAACAGTTGGTTTTTATCTGATAAACAATTTAGTCATCTAATTAAATCGCAGGTATTCTTGTATCTTCGTTCTAATATTTCTTTTATTTCGTACGTTCAAATTTCGATTATTTCTCTGATGCGAGTGCGAGCGTGGTTAAACATACGTATTTCGAACGTTGTCTTTTTTCTATTTTATCTTTGTGTAATTTTTATTTTAACATTTACCGTTGATTTAATTATTTACTATTTTCTGTTAAAGTTCCGTTTGTTATCGTTTATTGTTCTTTTCTAAATTACATGCTTATTTCATACCGAATAACTTCATTTTGTAATCCCACATATGTAATTACGTTAATTGACAATTCGCTTGAATTTCTTTAGTCTTCGAACTTGCCGCTGTTATTTTTCGTTTCAGAGATTTTTCCTGAAGTTGTAAATTTAAATACTTAGTTCTTATGAATATTCTTTGGCGGCTAAATTAATTCATGGATGGTACTTGAATCAGCTGTATTGCATTTTTTTTTTTAAAGAAAACGTGCTGTTCTTTTTGGAATATTCTTTCCATCTCTAATACTCTTGTTTCCGTAAAATTTATTAAATAGTTCTTCTAAATATTCAATAATAAATCAACTTTTTAACATTTTACGTAATTTTGACCAATGCACGAGACAAACCTACCATGAAATTTTAACTTTTTTCTTTCAAAATCTGAAGGTAAAAAGTGCAGGCTACAAAGCCGGGCGTTTATTACATTATTACATTATCGACTCGATGACATCGATTTATCCATTCTTTTTTTAATTGAACATCTTTTGGGAATGAAAAAAAAGACAAGTCGTTTTTTTTTCCCTGTTGGCTCTTACAAGAACCGACACTACAGCGTATTCCACCTCCTACCATTTTATAAATGGTCTACAAGTTGAAGATAACTTAGCTTCATTCATAATTGCATTATTTTACAGAAAGAAATATTGTTGTCCAGATAATTTTAAGTAGGTAGCTTAATTTTTACATAAATAGTTACCAGTTAGAATAGAATCAGTTATAATTTTATTTGCACTGTGGCTTCTTCAGTAGTATAAATTGTACTTAAAACTACCTAGGATACAATTCTATAAATATCGTTTTTACTGTGGTAAGTGAAGGGCGGGGAACGGAAATAGATAACAATGGTGAATGGTTTATGTCTACTTGATCATTGAGTAATTTGTCTGTTTTCTTATATTTATTTATTTCTTTACATTTATATAGTGTTAATTTTATGCCCTCATTTCCTATGTGCAAAATTTTTAGGTCTAAATTAAATTTATGGTTTTGTTCTATCACATGTTTGGCGTAGTTTGAATTTTGCACATAAAAAAAAGGGCATAAAATTAACACTATTAGAATGTAAAGAAATAAATAAATATAAGAAAACAGACAAATTACTCAATGATCAAGTAGACATAAACCATTCACCATTGTTAAATCTACTTCCGTTCTCCGCCCTTCTCTTACCACAGTAAAAACGATATTTATAGAATTGTATCCTAGGTAGTTTTAAGTACAATTTATACTTCTGAAGAAGCCGCAGTGTTGGCGAAACACGTGTTAAGTTAGACAATAAAGTTGTGAAAGATATAAGTGTGTTTTTTTGTTTACTACCAATATGTTAGACTTTCACCAAGTATACTACCAATCAATACAAAGAATTATTTTTATAAAATTATTACAATTTAAGAGTTCGAAAAGTTATCATAACTCATTACTTACTTTGAATTACTTATATTATTACTGGCGTCATTATTAATCGCAATTATATAATATTGAAAATAGGTAAGTAGGAACATACAAGCTTATGTACCTATAATGACAATGGCAATGAAAATGTAAAATATTTTTGGTTCGTCTTTATGAATTGCCTATATACGGCATGTATACAACCCTTAATTTAACCTACCCTTAAGCATCAGTTCAGTTTATCAAACACTTTTAGTATCGTATTTTAAAAGTAGTCTATTATTAAAGAAAACTACAAGCCAATAGCAGACACACTGACGACACACTATTGGCGTTGACGAAGTCGCCCGTAGCTCGTACATTCTGAGCTACGTCACAACCTAACCAGACCCCTCTTCCCCCCCGCCTAGAAGCTGATCGAACTGAGACAACCGTGTTAGTTTAATAACCGTGAGGACAGATAACGTGTACGGAACGCATAAAAGAATCTGAGTTACTACACACTAATTATTAATACGTCAAAAAAATGGTCCTAAGACTAGACGATAGCATTCGCATTCACAGTCAAATTTTTCAATGTAAATAAATAAATAAAGGTTTTTGAAAAGTTAAATTTTGTTTGTTTTTCTTTCGATTTTGACGAGAACTTGTGGTATCCCGCATGCTCCGGTCACACCACGCGCAATATTTATTAACCCCACTAATCAGTTAACGATAATTACTATAATCGATAATATGAAAATAAAAAAAAGAGTAGATAAAAAAACTTTGGTACAAAAAACGATTGGGTAACATATTGTTGATGCACTAAATAATATATTCACTTTATGCATCGAGCTGTGTAGCCAGTGTAACCACCCGCACCCGCACCCGCGGGTGTTACAGTATTATAAATAATTCGGTTGTAGGTATTTAGTTATTTAGCAGGTGGTTTTATCTGATAACAAAATTTAATCATTTAATTGAATCCCAGGTATTTTTTTGTCATTTCGTCTTAATATTTTTTTTGAAGTTCGTACGTTCAAATTTCGATTATTTTTCTGATTATTTGAAATGAGAATGGGATTAAATAATTTCTTATTAAATATTTTTTGTATCTAATGCGTAATAAAAGGGCAGAATCCGTCCAGACAGTTTTTGCCAACTACGTACATAGGAATGTTGGGCTCCAGGTCATGTGTTTAGCCAGATGGTGTGTGAGGGTGTTGAGAGGAAAATGGGGTACTTTCGACAACTGCAGAACCAGTTTGAAAATGAACATGTGAGAGGCAACTATAAGAGGGTTGAAGTCGAAATAAACGTATCTTGAGATTAAGGGTGTTTGGAGACTTTAATTTGCCTATTTTGAAGAGGGTCAAGAACTCTCCCCCTCCGACACCCTCGAACCCATGCCAAACTTTATTATGTTCATAATATATTCCATCCCCCTTCCCTTACCACCCTCTACATAACCCCCAACCCCCAACACCCTACCTCCTACAGCAGTCCCACTTCTGACACCACCTTCATCCTTTTTTATCCAGCTAAAAGTTCTCAATTTTCAGTGTTTGGAATTTGAATTCTCAAAACGGAAAAAAACATGTGAAGGGGTGGTTTCTGCGCCCAGCAGACATGTATAATCTTGCTAGGGGCGATAAACACTACAACATACTAATATTTGAATCGAATCGGGGAGGTGGGAGTAAAAGTGTACAATTACCATGTTTTCCAACCTAATCGCCAACCTTCATAACACACCCCATATTTTACTGTTATAGAACTACCCGTCAAAACTTGGAAGGTGGTACATACTATTTAACGAATTTACCGTAACCTCAGGGTGGTGCATAGCACTTTCCGCATTGGTGCATAGCACCTATCGCCGATTCATGGCAAAATTCAGATGTTTTTTTCATTTCGAATAACCCACAAAGTATATAGTACTTTAACTATAACAACATATCTTTCAGTTTTTATTACGATGAGCACATCTCATTATTTCGAAGAAACTCGTCCCTGAATATCACAACCATCTTCACACAACGCATTTACCATTCTGTTCCTTCAGAAATGTAGTTATTATTAACATAATTGTTTCCGCAAAAGTTAATAATACTAATCATTTTTCTGCTTAGATATTATTTAATTTTTTATTTATTTTGTTTTATATTAACCATGAAAAGTATAATGAATATTATTGCACGATTATTTCTACCTTACAATTATTTTCTCATTTTGTACCTCTTAATAAACGTCAAAATAAACGTTAAACTTCCAAGGTTAGAATCTACACTTCCCAATAAAAACAATACAGGGTGGTTCTGATATAAATACGGATTTTTGGAGGGTGTCAACTAGATGCAATATGTAATCGAATAGTCACTACAGCAGCGCGGTGAAGAAACAAAAAAAATTTCAAAATTTTTGAAAAACATCTTAACATGAATAAATTTGAATACGGTCCTGTGCGTTTTCGCTTTGACTTAAGCAACACATTTGGCAACTGTCACAAAATTCTGATGAACTAAACGCCATTTTCGAACACACTTGTTTACGTTACAGTGGTTACAGTAACCGAGTAACCTCATTCACGGTCAGCTGATTGAAGACAGCGTTGCCACTACACACGACCAGGTCAATCGAGGACACGTCTTACACAGGACCGTACTCGGTTTTGCCTGTATTTTCACATACGTTTTTCTCGAAAACGGTAAACTTTAGGACCTGCGAAGTTTTGCTTAATTTTCTTATTTTCTACTGCCCTATCACCTCCTTAAATATCCGCAGTTATATCAGTAACACCCTGTATAAGCCCCGCCCATCCTACCGAGCAATTGTTTGCTTAGAATCCCGACTTGTCAAAATTAACGATTTTTAATAACAAATTCTAATTAAACGACACCACCTTCCGTATTGAAAATGGGCGGAAGGAGCTTTTTGGCTGTACTATATGACTTTTAACCAAAAACGCGTTTTTTCCCATTTTGATTTGCTAATATCTTAAACCGCCTAATTAATCGGGATAATATTTTGCCAAAAACTACTTCGTTTTAATCTTAATCGATATCGTTTACGGCATTTTGCGAGTCTTTTGCAGTTTTTCGACAATCATTAATCGAAAAGTGCAATTTTCGTTACTTTTTTCCATGGCCAACTGAGTGTTTGACAGACAAACCTCCATACACTAGAACATTATTATATATGATTATAACACGGTTATGAGCGGCTGCAGCGAATAGCCGGCATCGATCTGGCGCATTTAACGGTCTTATCAGAATAGCGCCGCACGAGTGATAAATCATGTTGGACTCAGGTTAAATAGAACTGCGAGATCCATGTGGAACATTGCGTGACCTTCGAGACGGATTCTTATTGTTTTGAGGAAGAATTAAAAGGGTAAAGTATGCTGTTTTCATGATATAGGTAGGTAAGTTAATGATAGAAAATATAAAAATTCAGCAAGTTCTTACTTATTGCGTTCGGGTTTCAACATTTCAGGAAAAAACTTAAAAACAGAAAAAGTGAATTATCAGGATGACCGTGTCGGAGAATCCCCATTTCTCAGCACATTATTTGTTTTTATGGTGACTTCGAATCATATTCGCGTGTTTTTGATTCCATGTTCTTTTTAAATGGTTTATTTCCCAGTTGTGGGAATGTTTATCGAAGTTGTAGTGTTTCAAGTCGAGGAGATAAATTAAAAGCTTACCGAACATAGACACTTTGCTGTTTGGTCATTTTACAATGTTTTGGGATTTATTATGACATGACACACAAGGAGTTGTAGAGGACTTTCAAAGTAAACTAGAGAATAGGCGACATCTGAAACCGATAGCGGGTGTATTGGTTAGAGCTTGATATAATACTGTTACAGTTTAGTTTTTTCTTTAGAAATAGATTACAAATAGACTACCGATCCAACACACCTATACCTATAACATTTTTATTAAATATATACTGTACCTGGTTATAGCCTGAAAAAGTGCATTTTAAGAGTGAAATAGGACATAAAGTGCAACAAATAGAAATTTCGTTTTTAATGACCTACCTAATACTTTTTTTATTGAATAGAAAATATTAAAACGTCTATAGAAGTTTTGTTTAATACTATAACAATTAATTTTTAATTTTTAACCATATGCTTACAGGGACTACTTCAGATACATTTTTAGATTCGATTAAATACTCTTTTCGTTACGCTTAAACTAAATTACTTTCAAGTAAATGCTTAAGCAAGTTATTTTGCTTTCATTCAAAAAAAAAACTCATCATTAAACTAAGACATTAATTTATTGGGAAGATGTCGAATTGGCTCCCGCATTGCTGCTTTTAATTAGGGTTACATTTATTACTATGTCGAATTCGCTCCTAATGACACCCCAGTTGGCCGATGACATTAACCGCTAATTATTTAAAATGCATCTAACGTGGCTATTCAAAATAACAAATATACAGTTTGTAAAATAGTTGAATTTTCAGTACAAAACGATGTTGGTAAAATTGCAACTTTTCCTTCTAGTTTGTATAGAATAACCAACGCATGCGAATTTTTTCATGATAAATTTAGCAAATCTTTTTTTTCGCCACATCCACATATATTTCAATTCATTAGCTTCTTATTCGATTTCCAATGCGAGGTTTATATTAAAATACGGAGAATTACAGCATGCAATATAAAAAAATTGTTCAATGTGCGAACGAAAAGCAACAAGGCGTTTTTAGACAAATACATAAAAAAATTAAATGCAAAGGAAATTACGAATATAGAATTTGTTAAAATCGTGGGAAATCGATTTAAGAATAATTTATAGAAAAAGCGTATGTATTTATGTTTCAAATAAAATGAATATTCTAGAAAATATTGTTTATTCAATATTTAAATTAATCGCCTACAAAGTAATTATACCACAGCAGGTAGACACGGGAGTCAACTCGACCAGTACTCCGAAGTCAACTCAACCACCTAAATATCGGACTAATTACCTTTGGGAGCCAACGTGTACGCTTTTATGCTGCTCACTTGTATTTTAATGGAGAACCGCACACGAGGCGTCAGCGGTAAGGAATCGTCAAAGCAGACAAGCTGTAAATCGCCAGGCGTACAACAGTGTCTGCATACGCGTAGGAAGCGTGGTATTTTACGTTAAAATGGCCGATAATAAAACCGTGAAATTTGTGAAATTAATCGAAAAGTACCCCTGTTTTTTTTTGATTAGTGGACCGACGATTCCCGCAAGTTTCCTTTTTCATTCTATAAAATGTTAGGAATTGAAAATCGTCTTCCAGTAATTCTTTCGCCGCAATGGCTAATCTTCTATATCTTCTATTTTTTTATTTATTATTTCGACGATGTAGATACCAGAGCACCAATACCTCCTCTTCGTCGCTAGACATCCTGTCAACTGCCATTCAATTTTTTTAATTTCATACGATACCCGTACGTTTAATGTACGCCTCGTGTGCAGTTCTCTAGGCGTATAGGAATCGTCGCTGCAGGACGAATCCTGTACGCGTCTATGACGATACGCTCCGTGTGCGGACGGCCTACGTACCCACGAACCGTGAGTTTTTTCTGTAATTTATATTGAATTAGATGTTATTTGATGGAATTCTAACATATTCGATTTGAATAAAAAACAAACAGTTGTATTACTTCACACAACTTCCACAATTTATTAAAATCTTGATACGTGTTTCGCCGCACTGTGGCTTCTACGGAAGTAAGTAACAATTATTGAGTATAAACGTCAAACGATATGTAAACGTTTACAAAATTGCTGACTTCGGTAATTAATTAAAATTTTTACCTAGAGTTCATTGTGGTAATAGTGGTTATTAACGCTTATTGTGTTTTTCTCATGATACATAGCACATTTTAAGCGTGCAAGACTTATTTCAAACGCGATGGAAGAAACTTACGACATCCGCAAAATGTTCAAGACAATTTTTTTGTTTAATGTTTTGTACTGAGCGAAACCGGCTTAACTCCTAGTAATCAGTCGACATTATTTAAGCCGAAAATGATCCCTTCTATAAACAAAACAGCATAAAACACAGCAAGTACTCCTAAAGATATATCGACTAAATATCGGTGAATTATGTTGTTTTATAATATTTTTAACCGATATATTTATTCATTTATATATAAGAATACATATATACATACTGTCATGATAAAAGATACTACAATTATAAAGCTGATAATATGAAATAATAATACGAAATATTTATCATAACATAATTAATTTGAAATTATAAATTTATAATATTCTTCTGTAAAGGGTTTGAATTTATTAAAGAAAATTAAATTAATTTTAATATTACTAATTTGCTAATGGAATAAAATTCCAAGATATAAGATTTATTATTTAAAATATGATTTAAAAGTAATGTATTATATGAGCGCAGGATTTTGTTATAAAAGGAATAATGGTAATTATATAGAATATAGACAACAGAATGAAAATTTAATAACACTACAACATATATATCCCTACATATATATCATAAGCAATACTACTACCACACAAAGTTTTATAAAAATTTCCACGAAAAGTGCACTGCTCCTATTGGAAGATTTCCTTTATTATCTCGAGGATTTGTATTTATATTTTTTGGAAAGTACGTACATGCGTGGGATACTGATTTTGATTATATAAAAAATAAGTACCTGATGCTGAGCTTAATGGGCAGGTTAATTAAAACTTTTTGCTGGTGCTTATATTTTATAAAAAGTAGAGAGAAAGAAATTAATGTTTGTGCGGGAAAGCAATATCGATCTTATCAATATTGGAGAATTTTACCGTAACTTTTAAATGTTCGGATGAAATTTCAGTGAGCCCATCCGACCCTTTTTGATTAGAAAATAGAGTTTATTTTAAACATTTCATCGTAAATTTTTACTTAAACATTCGAGAAGCCTGTTCTGTTTTGCTGTAATTTGCATTTTTATGCTGTCATCAGAATGTTAATTTTATCGTTCGGGTTTGAATTTAATTTTAAGCGTTTTAGCATTGTACAGGTGTATATTTAAATTTGTTCGACGTTTCCCTACTACTTACTAACTGTTGACAAGACTATCTATTTTAAAAATTCGCTAAATTGAATAATCCAATGGGGATATTGTGAACATTTTTGCATATTTATAAATCAAAACATCGACTGGATGTTATTGTTTACTAATTGTAAATTCATATTGCGTTTCGGCAAAATTCAGAAACAACGATATGACTTCTAATTTTTTTATTATCTTTTTATCATAGTTATGTGTATGGTTTTCCTCTCAATTATTTATTAACTCACTATAACGACTGTGAGGTATGTAATTATTTAAGTCTGGTTGACAAACGTACGACCCATTAGGTTAAGGTCTCAAAATTTGAGGTTATTCATCCCATTCGATAAAATACGCTGTTTGATCGATAAGTCAAGCAAAAGTTATAGGTCTAATATATTTGTTAAACAAATTATTTTCGAAGTATTTTCACTTCCCAAGTAGAAATTTGATTACAGTTCGGAAATGGTTCTTGGCCTTAACACAGATAGTATACGGACCAGGCTCACCGGATAACGTCTGGAAAGATTCCGTAACGCCTGAATGTTCCAAAACGGATCGGGCAAACCTTGTTCGACTCTGATCGGGTCGGGACATTTCGCAGCCCATCCATCTCGCACCGCTATACATTTCCTACCCTGCTTAATGATCAAGATGATTCCCGACAGAGTGCCGGTCACGTCATTAAGCAACCACTAATTAGTTTGCACCCTGTGTTGTCAGATATAGTCAATACGGTATAGTCTAAATGATTTATAAAATGTTAGGTCAGGTTAGGTTAGGTTAGTCTAGCCACTTTTTTTTAAGACAATCCAATGGCATTCTCAGACTTTTTCTATCATCGTCAATTTTATCAGAAATAAGTAAAACAATTTTTTTAACAAAACCCACATGTAAATTTGGCTTATGAAATTTCCCGTATTAAGTAATTTGCGGTGATACAAGTTGTTCACATTTATGCTCAAAAATGGCCGAAATATATAATTTTCCTTTACATTGCTGTGCACCTTGTTATGTTACTTTTATATTTACCTATTTTGCTTAATAATTTATTAAATGTCATAATTTAACATCATATTTGCAAAGAGTTGAGCCAATTGTGGTTTCAAAAGTCGATGTTCGATTCTGCTGATAAAAAATGCTACTATACCCTTAAGCGTAGTGTCCCTTCGGGGTAATTTTCGATGAAGGGCAAAAGGTACAAAAACTGCCATTGCATATCTTTGCGTTACAAATTATCCCATGCTGTTAAAAAGTGGTACCTTTTTGGTGGTCATAGTGTTCATAAATTTATTGAGGGGTGTTTTCAAACGAATAAATGTAAATATTGATTCCTAATAGCTAGTATAAATTAGTACAAATTCTATTATTGCTATTTATGTACTTGTTTGGTATTTCTTATTTATTTATTTTTTTATGGTCCTGCTAGCTTCATATGAATTTAGCAGCGCCACTATTTTTTTGTAATGGCACGTGTTACAATTTTTTTTAATAGTACAAATTAGTACTATACTAGTAGGTACTAAAAAGTTTGATATATTCCATTCGATTCTGCTGATTTGGCCCTTCTAGCTTCCAACACGTCATTTCATCTGGTTTTGAGGTGACGTTTTGTTTGACCCACATATGAACTTTTATAACCATTGGAACCACAATCAATCTTCTAAGTTACATTAGTGTTATTTAATTTGTTCAGTTTGTCTTTAGCAGTCGTGACAATTTTATTCAGTTTGTTATGTAGTATGTACATTATATTTATTTAATTAAAATTAAAATTATTAATGTGAATAATATTATTGTTTTTATTTATTCTATTAAAGTGTTAATTCTTTTTTGGACATGACATGAACAATCTAGATCATCCTTCAAAAATAAAGAAGATAGATCAATCTCGAAAAAAACCGAAACATTCTAGAATAATCTTAAAGGACCATAGATTTTCTGGAATATTTTCAGTAGATTGTTAAAAAAAGATTAAACTCTTGGAACATTTTATATCATTATCGAACCCCCTTGATTCAATTCCGAAAAGTCTAGAACATTCTGGAATAGTCTTTGTGTGGCGAAACTTCCAGCTCTTAAATCTTAAAAAGTACGCCATTCAGATAAAAGCGTAAATCTCGATGGATGAAAGATAGAGGGCTATTACACTCTGTATAGTAATATAATTTTGTCAGTTCCATTACGTGACCTGAATACGCTGGATGAATCAAATCGCATCCTAATGGTTGACACCAAAGAACAAATAATGTTTTGTTTTTATAGCACCTTTCCTGCGCAGATACAACACAGATAGACACAGTGCATTATTTTTCGACTTCAGCCAAGAATAGGCAACGTTATTCTACAATAACTCCGTTGATCGTACCGGGAATCGTTTCTAAATTTTAGTGGCACGCCAATTGTACACTTTCTTTTATAATATATTGTCACATAGCATCCGTGTTTAATAAATAGTTACTTAGGTCAATTGTACATTGTATGTACATCTAAATTATTTGTATGTAAATTGCAAGCCCTTAAATAGTCATTTGAAACTCATTTTGAATTAGATTTAATTGTTCTTTGTTGGTCAGAAAATTCAAAAGCGCTTCAACATCGTCAGTAATTATGATAATAAATATTCATCAAAGCACAAAGTTATTAATATTACTACCGCTTTTTTTACCTTCACCTAGTATTTATTTAGATTCCACTTCTGATTTGACACCATAAAAAAACTTTTAATTTATTCACACTTTTATTTAGCGCAAAACTCACATTAAGGTCAGACAAAATAGATCAAAATATTATTAGCGTTTCTTTCAATGCTATAACTGAATATCCTAAATTTATTATGTTGATAACCAACGTTGAAACTAAATTGTGATACATCGTATGAAAATAATTCTAGGATTTTGAACCAATCAATTGGATTAAGAATAAAATCGAAAACATGGCGACAGAATCGACCAACCCAGTACAATAAACTTCATAATCAATTAATCGATTTAAAGCAGCGATTCCTGCCTTGACACCCACTTAATAGAGTCTGCTAAGTATGCAGTTCAAACCTTCACAAAAAGTTACCTTCCACAGGTACTGAAGAAAGTAACTTTGTTACTGAAAGTATTTCGGACGTTTTTGTCTAACGGTATGTTTTGGCGTTGGAATTATTTAGAACGTTCAACAACACTGTCAAAAGTTTTTCAATTTTGCTGTTCTTCTTTATAGAATAGGATTATAATAATTACCTGTAATACAACTATTCCATTCACAACTCTTTAAAATGTATAAGAATATGGTCGCACGTCTGAGCTACCTTCATAGTGAATACCGCTGCATAACTTTTCTAACCGCTTCCTTCCCAAATAATTGTTCGGATTTCTTATCTTTAGGTTATCTGTAAATGCAGGTAAAAGAAGTTCTAACCTTGTCTGATAATTAACAAATTGATGATTGAAAGTAATTAAAAAACAATGGATTGATAAAGATCCACTCGCCAAAATCGTTCGTGTGTATAGTGGAAAATGGCTTCACGTAGCATTTATATTATTATTGGACCATACATAAGTTACGACCTCTTCGCTAATACGAAACGTAGAAGTAACAATAACAGAGGGTGCTATTGTAAAAAAAGAGTATTAAAGGAGAAAGCAATAAAGTTGCCAATTCATTTCCAGTGAGTTAAATATGTATTGACTATACTAGACTATTTAACAAAGTCAGCCAAGTAAATGCATTTTACGTGATGTGAATGTTTTAAAATTTATCATTGGTTAATAACCTATAATCACCAGCAACTAGTAGATTTGCCGGATATCTAAAAATACAAACTCAACAACTTATTATCACAAATCCCTTTATTTGTTAGTTCGTTCTGATTTTGTAATTTCGCAGATATTTAATTATTGATGTGCGTCATGATTGAACAAATATAAATTCAGTTTCATGATATTGAATAGAGAGCCGCTTTTTGCGACAAATTCCACTAATTGTGTTGGTGTTATAATAATATTCACCAAATATGGGGTTATTTATAGCCTGGGAGTTTCGTTTTAGATAGATGGTTGACTCGTTTGGCAAAGCGAGATTGCACAAAAACAACCAATAACAAAACACTACTTTATTATAGATAGTTCTTAATAATGAATAAATGTCAATTTATCAATAAATTAATAATAATAATAAAACAACTTACCCCAGAACCTTGAGCAGATAATAGCATTTCGTTTTCTAACGGTACGTGCACTGACTTTGCTGTTTGATCTTGGGGATCCCTTTTAGGGGGCTGTCACCTGCTTATACGTATTTCGCAGTTATAAGGCATTGGTTTGCCGAAATAAGTAGGTGACATTATTACCGGGTGAATAAATGTTCCTGTAGATTGGGATATGTGACCTATATCTTTCTTGTCTGTTGGAATAATATAATTATTCAAGCGCCTGCTTATAGGGGTTCTATCAAACGCCGAACATAATTTAATGGAAAATTTACCAACTTTCAGTTATAGCGCAACATATTATTTCCAAGGTGGCACTTACTTACACTTACATCTAATTACGCTCTATGTGCATTGTAGTGGTTTAAGTAGTAGAAAGTAAACTACGTAGATTTATTGTGTGTTTTTGACACCAAAAAATACAACCTGGTAACTAACGTAGCAACATGCAGTATTTTTGAATGCTTTGTTTTGTAAGATATTGCCGATTTATTCAGGATATGTTGCCATTGGTGTGCTACGTACCTCATATGGCTGGAACGTTTAACCACGATGCATGGAATACATAGTCTGTCAAAAGAAGTAATGTTCACAGGTCAAATTGTCGGATGTAAGTAGTGTAAGCCAAAGTAACTCTTTTAACGAATACTGATAGGAAAGAAGTTCATGATGTTGATTTTGCTGCCACTATTGCAGGGATCGAACACACATTGACTATACACAGGACAAATTTAAAGTTTGATGTGTGATTATTGGGTTTCTTCAGTTCCAACTTTCTTTCAACAAACTGCAACTTTCTGAATGTTGGTCGTGATAATTATTTTCGAACGGCTTTAAAGCTTTGTACGAGACCAAACACAAAGGCTGATTTTTATGTGAAGACTAAAAAGAGTCACAATAGGGTATTCGAGCCGAAAAAGTGATGCCAGTAATTCGTTTGTAACTCTCTTGACCTCAACATCCATCAAACAGAATTTTTTGGATTTCGTAGAATTTTTAAATGAACTTTTCATCTAGAATATTAGTAGGGTAAGATAGCCGATTCTAGAACAAGGACGGGGGAGGAAGGTCGTTACCCTAACCTAACCTGTCGGGTAACGACCTTCCTCCCCCGCCCTTGTTCTAAAATCGGCTACCTACTATAGGTAGATGTGTATACATGATATATAGAAAATACAACAGCATACCCCCCCCCTTTCCCACCCAACCATTCAATCCAGTTTAGTAATTATTGGTTACATTATTTTTATCAGGAGGTTTTAGAAACGGTTTACTGTATGTAGGATATTGTATTATCTGTATTTACCTGTCGAGAAGTTAGAATTTAATGGAAACGTTGTTAAATTTAACGATTCTTTATTTTGATATAAATAAAAGGTTGGTAACCTCACGACGTCTTTGCTCAGGACAAGTGAAACATGAGAAAGGTTCATGTTGAACGAGTGAACCGTACTCATGCAGTGATGTATGCTACACAGTTGCAACAGCTTAGATAGGAAGAAGGAAGAGAGGGGATGATCTAAGAGTGGTGTAGGATTGGAAAAAGTAGAGTATACAAACCGATGTTTCGAATGTATTTACAGTCGAAAAACAGGTCGGAAAGGATCAGAAAGAAATAAGACAACTACGAGAGTGTGAACTCTTCGGTAGAATAACTTTCTAGGTCGTTGCGGACTTGTTCCCTATCATACCATGAAGCGCAAATGTAGCACTGCAAGGTATGATACTGTGAGGACTCATAAAACAAACCGGTCTTATCGCAGAGGTATCCTGATCTGCAATTAGGACAAATTCGGTTTACAACATCCTCCGAGTAAGTTTTGCAGCTAGTACAAAACTCAGAGGGTTCCATAAACCGACATGAAAGGCAAACGAAGCCTTTCGTGCTAGGACATAACTGAAGACATTGCTGACACTGCAACTTAGTGGTAACCTTGAAGGTGATAGAGGATTTAACCACCTGTCGGAACGGTTGTACAGCAATGGTAGCATGTCCAGGTAATGAGTAATTGTTTGGGAGGAAAGTACCTTGTACTTGGTTCATAGACATGATGTTGCTATGAGGAAGGTTGGAGAAGGAATAGTGTTGCGAACAGAGAGTGAATGAGTTAAATAGGGAGAATGAGGGTTGGGAAAATGGTGGGGATTCAGGTGGGGGTATGTAGTGTATATGAAAGAGGAAGATAATGTTGGTTCGATGTAAAAAGTGTAAGAGAAAAAAATTATTTATATATTTACCCCAGTTTTCAACCCCGCCTTACCTAAACACAACCTGTCCCAGGAAAGATAAATTCACCAAAAGTAAAATGCGATCGTTATGATTTATTTAGAACAATGTTCTCTTACAGTTTTCTAAAGCGTTGCAACTTATACTACCCATGTTCAACAATCTGATTAATTTATCAAGTATAAAATTTATCCTTTTTGCAGTTAAACATCTATTCTAATTATCGATAACTGCTGAATTTCAATGCTCATAGTGTTAGTTTTATATTTTTACCAGGCTTAAATGTCTTATTTAGAAATAACACTGTAAATAGATTCAGTATAAATGAACGTACCCAAACATATGAGTGGTAGTTATAACATATTCTATGGTTTATATATGTTAGGAAATTAAATTTGTCGTTTATTGCATTTAGAAGAAAAAATTAAGTAAATCGTGCTATAAAATTTAATTATTCGAAACGATTAGGTTGTTTATTTAATTTATTAATAGTAGGTGTAAGTATTTCATGAATAATGTGAATTTCTCTCGTATATTCTATTAGTTTGTGTTACCGAACCTAACTAGTGTATGTTTACCTGTAACTGTTTAATAATTAAAATATTCAGCAACATTAACATAATCCGGCTTTTAGTTTTATATGTTAAATATGCATAAACAGTTGATAATCATCTAAATATTTGTACCTATATTAATGAATTCATACTATATATATATAATATAAATGAAATGAACAAAAACTAAGAAACGATTAAGAAATTCTACATAAACAGGTACAAACAGAAGAATAATAATATTCAATTTTTTCTAACAATCGAACTTTAAATATCTACGAATTAAACGAGCACGTTGATGGAAATAATTGTATAATAATTTTTATACTTTACTTTACTCAAATAATTTTTCCTAGTACAGACCATTAACCTCAGAGCTTCGGTACAAATACCTTCCAAATTACTTTATTGCTTTGAACATCAGGAGGTATTGTAAACCACTCAAAAAGTCAAAGCCATAATCGCACTATAAGTATGGTTGTTCTATACCACAGACACTTTCTCGATTCAAACTTGCACTATTATTATTCGAATGTCGCGCTTTACGGGGTTGCCTTAACCGAATTCTTTTACATTCATTGCGATCTTCACGTTTCTGGACAATATACGATTTCGGGTTGTTGTCCGCTTGCAACCGCACATTTTTTCGTAATTGACCACCAATATTTTCTGGCTGTGTTCGGATGACTCATCGTTAACTGATAAAAATAATGTCACCAATAATCACACCTGATCGTTAAGATTGCGACTGACCAGTCCTCTACACACACGTCTACTCCGATACTACCCACTCCTCTAAACCACGATATCAACAACAGCTCGATTCAAACTTTCATCGTCATTATTCGAACGTCGCGCTTTAGGGGTCCGTCTTAACCGAATTCTTTTATCTTTCATTGCGATCTTCACGTTCCTGGATACAACGATTAAATTGATAATTAATTTGATTTGTTGCATTTCGAGTTGTTGTCTGCTTACATACTGATGGAATCGCACATTTTCGTATTTTTTATTAGCAATATTTTATCTCTGTTTTCGCATGTCTCACCGTCAACTGATAAAAATAATGCTATCAATAATTACACCTGATCGTTAAGATTGTAACTGACCGAATTCTTTTATCTTTCATTGCGATGTTCACGTTTCTGGGCAGTATGATTAGAGTGATAATTAATTTGATTCGTTGCATTTCGGGTTGTTGTCTGCTTACATACTGATGCAATCACACATTTGTTCGTATTTTTTATTAGCAATATTTTATCTCTGTTTTCACATGTCTCGCCGTTAACCGATAAATATAATGTCACAAAGAATTAATTACACCTGATCGTTAAGATTATGACCGACCAGTCCTTTGCATACACGTCTGCTCTGATACAATGCAGATAACCTACCCACTCCTCCTCTATCACTAAACAATCTCGTTAATGAACGGTTATCAATCCATGATAGTCTACAAACGAACCCCATTTTTTGGTCAATATATTCTTGCTCTTTTCACATGTCTCATCGTTAACTGATAAAAATCTACCTCGAAGTCTGTAATACAAAACAAAATAACCTACCCACTCCTCTATCACTAAACAATCTTGATAAGCGACGGTTATCGAACCATGATATTCTACAAACGAATCCAATGTTGTCTGTTTATGTCCTCCTCCGAATCATATAAATACCTTCAGATTTCGTTCGTTCAGCAGAAGATTTCCTCTCGTTGACGAAATAAGTGTAACTTTGTAAGGTGTTAGAGTTAATTAGTGACCGATTCGCCTTATTGTAGTGAACAAAACGTGAAACACGGAACTGTTGTAATTAGGTGAGTAATTCACTAAACACCTTGTATGTTTGCATGTTTTAGTATATTATCGTCTTTTTGATGATATTGAGTTAGTTAGTAATAATTTAATTATGACAATGGTATTAAATCGAGCTCTGAGCCAGTGTTGGCAGACGCATGATAATTATAGTACACATCACATAATTTGATGGATTGTACTATATTACATAATGCCTGTACGATAATTGGAAAAAGTACTACAATTTTCGATTTTTACAATTCCAAATTTTTTTCAAAAATAATAAAATATTTTTATTTACCCACTGAAATTCAAATAATGTTCAACGATTCTCATATGTACTAGGTTGCGCATCTATTGTAGCATATATACGTATATTGTGTGTACATGTTGAGTTTTATCTTAACGTATAATAAGCGTATTAAATTTATTTGAATGAAAAAAATCGATTTTTTTCTAGTATACTATAATTTCGTAGAATATACTATAATTTTACGGCCCTGAGAACATAATTCCATCTCTCCAATCTGCCAACACTGCGTCTGAGCAAATTATGATAGGGACCTAGACTGTTAAGCTTCGGTGATAAAGTCAATATTGGGGTCTAAGGTTTTTTAAAGCACTGCGGTGCAATGGGGACTGTGGGCTGCAGTCGTATAGTTATCTAACCCATTGATAGCCTCAGTCTGCCTTGCAGAGGTAGTCGTCATTTGTATAATAAAATTACGATAGATAATGATGCCAAATGAATATATGTACATACATGTAGGTTTGAAAATTAAAATTCGCAAGTATTTTTGGTGATGCATGGACAAGTGTTCACTCTATTTATTTTCTTCTTAGCTAATTGGTATTGGACTGAAAAAATGCATTATTTTATCATATTCACCGGGACACCTATCAAAAAAAACCTCAACAGGTATTTTTTTGTGTTGCTACACCGAGAGTGGGTGACATTAGAAGGGGTAGTCACCACTTTAACAATCAAGGACAAGATGCCTCCTGTAGAGTTCGTTTTGGAACTTGAAAAAAATCTTCGGTTATCTGAGGTTAAGGGTTCCGGTGTGGCGCAATATGTGACACATGGTATATGTGTAGCGTCACATTTTTATATTTAAAAATATTATATATTATAAGTTTATACATATTTATCAATTTAATATAAAATTTACACTACATTACATACATTTATTTCATGTTTCTTTTACAAAATTTCATTCAAATATATCCAATAAATGTATGCGTAAACTAACTAACTGCTGAGCCACCTCTTCTACTCGCTTTCTACCTTCCACCACCAGTTTGTTGCTGCTTTCACGACTTTTCTTCAGATCCTCCAACTCTTTCTCTTTTCGATGTATCTGCTCCAACAGTAGAGCATCCTTCGTGTGGTGCTCCTTTATTTCTCCTTCACGTTTACGTTTTTCACGTTGAAGAGTCTTCACTGCTTCCCTAACTTGGTCCACAAGCTTTGAATAATCCAACGGACCGCTCGAAATTCTTCTGTTGTACGTCCGTTTCTTCGGTTTCATATCTATGGATTTAACGCCCCCTGCCACCGTTTGCGAAGTACTAGCGATAGGCTTTTCCGAGACCACATCTCCTACACTCGTCTCTCCTCCACCGGACGATGATGTCTTACCAATCAACTTATCGTTGGGGAAGAACTGCTTTAACATCGCCGACAGCTCTGACTCGTCTAGGGTAATGACGGGCACTTCGGTAACACCACACTCCACCTTTTCAGTCATTTTACCTAACCCCAACTTCTACATTTCTCTCTTAAATATCTTCTATCCCCTCTCTTAAGATCCTTACCCTTTTTCAAATCCCCCTTCTCCCTTCCATTTTCTTATACTATTAAATTCACCTCTTCCAACGGTTGTCCTCAGTATGTCCTCAGTCTTTGTTGAGAAACGTCTCTTGCAACTTGTTGATATGATTCGTTGTCCGGACTGTCATACCTCCTTTACGCGATCTGACAATTTAAAAAGACATCAAAACGCTTCATGTCGTAAACGAGCACAACACGAAGCTATTTCGTCTATACCGAGCAAAAAACCCAACTGTGCTACACCTGGGATGTCCACCGACCGGTGGTGTGACACCTGTAAAGTTTATGTTCCGCAAAAATCATATAACGGTCATGTGCGCACCTTACAACATAAACAAACTTGCTGCTCACCTCTGGAGGAAGGAATCTGTTTTCTCTCCTCCGCTTTCGCTAACAGGATAGCTTCGTTTCGTATTACGACAGCGAAGTACTTCCTGTCTTATACTGACTTTTTTAATGATATGCTCGACAAATGTTTGCGTGTTGTACGTAATCTCCACGATGCGGTTGAAATAAATCTTGAAGTTTTTGGACGTTATGTGCATGAATCTAAGCAAATGTTAGAAATTAAATCGTTTAACACAAATAACAAAGTTGTGACTCAGTCGACCAACGTTTCCAATGTTTTCAAAAACTTTTTTGAGATACTCGACACCAAAGCTTCCGAGTTTCAAGAACGAGAGTCAGGTGATTATTCTTTTTTACATATATTACCTTTCTATTAATAACACGGTTACAAACAATCTACCTAATTTTTCTCTTTTCTATAGGATGGATTTTAGAAAGGGTTCTTTTCCTCGAAATCAACTTCAACAAGTACAATCCGTTGAAAGCCTCATCGTATATACCTTTACCTAAACAAATTCTAATGAAGAAGGCTGTTGCAAATGTGCAAAACGATGATCAAGCCTGCTTTGCGTGGGCAATAACATCAGCTTTATACCCCGCGCAAGCATACCCACACAGAACAACTTCCTACCCACATTACTCTCGTACTTTGGATTTTAACGGTATCGAATTTCCTATGAAATTAAGAGATATTCCCACATTTGAATCCAAGAACCACTGTTCCGTGAATGTCTACGAAACTGAATCGGTTTTGAAAGATGGAAGGTGGATCTGGGAGATAGTTGGTCCCCTATACTACGCACCCATCAAACGGAGGTTGCATTTCAATCTACTGCTACTCGATGATGATAAAGGCAAAACTCATTACTGTTGGATCAAGAACATGTCTCGTTTACTTTCTCAGCAGCTTTCCAAGACTTATGTGATGGTTGCTTACAATACTTTTCCACTTTAGTCCAACTACATCGTCATCAACAGTATGACTGCAACCACGTCTACAGCACCCTTCCTAACGGAGATTTCAAGATGGATATGATGGGTAGGTTCGTCCCAAACCACATTTTAAAATTTGAAAACTATCACAAACGTATCAAAGTACCCTTTGTTGTATATGCAGACTTTGAAACCGTATTACAACCAATTCATACATGCTTACCTGATCCTAACAAGCACTCTACCACATCTACCCATAAACATCAACCTCATTCGTTCGCTTACTTGATGAAGTGCTCCTTTGATGATTCGCTCTCTAAATTTAGATCATATCGGGGACCCGATTGTGTTAATCGATTTGTTCAAACACTCGCTCAAGACGTTTATGATATTTATCACCGATATTTGAAGATTATAACGCCCATGCTACCCCTTACAGATGAAGAAATGCATCTCTACTCGGAGGCCACTTCTTGTAATATCTGCGAAGAGCCATTTCTAGACGATGACGTGCGGGTCCGCGATCATTGTCATTTGACCGGTAAAGTTCGCATAGGTGCCGCTCACTCCAGATGTAATTTAAATTACAAACTACCCAACTTTGTACCTGTCTTTTTCCATAACCTCTCCGGATACGATTGTCACCTATTTATAAAGGAAATGGCTGTGAACGATGTTAAATTTACCGTAATCGCTCAAAATAAAGAAAAATACATTTCTTTTTCTAAATTATTACGAGTTGATGTTGTACAAACTGATACAGATGACTCAGCTCAAAATGTGTTTGTTAAGATCAGATTTCTCGATTCTTTTCGCTTCATGGCTTCTTCCCTCGACAAGCTATCGGAAGAACTAGATTCTTCTCAATGTTTGCAAGTGAAAAAGTACTTTCCAAATCCTCAACAATTTGAGCTTATGCGACGGAAGGGGTTTTTTCCTTATTCCTACGTGGATGACATTTCTAAGCTTGATGAGACAATGCTTCCGCAGAAAGACGATTTCTTCGATAAATTATCTTCCCTTCCCGTTTCCGATGAGGATTATGAGCGAGCAAAAACGGTTTGGAATACGTTCTCATGTTCAACTCTTGGGGAATATTCAGACCTATATTTAAAAACAGATGTTCTTTTACTAGCCGATGTATTCGAGAATTTCCGAGAAATATGTGCTGCTACATACGATTTAGACCCAGCTCAATATTATACAGCTCCAGGGCTTGCCTGGGATAGCATGTTAAAGTTCACTCGCGTTAATTTACAACTTCTTACCGATATCAATATGCTAAATTTTTTTCAAAAAGGGGTACGTGTAGGAATAAGTCAATGCGTCCAAAGAATGCATTTCGCTAACAACCCTCACCTCCCCGATTACAACGCCTCCATTCCCACCTCTTATTTAATGTATTTAGATGCTACTAATTTGTATGAGCATAGTATGAGCCAACCGCTTCCTCTTTCACACTTTCGTCGGTTAACCGAAACCGAAATTGATGAATGAAATGTTCTTTCGTTAGATGCTTCTTCAGAATATGGTTATGTCTTAGAAGTCGATGTTCAATATCCCCAACACCTCCATGATTCGCATGCTGATCTCCCCTTTTTAGTTGAAAATATTATTTCTCCTGCTAATGTTAATGGTAGTGTTAGAAAGCTCATTCCGAACCTTATGAATAAGACAAAATATATTGTTCATTACCTACCGTTGCAACAAGCCCTACATAATGGATTAAAATTAATTAAAGTTCATAGAGTTATTCAGTTTAAACAGTCTGACTGGCTTAAACCTTTCATTGATTTATTTAAATACCCGAAAACGGAATTTGTCTGAAAATAAATTTGGGAAATCATTCTTCAAATTAATGAATAACAGCGCGTTCGGAAAGACGATGGAGAACGTTGATAAACGAGTCGATGTGAAACTGGTTACTCATTGGCAAAATTCAGGACGTTTCCTGGGAGCTGAAAATTTAATAGCTAAACCCAATTTCAAAAATTCTAAAATATTCACAACAAATTTCGTTGCTATTCAGATGAATAAATTACGTATCGATAAACCTCTTTATGTAGGTTTTACTATTTTGGATTTGTCTAAATTGTTATGTATGACTTCTACTATAGGTTTCTTAAACAATAATACCAACAAAACGTTCCTTTGATGCATATGGATACTGATTCCTTCATTCATAAAGTGCTTACAGAAAACTTTTATCGAGATATTATCGAAAAAATTCAACACTGATACTTCCAATTATCCGCGCGATAATAGTTTCGATATTCCCATCCCTCATCTGTGGTCGGTAAATTTAAAGATGAGTTCCCAATTAATCCTATTAAAGTATTTTATTGAACTGGAGCTAAAGCTTACTGTATTGAATCGGTTAATCAAATCGTTAAAAAAGCTAATGGTGTTAAGAAAACGCTATAAAATTACATCTAGGTATTGAAGATTATCTTCGCGTTAATAGGTACGATTCTACCATTCTAAAAAGTATGAATATTTTCGTCTCTGACCTCCATACTATGTTCACAAAAATGAAAACTAAAGTTGCTCTTTGTCCTAAAGATGATAAACGTTTCATAATTCCGAAAAAAACTAATACGCTTCCTTGGGGACATAGTTTAAAAAACTCGGAAAATTTGATTTCAAAGCTGGACAGTAAAATCGATCGATTGATCCAAGATTTTCATCAACCGTATACACCGACAACTTAACCGTTGGGGAATATCTTATTCAAAAACTGTTTGAGGCTTCCTCACTTCCCGACGATTCTTTTGGTACTATTTATGAACATCTTATACAGGGTGTTACTGATATAACTGCGGATATTTAAGGAGGTGATAGGGCAGTAGAAAATAAGAAAATTAAGCAAAACTTCGCAGGTCCTAAAGTTTACCGTTTTCGAGAAAAACGTATGTGAAAATACAGGCAAAACCGAGTACGGTCCTGTGTAAAACGTGTCCTCGATTGACCTGGTCGTGTGTAGTGGCAACGCTGTCTTCAATCAGCTGACGGTGAATGAGGTTACTCGGTTACTGTAACGTAAACAAGTGTGTTCGAAAATGGTGTTTAGTTCATCAGAATTTTGTGACAGTTACCAAATGTGTCGCTTAAGTCAAAGCGAAAACGCACAGGACCGTATTCAAATTAATTCATGTTAAGATTTTTTCAAAAATTTTGAAATTTTTTTTGTTTCTTCACCGCGCTGCTGTAGTGACCATTCGATTACATATTGCATCTAGTTGACACCCTCCAAAAATCCGTATTTATATCAGAACTACCCTGTATAAACTTAATCAGTTGTTGTACTGTATGTGTATATGTAAATAATGTATCAATGTTATATTTACAAGTTTATACCCAATAGTAATTACACCCACATGTCTGTTTAAAAAATAAAATAAAAACTTTATATCACAGCTTTGTAATTTTTTAGTTTTAAAAACTACACTTTTCCTGAATATGGAAAGAAAACACTAAATGTTTTAGCTGTTACAATTTATTGTGTCAATAACATTAACAATGAATAAGTTTTCTTGTAGTCTTCAATATTAGTTGATGGCCATTTGCCAGAGTCAGGACCGCTTTGCCAAACAGGAGCCTTTTCCGTTCCTTCTCGTAAAATATTTTCTTCTATCCACCTCATCACTGTCTGATGACGACGGTTAATGTTTGGACTTAAGGAATATGCAAGCCGGAACAAGTTGATGAGCTTAATATACTTTTCCAAAAATTTCGGTTGTGCATAGTACGCTATATCCATTATTAAATCATCTACAGACTTTAACAATGTTGTATACGTTTTCCTTATGTTAACGATGGAGAATCTTTTGCTCCTAGCTAGAACTGATCCGTTTGTTAGCATTTCCCTTATAAAATATACATCATTCCGCGTGTAATTATAACTCGTTTTGTTTAAAATCCCTTGAACTTCATCGCCGAATATTTCCACCTTTTCACCGCAAGCTTTTAAAAAATCATCAACGAAAGTGTCACACCGACGTTTTATTTTGAAAATGAAATACAAAACATCAAACGATGGGTCTTGCAACATTCTTAAACATTTGAACACCTTCTTCGGGACTTCTACTCCCAACTTCGAACACACCACTTTAACTCGATCTAAATCATTGGATAATATTGCTCTGCGGAAATTGATAACGAGGACTTGCCTTTCCGCTTGATACAACTCATATGATAAGGAATCCATTTTTTAGAAAAATTCGATTTCTAAGTCGTCTGGGTCGCTATCCTCGTTTACTAAATAGCCTGATATTACAAGTTTATCGTATGCACCTTTCAACTCAAATTCTTGCACCACGTTTTCTAACTCTGAAGCTACCAAAAGTTTTCTCTCAGATAAGAAACCCTCTTTGAAAAATTTCACTTCAATTACATAATTTTCTACCATTACTACGTCTTCAACTTTCAATGCGGTAACTGGCGATTGCAACTGATGACACTCGCCATGTCTAATCTTATTTATAATCATTGTTTGAGGGAGGGGGTAAACAAATTCGTAAATGTTTCATCATTTATTTATTCAAAAATTTGCAACCAAATTACAAAACGTTTTTTTTATGAATCCAGCTGTTATGAGATTTGTCCAGCCCTAACCATTTCACGTAAGGCATGTCACCTCTACGTCTTAATACTCGCTCCACTAAATAAATGTCAGCATGTGCAGCTTTCTGTAATTCCAAACCATAAAATCCTCCTTTTATGTCTTCCCCTTTGTCATCTTTTAGGTAGTACATAATTGGATCAGACAGTTTTATACGAGTTATTGTGAATAGTTCGTTAGACCAATTCGGGGTATAACCTTTGCTAAACAATTCGCGATATTTGCTTATTCGTAATCGGTCTCCCACTTTAAATCGAATTCTTCGTAAATTCACCTTTTTCGGATTGTTGTAAGCCTTCTTCAAAAGTATTTCTTCGTTACGTCTATTGACTTTGCTTGGTTTCATTCCGATAGTTCTGTGAACCTTATTGTTATAGTCGGTTACTATATCTTGTAATATATTCAACCATTTGTAGGATCCTTGTAAACTGAAGCGTTGCCACATTTTTGATTTCAGTGTTCGATTTACCCGTTCTACAACCGACGCTTTCTTGGCGCTATATGTTGAGTAATGGTTAATTTTATATTTTTGCATAACTTGTTTCACTTGTACGCTGTAAAATTCTTTTCCCAAGTCAGTTTGTATATTCTTAGGAATACGTTTACTTCTTTTGAAAATTAACTGTAAAGCCCTTCCAACATATTCACCTGTTTTGCGTTTTACTGCTTGAGCCCACACAAATTTTGAAAAAACGTCTATTACAACCAAACTGTATCTAACACCTTTATTTTCTCTCGCATACGGAATCATTTCCACTAAATCGGCTTGATGAAGATCATCTAATCCTTTCACTATCACTTTACGACGTGTAAAATTAATTCTCGCAGGTTTATGCAGTTCTTTCACTAGTTCTTCTTTCACATTTAACATTTTCCTTATAATAATAAAGAACTACATGGACGGAGCTGCTGTTGTCGGTTTAGAACTGCTCGATTTTGCACTACCTGTTCCTCTTTGTTGTTGTAGAGTATCTAGCCTTACTTTCAGCTCCTTTGCTTCCTTTTTTAGTGATTCCACCATTGCCACTAATTCCTTTTTCAGATCATCTTTCTTTTTATTGGTTCGTTGAATATCTTTCTCTGCAAATTCCTTAACTTTTTTACACTCATCCTGAATCACGATTTTAATTAATTCAAAACTCGTATCTATATCATTTTTCATATCTTGCACAATTTCCACCTTCAGTTTCTTCGATACCTCTTCATCCCCTTTCCTAACAAACACTTCTACATCTTTACGCTCTAGTTTTACTTTTGTTGAAAAGACGTCCATGATTCTGACAGCATTCTTTTCTATTATATCGTTCACCTTGTTTGTTATTTCTTTATCCCTGTCAGTATTATATTTTTCAAGTTCTCTTTCCGAATTTTTAATCGCTAACTCTATATTATTACTAAAAGTTTTCATCATCATTTCACCACTTTTGGAGACAGCTGTTTTCAATTCTTCTCGTAAATCCTCCATCCTTCTGACACCTTCACTGACAGCACGATCCTTTACCTTTTCACACTCGATTCTGATATGCCCTTTTGTTAACCGATCTTTCTCATCTACATACATTTTAGTAGTTGCATGAAACCCTGCGGTAGGCTCGTTCAAATGTGTAATACGCTTATTAGCCACATCAACGAAATACAACACTTTATCGAATGCTTGTCTAACATCTGTTACATCATCTTGCGATAACAGACGTTGCACCTTCTTCTCCAAAAATCGCACACTCACAGCATCATGCTCCTGCTGAGGATCACCGATTCTTGTTAAGCGGTTATGATTGAAATCATGAACATTGCTGAATGCTTGCGAAAACAATCGTTTTTTTTCTAACGGACGTCCGAACTTATCAACCGTCATTGTCTAACTAATAAGCTTAATAATTTGTTTATACGATTATATTGCACTCACGCAACTCTTCTAAAATTGATAGAATTTCGTTTTCATGATTTGTGTTGCCTGCTTGTTGAGAAGCAACCAATAACCTTAAACGATCACACAACTCATTAACGTCATCAAAATATTTGTATTCGATCGGTTTTTCGTTGTATGTCAACAACGACAATCCTCCACCTTTAGAAAATTTCGATGTTTGCTGTCTTAACTTGTAAACTGCTCCCGTACGTTTTAATATATCAGCGTAGTCTCTCCTTTCTTTCATCGATGTCTGATATTCAGAACGTAATTTGAAGAGTAGCTCGTATAATCCCACAGTACCTATGTATTTAAACTTTCCATCGATTACAACGTTTGGTCCGTCAAAATCCAGTTCAGAATCACCAATAAAAAATTTATTTGTGTTCCATTCGTATCGAACTTTATCAAGACGAGGATTCAGAACGTCAGCGTTAAATGTGTCACCATCATAGTCTTTAATAATTCCTTCTATATAGTCTCGAGGTAGAGGATCGAATTCTTCCAAATATTCAGCAAATCGAGAGCTACTGATATAGTCTATGTACGCTTTCTTCAATTGTTCAAACTCATCATTATCCTGTTCTGTATTTTCATGACCCGTTGTTGGGTCACTTTCATAAATACTTTCTTCCCTTAAGAATGAAGGAGCACCTGGTAGTAAGGTACCTGGAGCATTCGAAGGGTCAAGCTTTCTAATTTTTATTGGTGTTGACGAAGCTGGAACATCGCCTTTCGACCAATTACTCACTTCTGGCTTTAATTCTTTTTTGATCTCTTCACCCAGCTCTGATTTCAAGTTAAGAAGCGAATTTGTAAGTGGTTGATATGCTTGCTGCAACAGGAGATTCTGTCCTGCTGTCGATTCCTTTAACATTTGCAATTTCCTCTTTACCGCTTTCCTAACTTTGATTAGTTCTTTCTTTGCTTTTACATCCATGCTCTTGTCAAGGTTGTCTTTTAACAACTGATTGACATTATATCACTTACATTAATATATATTTATCGAATCCTATGCGATATCTCCCCTCATTTATACCACAATCCTTGTTTATCACTAGAAATCCGAACTTCTCTTTCCAGCATTCTCCACACATACTTTTAAAATGATCGAAAGTCATATCTGCAGCAACATGGTCAGAAAAAACGTGTTTGAGATTTAATTCGTCTTGTTTAAACAGTACAATTAAATTAGCATTATCTCTAATTAAATGTTTAGGGATCTGAGCATATGATTGATTCAAATAAAATGTGTCGATTGAGTTATGTCTTCCCATGCTAAAGTATTCCCTTATCTTATTCTGATTATCATTCGCAACATCATCGAAGATGAATACAGAATGAGGTCTTGCCTGTGATGGACCGATTACTTCATCCGAGTCTCTGTAAGGAAAATAACCTATTCCAACAATTGGTTGCAACAATTCTGCTAAATACTTATATTTTGGTTGATACAATGACTTTGAATAAACATATACATTTCAAACCGTAAACCGTTTGGTTGCTCCAAAAGTCCCATAATCACATTTGTTTTTCCGCAATTTGAAGGTCCTGCAACGATACATCGTATTGTTGATGGTAATAAAGGTCCATGACGATTTATTTTCGAAGGGATGTTGAAGTCACGATTGGTTATCGGTAGAGCAGATGGATGTTGTACTATCCGCATGTTTATTTATTATTAAACGATTTCGCTGTGTGTTCACGGATATATAAATTTAGTGTTACCCTTATTTATATAGTCAGTTGGTTCGTAATAGTGAAAGCACTCACGCCATACCTGTTACATGAAACGTAGCGTTCTGAATAGTGTTATAGATAGATTACCTTTTGAATTACATCTACCAGGCTATAACTTTTGTGGTCCAGGGACACGATTAAACAAACGATTAGCTCGAGGTGATACTGGTATAAATCCTCTCGACGAACATTGCAAATTACACGATATTGCATACACAATTTCGCCTGACATTTCGCAACGTCGAAGAACAGACAAGGTTTTAGTACAACAATCTTTACAAAGACTGAAGTCATCGGACGCGTCTATAGGTGAACGTTTAGCAGCTTTAACAATCGTTTCCGCTATGAAGGCTAAGACGAAACTTGGAATGGAACATAAAGGAAGACATCGAGTAAGTCGCCATAAAAAGGGCGGTTCGATTCCGTTTAAGAGAATAAATAAGAGAAAACGAATTAGAAAAGGAGGAGTTCTACCGTTTAGTAAACTAGTAAAAACTGCGAAACTTGCTCTTAAGAAAAATAAGCCGCTCCCTTTGTTGGATGCTGCTAAAATTGCGTTAAATCAAATTCGGAAACTTGGAAAGCATTCCGGATATCCTAGAATCATTCCTATTCCGAAAACAGGTGGTTTTCTACCGCTAATTCCTATTTTTGCTGGACTATCGGCACTTGGAGCTCTCTCTGGTGGTGCCGCTGGGATAACTAAAGATGTAAAAGACGCTAAATCAGCGCAGCAGCAACTAAAAGAAGCTAAGCGTCATAACGCTTCCATGGAAGCCATTGCTCTAGGAAAAAATATTTCAGTGCAACCTAATCGTAACGGCTCCGGTTTATACCTCAGACCGTTTCAACAAAAAAAAACACCAAATTTTTCATGAAGCTACCTAATCATCCTCTAACAGATTTAGATTTGTATAATTATATTCATCATTTACAAATTCCACATTTCCGTGGAATTTTCATGCGCAATGAATTACCAAGAAAAGTTAAAAGGTGTGAATGTGGAATCGTTAATTTAGACACGGGTAGTGGTACACATTGGACAGCGTATGTTAAACGAAACAGCAAAGCTATTTACTTCGATAGTTTTGGTGATCTCCGTCCACCGAAAGAACTAGTTCAATATTTACAATCGATTGGACCTTGTGCTATCACTTATAACTATAATCGTGTTCAGAATCCTGCCAATTTTAACTGTGGTCATTTAGTTCTACAATTCCTACGAAGGATTACGAAAATCCTTTTTTAAAAGGAAACATCAAACTTATTTCTCTGTATTAAACAGAACGTTAAAACGAAAACATGTCTTATACATTCGCCTTGACTAGTACAAAGTCCGAGCTACAAATAATAATAAGTCCACCGATTGTTTTAAGCGATGATGAAGAATATCAAATAGCGTTATTAAATTTTGAGGCTTATAACAGTATTCCTAATATAGATGAAAACAACAACAAGTTCTATTTTGAAGGTTCAACGAAACCAGTCGTAGTTCTTCCAGAAGGATCCTATGAAATCAACGATATTAATGATTAACTTCAAGAAAAATTGGGAGGTACTACTGATAGTATTCTCTTGTCTGGAGATAACACTATATTAAAAAGTCGTATAAGGTGTACTAAAAAAGTTGACTTTACTGCGGCAGATTCTCCCGCAAAGATATTGGGTTTTGAAAATAAGCTTCTTCCGACGTTTCAAGAAGTGTCCGATCATGTAGCTGACATTTTCAAGGTAAACGCGATATCAGTAATGTGTAACCTTGTATCCAACTCCTATATACATACTAATGATGGTGCTAAAGGACAAGATGGGCATATACTACATCAATTCTTTCCCAATGTACCTCCCGGATTTAAAATTGTTGAGAATCCTATAAGTCTTATATATTTATCTATCAACACTCGTGTCATCGAATACATTTCCCTTAAAATAGTTGATCAAGACGGTAATCTTGTTAATTTCCGTGGAGAGCATGTTACAGTAAGACTTCACTTACGAAAAGTATAACATGGCTGTGCGATATAACTGTACCCAAAGATATTCAAACAAGACAACCACTATAAAACAAATACCGCGCTCGCAAACGTTTATTTCGCGTACAACATTTAAGCGAATAACACCCTCCAATAAACAGTTCCTTAAATCCTTAGGATTGCGATTGAAAGAGACGAAAAGTTAAAATGGTTGCAGAAATGCTTAATTTCACCGAGAAAGCGGTATTCGACAACGCTATTGTTAACGCTGATAAACATACTCATCAGCCTTATGCGAATTCAACTTTTAAAAACAACGATACCATACGCATTCCCATAGAAAATGAAGACGTTTACACCTTACCTTGCAACAGTTTCGTATACATAGAGGGGCGTTTGTTGAAAAAAGATGGAACTGTACCTACCAGTACTAATTTCATAAATAATGGAATTTTATACCTTTTTGATGAAATTCGATATGAATTGGGTGGAAAAGTTATTGACCGAGTCCGTAATCCTGGTATGACTACAACAATGAAAGGTTACACGTCTTACAATGAAAATGAAAGTAAACGTCTCATTAATAGTGGATGGTTGCCTCCTACTTTAGGCGCTGTACAAGGAGTTGCCCTTCATAGCAGAAAGCTAATTGATGCAAACGGTTACTTCAACGTTTGTATTCCTCTTCGTATGATTTTGGGGTTTGGAGAAGACTTTCGAAAAATAATACTTAACATACGACAATAGTTAAACATGCCATTGAAATAGCTAAAACAAGAAAATCTCCTGGTCCCGACAATATATCAGCGGAAGTGCTTAAGATTATGGATCAGCATTGTATTACGACCTTGACGTCACTATTCAATGATATATATGATAGTGACACGATTCCAGCTGACTGGCTTGTTTCAACATTTATCACCATTCCGAAGAAATCCAGCCCCAAATCTTGTGGTGACTACCGCACCATCAGCCTCATGTCACACGTATTAAAAATCTTTCTTAAGGTAATTCATGCCCGCCTATATAACAAGTGTGAAGAACATATGGGTGAGTCGCAGTTCGGATTTCGCAACGGCATCGGTACTCGAGAAGCATTGTTTGCCATACAAGTTCTTATACAGCGCTGTAGGGACATGAATTGCGACGTTCACATGTGCTTTATAGATTATGCTAAAGCTTTCGACCGTTGTCAACACGAAACAATGGTAAAAATTCTACATGAAACCGGTTTAGATGGAAAAGATATAAGGATCATTGCCAATCTGTATTGGAATCAGAAAGCAACCATAAATCTGGAAAACAATGAGTCGGACACCTTGGAAATCAAACGTGGAGTCCGACAGGGTTGCATCTTATCGCCCTTGCTGTTCAATCTCTACTCGGAGAAAATATTTAGAAGGGCACTAGAAGACACCACGGAAGGCGTTAAGGTGAATGGTGAGTTAACGAATAACATCAGATATGCCGATGACACTGTTTTACTAGCTGATAGCATAGAAGGGTTACAAGAACTTGTCAACAGAGTTACACACACAAGCGAACAATACGAGCTTGAACTGAATATTAAGAAGAATAAATACATGGTTATAAGTAAGTCGCCTGATCAACGCGGTGTGCTGTACTGTAAAAACGAAGCCATCGAGAAAGTGGGCAGTTTTACCAACCTTGGGTGTAATATCAATGAATCGTGGGACCACTCCAAAGAAATAAAGTGTAGAATAGAAAAGGCCAGAACAGTATTTATACAAATGAAGCACTTTCTCTGCTGCCGAGATCTCAGCATGACACTCAAGAAGAGAATGATAGAATGCTACATTTTTTCAGTACTGCTGTATGGTGTCGAGGCTTGGACGTTATCCGAAGCAACAGAGAAAAGGATCAAGAGTTTTGAACTGTGGATTTATCGAAGAATCCTAAGAATTTCCTGGGTTGACCGAGTCACCAATGAAGAGGTCCTTAGAAGAATGAACTGCCAATTAACTCTCATGAATACCATAAAACAACGCAAACTTGAGTATCTGGGCCATGTCATGAGAAACCCTGTCAAATACCGTCTGCTACAACTATTCCTGCAAGGTAAAGTAGAAGGAAGAAGGGGACCAGGTAGAAGGAGAATCTCCTGGCTCGCCAACTTACGGAAGTGGTTCGGCGTGACTTCCATTGAACTGTTCCGCACTGCAGCCAACAAAGCGCGCATAGCCATGATGATAGCCAACATCCGGAACGGATAAGGCCGACGAAGGAGATACGACAAGAATTGGTTCTAGTTCGCAGCAGCACTGATAATAATGCTCTCTATTGCTCAGCAACACCGGTTGAAGAGGTAATTATACATTTGGATCAGATATGAAAATTCCTCATGTATCTGTTGCTGATACCGAACGTTTGAAATTATTACGTTACGTTGATCGCAATTTAAATATGGAACTTTCGTTTCGTAGTTGGGAACTACATGAATATCCCTTACTTAATAAATCGCATTCTCACAACTGGACTGTGAAAACTACATCACAATTAGAAAAACCTCGCTTCATTATTTTCGGTTTTCAAACCGACAAAAGTAATGATATTACAAAAAATATGAGCGTTTTCGATCACTGCAACTTAACCAATTTTAAAGTTCATTTAGGATCAACTATGTACCCATATGATAATTTGAATTTAGATTTCGATCTTTCCAGATTCGCTGTTTTATATGAAATGTATGTTAACTTCCAACAATCGTACTACGGCAATGTAAGTGAACCTTTATTCGATCCTAAGGAATTTCTAACGATTGCTCCTCTTGTAATAGTAGACTGTTCGTATCAGAATGAAATTGTGAAATCTGGTAGTATCGATATTCGTTTAGAATTTCAAACTAAGCAGAATGTACCAGATAAAACAGCAGCTTACTGTTTCATTATTCATGACAGAATGATACGTTACAATCCCTCTACAAATTTGGTTCAAGAAGTATAAAACCCAATTACCACTTCCCCACTTTACTTTCTTTATTGCTGGTGAACGGTGAGCACTATGACTTTCGTGCTAGACGTTCAAGGTTTTCAGTGTAGTGAGAATCGATTTGTTTTCAAAGAGGTAGCTGTTGTTGCGCTCAAGGAAGAACCATTTCATCATTTTACAGTTGAACCACCATTTCCGTGGCACGCTCTTCCTGTTCGTTATAGGAGTCAAAATCGTTGGTTAACCAGAAATTTACATGGTTTATATTGGGATAATGGTGATTTTCCGTACTCTACGATTTATGATACTATTCATCCCATATTAATGGAGTCAACGGTCGTGTATGTGAAGGGATTACAAAAGAAAGTGTGGTTGATGGAATACTTTCCTAAGATCAACTTTGTAAACATCGAAGACATCGGTTGCCCATCTCTTTCAAATTTAGCAACTGATTTTAAAGTTAGTGTGTGTTCTTATCATTTATTTAAAACAGATCTTGAACCGACTTGTGCTTATAAAAATGTTCTACTATTAAAATATTGGTTGTCTTTACACTCATAAATGCGTTGTATTTTTTTATTCAAATAAATAAAACATATTCAACATAAAAATTATTTTTATTCTCTTAAAACAACATTACAGATTTTACATTTGAATTTCAATATCAGCTGATTTTCCCACAAATCCTTTAAGACGAATCGATGGTTGACCCACTTGTTTATCAATTTTATCATTTATATCCTCGATCTCTGTATCTGTGAAGGCTTCTGCATGTCTACATGGAAGAAATACAACGAAGCTGTACAAATCGGTTAACAGGCGTGGTCCCCATTTTGTATGCACCTTTTTGAAGCTTTGCACGGGATATGTTTGATTCAGTTCTAATGATTTTAGAGAACGTATTTCTTTTTCTTCATAACCCACTCGTACACTATTAAACTTTTCAATAAAGGTTTCCATGTTCTTCTGAATAAAACGCACTCAACTCTGCTAAACAAACATCTACCGCTCCTTCGCTCATTCTCATAACTTATGCAGAATCCCCTTCCACTAAAACAAGTAACTGTGGAGAGGGGGTTGTGTAATAAGAATATGCTACCCGTATTGACCATCTCAGTTGTAATGGAAAAGCTGATCATGATCAGTGTATCGTCATTACTGATTTTAACATATCTCTATAACAATACTCTCTACATTTCGCGACCGGACAATACGGTTGGTGACCAAGCCTATGTATGTAAAAATTCTAATAAAGATGTTGATGTGCCCTGTGTATGGATGAAAAATTGGGAATCAATTATTTTAACAACTGTTAATGGAACAAATGTCTTCACTGTTGAAAACGTGCAAAACCTTCACTCCGTAAAATTTATGTTTGTCGAAAAAGATGGGCAATCACGAAAATATATCGAAAGCCGATGGATTCATCTTCGTGATGATCAAAATAGAAAAGCTATTGTTACAACGGGTTACTTGACAGATTCTTTCCTATTTCTACAAGTTGTTAGCACTATTAATGTAATCCTATTGTTCAATATTTTAATTGTAGCACATACATACTTTATTTATATCAAAATAAAGAATCGTTAAATTTAACAACGTTTCCATTAAATTCTAACGTCTCGACAGGTAAATACAGATAATACAATATCCTACATACAGTAAGCCGTTTCTAAAACCTCCTGATAAAAATAATGTAACCAATAATTACTAAACTGGAGTGAATGGTTGGGTGGGAAAGGGAGGGGTATGCTGTTGTATTTTCTAAATATCATGTATACACATCTATCTATAGTAGGTAGCCGATTTTAGAACAAGGACGGAGGAGGAAGGTCGTTACCCGACAGGTTAGGTTAGGGTAACGACCTTCCTCCCCCGTCCTTGTTCTAGAATCGGCTATCTTACCCTACTAATATTCTTAAGTCGATTTCACTTCCGGTTATACCAACAATAGGCATTAACTTTGTTATTTTGAATGGAGCAGCCTGTATTTTATCATACCATTAAAATTGCTAGTTAATTTAAAAGTAAGTTTCATGACATGAACCTACCCGAAAACTCCACCGTTTAGGAAATAAACGACCATCTTCATTTTTTTTTAAAAAAAACAAGGTTTCAAAAATAATTATGTAGCGTCAATAACAATGCTCATTATTTATCTACATTTTTACTGTAAGTCAACTATTGAATGATCTTTGATATCTTCTAAATATTTCTTAGACAGTTATACAGGGTGATTAAAAAATTAAATTGAATATTGGGAATTTCAGACAACCAAAACTTTCTTATTGTTAATAACACCCTGTATAGTTTTCCATACTCTAAAGCAGAATTTTATTCTGAATCGTTTGATATGTGTCATGAGAATAAGAGACCTATTTCCTCAGATGCGTTCTATGTGGTCGCCGTTATTTTCAATACATTTACGAATCCTTCTTCCTACTTCAACTGTGGTCGAAGCCCTGATTTCCGGGGGTTTATTTCTACAAAGCATTCTCGAATCCTCCTTTCTAATTCTTGTAGGATATCAACTGGACGGTCGTAATCTAACCCCTTATTAAAACCCCATAAATAAAAAACAAGTGGTGTTAGATCAGGCGATCGAGGCCACTGTACTTGCCCATGTTTTCCAATTTAACATTATTGTTCATCAAAAGAGCTAAAACGTTAAAACTGAATTGCTTCTGATAATTTCTGTCTCTAGTTAAATACGGATTTTCCTGGGCCCAGTAGTGTGAATTTCTTCTATTAATAATTTCCTGTCTTGTAAATTTTGATTCATCCGTCCAAATAATTATTGAAAGAAAGCTCTTGTGTTTTCATTTATTTTGTTTACAAATATGTGACAAATTTCCATTCTTTTTGCCGAGTCTCCTGGTCGAAATGATTGTACATGCGTTTTAGAATAAGGATGGAAATGATGTTTCTTTAGAATTCTTTGAATGAACATTTGTGAGATTACTAGGTGCCTTGCAGCTGCTCGAATAGACGAATTGCTATTTGGATAGAAATAAGCTAAAACTGTTTCTTAAAACTTTTCGTTATTGGTAGCTGGTTTCTGACAGTTATTTTTAGTCTTAAATCCAAACCGCAAAAATCTCGATTCGATTTTTAAAAAAGATATTTGTTGTCATATTTGGTTTGTTAGGATATTTTTCGTTAAACAAACGGCATGTTCGAGCAATAATTTTGTTACATTTCCTATGTATGTAAAGTGAATCTAAAATTTCTGAGTTTGTGTAGTTTCCGACCTCGATTTCCATTTTAACTTAATTTAGTCTTTTTTTGTGATTCAGAAAGATGACACGCCCTCAAAAAAAGTAATCTGATGCCACGAATAGTGCTAAATAATGCAAAAACATTCAACAATTGAAATGACAATTCAATGCATGGGTGACTTAATATCTAAAAATCAGTGATACTTCTTTAATGGTAAATGATAGGTATAGGTACCTAATCAAGCGATTCACAATAAAATTCTGCTTTCGAATATGGCAGACTATGAAGGGTGTTTTATTTAAAATATGAATGTATTTGTTGTCTGAGGTTCCCGATATTCAGTTTAATTTTTTGAACACCCTGTACAGCTTTCGAAATTTTTTTAAGATGATATCAAAGATCATTCAATAGTTTACTTACAGTAAAATTTTTGTTAAATAATGAGCATTATTATTGACGCTATAAAATTATGTTTGAAACCTTGTTTAAAAAAAATGAAGATGGTCGTTTATTTCTCGGGTAGGTCCATTTTATGAGACTAACACTTTTAAAGGAATGATAAAATACAGGGTGTTCCATTTAAAATAACAAAGTTAGTGCTTATTTCCGGTTTAACCGGAAGTGAAATTTACTTGAAAATATTGTAGATAAAATGTTCATATCAAATTACTACGAATGGAAAATTTTCAAAATTAAATTCGGATTATTACATCTTAAAGTTCCAACGGAGGACTTCCTTGGTACACCCTGTATATTTTAAGCATATAACAAACAAAATCCAATCTTCATATCTAGAAATTAGAGGCTTGGCCTTTTTTTCCTTTATCTACGCTATTAGAAATAGGTTTAAATAGTTTTAAAAGGTTCAACAAAACATAATTTTTCTGTCTGTAAGTTTCAATCGAATTTTTTTAGTAATTTTACCTGAAAGTAATAAAAACATGGAACATTTGTGTAATGATTTTCTTAACAGGAGTAGCATGGTATCGAATGATTCTCGTTTAGGTGAAAATTTAACTTTACAGAAATTAATTCCCATTGCATGACTCTTTCACAACTAATAAAAATTAATTAACGGTGCAGGCTGATTACCTTTTCATCGATTTAATTTGCGGCGTTGCCATTATCATTAAATTTACCAATTATGTATACAATAACGAATAACCTCGTACCTATACATGTGTAACATAAATCGCTTTCTAGCATTTTCACTCCGTAATTTTGTTTGACACGTACTATTGTAAAAAGAATGATTGTAATGATGCATTACAAATGCAAATTATTCAATAATTATTTCGCAATGGATGAATCCAGACGATTGCTGCAATTATATTGTAGGCTCTGAATATTCATTGATTTGTAACGGGATTGTTAAATGGTACAAAGTAATTTCTACATATACTATTTTCGTTTCATGTTGTATAGTTGTGTACATATGTACCTATGTATACTGTAATGGTTTTTTTTTGGAACCGTTACTAAAAATGCTCTCCACCTATGTGTTTTCGACCAAGCGCCCTTTTGACTGTTATTTCGTTGTTCCTTTTACTTTCGAGACCTGTAGTCTTGAGACAGAAATTTATCTGACCTTGGTTCGCACCCAGCAGAAATATTGGGCGTTAGATCCCTTACAAATCCAGATTTGATCGTTACAAAGATTTCAACTGGTTTTCTTGCCATTCGCTGTGGTATATAATATACATATGGCGTTAAGTTAAGCATTTCTTAGTTACAAATTATATGTTTTTTTATTACTTTGTAGCCATTTGTGCCCAAGGATTATTGATTAATAAACTTCTGCAAAACTTATGTGTTGAACCTAAATTACGGTTAGCTCCCGCAGACCGTCTTTATTGATTAAGAACATCCTTGAAGAAAGAACAAATTGTGATAATTTATATATTTCTGACGTTCACATGTCATCTGTGGTTTTGTATTGAACTGGCCCTGGAGAGGTTTCGCTTGATTTTGTCGTTATTCTGTCGTAGTCACCTATGACGTCCTGATGAGAGTTAATGAGCTCCAAATCGCAATCTACGTCTGGTGATACGACGGAATGCCGACCAAAGATGATTTTTCTTAATATTATTATGTTTAATAAACTTATGTCTCAAACTTATGAATTTAATCTTGTTGGTGTTAATAAAATATTGTAAGATCAAAAGCTAGCCTAGCCAATAATCAACAACTTTTAATGATTTATTGAGCAACAACGTTTCGACCATCAATTTCGGTCATCATCAGGCTAATATGTACCCAACAACATCAATTACTGTATTATTACAGTACTAGTTGAACGCGTCCAAACTGGACGGTGGTGCATAGCATTTAAGAAATCATAATCAGGTTGACAATTTAGTATAGCACTTCTAATAAAATATAAACTATTTTTGGTACAATTTTTCTCTAGTTAATGGCCGTTTGGGCCAAAACAAATTTGTCGAGATTTGACTTAAATATATAGTGAAACGTTTTCCGTTGTTGTTTTATTTGTTGTATTTATTATAGCACTTCTCTTATTAGTGCATTGCACTTACCCTATTAGTGAATAGCACCTATCGATGGTTCATGGCGAAAATCATATGCGTTTTTTTAATTTTGTCTTATCTAAAAATCGTAAAATACTTCAACCTAACTTTTAGTATTTATGACGTAGAGCACATCTTATTATTTCAAAGAGGCCCTTAAATACCAAAAATATTGCATTTACTATTCTATTGATTTACATATTTATGCTTTTATGTCCAGCATGAAAGCTCTAATGAATACTATGTATATTTACGCGTACACCCACCCGCTTCAGTAACTTCCTTCAACCCTTACATAATTTGATTCCCATCTTTGACAATATCCCCGCCTCTCAAAAAACATGCTCGGAGACACACACCCTATCGTAACCGTTTCTCCCTTGTCATCTTGACAAAAATTAAGAATACTGTTATGGTGGGTGGTGGGGTAATAGTGAATGCGTTCTAGGTGGTAGTTACAAAGGGTAGCAGGTCGGAGTTGGGGGTTTTAAGAGGGTCAAGAACTCCTCCCCTACCACACCGTCGAACTCATCCCAAACTTTTATTTTATCTATAATATTTACCACCCCTTCCTCTACCCACCCTCTACACAATCACCAACCCCACATCACACTACCTCCTACAGCAGCCCCTCCTCTGACACCACCTTCATCCTCTTCATCCTGCAAGTTCGCAGAGTGTTTGAATTTTGAATTCTCAAAGTAGAAAAAACATGTGAAGTGATGTTTTTTGCGCCCAGAATACATGTATAATCTTGCTAGGGGCCATAAATAATACAACATGCTAATATTTGAATGGAAACGGGGAGGTGGAAGTAAAAGCGTACAATTACCATGTTTTCTAACATGATCGATAACCTACATAACACAATCCATATTTTACTTGTCATAGCAATACCCGTCAAAACTTGAAAGGTGGTGCATAGGTGCATAGCCTTTAACGAATTTACAGTAACCTATCACCGGTTCATGGCAAAATTCAGATGTTTTTTTTATATTACTAATAACCTACAAATGGTTATGTTAATTTAATTTTTTGGAACTCACTTTGAGAAAAAAATTTATGCTCGAATTAATAAATTTAAAATTCAAATTAAATAAAATATTTAAAAAAATTGTATTCTATCTCAGATATCATTACAGTATATTTGTATATTCTTGTTCAGCTTCACATGCTCTACAACATACTACAAGCTCAAAGTAGTCTAAGTTGGTTAAAAGCGTAAAATTAAAAAAAAAATAAAAAAGAAATTTGTCGGACGGGATTTGAACAAACCACTGCTGGAGATAAAGCGGTAGCGAGTACGGTGCACTACCCGAAACGCTACGATCCGATTTATTTATATTTATGGTTGTTTATAAATTACATTTATTTTCTCATTTCGTATCATAAATAAACGTACTTTGATAAACGACAAACTTCCATGATTAGAATCTACACGTCCAGGTATGTAATGACAATATAAGACCCGCCCATCACTCTGAGCAGTTGTTTCCTTAGAATCCGGACATGTCAAAATTAACGATTTTTAATTACAAATTCTAATTAAAATACACCACCTTCCGTTTCGAAAATAGGCCCATGCAGCTTTTTGGTCCTTAACTTGGACGTTTTAATTGCCGACAAATTCCAGATTATCCGATCTTCGGACGAGATAGATCTGGATGCGTGTTTTCCCATTTTCATTTGCTAATATTTTTTAAACCGCTTAATAAATCGGTATGAAATTTTGCAAAACCCTACTTCGTTTTCATCTTAATCGATATCGTTTACGGCATTTTGCGTTTATTTTTCAGTTCTTCGACAATCGTTAATCGAAAAGTGTAATTTTCGCTACTTTTTCCACAGCTAACTGAGTGTTTGACAGACAAACATCCATACACTAGAACATTATTATACATATAGTATAGATAGATTGGTTATTGTACATTAGCCTGACGGTGACCAAAACTGACAGTCAAAACGTTGTTGCTTATTAATTCATTGAAAGTCGTTATATGGAAGATTAGCTTTTATTGATCTTGCTAGCTTATGTTTTACTTTGCTTTCATTTTCATTTAACTTTTTGTATTAGACTTTTCTTGTCTGTTTGCTTTTCATATAATACATTTTTATTTCACAAGAAAATATCGAATAAAATTTATTTTTATTTAATTTGAAATACCTCATCAAATTTAACGACCAGTTAAATATTTTTGTTATAACACAAGTAAACTGAAATAACCTAGTTTTATTAATAATCTAGCATTGATAACCTGATAATTAGTAATTTAATTAAATTGGTTTGGTTAAATGGATATTTACTCAAAATAGGTATACACTCATTCAAGGGATCAACTAGATAGGGGCATAGTTATATTTTTGATATGAAAATACGTAAAGTACAACAAAGTCGTACTTCATACGTAATTGGAATACATAGCCAAATATGCAAAGTAAATATTAAATGTAAACATTAATGAGAGAAATTCATAGTTGATGGCCCTTCCATCCTCATCTGCTTTACAACGAATATACCCTGTACGCCTAATTACCTTCGAGTGATATGGAAAACTCTTTTATTGTCGATTTTATAAAAAAAATATTCGTCACTGTTCTCTATAAAATGCTACGCATGGACTTAAGTGCAAATGAAAATATCAATTTTTACGTGTAACATGTAAAGGGCGTCCCATTTTCGAATGTATTGCAGGGTATCGCCTTATGTTTAAGGGTAGAGACTTGCGGTTATCGAGTCACTGTGCTACCTTATCTGTGAAATGAGAGATATCTCAAGCAGAATTTATATAGCCCACTTTTTGAGATACGTGAGAAAGTTGTAAATTATTACTTTTCCGGCAGCCCACGAATGTAAATTCTATATAAATCTATTCCATAATAGGGCGTGCGCACATAAAACATGTAACAAAGACAGCATACAGTGTAAGCACATTTTTATTTTGTTCTTAATCCATAAAACTGCCCCTATAGTACAGGTACAGGGTGGGCCAAATTCCATGTTTCAATAAGGGAAGTCGGTAATTATAAGAGATGCAAAAAAATTATTGTCGCATCCATGAACATTTTTTGGCTGTACTTCCGTATGCAACTTACCTCTAAATCGCTTTAAAATTTATATACAGGGGTTTTTCGGTACGCCAAACACGAATTTGATCATGAAAATTGTCGTAAATGCCCCAAACCCAAAGTGCACCTCGGTGCCCCAAAATGTTAAGTATTCTAAAATCGAAAACCAAAGGTAAAGTCGTGTAGAAAAGACAAAAATATACCCTTTTGGTTCTTACTCTTTTTGCAGAGGGTGGCGGTTATAGAGTGTGGGGGTTGTAGGGGTACAAACATTCACCCCCTACAAACCACTACACCTGTATGTTGTACGTGGGTGTTATACCATACATTGATATATCCAGGTTACTATTAATTCCTGAAATTTATTCGTAACTAGTTTCTGTAGGTTTTTCTCGGTGACGTAGTCACCCTAATTACCTAGCCGATTACCTGCACCATCCCTTGTTACAACCGAACTTGTAAATAACAACCTACTTTTATCTTCTATTCTTAACTTTCACATTTATTTATTTTTTCACTTCTTATTTCTATTTTTTTCTCGTTCCTTCTTCGGTTGTAGTTTTTCCTCTTAATTCCATTCCTTCTTTTAGTAGCATGTTTCGCTATTCTTTTTATCTTCTTTCTTTTCTGTTTTTTCCTTTTTTCAATTAATTTTATCGGAAAATCTTCGTTCTTGTTTCTAACCTTATGTTTTCCTGCATGCTGCTTCTTTTTCTGCTATCCGTTTTCCATTTTTTCCGCCGCGAAATAACATACAAACAAATTATGTTTTATCGCTAGTTTTTACCCTTCCACCACAACCCCACCGTCAACCCCTCTTTTTTCCCAACCCTCGCTAGTCCTTCAGCTGGGTATAAAAACCCCAGACTTCGCTCAATGCTGCTATCTCCGATATTCCACCCACCAGTGGCAAGGAAGAGGGAGCTCTAGCCTCTTAGCTACATTACCGCTGTCGTTGTCGTCCGTTTCGAATCTCGAACCTATCCTTTTTTTTTATTGTAAATATTCTTTTATTACTTGTTTTTTTTGTCTATCTCTGTTCGCCTTCAGCAGTGTATATATATATATATATATATATATATATATTTTATTTCTATCGTTCATTAAGTTGTGTGTATATTTTTTTCTGCTATTTTCTTTGTATCCATTCTTATTGTACATATTACCTGTATGTGTGTGCGTCGTGAGTGTAAATAAAAGTTTATAAACAATTAGACTTTATCAACATACGTACATTTGAGAGCTTTAATGTTCGGAGCACTTATGGTTTGGGGCATTTGCGGTAATTTTCATGATCAAATTCGGGTTCATCGCACCGAAAAACCCCTGTAGACAAATTTTCAAGCGATTAGGAGGTAAGTATATCCCTCCTTTTTTGAGACCAACTTACTGGCGTCTTTTGTTTTCCAGTTATAAACAAAAGTTGGAATATTCGGGTTTTCGGAATATGCCCGTATCTTGGTTGTTTCATAAATTAGAAAAAAACATTTTAACGTTCTTCAGGCATTTTTTATGTAGAATAGAATGGCGCCAAAAAAATTTTTTAAAAAATCATGCACTCGAGTTATAGCATGATGTAGTGTTTTTTTTTTTATGAGAATCATAGCTAGAGCTATGATTTAGTTAAAAATATATATGTTTTCTCTTTTCAAAAATATATAACATGAGTGGGTCTCTTTTGTTGTGTAAGCGCACAATAACAGAAATAATTATTTTGTAGCTTTCCTTCTGCTTGTTGATGTTTGTTTCTATCAGACGTCTGTCATCTTTATTCTTTTGTTATTTCAAAGTGCTAAATATATTATTAACTTGCAATTTCGTAATTACGTCCCATTTAATTTCAAAGATATAAAAGGTCATCGAAGATTACGAAAAGTATGGAATGTTAAAATATGTTATTTTCGGTAATAACCATTGTAAAATATCAGAAACATATGCATCAGTTGTTACTCCGAAAGTAGACAATTTTATAAATTTATCTTTGCAAGAATGAAATTACTATTAATAACAAGAGTTCTGTGAGACTGTTCTTTCAGCGTATGGTGTATCTTATTAGTTGGTGTTCTTTTTTGTTGGATTGCAACAGTAAATTTATAAAAATGTCGTTCAGAATAACAAATGAAAGCATATGTTTCTAGCATATTCGAATGATTATTACTGAAAATACATTAATATGAATTAAATTCAAGAACGATCTACAAATTACTTCAAATGAATGAGGAAAAAGCTATTACTGTCATCATGCCCCCACCGGGATTCGAAGACATAGTCAACAATGATTCTCATTTAAAAAAAACACAACTTTATGTGTTCTGAACGGAACGTGTGTGTGTATATAAAGACAAATTAATTTGTTGTTTTTATTTTATTGTTTATACATATAATAATTTACTAGTCTTAGGAATCATATTCAGTTTCTCTTTTGTATGCATATTACGTCTCCTTTTATCAATTTATTAATTCCACATTTTTATCAGTTTCTTTTTCTTTGTGTCAATTTATTAACTTCAAATATTTCAAAATAGGTTTTGCATATTGTCAAAATGAAATATAGTAGCTTAGCTTTGTATGGGTCCGGATGAGCTCAATAATTCTTTTCCTTCTCCAGACCTTCGGAGAATAAGGGTAGTGTCGTAATTCAACAGACACACCCCGCAACTTTAAACCCCCTAGTACCTAACTCAATTTAAATTTTAGAGTAGTGTTTTCTTGACCTTCTGTCGAAATGGTCGAAATGTAGGTACAGATAATAAACATATTGAAAATAAATGTATTGCGTCTAATTAACTTTAGCTGCAAAACAGTAAAGCAAGAACAGTAATAATTATTTCTTGCTTATTGCCAAAGAACACGGAAAATTATGCTATAACTCAAAAGTGCATGATTTTTTTAAATTGTTTTCGAAGACATCGAATCTGGCTCACCCTGTACATTGCTTAACTTAACAATGTAATAAATTTTATTAATATCGAATCTTCAGATTAAATGAACATAAGCAAAAATTCGTATAAATGGGGATAGTGAAGGTCACTTCAGTAATCGCGGCAATCTTAGTGAATGGAAATATATCACCGCTTTAGGCACATACATACGAAAGACAAATGCAATTTTCTCACGTCCCATGGGTATGATAATCGTTGTCTGTTAACACGCACACCGACAAAAACTTTATGATGCGATAAATACCAATTTCAACTATTTTCCATAATGGATTTCATCGCATAATAAAATGCGCATTCTAAAAAATGTCTGATGGTTATCCTTCAGTATATTTTCAGCGAATTTTATACATCAACGTGTACTTTTTGCTTTTATGGTGTTGGTGTTTCAAAAATAAGAATTACCCAGATAAAAGAGTAGATTAAAAAATTTGGTTACAAATTAAACTCGCTGCATTTATCTGCTACTTCAGTTACAGCGTGAGATTTATTGATTTCCGGTATTAAGCAATATTTTTAAATTTTAATCGTAAATCAAAGAGAAATGCTCCATGGCCTTTAAATATGAGTTTGATTATTACCATTGTCAATCAAATGTTAACACGCGACGTCATTAATTAATAATTCAAAAGAGTCTCCGTGGAGAACCATTTCAGTCTTGTGGTCAAGGGATTTATCGTGCAAAAATTTTCTTCGCAGCGGATTCTAGAATTCGATCAGAAGAGGATTCGTGAAAATTTTCAACATTGGCAAATAATAATAATAGACCTTTTTTTTGTAGAGAATTGAATTTCCCACAAAAAAGTGTGGGACATCATCCTATCTTTTACAGGTAAAAAATATATGGCCCCTAACGTTAGATGTTCTAATGCGTAATTCCAGTACAAATTACAATGCGTTATTAATTTTAATGATATTAAGTTATTGTTGATAAAAATATTTTAGTATTCAGTCAGATCATTCAGTCTATTTTGTGTTTCTAATTTTCTGCCTTTTTGTCAAGAAGGCGTCTAATGTAGTTCGCGTTTTCCTTTTGCCAAATTCAATGCAGCACTAATTTGAGTTTGACGTTCACCAGAATCTAATCTTCTAATCATTTGCATATTAGTTTCCAGTGAAATGCCTTTGCTGGTTGCTTTCTTTTCTTGATTTTCATTATCACCCATGATAAAAACTAAAGATCATAATATTTATCACTGTATTGATTGTTATTGTATTATGTAGATTTATATTTACAATAATGTCAACAAATGTTTCAAATGATAAAAATGCGTCCGTACAGACTCGAATAAGGTTAAAATTTGTTAAGTTTTGTACCGTATAGGTAACCTAACTGAAAAATTTAATTTAAATAGCCGTACAGTAATAGATACTTTAATGATGAACATATTTATTCTTTGGAAAATAAATACAAATAAAAAAATGAATCGGTGTTTGGTTTTAAAATATCCAAGTTTTTAGGATCCCACTTATTAAAAGCATTTGCGAACTGACTTTTTTTGATTTCTGAATTCCTTGGAAACCGAAAAAAGAACCTCTTTTGAATTTTTTTTACAAACACATGCGACACTACGATGTGAATTATTTCTTCTAAAATTTAAACACAAATTTAATTCGAACTTATTCTGCAAGTCAAAACAAACAATATGACAGTTGATAGATAAGAACTATACACGTTAGCGCATGCGCAGCATAAGGATATGAGATAGCACTTTATTTAAAAATATCGAATAATTAATAAATAAACATTATTTATGAACGAAAAATCGCCAATAATGATCGAACAATGAGTAGTTAATAAAAACACATGTGTTTAAGAGATAAAAAAACATAAATATCGATGACGGGGGGCTAACTTAAGAATGAAAATTTGTTTAATTAATTATCAATAAACAAAAGACGAACAAACAATTTTAATGAACGAACAATAAAGTACAAACGACGAACATTCCACTAAAAAGAAAATAAAATCAAAATTCAACACAAGTGGGGCTAACTTATTCGAGCCCTCCGTACAGCACCGCACCAAACAAGAAACACAACTACACCGTTTCGGACATGTTATGTAAGCTGCACAAAATTTCGGGTAATTCCCGGGTCGAAATAAAAAAGCGCTAAACCGAAACAGCGCTAAGCGAAGCAGCGATAAGCGGGGTCTTACTGTATTAGTTTACTACAGACTGGAAACATACGGCATCCTTTAAAAAATTAAAGGCAATACTGTCTGAAAATGTAAAATTATTGTTACATGTATCGCATTTCTTGTTTGTTTTTAAAACAATTTACCTTACAGCAATTGTTGCGAAATTAGAATTTCATATCTATGATAGTAATGATGTTTACGCCTATCATACATGTAGAAAAAAGAAGGTTATAAAAAGATGCATGTCTAACCTCATGATAAATAAAGTGTGAGAGAATCAACCACTAATCCACAATATTGTTGTTTAAATATAACATAGCGATGCGAATGGTAACAATTTAAAATAGTATTTTTTTTTACCAAAGCGAAGATATTTGATGCGATTGCAAGAAGAGAAATAAGAAAGAAAGATAAATGAAAGCGAGGTTAAGAATAAGTGCAAGCATGGATTTCAATTTGTCGAGTGGAATGATACTGAGTGGAATGATTTTGAGTGGAATGATTTTGAGTGGAAACAGCAGAAAATTTTAGAGTATTCAAGTATAATCTTGAAATATATCTCGTTACATGATAAAATAAAAATATCTGATGAAATTGAGGTAGCGATATTGTTAAACTGCGTAGACCGCGAAGGAATAAACATATTTAATACATTCAAATTCTCGGAAATTGTAAAAAAGGTTCCGGGTTGGTAATAGGTGAATTCCAAAAATATTGTGAAGAAAGAAAGATGGGTAGTACCTAAATGTTTACAATTACTTACCCCTTTCCGATTCTATTGAAAAAATGTGTGTTATAGAGTTCATCATGCTGATCAAGAATATATACAGGATGAGTTAATAAGGCCGAATCAATCAGTAACATACGTATCATTCAAAATAAAGAGAAATATTTCAAACAATAGTTACCCACAATTGGACATAGAAAGGCGTAAAATTATTTTCAAATATGGTGAACTATGTACCCTAACTTCGTTATTTTAAATGGAAACCCCTACATATTATTGCCTTTTTTAATTACGCATAAAAAATGAATATCAGTTTGTTAATAATACATGGGACCTAGGTTGCACCGTTTTGGAATTATTCGACATTGTTTAAAAAAATTGACGTTTGCAATGATATGTTGGGATGCAATACAATTTTTTTTTTAATTTAAATTTGGAAGACAAATACACCAAATGAAGAAGCTCAAAAACTCCATGAAGGGATGTTTTCCGCGCCCAACATATATACTTGTATATCTATATATATGATATATATAGAGAATTGTGTCCATGCTGAGCCACAAATAGCAAAGCGTACTTACATGCTATTCTGAGCCACAAGAGTAAAGCTGAGCCATATACGTTGCTCAGGTTGGTTTTCCCATGATAAATGCATCACGTGACCAAAAAAATTCATAGATAATAGTTTAATGGAATACCGATTTTTTGACCATTAGGAATCAGTTAATTGCACCTCGTTACTTCATTCTCAAAAGATTATCCCGCCAATTTTTCCCTCCAAGAAGTGACTCAGCCTTGTACGATAATTAACAAATCTAGTTCAACCTATACATAAAACTCTAAATGTGCACATTACAATCTGAGCCATGAAGTATCGCAACATTGAATTTCTATTTATGGAACCATTTACTGATTTTTAAAGTCTGTTAGTAGGGTTTATCGTATAGATATTTCATTAACGAAGGTTCAGGAAGCTGAGATTTCCAAAAATACTGACTTTTACCTCTCCACGAAAATTTCTAAAGTTTGTAAACTTCTTAAAATAGCTAATTTATATTTTTTCACTTAAAAATGTATTCTTTGGGCAGTTGACAAGTGCCACAATTGTTAAAAATCCAAATCATAAACTGTTTTTTGTATTAATTAATATCACTACTATGATTGAAAACGATACCAATAATGAATACCCCAATGTAGCTTTAACAATGTAATCTCTGTTTACGGAGAATGCAATAAAGTTGTAGATTTAACATTTAGAAGATTTAACGACTATCCTCATGTAGGTTCATTGAATAAGCGAATTAATTTCAAATTTGTCAAGGCTTTAGGTTTGAGATTCAGATATTACTCCAATACTCCATCAATAAGTCATATTTTGTGGAACCAACGATGTTTAATAGTTTAGGTTGCGACGGCGATTTTTTTTTAAATTTATTTATCTCAGAATCCGCTTATCGCCGGTATACAATTTGGTTTACAAATATTTTCAAATCTCTACCGTGCTTAGCTTCTCTAAAATGTATTATGTACCACTCAGTGTGAATGACCTGGTGTAATAGACCATGCGGTTAGTAAGTCTAAATAATCTAAAGACACACTTCAAATATTGAACGATAAAGTATTTTGAAAGCTAACACTGAATTAAAACGGCGGAAAATATTAGTGATTATACACTGATGATGACTGCTTAGTAGTTGAAATGTACATCTGTATTTAATAAATTTTTGTGAAGTATGTGATAAGGATAAAGAGAGTGATAAGGAGGTTTCTTTGAAGGGGTGCACCACTTGTATTGCTGAAGCTAATTCGCTGACGAGGAGCAGGTCTGCCTCAGTTAGCTCTAACAGCTTTTCCAGGACTACTACTCCCACCTTCAATAGTACAAATGATTTTTTTGAGCAACTTAATAAAAAATTATTAAGAATGGAATCCAAAATAGATGGCATTGTAACCAAAGTCAACTCTATGGACACACGCTTGGAATCTGTCGAAAATAACGTCCAACCCGGATACAACATTAATCCCGTATCAATCATAGTGCTGCTTCGTGACTCACATACAGCTAAGGGCGTCATTGATGCAAAAATCAAGTGGAAAAAATTAACTACATCACAGCTTAATCAGGATCTGGCTGCATCCGCGGGTGCCCGGCTGCCATCAACATTAACCAGTGTATTTCCAAGGAGCACTACAACCTGAAACGACTCGCCTATAGGAAATCAAGAAATAAGGCCCTCAATTTTGTGACCTTCGATACGGAGGATAGTATTTATGTCAGAAAGAAGAACGAGGAAACTGCGATCACAATCTGCTCGAGACAAGACTTAGAAGATTTTTTAGAGGAATGGTCAACATTGATCGCTTCAGCATAACACTCGGAACTCCTTAGCCATGTCAACCCTCCAGAGCCCATCCGACATCTTTGGCTCTGTTACATGAGGATGGGGAGGAACCTCCTGCTCCAACACAGCTTGAATTAACCTTCAATGCTGAGACTGGTCTTAGAGCGTGTCTTTTAAACGCCAACTCACTCAGAGCACATATTGAAACCCTCCGTCTTTTTCTGACAAAACATCAATTCTTTCATCTGATAGCTGTATCTGAGACCAAACTTGGCTCCATCGTCGAAGATTGCATAGTTGCTCTAGAAAATTATACTATACTGCGACAAGATCGCAAGACAAATGGAGGTGGCGTTGCTCTCTACGTACATAATTCGCTGACGGTTTCCAAGATCTGCTCATCCACAGAAGCATGGACAGAAAAGCCAGGGCTTCCTGAGTATCTATTTTGCGAAGTAACACCACCAAATCTTCCACCCACTTTGCTGGAGTAGTTTACCGTCCCCCTCATGCTCCCTTTTTGGCTGGCGAAGGAAATCTTTTCATCACAGACCTCGTTGAATCCATGCACAACTTCAATGCGGATCAGCTCTCCACCTCGGCTGATGCAATCTTTATCCGCAACCTGATCGCAGACAATGCGTTGTACTCGATCCCTTTCGGAGCTACTTTTCATCGGGATGAGGCGGATACTGCACTTGACTTATGTCTCATTGACTCGGAGGACATTGTGCTATAGCAGTGGAAAAGCGATGTACCCTTCACCGACGCACATGATCTGATCGCAGTAACTCTGAAGTCTTCCCTATCGAAACCCCCTCTGCAGGATATCGTTTATCGGGACTACAAGTCGCTCAATGTTGACGGATTACTCTCACATCTCGAGACCTGTGACTGGACAGCCTTTAACACCGAGTCCTCTCTGGATGAGCAACTCTTTTGTCTAAATGAGAATCTGCAAGAAGCCACACATCTTAACACGCCACTTAAGACGTTAAAACAGACTGGGAAATCTTACCCACCATAGTTTTCGTGAGAACTTGATGCTCTCACTGAAGAGAAAGATCGTCGATATAGGCGTTATAAGCGGACAAGAATGAAGGAGATATCGCGCTGCACGGGATGAGGCTCTCCAAGCAATCGAGAATGCCAAACTCTCTTACTATCATGAAAGATTTAAACACATAAGAGAATCGAAGAAGATTTGGAGGGAATTGAAGAATCTCGGTCTCTGCTCGAGCGACAATGACTGTCCCTCCATTTTCTCTGCGGAATAATTAAACACTCGCTTCACCTCAGTCTCTTACGACCTATCGACTGCATCGGTCACGGGGCTGATGAACGAGATGGATGAAGCAGCTGAGCAATTTCCACTTATTTTTTTTAATGAAGTTACTTTGTCTGATGCAGCCTCAGCAATAAATCACTTTACGTCACCTGCAAGAGGTTGTGACGAAATACCTAAAAGCATTGTAACCGCTGCCTTCCCTCTCATCGCAAAATACATACTGAGTATCTTTAACAGCTACATAAACAGATCTATATTTCCGTAGATGTGGAAGAAGGCACTAGTCATAGCCATCAGTAAAGTCAAATCGCCCAAAACCATGAATGACGTAAGGCTCATTTCTCTACTCTGCTTCTTGTCCACAGTTCTTGAGAAGCTGCTGCATCAACAGATAGGTGACTACGTTGAGACATGCATGCTCTTAAACAGACACCAAACTGGCTAGAGCTGAACACAATACGCAAACTACGCTGCTGGTACTCACTGATGACGTCAGAAGTGCCATTCATCGCAAGCAGGTCTCCATGTTGTTACTATTCAATTTCAGCAAAGCTTTCGACTCCTTATGCCATGTCACATTACTTCGCAAAATGCGATCGAAGGGTTTCTCTATCTCAAGTTTAAAATGGATAGCTTCTTATCTCTCAAATAGAGAACAGGCGGTATTGGATACTAATGGAGTACTCTCAACTTTCGCCATGACAAACAAAGGTGTTCCTTAAGGTTCGGTTCTGGGTCCGCTGCTATTTGCTATTTACGTAAACGCCATATGTCAAGGATTTGACCCCACTGTTTCTTCTCTGATGTACGCCGAAGATCTACAAATTTACATCTGTTTCCCACTACATCGACTGCAAGAATTTGCCGCAATCATGAGTGCTCATGCAGAAATAGTAACAAGGTGGTCGATAGCGAATCACCAAAAACTAAATTTAACCAAAACGAAAGCAATCATTCTTGGCTCGTATTATTACATCAATCAACTGCAAATGTCTGGCGTTGATAGCATCTCACTAGGTAACACCTGGATAAAATTCGAGTCATCTGTTCGCAGCCTCGGGGTAATACTCTATTCGAAACTGTGTTGGAAAGAGCAAGTGTCTAACACCTGCAAGAAAGCTTATTCACTACTTGTCATGAATGCAGGCATCAGATACATTTATGGTATTCGCAAGAGGGAACATATCACTCCATATAAGATTGCTCTTCGCTGGTTAACAGTCAGGGGAAGACGCAATTACTTCGCTGCATCTCTTATGTACCGCATGTTCCAGAGTATCTCATCACTCGCTATATACGGAATACGAGTGATAGGTCTGTCAGAGGAGAAAGACCATCACTATGTATTCCATCATTCAGAAAGGAATTTTTGAAAAATTCGTTTTATGTATCGTCATCATACCTCTGGAACTCTCTACCATCTTCAATCAGAGATTGCACACCCATCCGGTCTTCCAAGAGATGCTTACACTCGTATCTGTTATCCTCTTGCATGATGGGCATATACGACTGCGCTCACATCTATAGATTGCCATTACAAACACTGCGGCCTGCCGTCAAAATGATTTTGCAGATTATTGAATACAGAAATTTGGTATAAATTAAATTAAGTCAGTCTCAATATTACTTTATATTTACTTTATAGTCACTTTTGTTTGTTCTTGCTCATTATTTTTCCACTGCTTACTGTGCCAATGAGCTTTAATCAATTTTTAGCTTATGCTTGACCTAACAAAAAAAAATGCTTTATATGCCATTCAATTTAATTTAATTTAATTTAAATTTTTTTTTAGTCTATTTACTTTAAAATGTTGTAACTCCAATGAGAGAGCATATATTTATTTTTCAAATGCTTGAACTATATATGTAATACAAATTATGTAAGTATTAATTTGTACAATTTGTACATACAATAAAATTATCTACGTATCTATCTATCTATCTTTCTCTTTCGCACTCTCTGGCTCTCTATATTATTCCAGTCCACTATTCCCCACTCAGCTGCGTGCAAGCATTGAGTAAAGGGGAAAAGAGACTAACTTATACTTCTGCGTAAACAGTTAGGAAGTGAAATGTGCCAAGGGTAAAATGTCCTGGCACCATGCCCTATTTTTTGGAAAACTTGGAGCAAGACCTTTTTACGGTATCTTTTCAAGTTCAAACGCAGCGGTTACGTGTGGCTGGAAATACAGAGGCTAGCCCAGGTCCTCTACCAGACGGTTTAAAAGGAAGTTTTATTTAAATATGATTACATGCAGTTCGAGAGGTGTTATACGTATTTACTCATATTTAAATCAAGATAAAAAATGTAGATTCAAGAAACAACGTTGAATATTGGATTTTATTAAATTGTATTCCATTCTAATCAGTTGATCTGTTACAAACAAAATATTCATTCAATTAAAAAAACAAACCTTGAATAAGCGAATTATGCAATGATCAAACATAGGGACCAGCCTACAAGATTTAACAACTCTAAAATAGCAAAAAACACGCTATAAAAATCTGCGCTCGAAAACTTACAAAAGCTTTTATTTTAAACTTTTACTTATAAGGAGGTATAAATTAACAAAAAAAAACATGTTAAATAAGTTTAATCTTTCACCGTCTTTATGCTAGACATACCTATGAGTATATCAATACATTACCACAGCTACATTTAAAAAAGGCGAGCCTTTTAGGAAAAAAGCCAGCAAAATATGGAAGTTTATTATAAATAGACTCACCTTATTCGGTTACATAATGAGACCTATCCATTCACTTCAATTAAGCTGATATTCTTTGTTCGGCTGGAAAACGTCCGAGTTCACAATAAATTAGTACTGTAACAGAACAGAAAACTTAAATTAGATGGAACTGAACATAAACACACTGTATATTAGATGTTTTTCGTAAGGCAATTCTTTTTTAATTTCTAATTTATTTTTAGTGCATTATTCACCAAAGATTTGTGTACCTAAAGAAATTTCATGATTATTAAAGAATTGGTCTCCTATTGATATGAACTCAATCAATACTTTCTCTACTAGACATAGTCTTTCTCGTAATAGTCGATAGCATTGGATAATTGGGACGAAAAATGCAGCAATGGCTACGCTGGAGTGATATAACATCAGTGTAGCCATTACATCTCGGAAGTAGCAGCAGTAAAAAAAACATTTGAGGTGTCAAACGTCAGCAAAAAATAAGCAAAAATTTATGCCACAAGTTTTATTTCGAAGCGTCACATAGATATGGCCTTATGAAGTGGCTAGGTTAGCATGATTTACGTCCTAAACCCCCAAAGGTCTGTAGTCTCTGCTGACATTTGAAACCGCAAATAGACGCAGGAAATCTGAACAAAAAATATATTTAAATAAGGTACATATACATGTGTTTTATTTGTAGAAAAGAATCGCATTATAATAACAAAAAATAGGGTGTACACAACAAATTTTTTTCTACTGCAGTATTTTTGTAAGTTCTACTACACCGTTTATTTCAGTGTACACCCTATTTTGTGAAGAAAAACACCATCGGAGCTATCCCAAACTTTTATTCTATCGATAAAATTTAGCACCTGCGGCTCTTCACTCTTCTTTCTTGCTCGAAGCTGTAAATTTCAGATAAATCGATCATATTTGTTTCAAATTTTAATTTTGAAAGTAGGAAAACTATGTGAAGGGGTGCTTTCTGCACCCAACATATCTATATATTCTTGTTCAGCTTAACATGCTCTACAACATACTACAAGTTCAAAGTAATCAAGGCTGGGGGACTATAAATTCCACCATAACCAAGAAAATATAAGCATTTGAAATTTCATACAACTCCTCACCTCCTTGTGGAATGGAGTGATAAAGTAAATAATTACCAACATTTTTTTCATTGAATCATTGACCGATAATTTACGGATTAATTTCGTAATTTTTGATAAATTCTAGCGCCATCTATGTGTTTTGTGTAACGCTAAAATTAAGTAAATAATAATAATTAAATCAGTTGACCGGCTTAATTGCTTCGAATGATTTTTTTGAGTATTCCTATTGTCAATGGAATTTTTTATTGTCAAATAAAATTCATGATCATTTTGAGTAAAATGTTAATCTTATTATTTTTTTTAATTATTGTAATTGTTATGATGTCACGATAAAAAACAAAACATCCCACAACACATTATCTATGTTTGGTATATAAAATACTGTATCTATATTTGTAAATTTGATGTCAATATAACATAAATCTGAAAAAGAAGTACCGCAAAGCATTATTATAAATTTTATAGCAAACGCTGCTATAGATTTAACATCATCTAATCAGGTTAAAATTAACAACACTTTTTTAACTGCAGTTTAATAACACCAACCCATGTAAATCCTACTTCACTTTTTTCCGTGTAGTGCGTACAAGTTCACATGTCAAAGAATTTAAAGGTTATGGGTTATGACAAGTATTATCTACAATGCGTGTGCATATTTGAGTATTAGTTTCACAGAGTTCCGCATTCTAGCTTTCATTTTCGTGTTCGCATGTGTATATTCTGCTTGCAAAATACCAATTGACAACTATTAACAGAATGAAGTTATCGCTCATTGTAAAACTAAGGTTCGGACTTGACAAAAGGTCAAAAATTAATTTCAAGTTGGAATTTGCACGGTTAGGGGCGCAACTGCAATAGAGAATCGCATAACTTATGCTATCTCGGAAATTTGAACGATGAGCTATAAATTATTAAATAGCAGTTAAAAGAAGTGGTGCCGCATAATTTTGTTCTGTAATGTTTCTTCCTATCTGTCGTAGTAAGAGAAGAGGAAACCGAGGTAGCTCCCAATGTTTGCGTTTTAATATCGCCTGATCTATCTAATAGTGTTTCAAAAGAAAATTTTTACTGGACTGTTTAGCTCTATGTAGCTACACTGGGGCGTTTTTTACAGCTATGCACATTTTCGTGTTTTTTTGGGAAAACAATAAATGTGACGGTACTATTTCTTTGGGCAGTATCAAGTTACCTAAAATTTAGCAAAAACCGCATCGTGATTTCTATATCCGCTTTCGATTTAAATAAGAAAATATAAATATCATAGTTAGATTAAGCTATCTACGCGGAAAAACAAACATAGATATTGTCATGATATAGGGATGGTCACAATACAATTTTAAAAATATTAACAAATTTAGAAATTGAAACAAAAGTTCCAAAATATTTAAAAAAAAAATATTTTAAAAAAGCAATGTATTATTATTATTAGTTATGTATTACAATCGTTTATTTAAAGTTTAAAATTGTAACAAAGAAAATTTAATTTTAAAATATTTTGAAATGACTGAAGCATTTTAAAATTATTATATCATTCTTGATTGTTTAAAAAAGAAAATTAAATTTTATTTGAAAGATCAAGAGACTAGAGAATTTGTTATTGTTACCGATTGTTACTAAGGGTTGAGACTTTAAAAAAATTATTAAGAACAGAAATTTAGAAATTTAAAAAATAAATTAAACCAAAAGAACATTATTAATTTCAATTGAAGATATTTAAAGTGAAGAAGAATTATAAGCAATATTATGAAGAGAATCACAGTTTACAGAAAGTTCGAGATTATTTAAAAAGGCAGCATTGATAGAATCATACCAGAAGAAGAATAAGTAGAAGAAGAAGATAAAGATGAAGAGCCACTACAAAAGGAAAAATAGAAAAACTAATGTGGATGTGGAGTTGTTTTGGTGAAAACTGATTTTCAATTGACATCGTGACAGTGTGAGAATATTATGTCTAAATAATTTAATAGAAAATCTTTTGACTTTATTAATTTAAAATTTTCATATTTAAAAAAAAAAATTGTTTATAGTTCTAATTAGATTTAGTTATATAGTAGAATTTTTGAATTTAATTTAGTTTTAAAGGTATTTGTAATTTTTTTATTTTGGAACTTACTCCGAGTTAAGAATTTTTATGCTCTTTGAATTCAGTAAATTAAATTAAAATTTTATTTAAAGAATTGTTTTGTATATCTCTCAAAATATCATAACATATTTTATTTGCCCCCCAACTCATATCATAACAACATATTCATGGAAAATGACGTAAATTAATTTTCAGTTATATAACCTAAATTTTGTTGGTGTTAGTAACGATCATGAACGCTAGATAACATAAGAACAAACTCCCTATACGCCTTGGGGCCTGTTTCTAGCGCTCTATAGTGGCAGAAAATAAGTGCTGTTTATGACAAGTCAATTTTTAGCAGAAATCACCCAAATGGGTCATGGATGTTTTTCCGAATAGCAGTCACTTCCGTTCGGGATGAAACTTTGGGAATATGTTACCCTTGATGGGACATGAAAAAACAACAAATGATTTTGGACGGAAACGCACCATATTTTTCTTATGGAGTTTTGAGGGGTAAAACTTTCGTATTGTAGTGTCTATGAAAAATAAGTTGCTAATTAGCTGCTCAATGAAAAGCAATGCAGAGTTGTCTAATGCAACAGCTACTTACGTACTGATTATACAAAATAGAGGACTCTAAAGCACTGCATCGACTTTATGAGATGTTCTAACTGACTTAACTAGATGCAGTGCTTCAGAGGAATCTCATCTCAAAAGAGTGGGTTCAAATTTCAGCTTCCTCTTCAAGTTTTTTAATGGTTGTTTCACTCCCGAGAAACGTTTTATTTTCTAGTTCTTCATGCCTACACATTGAATGTTTAGTTCAAATATTTTCATATCAATGTTGGTCCCTGATGAAATGGAATCCCAAAATTATTCTCAGAATCGGAAACATCTTATTCGGTGTCACTATCAAACAATAATTCTTCTTCTACGTAAACCACTCCTGAGATATCTAAGTCATCATCAAATTTACAAGCTTCTTGCGTATCATCCTCGTCCAAGCGTTCTGCCATAAGGTTTTCCAAAAAATTTACCTTCTAATATGACAAAAATAAACTGAAAAATCAGGAAATCACTGTCTAAATAAAATATTTATCACTCCGGAGTAGTCACAAAAATTAAACAAGTGCACACGCACTGACGTATAACTAACTGGACACTGTGCGCTAGTAGGATATTTAAAGAGTTCTGATAATGAGGCAGTGCAGCATTATTCTAAAAATGTTAAAATTACGGAGTGGCCGTCCGTGCCCGACCTCCGAAAGGTTAAATTTATTTGCTCGTTGATCAATAAATGGCTATTTTCAAATTAATTTATTTCCAAAAACGCTAATTTACAGTTATTGTTTTTAATATTGCAATGTTTTTAGTTCTTTGTTAAATTCGTGATTATTGATAAGTAAATGGTTGGCATAATTGCAATCAATTTGTTTTGTAACAATTGCCTGATTATGACCGAAATTGACGGTCGAAACGTTGTTTCATTATTCATTAAAAGTCGTTGATTATTGGCAAGATTATATTTTATTATTCTTCTGTTTTATTAAATAGAACAAACAATTTAATATAAGGGTGAAATAGGTACATAGTCACGTTTTTGAGGTAACATACATCTACTTCAGCAGTTTAGGACGATTATTATTATTTAATACATATTTTGTTTATTATTATAAATTATTCCATGAGATAATTAGCTCCGACGTCACGCTGCTATACTAATTCAGAATAAAATAGTTGTTTAAATATTTTCAAACTTTTAAAATTCACTAGAACATTTGCCAATTTGTCATTTACTTATACTTTCAGGATAATCTTCATTATCCACAGTAAATTTCAAAAAAGTAATACACAGAAGTTTGCATTTCTCTTTCCTTCATCTTTTAAGAAAGTATTTAATGTATCCTGTTAAGTAAATAAGTATTTGTTTGACAGATACAGTTTTCTTATTTCATAAATGGGTTATGTGTTGCTTTCGAGCAAGTTGTTATTATCAAATTTAATTTAGAGTTAATTTTAAACTTATAAATGTATAGCGAACCGCCAGAGATGGCGCTCACACACCCAACTACGGTTGTTCAGTGAACTCGTCTGATGAAGAGGCGACGCGACGTGAACGTTAGCTGGAACTGGCTGGAACTGCCTATGTGCGCTTTGATGAAGCACGCAGCATGCTTTTATTCTACAAAACAAGTGTGCATGTACATCCATTTGTAGATGTAACAATTTTGCAATGTTAGATTAAAAAAACGCTTTTGTTAAACTTTTTGATGTGAAACATCTATAGGCGCGGGTTAAACTGATTGTTGGCGTGGCGACGCTATACGATGGTATATATATATATTTTGTCATGATCACACTTCATCATCACACATACATAAACACTTACACTAGAGACGTGCTTATTATATAGACTGAGCATAAGTCGCAATTACTGTGAAAGGAAGTGAAGCCAAGACGGTAGGCAACCTTCATTTCCATGTGCAGGCAAGAAACATTTTAGTTCCATTTGAACAGCATTAAGCTGCGGGGAGTTTATAAAATAATTCAGTAATTTTCGGTAGGTAAAACATTTGATGGTCATAAATATATATTTTACTAATGTATTTTTAATAATAATTTATATTTGCATATAATTTACATCATTACACCACTTAAATAATGAATGTAAAATTAAGGAAGTTTGTCCAAAGCTAAAACAATGTCTTATTGTTATGATTTAAGTTATGGTTACTTTACGTTCCTGTTTGTGTTTATGTTTCTTACATTCTTTTAATACGAATACAAATAGTAGTTATTGTGACCATAAATTATTATATTTTATTTCAATTCAGTTCGTTAAAAATGTGTGATATACCTTCCAGAAGCAGGTGGTGAAATTTCTACATCTAATGCAGCTTCACTAAAATTGTTACATATTTGCTATAAGATTGCTTACTATATTTTAAATTCTAATTTATTGTCAAAGAGAGCAATTTAAAACAACATTCAACAAATATATACTTGCGCACTGACAAAACCCTGATTGATATCTACCTATAGACATTTTCAAAACTAAAAAAATACGATTTTTATGAAAACTATTTACTTGAATGTTTAAGCTCTCATTCTCATGCAAATTATCTTTTATGTTTGATGTTGTTAGTTTGAACCTATTGAAAAGAAATATAGATGTAAGTATATGTATGTAGTAGTACCTTTTAGAGGATTTCTTGGATGTAGATGCAAAATTTGTACTTACTCTGGAAAATGCCGGAAGAATTTTTAAAGAAATATTTTTGACGTTAAAGAGGTAGTTACACATCTTGACATAAAGTTTTTCGCCTCGATGGTGGAGGTACTGTTTTCTTAATTAAATGCTTCGGGAAATTAAAAATAGAGGATACAGCGCCTTTCTGTAGCCTCCTTTTCCCAGCTGGATCAAAGAAATCAGTATTTAAAAAGTGCTCACTACAAACAACTGCGCGGTTTGAAGGGGTAAAGTTTTCGCGCCTCATCGCTTTGATCCACTGGTTTCGAATTACTGGATTCGTAGGAAACCTCAACAAAGCATATTCTTAGAAACGTTCAATTTAATAATTAATTATAGTTTTTTTACCTGTGAAACGAAACAGAGGAGTTTTTGTTAAATCTTTTTGTACAACCGTATGCGCAACGGGAAGAAACCATTTTTAATTATTAAAAATTAAAATCAAAATTTTAGTTATTCAGTCAGGATTTAATTAAATGTTAACAGACAACCACTTAGCACTCTAAACACAACCACTACGTTTCAACTAAGACGCTAAAGTGGTATTTTGCGACGAAAACTTATCTTTTCGTCCATTAAGATAATGTTCCTCTTGCCTGCACATGGTGTAATGTGTTGCCTACCGTATTGGCTTCAAAGTTACGCATAAACTTAGTCAAGTAAATGTACATGTCTCTGACTTACACAGACATTTTTCATTGTTCTTGGTAGATTAAAATTTACACAATGTTTATTGCATATATTCTATTGTATATATTATTTTTGAATCAATAATTAATTAATTCTAATTTCATTCTCATTATTCTTTTTTTATTAAAAATAATTCATTAAAACAATTGCTTGAAGAATAAATTTAAAATTTAATAATGACCGATAAAATTGTTTTTCAAAATCAGCTGATAGCAACTATGTCACGAATGTTTTTCTTATTTTTTGTTATTAATATGGACATCTAAAAATTAATTGAATCATTCATTTTCTAATCATCGTGTTTAATATAAATAAACGTTTAATGAATAAACAAACCGTCATTTTATTTCATTCGATGTTTCACATCTGCGAGGCGTCCCGTGACGGCTCATATTTTTTTATTATTTGGTTAAAAGTTTAACAAAAAATGTATGCGTATTGATTTTTATTATAAATCATTTCTATTATAGTTTTAAGTCAATTTTTCTTTACTGCAATGTATTTTTATTTGCACACTCATTGACAGTTTTCGAATAACATAAAAAGTTTCACTTCTGACGCTGTTAGTTTTTGACTGACGCATACATTTTTTGTATCTTCATTGACAATAACTGAAAACAAAAAAATATCAATTTAAAAAACCAACAAAAATGAGAAAAGTAAATAAATAAAATAAATTACATAAATAATGCTTGACTCCTATGCAGGCATAAGTACATTAATAAACTCTCAATAAGTAACATGATCACCCTGAATAAACAATGCCTCTCACAAGGCGTTTTGTTCCCATATGCGCGCGCAACTACATTTGTTATGCTCGGCGGCAATTCTCGGCGTCTACTCTTTGTGCGGATCTTTGGAAACTTTTCCTGCCTCTCTCACTCTGCCTACGTAAATGGTAATTAGAAAAAGACAAGGAGTTCAACAGATTTGTTAAGCTCTACAAGTTAACTCTCATGCCAAAAACTCCTATAGTGTCCCATAAAAAGTTTTACTTTAAAAAATTTTGTTAATTCGACATTATAAGTTTATTAATTTCCCAACCTAAAATTGAAGTATAGACAATATATTTGATGTAAATCTACTAATACTTGATGCATATTTAACTAATACTTCGTGTTGAAATAGCAATATTTTTTTGTTATACTCGAAATACAAAATCTCGCTAATATCAAAAAAAGTTCATTCCAATTTTACAAAAAAAAATAAGATATTTAAGGAGCGTTCGTTGTTGAAAAAACAAAATGGAATAGTTAATTTTAATGCAATATCCTCAATTAACAAAATATTTCTCAGTAGATTTAACTATAAACTCAGTTATTAAAATTACTATAAAAGGGTGTGGACTTGTGGGCGCACCCTATTTGTGTTAATTTCACTACAGATTTTTTATTGTGTATGATTTAATTAATGACGCTGATTGCCACATGTCATTTTCGAAATCAAATCAAGTTAGGATATTTTCCTTACATCTCCGCCCTTAAGAAAAATCTTTTAGTACGAAAGGTTTGGTAGAAGGTATAATACTTTAGGAAATCAATAAAATAAAACATTATAATTCAATTAGATTTAATACAATTCAGCACTTTCAAATTTGTTAAAAAAAAAAAAAAAACTGGCCGATTAAGTCACATTACAGAGATTTAACGTGCGACACCTGCCACAGATGGGCTTATTCACACGCCAAACCGCACAGGGCGAACCTGGTGGAATTATAGACTTCCTGGGACTACCCTCAGGAAGCCTCGACGCTTTTGAGGGCCAACAAGACGAGTGACCCTCAGCTCGGGCCTATCTAACCCTTATAGTACATTCGAAGCGGGAACTGCGTGACGGAGTGGACGCACCGCCAGTACAGCCCCCTAACCCAGCATGCGGGCTTTCAACCACTGCCCCCTCGAGTTCGACACCAAACGGCGGGGTAGGAGCGAAGCTAACTCCTGGGCACCAACCGCCCCCAAGGTACCAGTACAGGGATGCTGATCTCCATCGGTTATTCCGGAATACTCTTCGCTGAGTGATATCCGTTTCCCGTAAAGCACCGGACATCCATCGGCATTCAACTAGCCCGAGCACTATACTTCTCCTCATCTCACTCTGCCTTCGTCAGGTGTACACCCGCCCCCCTGCTTTCAACTCCATCTTGCCTCCGAATGCCCGTCTGTCCATTTAGCTTCCCCGAGAGAGCAAGGGTACTAACCCCTCCCACCACGACAAGGTGAGGACACGGAGGGAGCGATTAAGTCAGTTAGATATACATAAGTAGAATGCTAACGACGCGCTGATAATGAACTTCAAACGCAATTCAGTCCACTGTGCTTTAAAGAGGCACATATTAATTTAATGGTCCTCCAGCTTAGCGATTACCTCCTTTTATAGTCTTTCTTTAGCGGACATTTTACGCGTCAGTCACTTTATATACTGTTATATACCGTTTGTTTAGGACCGAAGTAATCGAAACATAAGCACAACCCCAAAAGAAGGTTATTGCAGTTTATTTAACGATATAGCAAAAAGATGTGGATTTCCTTTGCTGAAAAAACAGTCATTACGAAGAAACTAATCTTTCCAGTGATAAGTAACTAGAAAAGACTGTTGATTAGTAATTAAGCAACGTTTCCACCGTCAACATCGGTCATCGTTAGGCCAACATAATAACACCTATAACTGTGTAATGAATTATGATATTACAATATTCGACAACAAGTTAAACTCGTCCAAATTTGGTCGGTGACGCAAAGCATTAAAAAAAATTATAACCAGAGCTACAACTTAATACCATAATATCACTTATTACTTGACAGAAACAGCTTGGCCCCTGAAATGTTAATCCCCACCGATAAGAAACTGATGTGCGGTAGACATAGCTCAAAATATAATGGGGACAGCCAATTTTGTCTCAGTACTTTGGTGAAGACATGTCGGGGTGTATATAAACTCGCCACTTATTATCAGAAAACAAGTTTAAATTTAAGGGCTAATTTTCGTTTTTGCATACATATTATTCGATACAGCATTGCCCATTTAATCCATCCTTTACCTGCACAGCGCCTTAATTGCTTTTCTTCTACCGTTAAATTAGTCGTTATATTTTGTTACAACTAGTATAATGGTGGGTAAGTTACCTATATAGGCACTATGATGATAGGTATTATTAAATAGAATTGGGTAAAATCTTTTAAAGTTATGTAAAATCTGCTTCATTAAAAGTCATAAATATATCAGTTTTCCTATAAATATTACCGATACAATTAAGACACAGTGGGGTGAGATCCGATCTGAGATATACCACAAATTCCAAGCGGCAACCTGCAATTTTTTCTTTCCTTTTCCGTGTGCACGTTCGTTCATTTCGAAAGACCCAGAAAGCATACAACACTTTTTAACTTTAACAACATAACTTTTAGCATTTATTATGTACAGCACAACTTATTATTTCAAAGAGACTCATTCCTAAATATCACAACGAATTTCACGCGTTTACCATTCACTGCTTATACCGGGTGGTGCATTTAACTTGAGACAGGCTTGTATCTCAACAACGGTACCTTTTATAAAGAAAAAGTTTATATCGAAGTTGTATACTATTGGGGGAAAGAAAATGATGACATTAATTTTTCAGTGTGTCACCCCGTTAATGGTTATTTAAAGATCACGTATATTTCTTATACTTAACTTTTATTAAAAGAAAAAATTAATCCGATTATTAATTTAGAAGACAGAACATGAAACAGTATTCATTAGTAATGTTGATGAATAGTGGGCAATAAAAGCAATAAGGCAATTATTCAAAAATCCAATTTTCTTAATAAACGGTGATCAATCATCAAGAGTGTAGTTATCAATTTTCAATCCATTAATCGTCTAGATCTCAATCGTTTATACTGTAAATACCCGAACTGAAAAAAGAGAACCTGTCAGTTTTAATGAAATTGAATTAACCACAGTTCGTTTAAGCTTATTTATTTATCAGTTTTTACATTTTCCACTAATTATGGAATATCTTTCCGTAGAAGAAAAGATTGAGATGACAATGCGACTTTTAAATAAAAATTGATAACCACACTCTTGATCGTTGATCACCGTTTATTAAGAAAATTGGATTTTTGAATAATTGCCTTATTGCTTTTATTGCCCACTATTCATCAACATTACTAATGAATACTGTTTCATGTTCCGTCTTCTAAATTAATAATCTGATTAATTTTTTCTTTTAATAAAAGTTAATTATATTCTTTTGTAAAAACTATTATGGAATAAAAAATATACGTTTCTATTTAAGAAAAAGGGAAGTGACCTTGAAATAACCATCAAAGGGGTGTCACACTGAAACATCAATGCCACCATTTTCTTTCCCCCTTAATAGTAAACAGCTTTCATATGTATAAACTTTTTCGTTATAAATGGTACCGTTTTTGAGATACAAGTCTCGAGTTAAATGGACCACCCTGTATATATTATTATATTTATATATTTATTAGGTTTTATGTTTATCATGAAAACTAATACTTATTCGTAAATAATAATAATAGAACTGTTTGTATTCAGGTTTACAACACAGATCACTATGAGGTGATTTTGTGATCTACGTCACAAAAACACATTAAAAAGAATCTCCGACTGATTAATCTATTCAACTTAACAATTTAGTACAGACAATTCACTGACTTAAGATGGAAAAGCCGTAAACAAAGACGGAAAAGGACGACCTCTCGACCAAAATGGTACGATTTAATTCATAAGGTGCTGAACATGATATTTGCAGTGTTCATTGCCTTATGAATCGAATCGTACTGGATTGGCCGAGAGGGCGCATTTTCCCATCTTTGTACCTACCCCATTGTAAAAATGATTTACGCCTTTTCCGTCTTGAGTTAGTAAATTGTCTATACGTACTATTTAGTCGTTCAACGTCAATTATCTTCACTACAGAAGTGTTTTTGCATCACAACTGCTAATAACTTACAAATTTAAACATAATTATGTAGGCTTTCACGGCCGGTGTCTATATGTAGAATGGTTTCCGGGCTGAGTTGCCGTGGTCTAGTAGGGTAAATTCTCGACGTAATGAAAATAAGTCGTGCTTGGCACCCACTTCTTAGAACGTTGACGACAAAAACACCTAGCATCAAAAATTCCACCAACCAATCAGGAGAAGGCAACCAATCACAGTGTAGCGGACGACAACACGCGGCTGACGCACCTATAAATACTGGCGCGGAACCAGGTACGCTCGCATTCGATCTCGAGCTTCCATCCACTTCACATCGATACGATCTTCGTCGACGCCCTTGATAATGTCCAGCGCAGCTTTGGACGAAACGTCGGGAATTCACCCTACTAGACCATGGCAACTCAGCCCGGAAACCATTCTACTTACAAATTTAAATATTACATGACCCTTCGACCCGGATGCGTCAATGGAGTGGTACTGCTAAGCGCATCTGCGAGCAATAATTCGTTTCGCGATTTGTTATGTTAACTTATACATCTTTATTGATATTTCAAACTGTAATCAGAGGACAAGAAATGTATTGACGTTAAATTTATCCGATCTACGGCAAAGGTTTTTCCAAACATCACAAATTTTCTTTCAGTAGGAAATCTGAAGAACATTAGGTCCTTTTTAAACTCTTTTGATTCATTGTCACTATTACAACCAAACACGGCCCATCTCATCATTAACCTTTGTTTTTGTTTTCACAACTCAAACACAAACACTATTACTACACTAAAATATTTAAACTTCAGGAACACTTTCACAGCGATTTTGCACGACAAAATAAGAAAATTTTTCAACTAAATAACACAACCGACCGTTACCAAGGTTTTGCTAACGCACCAGGTGACGTTGTAATAGCTCCGCCCATCTGCGTCAAATCCTACCTTGTGAGTTTATTATACCATGCCATAACCTGATTTACTTTTTCCAAACTTCTTTCTAAATCTACTAACATCTTCTTACAATTGGAAATCGTCAACCCATCTAGCCCAACGTAACCGTCCGCTCCGTCCGTGCAATTGTTTCCTTAGAATCCGGAGATGTAAACGTTAGCGGCTTTACATTACAAATTCTGATTAAACGATACCACCCTGGGACACGAAATTGGACGCGTTAGTTGGTTCGATCCTTGGCGATGTTTTAATTGTCGATCTTTGGACGAGGTAGACAAAGTTGTTTTTACTTTCAACAAAAAGAGCGTTCTTTCCATTTTCATTTATTAATTTTTTTTTAACCACTAAATAAATCGGCATGAAATTTTGCAAAACCCTATTTCATTTAACTTTTAATCGATACGATTCGCGGCATTTTGCTGGTCTTTTACAGTTTTTCAACAATCTTTAACCAAAAAGTTCAATTTAGTTTTTTCCATGCTTTACTGAATGGAGCTCAAACCTCTGTACACTAGAGCAATAATATTTACTAGTTGTGACCGTCCAAATTTGATCAGTGGAGCAAAGCATTTAAGAAATAATAATCAGGGTGACGTATTAACCCCATAACCTTACTTGCTTTGTGCGAACTTCTTTCTAAATCTACGTACTTGTCCTTACAGTGCAACATGAGCAACTCATCGAGCCTAATGTAACCGCCCATTCCGTCCGTTCAATTGTTTCCTTAAAATCTGGAGTTGCCAAAATAGACGATTTTTAATTACAAATTCTGATTAAATTAGATCATCATGGCTCTCGAAGGTAGGCGCATCTGGTAGTATGATCCGTTCGTTAAACGTTTTACAGTGTGGAAATTCCAGTTTATTCGATGTTCGGAGGAGATAGATCAACACGGTTTGACTTTTGGCAAAATGTGCGATTTTTCACGTTTACATCGGTAATTTCTTTTAAATCTTTCAAATTACGTTGAAATTACAGCACTTTTTAGAATTTGTTTTGCCTAATTTCGGCAAGTAAGCCGTGGACACAAACCTCATACAAAAATATAACGGAAAATAATAGCAGAAGAATTAGTACTACATATATTTGTTAGCATTCACCCCTATAATACCGATACGCCCCTGCCTAAAGCGCATATGACATCCCTACTTCAATATTGTCGTGAGACCACGAGTATGACCGAGGCCGGGAAAAAAGAGAGAGCAGTACGGAATAAGCTACGATACGTTACGTTACCGATTGTAATTGGAATATAAATAAATAGTTAAATTAGTGGTGTTTTTGTGCTTTTGTTTACATCAGGAGTGGGATATCACCTTACACTTAGTTGCAGCCCTGAAAATAATTGTATTTTTGCCAAAACATGGAAAAAGAACAATGCTCGACTGCCGAGATCAACGCATCACCTGAACCATCCGAAGGGGACGAAGAAGAGCACTTCAGACCACCTGTTTCAAAAAAGGCAAAAGTATTGTAACGACTTTTCTAGTAGAACTTATTTATTAAACGGATATTTATATTACAACTATTTATTTAACACTTAAACACTAATAGAATACTTACACACTAATAATAATTCAACGACTTATTTATATCACAAGGAAATGCGTTTTTATATTACTTGTTCGGAAGCTCACTGTGAACTGACTCTTACTGGCCACGTCAACAGGTATTTATACTGATTAGGAACAATCCAGAAAGTTCCAGAATGACATACTAGACTTTACTGGAGTGCTTATTGTGTTCGTCCAATTTATGGCCTTGTTTATCGTCATCAAAGCGCCGACCGACGCCGGCGTTCTTTGGGCTCCGGTTATCTGCTGTCGGTTCTCGTCGCCGCTATCGCACACACACACGCTCGCCGCACTGCTCGCTCTCGAACACATATACGCTCGCTACACTGCCCGCTCCCGCACACATACGCCCATTACACTGCCCCCTCCTTAAGGGTGATCCGTCCCGGATCACATCTTTCGTTCCTTCGAAGGATCATGCCGGTACTTGCAATTCTGTCCCCTAAGGCACCCAGTCGTCATATGGAAGTAACAATCCACCGTCCTTGGCTGTGCGGGATCTCGTTGGGGATTATTGGTGTATACCGCTATTTCGACGCTGCTCCACCGGAACAGGACCTCCAACATGCTCCGCACCACTCTCCAGTTCAGTCCATCCAACCCACATCCTATCCTTGGCATGGCTAACCTTGTGGTACCTGTGGATAGCAGTTGGTCTCTTAGTTCCACCAACGAATTCCATAACGAGCGGTAGGTGGGCTTCTCAGACGACGCCTTCTTAGTAACCAGGTAGTAAATGGATCGGTTTCCGTCCACCAGACTTAGCACTTTCTCTCCATCTCCGAGTTGGTCCCGCAGCTCTGACAAGCGGCCAAACTTCTTCTTGAATACGGTGGCAATACCGCGATCCATCCTCAAGTCTTTGGCCACACAATGAACCAGCGAGTCCGAAGCAGAAAACAAATCTTCGGATCTCTCGGAGGTGACACCGAATCTGGAATTGGCATATAAGCTCGGTGTGGCCATAAACTCGTCATACTGGGGATCCGGAGAACGAGCTTGCATAAGCCTGATCCGTGCTTCTTCGTGATTGTCACCGGCATATGGGGCCAAACGGTTAAAATGGACAACCTTCGGTTTTCCATTTGGTGTGCGTCGAATCCGGTAAATAACGTCATTTATTCTCTTGACGATTGAATATGGACCTTCCCAGTGCTGCTGTAGCTTCGGCGAAAGACCTTTACGGGGCTGTGGATTGTATAACCACACCATGTCTCCCTCCTGGAAATCTCCATCAGTGGCCCGTATATCGTATGTGTCCTTCATGCGATCGCTAGCTATCTGCATCCGGGAACGTACTTCCTCATGGATATCGTCAAGTCTTCTGCGAAGATCACTAACGTAGTCTTCTCCGGCAACGTCCTCACCAGGTTTGCAGCCAAACTTCAGGTCACATGGTAACCGTAGCTCCCGACCAAACAGTACTTTTGCTGGTGTTTGTCCAGTAGTTTCGTGAATCGATGATCGATATGCCATGAGAAACAGTGGCAGATGGCGATCCCAGTCTCTTTGGTGTTTGGAGACCACTTTGGACAAGTACTTGTTAATGGTCCTGTTCATTCGCTCGACCATGCCGTCTGATTGAGGCTGCAGAGGTGTTGTCCGGGTTTTGTGAATGCCTAATGTCTTGCAGATTTCTTGGAACACGGCGGACTCAAAATTCCGACCCTGATCAGAATAAAGCTCCATGGGCACGCCGAACCGGCTGATCAGGTGGTTAACGAGCTCCTCCGCTACTGTCGTGGCTATCTGATTTGGGAGTGCGTACGCTTCAACCCATTTAGTGAAGTAGTCCATTGCCACCAGGATGTATTTATTGCCACCATCGGTCTCTGGAAACGGTCCTGCGATGTCTATGGCAATCCGTTCGAATGGACTACCGACATTGTACTGGCGCATAGGAGCACGCCGTCGTCTTTGCAATCCTTTGCTGGCTGCACAAGTTGTGCACTTCTTGTACTAGTCTTCAACGTCCTTTTTGTAATTGACCCAGTAAAAACGCTCACGGACTCTTCCAAGGGTCTTGTTAACACCAAAATGTCCCCCCGAAGCATCGTCATGGAGGCACTTCAAGACTTCCTTTACCAGGCTCTTCGGTACAAGCAATTGACGTTTGCTCTCAGTACCATTCTGGTTTTCCACTATTCGCTTCAAGAGTCCATCTTCCTCAACAATAGAGTCCCATTGGGCCCCAACGATTTTACCTCCCCAGACTTAGCGGCGATCTCTTGCCAGGTCGGTCGTCTGCCTTCATTCTTCCATTTCCGAAACAAGCTCAGGACCGGATCAGAACCCTGTTCCGTCTTGATGTTATCAGGATGCCATTTTTTATCCGTGACGGTTATTCTCCGGACTTCTTCATGTTCCTCCAGGCGCTCACAGTACTTGCAATTTTCAGAACATGGTCTTCTGGATAGGGCATCCGCGTTCTTATGGCTATTTCCAGCTCGATGTTCTATGTCGAAGTCGTATTCTTGGAGCTTTTCTATCCAACGCGCGACTTGACCCTCTGGATTCTTGAAACTCAGTAACCACCGTAAAGCAGCATGATCTGTTCGGAGCAGGAACTTCCTTCCATACAAGTACTTATAAAAGTGCTCCACGCTCTTTACTACTGCCAGTAGTTCTCGTCGGGTTACACAGTAGTTTCGTTCGGGGTTGGATAGGGTCTTGCTGAAATAGCCGATGACTTTTTCCTCTCCGTGTTGTATTTGTGAGAGTACTGCGCCTAACCCAACATTGCTAGCGTCGGTGTCCAAAACAAATTTCCCCTCTGGTATCGGATAACTCAACACGGGTGTGGAAACGAGAGCTTGCTTTAATCTTTCGAAGGCAGCTTGGCAGTCCGGTTCCCAGCAGAATGGTCTGCCACTTTCGGTTAGTCGAGTCAATGGCTTGGCAATATTGGCAAATCCAGGAACGAAGCGTCTATGGTAAGTACACAGGCCAAGGAAGCTTCTGACCTGATGTACGTCAGTAGGTACTGGCCATTCTCGTACGGCTGTGATCTTCTGCGGGTCTACTGAAACGCCGGTCTTCGTGACTACGTGCCCCAGGTAGTTCACTGTCTCCTGAAATAGCTGGCATTTCTTGGGGCTTAATTTAAGGTTGACATCACGCAGCCTTCGAAGTACCTCTTGCAAGTTTTTCAGGTGATCGTCGAAGTCTTTTCCGATCACGATTATGTCGTCAAGGTATACCAGGCAAGTTTTCCCAATCAAGCCGTTCAAGGCCGTCTCCATGAGTCGTTCAAATGTGGCTGGCGCATTACACAACCCGAACGGCATCACGTTGAACTGCCACAGCCCGGTTCCGATCGAAAATGCCGTCTTCTCTTTCGCCTCAGGATCCAGGTCTACTTGCCAGTATCCACTTTTAAGGTCTAGCGTAGAGAAGATTGTCGACCCCGCAAGCGTGTCTAAGGTATCATCGATGCGTGGCAAGGGGTAGCTGTCTTTCTTGGTGACATTATTTAGCTGGCGGTAGTCAACACAGAAGCGTGTAGATCCGTCCTTCTTCTTGACCAAAACTACCGGCGACGTCCATGGACTGGTCGATGGTTCTATTATTCCGTCCTTCCGCATGTCGCTTATAATCTTCTCGGCCTCTTCCTTTTTGGCCAGTGGTAGTCTCCTCGGTCTCTGACGGATGGGCTGCGCTTTGCCAGTGTTGATTTTATGGACGACGGTGTTGGTTCGCCCTTTCTTGCCGTTGTCCAATGCAAACACGTCCTGGTACTTTACAAGGAGTTCCCCAATTGGACGTTGTTCAGGTTGATTACGGTTTTCAACCGCCTCCTTGTACAGTTTTAACAACGCCTCCGGAATACCTTGAACTTTGCGCATCCCTGAATTCAATCTTTTAACTTGTGGCATGGCAGTGTCCCGGGCGTGTAACTGGAACGTTTCGCCGTTCAGTGTCACATTCTTTCTCCGGAAATTCAGGCAGAAGTCATATTTTCGGAGGACGTCCAAACCCAGTATTACATTGTCCTCTATTTCTGCCACTAACACGCAGTGTTTAAAAGACGTTCTTCCCATTTGGATGTTGACGTAACTTTCACCCCTGACTACTACTTGTTCTCCAGTGGCGGTACGGAACTTCCATTGCGTTGGCAGAAGTTTACTGGGCTCGGTCAATATTCCGGGCCTTATGATTGTTCTGCTAGCTCCAGTATCCAGCAGAAATGAACACTGCTTCCTGTTTATGAGTCCAGTGAGAAAAAGGCTGTCAATTCGATCTTTCATTGCCTTAGTCAATGCTACTAAACCTGGGGCCTCGTGTCCCGGGACCGACGTTTGCCCCGTCGCGTCGTCCCTGATTAGTTTTCCGGAACTCGGGGCACGCGCTCTTGAGTAACCTCTTCGTTCTTGCAAGCGGTTCTTACGTGTCCCAATTTCCCGCAGTTCCAACATCGTATTGGTCTCGGTTTCTTGTTTAATTTTCCCACTATCCAGTTAACTATTTCTTCTAGTCTGTCTTCGTATCGATCGTCGGGCTCCTCCCTTAGCTCACGCACTCTACCTTGCCGTTGAGATGCCTGTTTAACGACGTCATACTCCAGTGCCCGAGCCAACGTGTCAGCGAGTGTTTTTGGCCTGTCTAATCGGAGTCGCTGTTGTATGTCGTCATCCCTCAACCCATCGATGAAAGAGTCGACAGCCAACTCTTCTAACGTGTCGTCGGGAGTACCTGGATACGCGAGGCGGACCAGACGAGCGATATCGGCCTCGTATTCTTGGAGGTTTTCCCCTGCCTTCTGACGTCGGTTTCTTAACTGCACGTGACTGCCGCTCGTCATATGTGCCTGACCATACCGCATCTCTAACTTCTTCACTAGGTGTTCATAGTCGTTCAACTTCTCGGGTGGTATGGTATCCAAAATCTCCTCGGCATTACCATACAGCGCGCAGACCAGCTCGGAGGCTTTATTTTCCAACGTCCATGCGTTCGACTTCGCGGCCGTTTCAAATTTCTTAAGGAAAGTGGTCCATGATGTTTTTCCGTCGAACTTAGGTGGCTTCGTATATGCTTTCGATGAAATCCCGTGCCCATTCTCCTGCTTCACACTTCTAGCTTCATTATCGATCTGTTCGGACATTGTCGTACATAGAAACCTTTCTTCTATTTCCTTAATTCGTGAATCTATTTCTTGAAATTTTCCTGCAAAATTCTGTTCTGTTTCAGCCAATTTTGCGTCGAATTTCTCTAAATTTTCCTTCAGTTCTTTTGAATTTTCGGTTAGTTTCTCTTCCAGGTTTTCCATTTTCTTTTCCAGATTTTCTTTCAATTTCCCTTCCAATTCCATTGAATTTTCCTTTAATTTCTTTTCTAGTTCATCCTCAAATTCGTAGGTATTCGGATCGAAACCCTCTCGTATCAGAGCTTCTTCGAGTCGCCCTTGTAAGGTGAGTTTGTTACCAGACGTATCCTCGTCTCGCTCCTCGAGTTCACTTTTCAGTTCGGCAACTTTCAACTCCAACAACTTTTTCGGCATTTTAATTTATTTAACTATTTTTTTTTTTCTACTAGAAAATTCTCTTCTTTGGGGGATCGATTGGCTGAGCACCCCACACCTGACACCAATGTAACGACTTTTCTAGTAGAACTTATTTATTAAACGGATATTTATATTACAACTATTTATTTAACACTTAAATACTAATAGAATACTTAAACACTAATAATAATTCAACGGCTTATTTATATCACAAGGAAAATGCGTATTTATATCACTCGGTATATCGTAGTTCGCTATTTATATTACTTGTTCGGAAGCTCACTGTGAACTGACTCTTACTGGCCACGTCAACAGGTATTTATACTGATTAGGAACAATCCAGAAAGTTCCAGAATGACATACTAGACTTTACTGGAGTGCTTATTGTGTTCGTCTAATTTATGGCCTTGTTTATCGTCATCAAAGCGCCGACCGACGCCGGCGTTCTTTGAGCTCCGGTTATCTGCTGTCGGTTCTCGTCGCCGCTATCGCACACACACACGCTCGTCGCACTGCTCGCTCTCGAACACATATACGCTCGCTACACTGCCCGCTCCCGCACACATACGCTCATTACAGTATCATGGCAAGAAACATTATTAACTTTGATTGCCAATCAACAAGAACAATTAGCAGAATTATCACGCCAATCGAAAATGGCGTCAGTGCCAACGCCCAGTCCTTCCATACCTGAGGGCAGCAGTGCGCAAGCGCAAAATAGAGCAACTACATCATTTCGTGTCACTGAATTCAATCCAGATAGAAGCAATTATTCTATGGAAGAATGGTTAGAAGATGTTACTAAACTAAAAGAATTGGTTGTAACCGACATGGTTATGATAGCCAAGGCCGGTGAAGCGCTGAAAGGCCGAGCACAAAAATATTTTTGCGATTGGCTTCCATTGCGTCGCAGTTGGGAAAACTTCTGTAGTGATCTTGCAATTGCTTTCCCCTATAGAGAGACCCCTGGTGTCCGCGCATTCATTGCATCAACTCTACGAAGCAGAGATTGTGACTCCCTCAGTGATTACGGCATCCAAAAATTGCGTTCTATTCGACGTTTTTGTGATCTATTACCGTGGAAAACAATTGTTAGTATGGCAGAATATGGACTTGATCATTCGGAAGTGCAAGCCTCAATTCGTATACAACCACCCCGCGATGAGAAACAATTATTAAAACTTTTAAGTGAATTCGACGCACGCAGGTTAAAGTTTCGGGCGTTACCGAATGCACGCGCTACAATTGACAGAAACGCTTCTTCCACAATCAGCCGACAGAGTGCTCCTTCGAAATCACCTTTTAAAGGATCATGTTACCAATGTGGCCAGCGAGGACATTCTCGGAGAGAATGTCGTTCCCGAAATAAAAACGTTGCTGACGTGGCCGATAAAACAACTAGAGAAATGAAATCCGATGCTAATCTACCCGTTTGCAACAACTGTAAGAAAAAAGGTCATAAAGAAGATAAATGTTGGTTTAAACATGGAAAACCAGAAAACATCTTACTAATTCGAAAAGGCCGAGCGTTAGCTACATCACCCATTGCTACTGTTCTGTCCGAAAACAAAGCTTTGTCATTTCGATACATTATTGATACGGACTCCCAAGTGTCTATTATAAGCTAAAACACTGCTGAAAACTTGAATGCTGTGATTAAACCAACTCTGCAACCGATGACTGGACTCGCCTCAAGGATTGTTTATGGCATAGGCACGTGCGAAGTTGTTGCAGTTATGCCGGCGGTTACTCTCGAGATTATGTTTACTGTTGTGTCTGATAACGTCATACCCGTTGGTCTAGATGCTATTATCGGCTGGGACGTGATTAATAGACCTAATTTGCGACTTGAAAAATGTGTTAATGGTGTAGAGTTATACCATGACCCGCTCAATATTCCTAAAGTAATGGTTCCCCATAACGACGATGCTGTAAATGACATAAATGTGTCAGGATTGGACGAACAAGCAATAATACGACTAAAACACCTACTATTAACAACAAAAAATGTGACACCCGATCACATACTGACAGAAAAACTAGCCATCAGATTAAAGGACGACATTCCCGTAATATACCGACCTAGAAAGCTGGCATACGCCGAACAAACACAAGTTAAACAAATTACTAGAGAACTACTACAAAAGGGGATAATTCGTGAGAGCCATTCAGAGTACGCCAGTCCAATAGTCCTCGTACGAAAAAAAAATGGAGAAATGAGATTATGCGTTGATTATAGAGACCTTAATAAAAAGGCTATTAATGAACCATATCCATTGCCTAGAATCCAAGACTTAATAGACACATTGCGCCATGCCAGCTATTTTTCAACATTAGACATGAAAGCCGGTTTCCATCAAATGGAAATTGAAGAAAGCTCCAGAAAATACACTACTTTTATTACTCCACATGGTTTGTTTGAATATAACCGAGCCCCTTTCGGATTCGTTAACTCACCAGCATCATACCAACGTGCCATCGACAAGGCATTGGGTGAATTGAAAGGAACAGAGGCCCATGTCTACATTGATGATGTCCTGGTCCCATCTGTATCATACGAAGAGGGTTTTTAGTGCCTTCAAAACGTCTTACAAGCGCTAGCAACATCCGGTTTCTCCTTAAATTATGCAAAATGCACCTTTTTCGCCAGAGAAACAGAATATTTAGGTGTAGTGATCAGTGACGGTTCTGTGCGTACAAGTCCGCGAAAAGTTGAGGCTCTTACTCAGTCAGCGGCACCTTCAGACGTGAAAGGTGTAAGACAGTTCATGGGACTCGCGGGCTACTTTAGACGCTTTATAGAAGGATTTTCACGAATCACAGCACCCATATCAGCCCTGTTGCACAAGAATAAATTATTTGAATGGAGTTCTGAATGTGAAGCCGCCAGACAATTAATAATTAGTAAATTGGTGGACAAACCCGTGTTACGCATTTTTGATCCGGAATTAAATTGTGAACTACACACTGACGCGAGTGCCGTAGGTATTGGTGCAGCCCTTTTATAAAACGAACAAGGTGTCGTTCGTCTAGTGGCCTATTATAGCAGGCGTACAACCGATTACGAGACAAACTATCATTCATATGATTTAGAGACACTTGCCGTGGTTGAATCTGTAGAGCATTTCCGAAATTACCTGTATGGCAAACATTTTACGGTATTTACTGACTGCAATTCGGTTCGGGTAACAGCGCTCAAAAAGAATTTACATCTGCGCGTAGCGAGGTGGTGGATAAAGCTCCAAGACTACGATTTTAATATTGAATATCGACCTGGTCATAAGATGGGACATGTCGACTACCTCAGCCGAAATCCACCAAAAATAGTGTGCACCGTAAGGTCAAAATCAAATTCTACCAATATTACATCAGTAGAATCATTACGTAACCATCAACGGAATGACGGGTATTGCCTAAACATTATCGCGAACCCCCAGGACTATCCAGACTATCAACTTGTGGACAACTTTGTTGTGACAAAAGAAGAATCTCCCAAATGTTACGTTCCAGTAGCTGGCCGTCTTCAAGCAATGCGTCTGTACCACGATCAGTCTTCTCACATTGGATGGGACAAATGTATTGCAAAGATGCGTGAAGATCTGTACTGGCCTAAAATGGGAAAGTGCCTAAAGAAATACATTCGAAACTGCAAATCTTGTATCCTGGGAAAATCACACACTGGACGTAGAGCTGGGTTGTACCAAATAGGAGAACAGCCCAAGGACATTCTCGATATTTGGCACATCGATCACGCTGGTCCACTGGTGAAAAGTTAAGGCTCCACTCAACTACTTGTTGTGGTGGACGCTTTTTCGAAATATTGCTACTTACGTCCAATACCTAAAAAGAATTCAGAAGACACCATTAAGGCACTACTCCCTATATTTCAAGGTATTGGGAAACCTAAGCGTATTATAGCAGACAGGGCAGCATCGTTCACTTCCATAACCTTCCGAAATTTCCTGCATGACTAAGGCATTAGTCTACATCACATAGCTACTGGTGTACCAAGAGGCAATGGGCAAGTGGAATGTGTGATGATGACTGTATTTAATTTACTGAGAGCGACTCTTAACGATCAGCAAGAGAAAAACTGGGTATCAGCTATTGCAGATATAGAAAATAACCTAAACGCGACAGTACACAAAACAACAGGCTTTGTTCCGAGTGTTTTGCAACTGGGCAAAACCCAAAAATTACCTGCAACTCAACCGTTTTTGGAAAAGGCACCGACAACAGATGTTGTTCCTGACATAGAAGATGCTGTTCTAGAGACCCAAAAGCGACTCACACAGTCGGCAAAACGACAGGCCGAACGTTTCGATTCAAAACGTTACGCACCAGCGTTATTCTCAGGGAATTGGTAGCAATAGAAGATTCGCAATTAGCTGGCGGTGGAAAATTAAAATCCAAATTCAGAGGACCTTATACAATACAAAAATTGCTACCAAATGACCGTTATGTACTTTCTAAAAAGGCAGGGCGTACAACGGTAGCAGCACACGAGCAACTCAGGTGCTGGTCAACGGAACACACAGTATAGTATAACACGATGATTACTGTAAGTAAACATTTTCTTCTAATGCATAACACAACGCGAAATTAAACCAAGCTAATTGCATATAACCAAATAATAAACAAAAGCTTGGCGATCCCATGCAATACAGCAATGTCAGTACAGAAGCAATTGATAAACAATATGTGGCTCTCCCACATGATCAAACAAGGGTGGCAGCCCCACCATGTGGCAATCCCACAAAAATAAAAACAAAGAGCAATAAGTACTTGTGACAATCCCACAGAATTTTAAGAATTATAGGGTGGCGATCCCACCGTACAGCAGTCCTGCTACAACCAGCAGCCATGAACACAAATTCATTATTAGGAAATTGCCTGGTTTTAAGTGTCTTTCTGTTTCAGCGAGGTCGCTGTACTTCCAGGATGGCCGTGTTAGCATTCACCCCTATAATACCGATACGCCCCTGCCTAAAGCGCATATGACATCCCTACTTCAATATTGTCGTGAGACCACGAGTATGACCGAGGCCGGGAAAAAAGAGAGAGCAGTACGGAATAAGTTACGATACGTTACGTTACCGATTGTAATTGGAATATAAATAAATAGTTAAATTAGTGGTGTTTTTGTGCTTTTGTTTACATATTTATATTTAGTATAACAATATTTCAAAGTCAGATCTGTTTAAACAGTAATTAAATAAATAACAACACTACGACATATACCTGCACTGAACGAATAACAATAAGATTTTCTCCTATACGAGGGGCTGGAGCTGTCGTTCAACTTTTTGTAATTATGAATGATATTCCATTTTAATATTCTTGGCCGAATTTAGATGAGATATTAAATTAATTACCTACAAACTCTAGAAATGGATTACAAATTGGGGCAATGAAAGAACTTGAATTTCTGACTCCAATTGAGCAAATAAATACCAAAATTATCAGAAAGATAAGATAATGAGCACACAGAAGGACATAACAGTCCTATATTTAAAGTAATAAGTGATGTGTCTAACAACATAAGGGGTGTGTCCAACATTTGCACGTAGATATAAATAGAAGTATTATGTACTTTATTCTTTAAGTTAGTTTCTGTAAAATTATTCTCTGAAGTTAACCGAAAGGTAAAACTAACTTGTGTTTTTTCTTAATTATGAAAGATAAGTCGTTCGTACAGGAAGCTAGACTAATTCAAAAATCTCCTATAGAATAATATCTCACTGTTAATAATTTAGTGCAGGTATATGTAGCTGTTATCCTGTTTTTTACTTGAAGTTGAGAAGTTGTTATAGGTATTATAAATATTAAATAGCAGTGTAGTTGCGTGCGCATCATCGTTTGGACTGTCCGTTATGTTTAACGCTTTCTCTGTTCTGAGGTAATCGACATTGTCGAAGCTTTCCATTCCAAAGTATTGTCGTCAAGTTCTTGGTGTTTAGACGGTAGGGGTAGGTTAGGTTAGGTTAGGTAGGGCTAGGTTAGTCTCATCTCAATTCAGTAAGATAGAATTAGTATTCAATTCAAAGATCGAAAGACTCAGATAATGTCCTTACATAGTTGATTTTCATTCAAATCTTATGCTACGAGATAGGTATATTATTGCTAGAGCGCATGAAGTTACTTTGGGGTGTAATGATTATGTGGTTTACGATAGACAATGGTATGTAACAGTTTGAGCAGAAAGAATCGATTGTTTGGTACTGTGAATGAAATATAAGCGTAAGGTGGACGGCGTTCACGGTTATTAAACTAATACGGTTGCCTCACTTCGATCAGCTTGTAGGAGCGGGGGAAGAGGGGTCTGGTTAGGTTGTGACATAGCTCAGAATGTACGAGCTACGGGCGACTTCGTCAACGCCAATAGTGTGTCGTCAGTGTGTCTGCTATTGGCTTGTAGTTTTCTTTAATCATACACTACTTTTAAAATACGATACTAAAAGTGTTTGATAAACTGAACCAGTGCTTAAAGGTATGTTAAATTGGGGAATTGTATACATGCCGTATATAGATAATTCATAAAAACGAACCAAAAATTTTTTACATTTCCATAGCCATTGCCATTATAGGTAGATGCATAAGCTTGTATGTACCTACTTATCTATTATCAATATTATATAATTGCGATTAATAATGACGCCAGTAATAATATAAGTAATTCAAAGTAATTAATGAGTTACGATCACTTTTCGAACTCCTAAATTGTAATAATTTTATAAAAATGATTCTACTATCTACACGCAAATAAAATTACAACTGATTCTTTTCTAACTGGCAACCATTATTTATGTAAAAATTAAGCTACCTACTTAAAATTATCTGGACAACAATTTTTCTTTCTGTAAAATAATGCAATTATGAATGAAGCTAATATAAATAAGGCATATATTACTCAATTCTGAAGGTTATCTTCAACTTGTAGACTATTTATAAAATGGTAGGTGGAATACGCTGTAGTATCGGTTCTTGTAAGAGCCAACAGGGAAAAAATAAGGACTTGTCTTTTTTTTCATTCCCAAAAGATGTTCAATTCAAAAAAGAATGGATAAATCGATGTCATGGAGTCAATAAAATTAATGTAATAAATGCCCGGATTTGTAGCCTGCACTTTTTACCTTCAGATTTTGAAAGAAATTTGAAGGCAGAACTTCTAAACGTTCCCTATAGAAAAAAGTTAGGTTTGTATCGTACATTGGTCAAAATTACGTAAAATGTTAGAAAGTTGATTTATTATTCAATATTTAAGCTATACCATCACTTCTACTAAGATGTGGTGATAGAATATTTATGAGAATTAGGTATTTAAATTTACAGCTTCAGGAAAAATCTCTAAAACGAAAAATAACAGCGACAAGTTCGAAGACTTCAAAGAAATTCAAGCGAATTGTCAATTAACGTAATTGCATATTATTGATAATAAACATGAACATTTTCTTAAAAATACATTTAAGCACCTATTTAAGTATATTTTAATACGATAGAATTAATAAAAAACCGGTAAATTTCAATTACGTGAAACATTATATTTCGTGTTGCATTTACTTCGCATATCTTTCCTCTACGCTGTACATTCTGAGATACGTCATCTGCTAATGCGCTCTAATTGGTTGGCGGCAAGTGAGGCAACCGTATTATTTTAATAACCGTGGACGGCGTTGCATTCAATGCTGAGGTAAGGTTACAGGAACCTATTAGTGGTCCAAACAAAGATAAATGGGACAACGCTATTCCTTAAGTGATCACGCAGATTATTAGATTTAAGTAAAGTGTGTTGAAGTATCACTATTCATGTTTGTAATTCAAGTATTATAATCAAAAGTAGTTGCCACTATAATTCAATATAATTAAGACTTTCGATAGTGCAACGTTTGTGAAACATCATAAATACTTGCAGAGAATCGAAATAAAACAATAACCATGTTAGAGAACCTAGAGATCAAAAAATCCTGAAGCAAAAATTTAAACTTGGTCGATTTTCAAACACAACTGGGTTCATCCAGCTCCCCACTACTCCTTTGTGATTTGTAATTCATACATAAACTGTTTGTAATTGTTTTAGACTTAGGGCATATTCCGATATAGACTGTGAGCACTGTACAGTAATGCCAGTATACAGAAATGCGTTCCGATATAGGCTTCCAGTGCACCGTGACAGTGACAGAGAGAAACTAATGATGTCATATTTGCCACCATCTTTGTACTGGGAGGTAAGGCGCTTCCAGTAGTTTCCACTAGATGAAAATGGCAGCCATGGCAAGAACACAGACCACACGACAACATGGACCAATATTTTTCTTCAAACTTGTAAAAAGCTACAATTCATTAAAAGGTTTAAAATGAAAGAAATTGAAACATTCTTATTGCTCTGTTTTACGGGTTTTTGTAATTTGTTTGTTACTTAAACCACTAAACACGGTTTTTACTTAAACTTATTCTAAAAGCAGACCTGTTCAATCATGTAAGAGAAGGAATTTTTCATCATTCTTTTACTATGTGTTCAATCCACTAGGTCTGGATGAATTACAAAATTGTGAAAAATGGAAATAGTAATTTTGAAGTGATTTTTACTCTTAACGTTTCTCTGCAAAAAATATGCATATTCTTATTTTGACATAAATTAACATATACCTAAGCACAACATATTGGTCACTCGGAACGTTTTCTTGTTAGTAATTTTCATTAGTTAAGATCATGAAATTTTATTAGGTATACCGTTATAAACATTTTTTTATTCTGAAATAGTTTAAAAAATTTATTTGCCAAAAATTGCAATATTTATGCCACATTAAATGTTAAAATCGTGCATCAATACATCTAGCTCCTCTATCGGATAGTGTAATACTTTTTTCAAAAGTACTGAAACAGTACTGAAATACGTTCTAATATATAACAGTCAGTAGCAGATTCAGTACAAAAATCTAAACTGGAACGGTGTTTACAGTATACTATGTGACGTAACGTGTCACAGTGCTCACAGTGTATATCGGAACACGGTCTTAGTTTAGTTCACTCTTGATAAAGATCGATCGAAACTATAGTCGAGTTATTCGTTGCATATATATATATTTGTTGAAACTTGAATTTGATTTATTTCAACTCTCTGCAAGTACACTATAATTATATATATTCACGTACTATGCTGCTCTGTTAAAAATGTTTGTAAAATTTCAATTATTTTACAAAATAAAATATGAGTATAGTTACAAACCAACGAGAACTAATAGAAAATAGAAAACAATTCGATTAATATTCCAATACATGTGAAGAAACCTACTATGTATAATTAGCGTACCTAACCCTACCCGTATTGTAAGTTTCCCAAACAGTTGGTCAATGTTTAATGAAAATGTTATAAACTTACAAAACCTGTTTGAAATTTGATTTACAATACTTGCTTTGTAAAATGACGAAAAAATGTTGAAATTCAAATCACTATGAAATCATTAAGTTTACAAATTCTTTAATTATACTTATAATGCAAATTTGAAAATTGTGTGATGCATTGTAAATCTGTCACAAAATTTCTATTTCTCTTACACGAGTTGTAATGTTTCCGAACCGTCAGTTAATAACCAACAAAAAGGATCTAAAACCTACAAAATCTTTTAGGAACTTATTTACAATAATTATTTTGGAATGTTGTAGAAAGATATTGGAATTGAAATTTCTGTCACCAACAGCCCAATACAAATACTTTTACGATTAGTATTAAAATCCAATTTAAATATTCTAGACGAGTTTTAAATAAGCTGAAAATTACACATTTATAAAATTTCATCGAAATCTATTGGGTGGTTTCTGACATTAACATGAACGAACGTCGTGACACGTGATTTTTTTTTAAATACTAGCGGCTCGTCCCCACGGTTATTAAACTAATACGGTTGCCTCACTTGCCGCCAACCAATCAGAGCGCACTAGCCGATGACGTATCTCAGATTGTACAGCGTAGAGGAAAGATATGCGAAGTAAATGCAACACGAAATATAATGTTTCACGTAATTGAAATTTAACGGCTTTTTATTAATTCTATCGTATTAAAATATACTTAAATAGGTGCTTAAATGTATTTTTAAGAAAATGTTCATGGTTATTATCAATAATATGCAATTACGTTAATTGACAATTCGCTTGAATTTCTTTGAAGTCTTCGAACTTGTCGCTGTTATTTTTCGTTTTAGAGATTTTTCCTGAAGCTGCAAATTTAAATACCTAATTCTTATAAATATTCTATTACCACATCTTAGTAGAAGCGATGGTATAGCTTAAATATCATAATATATAATAATGTTCTAGTGTCCGGATGTTTGTTTGAGGACGACCCAGTTGGCAATGAAAAAAATTGCACTTTTCGATTAAAGATTGCCGAAAACCTACAAAAGACGCGCAAAATGCCGTAAACGATATCGATTAAGATTAAGACGAAGTAGGGTTTTGCAAAATTTCATCCGGATTTAATAAGTGGTTTAAAAGATATTAGCAAATGAAAATGGGAAAAAACGCGTTGTTGGTTAAAAGTCATAATTTTTAGATCTATCTCGTCCGAAGATAGGATAATCTGGAATTTGTCGACAACTAAAACGTCCAAGTTAAGCACCAAAGTGTTACATAGGCCTATTTTCATCATTCGTTATGTGTTCGTTTAATCAAAATTTGTAATTAAAAATCGTTAATTTTGACATATCCGGATTCTAAGGAAACAACTGCTCAGAGGGATGGGCGGGGCTTATGTTGTTATTGCTTGTATATATTTGTAGATTCGAACCTTGGAAGTTTGACGTTTATATTGACGTTTATCAAAGAACGTTTAATAAAGAGGAAATAAGAAAATAAATATAATTTATATGCAATAATATTCATTACAGTCGCTATGGTTAACATAAAAAAGAGTAAATATAGTTACCCTAGTCAAATCGGTTCGTGGCGCATTCGGTAGTGCACTGATCTTACTAACGCCTACTCCAGCAGTAGTTGGTTCAAGTCCAATCCGAGGCGATTTTCTTTTTTTTTGTTTTTTCTTGAATTTGACAATTTTAACGGTAATGATAGACTTTAACCCGCCAACTTAGATTACATTGAGCTTGTAGTACGTATGTTGTAGAACATGTTAAGCTGAACAAGAATATATAAATACCTATGCTGTAATTATATGTGAGATGCAATACAACTTTTTTAAATATCAATTAAGTATTATATTTAATTTAGATACTGAATTTATTATTTCGAGCATAAATAATTTTCTCAAAGTAAGTTCCAAAACATTAAATTAACATAACCATTTGCAGGTTATTCGAAAAAAAAAAAAAAAAACTCATCTGAATTTTGCCATGAACCGGCGATAGGTTACGGTAAATTCGTTAAAGGCTATGCACCACCTTCCAAGTTTGGACAGGTAGTAGGTACTATTACAGTAAAATATGGGGTGTGTTATGAAGGTTAGCGATCATCTTAGAAAACATGGTAGGTAATTGTGTACGCTTTTACTTCTACCTCCCCGTTTCGATTCAAATATCAGTATGTTGTAGTATTTATTTAAAATATTTTATATATTATTCATATTTTATATTTTAAATATTATAAATAAATTAAAAGTTTGGAATGGGTTCGGGGGTGTGATTGGGGGAGAGTTCTTGACCCGCTTAAAACCTCCAACCCCTACAACCGGTACCCATTGTAACTACCACCTAGAACGCACTCATTACTACCCCCACCACCCACCACAATAGTATTCTTAAATTTTTTTAAGATGACAAGGGAGAAACGGTTATGATGGGGTGTGTATATGTGTGTGTCTCCGAGCATGCTTTTTGTCAGGCGGGGATATTGTCAAAAATGGAAATCAAATTATGTAAGGGTTTAAGGAAGTTAAAAAGTAAAAACATAAATATGTAAATCAAATAATATATACACAGTGCAATGCTAAATATTATTAACTATTGCGCAAATAATTGAATAATAATATATATTTGAAGCAATGGAATGGTAAATGCATTATGTAGAATACGCTTTGGTATTTAAGGGCCTCTTTGAAATAATAAGATGTGCTCTACGTCATAAATACAAAAAGTTAGGTTGAAGTATTTTACGATTTTTAGATAAAACAGAATTAAAGAAACAAATGATTTTCATCATGAACCGCCGATAGGTGCTATGCACTAATAGGGTAATTGCAATGCACTCCTAGGAGAAGTGCTATGCATCAGTAAGATAAGTGCTATGCACCACCGTGAGGTTACGGTACAAAGCGGCGGTTGTCTCAAATTCGCTCCCAAAGTAAACAGGTCAACTTTTGTGACAGTTGTATATTCGCCCCCTATAGGTGAGAATGACGAGTGTAGAAGTTATTAAAAGTGAAAAAGGAAACAATCTCTAAATATTTGATAATTTTAAATTTTCATTTCAAAATTGTATATTGTATTGAACTGTCGCTATGAAGCGCCCATGAGTGCTATGCATTAATAGGGCAAGTGCTACGCACCATTAGGAAGTGCTATGCACCAAAAGGGTGTGCTATGCACCAATAGGGTAAGTGTTATGCACTATCGTTAGGTTACGGTACAAAGAGGTCCCTATGATTTTGTTTGTTAAATGCTATGCACTAATGGGGTAAGTGCTATGCATCATTAAGATGTGCTATGCACTAATAGGGGTGCTATGCACTAATAGGGTATGTGCTATGCACCATCGTTAGGTTACGGTAAGAAGAGGTCCCTATGATTTTGTTTGTTGAATGCTATGCACTAATGGTTTAAGTGCTGTGCACCGTTAAGGTATGCTACGCACCAATAGGGTGTGCTATGCACTAATAGGGTATGTGCTATGCACCATGTTAGTTTACGGTAGGAAGTGGTCCCTATCATTTTATTTGTTAAATGCTATGCACCACCGTCCTAGCTTTGACAGGTAGTACTACAGCGTAGGTTAAATTAGATTTAACCGCCGATAGGTGCTATGCACTAATAGAAGAAGTGCTATGCACCAGGAAGGTAAATGCTATGCACCACTAGGTTAACTGCTACGCACCACCGTGAGGTTACGGTACAAAGCGGCCCCTCTGATTAAATTTGTTACAGTGCTATGCATGACCGTCCAAGCTTTGAAGGATTGTATTCATAACAGTAAAAAATTGGATGTGTGGTTAAGAGAAGCAATCAGTTTAAATAAAAACTTTTACAACAATTTTCAAAGATGTATAACTTTTCTCAAAACAGCATGATTATTATACAGACGATTTAGAAAAAAATTTGCAAAAAGCAACTGGGGTCATGATATTAAATTGTCAACCCGATTATGATTTCTTGAATGCTATGCACCACCGTCCAATGCTGGACGGGTTGAACTAGTCATATATAATAATGTTCTAGTGTCCGGATGTTTGTTTGAGCCCCACTCAGTTAGCCATGAAAAAAAACATCGAAAATTGCACTTTTCGGTAACAGATTGTCGAAAAACTGCAAAAGACGCGCGAAATGCCATAAACGATATCGATTAATATTAAAACGAAGTAGGGTTTTGCAAAATTTCATCACGATTTATTAAGCGGTTTAAAAGATATTAGCAAATGAAAACGGGAAGAAACGCGTTTTCGGTTAGAAGTGATATCTTGTGCACCAATCTCCTCCGAAGATCGAATAATCTCGAATTTGCCGACTACTAAAACATCTAATCTATGGACCAAAGGGTTACATAGGCCTATTTTCATCATCCATTATGTGTTCGTTTATTCAAAATTTATAATTAAAAATCGTTAATTTTGACATGTCCGGATTCTAAGGAAACAACTGCTCAGAGGGATGGGCGGGGCTTATGTTGTTATTACTTGTCTTGTATATTTGTAGATTCTAACCTTGGAAGTTTGACGTTTATCAAAGAACGTTTAAGAAAGATAGGAAATGATAAAATAAATGTAATTTATAAATAATCATGCAATACAATTAATAATTGCAGTTTTCATGCTTAATGTAAAAGCAAATAAATATAGGCTTCACGTCAAAACGGTTCGTAGCATATTCGGTAGTGTACCGATCTCGCAAAACCTACTCCAGCAGTAGTTGGTTCAAGTCTTATCCGAGCCGAATTTCTTTTTTGTTTTTTTTTTTTTTTAATTTTACGATTTTAACGGTAATGATAGACTTTAGCCCACCAACTTAGATTACTTTGAGCTTGTAGTAGGTATGTTGTAGAGCATGTTAAGCTGAGCAAGAATATATTAGTATACTGAAATGATATGTGAGAAACAATACAATTTTTTTTAAATATTAATTATTCTATTTAATTTAGATATTGAATTTATTATTTCGAGCATAAAAAAATTTCTCAAAGTAAGTTCCAAAAAATTATATTAATATAACCATTTGGAGGTTATTCGAAATAAAAAAAAAACATCTGAATTTTGCCAATAACCGGCGATAGGTTACGGCAAATTCGTTAAAGGCTATGCACCACCTTCCAAGTTAGGACGGGTAGTAGGTAGTATTACAGTAAAACATGGGGTGTGTTATGAAGGTTAGCGATCATCTTAGAAAACATGGTAGGTAATTGTGTACGCTTTTACTTCCACCTCCGCGTTTCGATTCAAATATTAGTATGTTGTAGTATTAATCGCCCCTAGAAAGATTATACATGTGTGCTGGGCGCAGAAACCACCCCTTCACGTTTTTTCCACTTTGAGAATTCAAAATCGAAACACTGATATCTTCTTGCAGGATAAAAGAGGATGAAGGTGGTGTCAGAGGAGGGGCTACTGTAGGAGGTAGTGTGATGGGGGTTGGGGGTTGTGTAGAAAGTGGCAAGTGAAGGGAGTGGTAAATATTGTAGATAAAATAAAAGTTAGGGATGGGTTCGAAGGTGTCGTAGGGGGAGAGTTCTAAACCCCTTAAAACCCCCAACCCCTACAAACACTATCTTTCGTAACTACCACCAAGAACGCACTCACTACTACCCCCACCACCCACCACAACAGTATTCTTAAACTGTTTCAAAATGACAAGGGAGAAACGGTTACGATATGTTTTTTGAGAGGCGGGGATATTGTCAAGGATGGGAATCAAATTATGTAAGGGTTGAAGGAAGTTACGGAAGCGGGTGGGTGTACGCGTAAATATACATAGTATTCATTGTAGGTTTCATGCTAGACATAAAAACATAAATATGTAAATCAAATAATATATACACAGTAAAATGCTAAATATTATTAACTTTTGCGGAAATAATTGAATAATAATAAATATTTGAAGCAATAGAATGGTAAATGCGTTATATAGAATACGTTTTGGTATTTAATGGCCTATTTGAATAATAAGATGTGCTCTACGTCATAAATTCAAAAAGTTAGGTTGATGTATTTTACGATTTTTAGATAAAGCAAAATTAAAAAAATACATATGATTTTCGCCATGAACCGCCGATAGGTGCTATGCACTAATAGGGTAAGTGTAATGCACTAATAGGAGAAGTGCTATGCTCCAGTAAGGTAAGTGCTATTGTACCATCGTCCAAGCTTTGACGGATAGTATTCATAACAGTAAAAAATGGGATGTGTGGTGAAGTTTAAACAGAAACGTTTACAACAATTTTCAGAGATATGTAACATTTCTCAAAACAGCATAATTATTATATAGACGATTTAGAAAAAAGTTTGCAAAAAGCAATTGAGGTCATGATACTAAATTGCCAACCTGACTATGATTTCTTAAATGCTATGCACCACCGTCCAGTTTGGACGTGTTCAACTAGTTGAATAATAAATCAACTTTCTAACATTTTACGTAATTTTGACCAATGTACGATACAAACCTAACTTTTTTCTTTAGGGAACGCTTAGAAGTTCTGCCTTCAAATTTCTTTCAAAATCTGAAGGTAAAAAGTGCAGGCTACAAATCCGGGCGTTTATAACATTAATTTTATCGACTCGATGACATCGATTTATCCATTGTTTTTGTAATTGAACATCTTTTGGGAATTAAAAAAAAAGACAAGTCCTTATTTTTTCCCTGTTGTCTCTTACAAGAACAGCATATTCCACCTCCTACCATTTTATAAATAGCCTACAAGTTGAAGATAACCTTCAGAATTAAGTAATATATGCCTTATTTATATTAGCTTCATTCATAATTGCATTATTTTACAGAAAGAAAAATTGTTGTCCCGATAATTTTAAGTAGGTAGCTTACTTTTTACATAAATAATGGTTGCCAGTTAGATTAGAACCAGTTATAATTTTATTTGCGTGTAGATAGTTCAATCATTTTTATAAAATTAAACTTTTTAATGAGTACAAAAACAACACGTTGGGTAAATTTCACAAATTTTATTCAAGTATTCTTGACGAAATCGTTTCGGCTAGAAGGCCATAATCATAAGATACAGTTGTGTACTAATTGCTAACATGTTATCTAAAGCTATTTATACCTATAACCTAGGAAATTTGACTATGAGTAGGGGGGAGTTATGTGTGTTCATTTCAGTTTGATTGTTGACAAGATTGTTTTTAATGTGTTTTTTAATTTCCAGTGTTTCATATAAGTATAACATTTTAGTTTTGGGGAATCGCATGCATTAATTTAACAGAGTCAGTTGTGATTTTATGTTTTTTAGAAGAACAATGTTCAGAAGTACCAGTACTATTTTTAGATTTTTCCACTGCATATAAATGTTCTTTCATTCTAGTTATTATAGATCTGCCAGTCTGCCCTATGGCCTTATAGCTGAAACGATTTCGTGTTGTTTTTGTACTCATTAAAAACTCTAGTTTAAATATGTTTTATAATTAATGCACCACACAAATCATTGATTTAATTTATAAAATTATTACAATTTAGGAGTTCGAAAAGTGATCGTTAACTCATTACTTACTTTGAATTACTTATATTATTACTGGCGTCATTATTAATCGCAATTATATAATATTGATAATAGATAAGTAGGTACATACAAGCTTATGCATCTACCTATAATGGCAATGGCTATGGAAATGTAAAAAATTTTTGGTTCGTTTTTATGAATTATCTATATACGGCATGTATACAATCCCCCAATTTAACATACCTTTAAGCACTGGTTCAGTTTATCAAACACTTTTAGTATCGTATTTTAAAAGTAGTGTATGATTAAAGAAAACTACAAGCCAATAGCAGACACACTGACGACACACTATTGGCGTTGACGAAGTCGCCCGTAGCTCGTACATTCTGAGCTATGTCACAACCTAACCAGACCCCTCTTCCCCCGCTCCTACAAGCTGATCGAAGTGAGGCAACCGTATTAGTTTAATAACCGTGGATCGTTCCGGGTTCGTACGGGTAGTAGTAGGCATCCTAATTTTTTTTCTAGTAATAAATGTAGCCTATATTACCCAGTGATAATGTTGCACTTAAATGGTGAAAGTGTTATTGAAATCGGTCCAGTAGTTTTTGAGTTTATTCTTTTCAAAACTGACAGCTAGAAACAGTTTCAATAGTTAAATTAAATTGTTTTCAGTATTTTACTTGCAACTTTTTCATGTTTTCTCACCGTATAAACATTCCTTGAAAGTATTGTTGTCATCATGTCCCCGGCGGGATTCGAACCCGCGTCTCTGGCTTTACCTAACCCGCCGGGGACATGATGACAACAATACATTTTTCCACATTAACTTGTGGTAATTTGTAGTTGGTTATTTAATTGAGTTCAATTTAATGTATTTAAAATACGCCACTATTTAATATTTCATTGTTAATAGTTATTAATAATAATATACATTGATCCGACGATTCAGTGACTTTGTAAGTACGTTTCGTCGATGTTGTTGTCATCATGTCGCCGTAGCTTAGTGGTTAGAGCAATGGCGCGTAAAGCCAGAGACGCGGGTTCGAATCCCGCCGGGGACATGATGACAACAATACCTTTTTCCACATTAATTTGTGGTAATTTGTAGTTGGTTATTTAATTGAGTTCAATTTAATGTATTTTTTTGTAAAGTTACTGCAGAATTTTTTAACAGTGTATGCCTACCATGCAGATTAGCTATGCATATGTTCTGTTCAATCAGTTTAAAGATTTTGAGATTAAAAAGGATCTGGATGGAGATTAATGAACCCGTATTGTAATGCAAATTGCCTCAGAAGGTAATAACTTCCCGCCCGTGGTAGTTTTTTCGTGTTTGAACCTGAAATATTTCGACATTGTCTTACAACAACTTATCTCACTTTGTACTCCTTACAGGCCAATTTTAGTAAATTCCTTTCTCACCGAATAATTAGAAGGATGTTACTTCGAAAAGCGGCCGCGATGTGACAAAACTAGGGCATCTGTTATCCTTGAGCAGAAATGAAAACCTCTAATAGAAGTTTTGGCGCAAAATCACCATATTTTTTTATGGGAGTTTAAAGAGTAAAGCGTCAATATCGCGCTTTCTAGAAAAATTGGGTTATCTTTTATAGAGATGGCTCGACATGACTTAAAACATCGAACAAATAATTGGGAGAAAGGCTTTTGAATAGCTCCCTTTATAAATAAATGGCAATTTTTAAAGTAATTAAATATTTACCTGAATGACAATGTATTTTGACAGCAATAGTTATCGCTGCTCAAGAGTCGTCGGAAATAGTCGGTATTATTAGGTGGATTAAATTATTACATAACCCAACGTACTTTAAATATTCCAATGACTGAATACATCCGACCATAATAATATTATATGTATATGTGAGATTTTTGAAAAATCTCGGATTTTTTACTTAATTTCGTTATTTTTTATAGTTGAAACTAACTGACTCAGAGAAATAAGGAATGTTTATTATTCTCTTATATAAATATATTACTCATTGGTGACTACAGCCAAAATTTCGTTAGCACCTACCCTTACTTACACTGCAAATCGACATTTATTTATAAAAAAGAAGATGTGGGAAAGATTTTCACTTGATTGTTTCATCGATTTTTTCAGTAAATAGATAAATCATTTTGTGCCGTATACGACAAAAAAAGGTGAAGTAAGACTTACAACAGTACTGCAGTAAAAAAAATTGTTGTCTGCTGTAGGCTTTACATCAAGTTGAAGTAGAATTGACGTGATAGTTATGTCAGGATTACTTTGTCATTTAATGTTGAATTAACCGAAGATTGTGATAAAGTATACAATACAATTAAATCAGTAAATAAAGAAATAAATTGTGTAAGATCAATAAAAGCAAATATTGCCAATAACAAACGACTGTTAATGAATAATTAAGCAACGTTTCGACCGTCAATTTCGGTCATCGTCGGGCTAATATGTAACATCGATTGATGTTAACTGCCGTCCTCGGAAAAAAGTGATGTAGGATCTACATGGGTTGATTGTTACCTTTACATCAAAACTACAGTTAAAAAAATATTGTTAATGTATTAACTTAATTTAAAACAATTTTACGTGGATAGCGCTACAAATCTACAAAATTAATCGGTAAATTATCGATCAATGATTTAGTGAATTCTTTTTGGTATTTTCATATTCTTTTTATTTATTTATTTATTTTTTTTTTTTTTATTTTTTTTTTCCTTATTATACATATTTTATCATGATCTTCAGTTAATTCAACAATAAATAAGTTATCCAAACATAATTATCACATCAATTCTATTGCAACTCGTTGCAAGGTGTGCAGCAGACAACAATTTTTTTTCTACTGCAGTAGTTTTGTAAGTTTTGCTTCACCCTTTTTTTCCGTATTGGTTATTAGCAAGATTATTTATTTATTGAAAAACCAGTACAAGATTAGCTTTTTATTGATTTTACAATATTTCATTCATACCAACTAAATTAAATTCATATACTTACTTCAAAATGTAAAAATGATTTTATTTTTTTATGACTAACTTTATAATTAAAAAAGCAGTTTGGTAATTATTTATTATTTAAGTTCCAAACAACACACCGATTATTCTGAGTCTCGTCCTTAGACTAGGAAAGAGAGGGGACACGTATCTCCTAAGCCGACTGTACGTCGAAAATTGACGCATTATTTTGGTACCGCCTCCATTTACTGATCCCAAACAGTGCGTTGACAGCGTTGTGTAAAAGTGTTAATATAATTAAATAGTGTAGCTAGGTTTTAGTGGATTTTTGTTTAAAACAATTCTGATTTGCTCTTCTTACAGCTGTAAAAGCCGCAGTGAAAGAAATTAACCAGAAATCACATTTCACAAGTAAAAAGAATTTTACGTAGTAAGGTTAAGCAAAGAAAATCGTGTTTAATTTGTTTATTGTTTACATACTACTTAAAATATCTTATGATTTACGTACAATAATCATGAATGCATCTTTTTTTTTTTTGTTGGAATGGTTTACTGATATTGAGAGAAACAATAAATACTTTCAAAGTTGTAAGATGCATGCGTTTACCACAGTATTACCATAGGCGGCGTCACTTTTAGTTATAAAAATCTAAAAAAGTAAAATTAATTAATTAATAAAATTCGTCTTAATGTTTATTAGTTCCGCCACATCATGTTAATTAACGTTAATAAAATAATTCTTTGCATTTAATTTCATTGAACATGTATTCTCTTTGACATAAAATAAATAATATTTTCTTAGTAACGTAAGACGCAAAAAAACAGTTCTTAATAATTGTTTACGTTATCAAATAAACAATTGATACTCTGTATGGAATGATAATTGTACGAATAATGGTAACAAAACAAACTCCCTCTTAACATTTTATGTTGCGATACTGAGCGCTGTCTCGCGATCCCAATCGTCCTCAATTTGCAGTCGACTATTACCTGTCCCCTCTCTTTCCTAGTCTAAGGTCTCGTCAGACAGGAAAAGAGATGGTGAAGGTACTGTGATAGGTGGGAGTGCTTTTGGAGGTACGGTGGTAGGGAGTTGGGGTGGTAAATGTAGTGGGGGGATATTGGGGCTGGGTATTTGACCCACTGCGACCACCATCTCCAACAATCCCCATCCCTACAACCTCCTACCACCAACCCCAACAGTATTCCTAATTTTTTTTAAGAATACAAGGGCTAGAAAAGGTATGGGTAAAGGGTGGGTGTACCTACATTTACAGACACTCACCCTCTACTGTAATCTTCTCCAACTGTTGTATTCTTTAGAAAATTTAGGAATACTGTTGGTGTTGGTAGTGGGGGTTTACCTATTTTTTTAAAAAAACTTCTTGTTATTATAATGATGTTATGATAATTCACAAAACATTTCACAACACATTATCTATGTTTGGTTTATAAAATGCAATATTTATATTTGTAAATTTGTTAAAATGTCAAAATAACACAAAACTGCTGAAAAAATACCGCAAAGTATTATTATAAATTTTATAGCACACGCTGCTGTAGATTTAACATCATCTAATCAGGGTAAAATTAACTGCATTTTTTTACTTCAGTTTTGATATAAAAATAACACCAACCAATGTAGATCGCACATCGCTTTTTTTCCGTGAAAATTAACTAGACAAACGTTCCACATATCAAACGTGTGTGTGCTATAGGTACAGTTCTAGAGATTTTGAGTTCAATGCTTTAGTAAATTGTATTTAATTTTTCAATAAGTACTGTAACCATCCGCACTCGGGTCTTACAATATAATAAATAATTCTATTCAATTTTTTTATTTAACAGTTAGTTTTTATCTGATGATCAGTTTAATTATCTAATTGAACCACAAGTATTATTTTTGTCTAGTACTCTTAATATTTATTTTTATTTTGTACTTTCAAATTTTGATTATTTTTCTGATTATGTAAAATGATGATGGGATTTAATAATTTCCTTTAAAATATTTTACACACCTGAGTAAGAAAAGGACAGAATCCGTCTAGACAGCTCGCAATTTTTGTCAATTTTGTCCACCGAATTTTGGTTTCCGGCCATGTGCAGATTGAATGTAAAAGTGTTGAGAGGAAAAGGGGGTTGTTTTGACCACTGCAAAATAAGTTTGGAAATAAACATGTGAGAGGCAACTGTAGGAGAATTCAAATTTAAATTCAAGCGATAGGCTTGTTGAGGATGTAAATCGTCCTGACGCGCGAAGCGGCACGGATCTAGGAGGAGCTCCCTCGTGTGTACTCTTATTAATTCAGGTAAAGGTGCATTTTCCGTATTAATCAAATTGGCGGTATCTATTCCAGTTGAAGGCAACTGATTTGGCTTGATCCTTTGAACCAGTAACACTATTTGAGCATATCAATGTTTTGCCTTGGTAACAGGTATTAACAGTATTATAATTACGTAATTTATTATTATCATCATAATAACTTATTGTGTTGATTTGTATAATTTACACGTAGCTCTCTTTGTTTGGCTGAATCCGACAGTGGAATTCCTCTATCACGGTTTAAAGAATTTAAGCTATTTTTATAAATACATACTCTCTCGAAGCTGTGATGTAGGTAACTATTTCTGACATCCGTAAGTAATTGGAGGTTGTCAATGGTAATTCTATGAATTTCGTACAAAATGTGTTGGGCACATTTTTCAGTTCTACCAACAGCACCAACCAAAACATCCTTGTAATTTTCAAACACATTTTTTTACATTTTGATCGCAACTCGTTTTTTCTTATAGTATTGACTTCAAACATTTGATAAAGGTTTACATGAACTCTTAAAATAGTAAACGCATTATTGTTTACCGAAGGAGAATTTACGAAAAGGGTTATCTTAATATAGAACGTACTAAGCAGCTCAAACCCCAATCCTGGATCAAAAAGTCCGAAGCTCTTTTCGATAACAAAGTCATCTTCTTCAAGGACTGAAGTGAACTAAATTCTAAGCCCAAAGTGTACATTATAAATACACACTAATGTTACTGTCCAGTGAACAAAGCGCAGTCAGTCAACCACAATGTTCATTGAGCCTTACAAAATATCCATAATTAGACTAAATAACGGAGAGCTGACAATTGTACCGTAGTCACTGTTAAGAGAATTTATTGTTTTAAATATATATACCATTAGAAGGAAAAAATAAAGTAAAAACCGTTTTTTTTCTTGTTATTTTTCCGTTATTACTGGCTTATGCACGATACCTACAGATAAAAAAAATAAAAAATATGTTTACTGTATTTCAAATGAAAATACCGTTTTAATCTTTTAAGTCATCTTTACTCTAAAAAATCAATATGGACAATGAAATTGATGAATTTACGAGAAAAATTAATTTTGATCTAGGTATTTTTCAGCTAGACATCGCTATTCATTACTATATAAAGCATTGAAATACATTCGATATATGTATTTTCATTTATTGACTGTGCATGTTTCTTTTCCATTTCTCCAATCATGCTGAGATGCTAGAAAAAAAATTTACAGCCAGCGACACCCTAGAGGTATAACTTTCATGAAACTTGTTGCAAAAAGCAGGAAGTTTGTTTCAATATCACCCAACCCGTATACTTAAATGAGACGGATCCTACTGGCGTTTCTATAACAAGACAGCAAAAAATTTTTCGTATACAAATTTCATGAAACAGAACGTGTTGTTTCGCGATATTTGTTCCTTAAATTCACACAGTTTTCGTACGCGGGAGTGTATGAACCTGTGGTTTTTAAGGAACTGCAATAATGAAAAAGACAGTTTTAGTTAAAATTAATAAATACTGTTGAACAGTTTCCATGTTTGTATAATTTGCTACTACCAGAATATAGACGTCGTGAGATTGTCACTACAGTATGGGAAAAGGTAGCAAGAGAAATGAATGCAACTGTCAATTTTTTTTTTTATATTAGATAATCCGAAAGATCCACATCTTCAATTCACACATGAGAATGAGTTAAACAAAAAATTGTGTTTCTTGGATGTTGAATTTGAGAGAGTTGACAACAAATTATAAACCAATTGGTATCACAAACCAACTTTTTCAGATCGAATATTACATTTTAACTCTTTAAAAAATTAGATATTTCAGCTGTAGAATGTAATAATAGGGATCTAAGGAATTTATTAGTTAACAACAAAACAAAGGTAGATGTAAACCAAAAAAGTGGTATATATAAATTATGTTGTAATGATTGCAATGCTGTATATGTAGGACAGACAGGCCGAGCTTTCGGAACTAGGATAAGTGAACATGTTAAATCTATAAGTAAAAAAGACATTAAATCAGGAATTAGCGAACATTGTGTTACCTTAAATCATAGCTTAAATTTAGAAAGTACTAAATATCTACATGTCCATATTGCTAAAAGTAAAAAACTTTCTATGTTAGAATGCTCAGAAATTAACAAAGCTTTAAGAAATTCTGAAAATATTGTAAACAACCAGATAGAACTAGGAAATTTTTCATCCCCTCTTATACTAAGTTACCTATAAATTAGCATGTAAGATTTGTAATTTCAGTATAATGTTACTCTTGATAATGAGCACATAGCTCGATACAATATTGTCGAGAACAATAAAATATTTAGTGAAACTTCCCATTTGTTGTTTTCTTCTTTAAAGTAGTTTATCAAATTAATTGCATGGGCCACAATTGTAAAAACATCTACATAGGCAAGACAAAAAGAAAACTACAGATGAGGGTAAATGAACGCCTATCCAATATACGTTGATAAATACTATAATGTAATAACTGAACACAAACTCAGCTATGACCATGAGTTCGACTGGGCCAATGTAAAGATTATGAAAAAAGAAAACACAAACGGACACGGACAACTTTAATGAAATATATATAATACACCTATGTTGATAGGAAATAACATGTGAAATAAGTTCATCATTCTATTAAGTAAAGTAGACAATGGAATGTCACATATTGGCTAATTTTACTATGTCATAATTTATTACTTATAAAGTATGTAATTTAGCCTGACGACGACCGAAATTGACGGTCGAAATGTTGTCTAATTGTTAATCAAAGTTGTTGGTTATCAGCAAGGTTAGATTTTATTGATCTTAATTTTTTTTAATGTTAACTACGTATTGAAGTTATGTAATTAAGACAGTATGATTGTATTGTCAAGACAAAGAAACAATAGACTTAAGAAAACAGTCAGAAAGGAAATCCTTTAGCGCATTTGCTGTGGTTACGTTTTGTGGCTTTTCATCGTTTTCTACTTCATCAGAAGGATGCACGCAGAATCGCCTTTTCATTTTTGCTTTTAATTTCTTTCGGCGGTTTACCCGCAACTAGTGGTGGTGCGTGATTCTATACCTAATAATTATAATAATATCCCAAATATCCACAAAAGTAGATTTTTTTAATTTCTGAAGTTATTTGATCGTTACAAACTTCATGCTTGCGCTGAAATAGTTTGTTTTGTATAGTATTAGAAGTACTTTAAAAGATGACTTTTGTAAATGATACTTCGTAGCTTCGTCTAATTCAGCACTGAATTTTATCAACCCACGAAAAACGCCTGGATTGGATGATGTTTCCAATTCATTGTGTTTTCTCAAATTATCCACAAAAACGAAAGCAGTTAACAATAACGTTTAAAACATGCCTCTTTTTTGAAACAGTTTTTTTTTGCCGCCACTGCTTTTGGATGAGCAGAATCAAGCAGTGCAGTGCTAAATTCAAAGCATTATTCATGTGTCCAGCAGAATTTGCGTGTTTTTTTCTCGTACATATGATTTAAATCCGTTACTCCAGTGAGCACTTTTCATAAATCAATTATTTTATTGTATTATTTATCAAATTAAGAATTCGAATACATGATGGTGTATTCTTCAAACAAATATTTTACTTCATTTGTTGCACTAGTTTCATATTTTTAAAAAAAAAATTGTTATATCAAGAAAATAATGATTTTCATAAAACGAATTCTTATAAATAAAATAAAGAAATTTTAAAATTTTTTTAACAAATATATATATATATATATACAAAATGGGCTCCACGAAATGAAAACTAAACTTTTAGGCCAATTATTTACACTTTGTTTATTGCCTCATTCGTTGAAAAATGAACTCTAATATTTTTTCCGTTTCTTTGAATTGTTAAGAACACACCATAATTTTTTCAAATTTTTAAATTGATAGTTAAAATCATAGCTTAAGTTTATGTTCACTTGTTACATTGTAGTATTTCGGATCTCTGCATATATTGCATTTATATTCTTTTAACCTCGTCGACAATTCTCGTTTTGTCTGGCTTATATACTTAGATAATTTTTACCCATGCAGTTAATTTGGTAAACTACATTGGTTTGATTTTCTTTTACTTTAATGGAATCTATACACCAATTATTTAAAGCAAATTAAATAATTTTGTCATATTTATAAATCAAGTTATAGATATATTTAATGTCAAATTTTAATTTATTGATATTAGATTCATGACCGAATTAGACGGTCGAAACGTCGCATAGTTAGTTATTTTTAATAACTGTTGGTTATCAGCGATATTAGTTTCCATTGATTATAAATTTATATATTTATCAACAAAATTAGATTCTTATATATTCTTAAGTGTATTTTCAGCCAATGTAGTTAAGCCAGAGGTTGCGATTAAACGTAAGTTGATTTTTTCCGTAGTTTTAAAGTAGACTATATTATTAGTTTTTCTCATAAGAAGCATTTTGGTTTAAGGTCAAGCAGTGATTGCCTACGTCGAGCTTCTGTGACGTTTCGCTCTTCAGGCGCAACCGCGTGAGTAACATTACGTTATCCTGCTTAAGTCGATGATAACAGGATTGCCAAAATGACAAATCTAAAGTGAATTTGAAATAGAATCTAACAATATTATAATCATGGATAGCAAACAGATTAGCGGGAAAATATTCTCTAGGTTTTATTTTTATCGGCTAATTAGATTAGAAAACGGAGTGTGTACTCTGGGGTATACATAATACATCAATGTAGCAACTGTTTCTGGAAAACGGCAAGAGCAAAAAAGTCACTTAACGCACGAAGATTCAACAAATAATTAGCAAAAAGGTGGCACAATATTCGTTTTGAAGGGATAATGGGAATGAAAACTAAAGCAACCATATGAGGTGCCAAACGTCAGCAAAAAATTATGCCACAAGTTTCATCCATCTCTATGGCAGAGAGATAAATATTTTTAAGAGCTTAAGCAAAACCATTACAGCAGTAGTAATACGCGTCGTATGCTTCTATGCATGTTCTTATAAACATAAAACCCTTTTATGTAATAATATAACAAATTGAAAAAAAATTAACGAGTACAAATTCTGTTAGAAATTAAAAAAAAAATACATTAACGAACTTGCATATTTTTCTTCCATTCCAGCATGATTGGAGAAATGCAAAAAAAAACAACGTATTTAATTAAGTGCGTTATATATACAGTTACCAACAGCAAAGTCTAGCAGAAAAATTCCCATAGATTCATTTATTTTTATTGTACAAACTGTATCATGCAGAAGTCAAGTAATAACGGAAAAATGACAAAAAACACAGGTCATTATTTTTGTATGCACTTGCACAAAATAGTACGATGATCATATGGTTTGGTAGGGACTTGCTTAATTCAGAGAGAATGATAGACTTAGTTGCAGATTAAAGTATTATTATTAACGACAGTAAAAACTTAAAGGTGTAAAAATTAAAAACGAGAAGTGCAAACTGATGTAAATAAACCAATCTCATAACATAAACAAGGAAAATGCTTTCGTTTTCAAATTAAAGCAGGTAGCACCTTCGCCTTGTCCGTCTGATCTTTGTTTGCAGCAGCAGGTGCGAGAATTAATATGCAAATTTTATTTTCAGTAATGGTCATATTAATATAATAAAATATAAGAGGTATTTTTCGATCATAAGGATTTTTTGTTAGTAATATTAAAAGGGTATTGGATAATCTTGTTTATTGTTGGGAATATTATGAACAAGATTGACTTTAGTTGATAATGCAATGTATATGCTATAATCCCTATTTTCAAAATTTCGTGAAAATAAGTGTACATTTATCGTGTTACAAATGCTAATTACTGCTTATTGTGTACATATATTGTTAGGTTAGGTTAGGTTAGGTTAGGTTAGGTTACTGTGTACATATATTGTTAGGATCCACCCCATATACGTATATGTTACATGTGTAATATCCAGTGGCGGAAAAAAGTCTGCATACAAAAAGCGCCAAATCAGATATGAAGCTATAAATTGTATTTTGAATAGATTTTAGGGTTACAAATGCTCAAATATCAACAAGAAACATTTGTTGACGATTTTTTTGGCTTATTAATACAATGCGAATAGAAATTAGAACAAACGAATGCAAAACTCAAAACAATTCAGAAAATCTATGGAAAAGGTCTGCATACAGAACACAATATGAATTAATATTAAAGAAATATGGAATAAACTAATAACGGGTTGGTCCTCCCTTTTTGGAAATGACTTCTCTTAATCGGTTTGGCATTGAGTTGACTAATCTAGACGTCTCTTCTGCCGTTATTTTCTCCCACTCCTCAACCAAGTTAGTTTTTAGAATATATTTTGACGTTATTTGATGTTTTTGAATTCGTTCCAATAACTCCCATAAATGTTCTATAGGGTTGAGGTCGGGTGACTGTGATGGCGAGTATAATTGTTTCAGGACATGGTATAACAACCATTCCTTCACAATATGGGAAGTATGCTTAGGGTCATTATCCTGCTGAAAAATAAAATCATTTTCCAATGATAATTTTTCCGCTGATAACTGTAAATTGTTCTTTAAAATATACAAGTAACCAAATCGATCCATTGTTGATTCTATACAACGTAACTGGCCGCGCCTTTTACCGCTATGGACCCCCAAACCATGACGTTACCACCTCCATGTTTCAGAGTGAGCCGTAAATTTTTGGTATCCATTTCTGTTTTTTTTTTCTCCAGACAATTGTCCTTCCATCAGTAAAGATAACTTTCTTCCAAAAGTCCAGTGGTTTATTAATATGCCTTTTCGCAAAATCTAAACGTTTTTTCTTATTTACTTCGGAAATGAAAGGTTTTCTTCTTGCTACGCAGCCTCGGTATCCGGCCCGTCTGAGGATGTTTTGCACTGTTTTTGATGTAATGTCTTTGTTAAAGTCACTATAAACCAGTGAAGCAAGTTTTGTTGCACTCATTTTTGGGTCTTTCTTTACTAATTGAATATTTTTCCGTTCTTCTCTTTCGGTTAAAGCTTTAGGTCGGCCTGCACGACCTTTTGTAAAAACATTTCCCCGCTCATTAAAATTGTTAATAACTCTGCACAGTTGCATGGGAATTTCGCAACTTTATAATTAATTGTCGCAGTTCTATAGACAACTCTTTACCTTTCTCACTCATTCTTATTTTTTTTCAGTTTGCACTTTTAAAAAACCCTGTATATGTAAATTTTAATTACCTTCTTCACCCACACTTAAATAACAAATGAGAGAAATGACGTTTAGTAACCAACAACCAGCACAGCCAACTTTAATTTCATTTATACATAAATAAATAATTTGTGTATACAGACTTTTTTCCGCCAATTGTTTGTATTGTTTTGATTGTTGCTTCGTTTGATCGTAATAACTATCGCCTGTGAATTCTCAAAAACATGCATTTGATAAGTGAACCTTTTTACTTGGTTTTTGAGAGTATACAGCCGAAAATACATATTATTCTCAAATTTAATGCCGCATATCTGCTTCAGCACTCTTTGTATGCAGACTTTTTTCCGCCACTGTAGGTGTTATTTAGAAATTGCTTAGCTGTGCATGTCAAACGCTATATAAGCTTGTAGAATAGATAGATGTACAATGGGAAGATTGTACAATGGGAAGATTTCACATTTTTCAATTTCATAAAAAAATCAAAGTTCTGATGATGCAGAACAACGTGACTTTACTAAAAATTTAAAAAATAATAATAATTACCGAATTATAAGCATTTTACTATTCGGTACCTAGTAGCAAGGTTAGCGCTGTGACGTCACAGGTGCTCTCCGCACTGCTCGTCGAAGCGTGGATACGGCCGGAGTCTGTAAATCGTCGAGTACTCTTCGGCTTTCTACGAAAGTACAACTTATAGAACTCCCAATAAAATATTTGTGACAGTGCCAAAGGACAAGAAGAGAAAAAAACAGTGGTTTGCGGCTGCAAGACGTTTAAATTAAGTCATGTCAGAGCGCGAATGAAGTCAAACGTGGTGCTGCACTTTTTCACATGTTAGGCTGATAAACCACAGTCGTCTACCCGCTCGTATATCGAAAAAAGATTTAGGAGAAAAGAAATACCTAACTGAATTGTTACATGGGCACCCTAGTTTATTAGAAGAAGATGTTGCAGAACCAACGGCAATAGACATGGAGAAAACTATAGATCGAACAACTTGCAGAACTGCGAAAAAAGTGGACGTCGCTTGCGAAGCACACGGTTGACGGTTGACGGATGCATTAAATATTCATAAATATGATATTTTTATAAAACATCAACCCCTCATAAATTTTTTTCTAGGGGTGACCGACGGCTACTTCTAACGGAATTATATTCGGAAGAGCCCCCCTAAACACCCCCTGCAACCCCAACCCCCTATGGGGATGAGGTCAAAAAGTACATAATTACCAAAGTTTCATCCAATTTATATTTTCACTTCATAAAATTATTTTTATTTATACCGGATGTTCCATTACGGCTGGGGATACCAAACTTTGTTTTTTTTAAATGGAACACCCTGTATATTTTTGAGTTTTTAAATTAAGCGATATATTTAAAGGGTAGTTTGATGACCATACATTATTTCCTACTCTTGCCGTTTGGGAGTTACTTCGTCATTATGAAAAAATATTACGCTTGCGGCGCTCTCTAAAATCCTCTGTATCTCCAAAACCAAATTAAATAGAAAGCCAGGCTATTTGAATAAGCTTAAGAAGGGATAATGTTTTCACATGATTCGAAAATTTTCATTAGTTTTTCGAAAAATCAACTAATAAAAAAATGATGTGATTTTTGTCAACTTAAATGACGGACAATTTGATTTTTGTAAATGGAACGATATACAAATTTTTGCATAATTAGGTGTAAAATTTAAATATAAATCGATTTTATAGAGGTATTGTGCGGACTATTTTCGGTAGTTTTCAATATATTCGGGCATCTGTGTAATTTTTGAAAGAAACAGTTTAGTAGATTTATTCCGAAAAAGGAGATCGAGAATTTACACTTAATTTTATTGTATTTCATATAAATACCAAGTGGCCCTATATAAACAGCGATATCAGTCAGCCTTGTACGATGGTGTGGAACAGTTATGATGCCGCAAGGACCGTTTATGTTGCTTCTTATGGTGCCAGAACTGCCTATACATTGCTGCGTCTAGCACGCCCTCTGAAGATCTATAGCTCGACTAAAACTGTGATTTTTGGTATATATGGTTCAAGAGGCACCATCGTGAAACTTCGTATTTGAGGTACATGCACCTTCAGGCTCCATAATACAGTGTCAAACGTTCTGGCACCCGAAAATGGTGCCACAACGTATATATAGGTGCTACAACGGCTATATATGGCTATTTTTGGTGCCACTTTGACCAATTACATATGTATATATATTATATATATATGTAAAAGAATTCAATTTTTACAACTATTCTCTTATTAAACAACCATTTGCTTCACATTTAATGGTTTAAGTAGACTTACAATTCACTGAATTCATTTCATTTTTTAAAATCATTTAAATAGATTTTAGTTTAAATCACCCTTATACGTGTTTTAGAGACACAAAACATTTTCTTCACATATGCATGCTTAAATTATAAATTTATAAATAATGATTTGGTTCTAAAATCGCTGCATACCACAAGCACGATGCATGGGCCTACTATCACCGCCATGTCTAGCTGTTACGTCATCTGCACTCTGACCATGTCTTACGATGGTAATGGTGTTGGTCAGTTCGCGCAACAATCAAGGAAGTTGCTTGCTTTACATTGCCGTAATACCTCATAAAAAGTGGACTTTCAAAAAAGACATCTCATTCCGCTTCCCTGCTGCGAGGATATGACTCAAACAGGCTGCATGTTCTGAATCTTCCTTACCCTCGTAATCTTGTTGGATTATTTAAGGTAGGTGGTTAGAGGATAATTCCCATTCTTTGTTTTTCTAATATTATTACTTCTTTATATAAAACCCCATTTTCATATTTCCTCATATTAATAATCTATTTATTTTGTCAATGCGGGTTCGTAGGTCTGTGTAAATAAAATAGATCTGACTCACTATAATTTATTTAATAAAGGGAATATTTACAAGTATCTCTTCGATTATACGTAGCGGACGCAATGTTTTATCTATGGAGGTTCGAGATAGAGTTCTTTTCTGTATCTTTTTCTCAGAGTACCGATTTCTGCTTTTACCGTTATACTGCCAAAGGTTCCCTTCACCCCCTCTGGTCTTTGGGTAGTACAACGGCAAGTTAGCGGCTTAGGTCAACCTTGAATATTGATTTTTTTTATTGTAGTACCTGCTAAGGGACCAAAACGCACAAGTTGCTGTACTGGCATTCGCTACAAATCAGATAATGATTTGAAATTGAAATCTACAGTTCAACATGATTAATAATTCGATTTACATTTTGTAAATGTCCGCTACATCACCCTCCTACCAGTATAATGCTGTGATTATTGAAAATTTATTTTACATGTAAAGCATTTACGACTATGGCTTAATCTACGCTTTAGTGAAATGTTTATATTTAAGTTGTCTACATATGGGTTGCTTAATTTAAGACTGTCAATATTAATTCCATGGTTTTTAAAATATGTTGGGCAACACTGGACTTTTCAGTTCTTCCAAATCTAGCATGAGCCAAATGTTCTTTAAACCTAATATTAATAGATCGTTTAGTTAATATTAATATATACTTCTTAATAATACAATTATATATATACAATATACTTCAATATACTTCTTGTTACAGTCCTTGCAATCTATTTTATATATCCCCGACTTTTCCAGAAAAGGAATCTTGTCCTTTGGATTACCAAGAAGAGTTTGAAATGAATTACTGTTTGAGCTATAGGCAATTTGGAAACCTAGTTTATGAAAAATACCTTCCAAACCTCGGGTAAACCTTGGTTCAAATGGCATAGTTATAAACTTGGTTTTATTTGCATCAATCTGAAAATTCGAGGATCTTGAAATAAGATTCTTATATTTAACCTTATTGACTATTTTATCAACAATGCTACTTTTATAACCCTTTTTAGCAATATATTTGATAGTATTAAGTTCTTTTTTATACCTGTCTCTATTTAATGGGAAACTGAGCAGTCTATGTACAAGAAAATTAAAACTAGCCATCTTATCTTGCATACAGTGATTAGAGTAATTGGTTATAAATCTAGAAGGAAGTGGGCTTTCTATAGACATCAAATTCTAAGGAATTCCCGTTTCTTATAACCAAGGTATCTAAAAACGGTATTTGTCCGTCGTTTCCTATTTCTACGGTTGATTTAACAGAAGGGAAAAATAAATTTTAATAAGGAAATCATTGAGATTATCAGAGTTCAAATCAAAAACAGCAAAAATATGATCCACATATCTTAGCCATAGCCGAGGAAAATACTCCAGGTGACTTAAATTGCATTCGAAACGACTCACGAAAAGATCAGCTATTAAGGGCGATAAGGAGTTCCCCAAAGATGTTCCTTCTTTCTGCTCGTAGAAGCAACCATTTATCTTTACCTTTTGAATTAAATACGCAGTGGCCTACCACACTGAAAACTCAACCGAGATATCTGCAGCATAGCGGAAATAGACTTTCTGTTTTTTTGTGACCCTAAGCCCACTTACATTACTACTTTATATAAAAAGTGGATGAATTTATTGAGGAATTTGAACAAATGTGGCGATAACCACCAAATTTGACGTATTCCGCCGATTGTGGCGGTGATTTGAGAGGTTTCGCCAAATATGGGGTTATTAATCGCCTGGGGGTTAGCTTTTGGTAGATGGTTGAGACTTACTTGGCAAAGCAAGAGTGGACAAGAACATTCAACAACTAATTTATTAATAACAATAATAACAAAATGATTAAAAACAATTGAATAATAATTCATCCTTAAAGTAATAATAATATGATACAACTTAACCCAGAACGCACAGTAGACAATAATGTTCCGTCTTCAGACGGTGCGGATACTGACTTAGCGATCTGTTCTTGGTGACCCCTTTTATGGGGCCGTCACTAGCTTATTCCGCGGTTACAAAACATTTGTTTGTCGGAATAAGTAGGTGACATCGCTACCGGGTGAACAAAGATTCCCATATATTGGGTGATATGCGACACAAAGTTGAAACTTCTTGTTCAATACTGGCTCAGTAAATCTGTTACCCTATGGGAAATGTTTAGGTGTTTTGGTAGATTGTGTTATCTCCAGTAACGATCCGCCCTATTCGAGGATAATTAATATTTAATCCTTGGTTAAAATGGCTGCTTCAACCCCCAGGTCTTTCAAAGACTCCGAATACTCGTGAGCAAGACTCCTTAGGTAGGACTAAAAATCCTCTCTCTTGGTTGATTGCTGCTCCGGGTGGTTTGTGTGATTCTCCAGCAGATGGTAGATCTGTCAGGTTTATGAGTCCTGAGGTTACGGCTATATATGATTTGATAGATCTCACTTTCCCAGTAGTTAGTAACGTAATTGTTAATCTTTTGGCTAGATTCCGTGTACCTGCATCTTTTCCAGCGACTTCGACAATTAATCCCGTGGCTTCTAAACTTATCCCAAGGTAGCGTATTTTTTTCGACGATGGTTCCAGTCTTCATTCTTTTTACTGCGTATCGAGGAGATATCAGAAGCACATAGTGTGTCCGAAGGTGGCTTAAATTTTTCTACAATTTTGTTATTTTCAGGTTCCGCACTTACCTAGTTTAGGTCAAGTAGGACTTATTTTACTTCCTGACAGGATTTGGTTACTTCTCCAAAGAACACTTTTTTCCCTTTCGAATAGGGAATATCAAATATTAAGGAATACTTGGTAGTGGTAATTTTAAATTCATTAATGTGAATTAAATTGTTCAACCAGCCAATATGTAGTTGATTGGCTTTTAATTCGCATTAATGTATTTAAAACAATTGATGGAGTTGACCTTCACTAACTTTACCTAACCCAACCTGACCTCTACTATGTGAAAGTTCATAATGATTATAACTATGAAAAAATGAAACACTTTCACTTAAATTTATTAATTTCGTGACTGTCAAACGCCTTGTAACAATATAATTCATTGTTATGTAAAAGGTATATTTTTTGACAAAACAATGATTCAGACCCATTACAGGTTTATGGAATATTGTCTTTTTTAATAATCTATTTTAACATGTAGGTACTAGCATCTGCTATTAACAAGTCCAACTGTAATTATATGGAGGCATCTATCTATCAAACTAATAACACCATGTAGGTACTCGATAAACGACAACTCTCCAAAAGATGCTTCGCAAGCGTCCCTTTAGATCACTCTATGTCGATGAGTCATTACTTTTAAAGCAGGTTGCAAATAATATCAAATAATAGAGAAATAGGATTGGGAAAAGGGTGGGAATGTAATTAGTTCGAACTAAAATTACATGAATGCGTTTCCATGCTCAAACAATTTTTTTCTAATAGTACTATGTTTATTGCGTTTCTACTCTGATAGCCGATTTGAAATTCTATAGATAAATAGAATAGAATAGAATAGATGTCCTTCTACTGAAGGATCGTTGTTGGTGTTGAACTTAAATTTTGACTAACTCTCGCAGATTGCGTGCACGTGTCATCTGTGGTATCATGTTGAAATTATTATCGTGTTTTTTTATCTTGTTTCGTTTTGGAAATACGATTTTTTTTAAATTTCCTTATTTTTTAACGGGAAATTGAAAAATGTAATAATATATAAGGTATTCCATTTAAAACAATGAAATTAGATAGTGCTCAAACAAAACGGTGCACCCTGTATATTCGAAAATAATTTTAGAGTGTGAAGGAGTTCTTTGAGTGAAACTTTTATTTGAAAAATTTTTTCGTAAAAACGAACAATCTTCCATGCACGCACTATTGGCCCGCCCTATTTAAAGGTGGCTTAACGGCTATATTTGTCAAAATATAGTGTCATATATTGACTAAGACTGTTACTTTATAATCTTTATGTAATTGATGTTATTATGTTAACCTAACCTAACCTGATGATGACCAAAATTGGCGGTTGAAACTTTGCATAATTAGAATTACTTTTATCAACTATGGTTGATTATTGGAAAGATTAACTATTATTGATCTTATAAGTTATTATAGTCATACAAAAGAAATATTACTACAGTTACTATTAAATATATTTTCATTCATAAACTAGGTTATACTTCATAGAACTGGGAAACTCAGAAACCTTTAGTTTTGATGATTTCAATTTTTTATTAAAAAAACAATAACAGTTGTGATATTCGAAGTTTTCTCTGAATTGTTCTAGGAACGAAGTAAATTAAATTGACCACAAACTTTTTAAGAGATTGTTAGCATGTTTTTTGACGATGTGTTTTAAATTAGAACGAAAAAATTAAAACAAATGTGTATTTAAACGTCATAAGTGCTGTTTCATATTGGTCGGAGCCGTTTATCCGGTACCGGCTAGCCGGCCTCGAGATGTGCATAGCGGTAGCTCTCTATATTGTAAACAAGCCATGAAGTTAAAAAGACAACACTGTATTTCCCAATTTAAGTGGTCCGGTGGGACCGCAGAACGAATGCACCAGAAATCAGAAAGAATGCACTCGTTATAAGGCGCTAACAGTTGACAGAACTCCGAAAAAATAAAATTAAACAAAACTATTGTCATAATGGCAGATTTTTTATTATGACATTTATTATTACAATTAACAATACCTACATAAGTTAATACAAAAGATTTACAAAAATTTATAGTTATAATTATAGTTACCTATGCTATTATACCTAAAGAAATATAAAAACAAACAGCACAAATAATATATTATTTATTACAAAATACTTATCTGATTTGGAGACATTTAAAAAGTAAGGTCAATGGTAACGTCTATTGGTAAGTAGTAAGCTTTCTTTTTTTTAAATTGAAGTTTTTGTCCGTGTGGATTTCCCTGTTCTTATTTTTTACAAAACTATTTAAAATAATATTAGAAAAAATCAACGCAACAGTACAATAAATGGAGTGGTACGATGCTCCTTATTCTCAAACTTCATTAAAATAAATCAAAAACTGTTTGGGTTCCAAGCCTTTTAAGCTGAGATAATTTTTTGTGGTCAGTCTTATTAAAAGATAATTGTTGAGTATTTTTACGTGCTTGAATAAAATTAAAAATGGCTGAAATGTGATAGTAAATGTATCCTACTTCATCAGTAGCAAGACAATGTCCACCCCTTTGCAATTGCTTAAAGTAATCATCATCAACTAAGTCGCCTTTACTTTTAGTAACTAATGATTTACCTGTTAAACATTTTAATTTTATTTGAAGAGAATAATAATGCAGTATAACCGCAAATGTAGAGCCACACAGATTCACCAACGTCCTATTTTTCAAGGTGTCTAAAATAAAACTAAAATCTGAAATATCAATTCATTATTTTCTTGCAAAAACAGTCCTTAGATAATTCCTTAAATCTTGGTTAGGTTCACAAGATTTTAAAAGATTATGAAGCCGAATTTTCTTTTCTGACTCCAAGACTCGGTAAAATGAAATATTATAGTTGTAACCTGAGATTACTATACCTTCCGAACCTTCTTTCTAAGTTATCAGTTTGAAACATTCCAGGAAAAATGTATTTAAGTTAAAATTTGTTAAAGGAGTATTCAATTACAGAAATAAGAACTTCATTACTTCGCTTATTTTATAATTTGTGCTATTACGGATGCGCTATCTTGTTTCCGTGCACCTGAAAAATTGTACTTTCGTTCATGGATTGAGCGATAGAAATACGAACTTTCCGCACGTATGTGACAAAAAAGTGATTATTTCTTCATAAAAAATATTGTTTTTTTACGCCAGTACGCTACACCCATCGTAATGAAAATAACAATCTCATACGATTCGCTGCAGCAACGCTTCGTCTGCGGACTTATGTGCATATGTATGTGCTCGTATTACGATATGCTTACGTTACGACGCCACGTGCGAAGGGGCTAAGTGTATTGAAGTTAAAAAGAAAACTAAGTGAAAACTCAACTATTAATATTTATTTTTTACCTATCAGAATTGTTATTCCTTATCATTACATTGCTGTTACGAAATTTTAAAGTATTCGGCTAAAAATATCTATTAAACGCTGTTCATTAAGCGGTACACACATAAATAACCTTAGACTAGGAAAGAAAAGGGACACGTAACTCCTATGCCGACTGTACGTCGAAAATTGACGCAATATTTTATTTACTGATCCCAAACAGTGCGTTGACAGCGTTGTGTAAAAGTGTAAATATAATTAAATAGTGTAGTTAGGTTTTAGTGGATTTTTGTTTAAAACAATGCTGATTTGTTCTTCTTACGGCTGTAAAATGAACCAGAAATCACATTTCACAAGTAAAAAGAATTTTACGTAGTAAGGTTAAGCAAAGAAAATCGTGTTTAATTTGTTTATTGTTTACATACTACTTAAAATATCTTATGATTTACGTACAATAATCATTAATGCATCATATTTTTTTGTTGGAATGGTTTACTGATATTGAGAGAAACAATAAATACTTTCAAAGTTGTAAGATGCATGCGTTTACCACAGTATTACCATAGGCGGCGTCACTTTTAGTTATAAAAATCTAAAAAAGTAAAATTAATTAATTAATAAAATTCGTCTTAATGTTTATTGGTTCCGCCACATCATGTTAATTAACGTTAATAAAATAATTCTTTGCATTTAATTTCATTGAACATGTATTCTCTTTGACATAAAATAAATAATATTTTCTTAGTAACGTAAGACGCAAAAAAACAGTTCTTAATAATTGTTTACGTTATCAAATAAACAATTGATACTCTGTATGGAATGATAATTGTACGAATAATGGTAACAAAACAAACTCCCTGTTAACATTTTATGTTGCGATACTGAGCGCCGTCTCGCGATACCAATCGGCCTCAATTTGCAGTCGACTATTACCTGTCCCCTCTCTTTTCTAGTCTAAGTAAATAACCGTGTATTAAGTAAAATTTTATGTAGTAAAAATAAGCTGTTAACAGCTGCTGTAGTCCTTCTTCGGGTGTAGAGGCCGTCGTCGGTTGGAATTGCTTCCTGACGTTTCGCTAGGCGAGCTTCCTCTGAGGTACTTCCATCTTCGAAGCTCAGAAAGTTTTATAGAAATATGTACCTAGCAATTATTGAATATTTTGGCCTAATACATTACTTGAGTAATAACAACTGACAATAGCACCCGAAATCGGCCAGAATGAAAATTTATCCTTATCGCGGTGTAATGGTTACGGCTACTTTGCTATGGGTTTTTCTAATTATGCGGAAACTCTTCTAAGCATCCAAAATTTACCATAAATCCCATGAATTTACGACATCTACAACGTTTTCCAAGTAAAATTTCGTTTTGTTTCAAACGCCACTCTACGTTCGGTCCAAATCAGTGTGTGAGGAACAATATGTACATTATGTACAGTATGTAATTTTCGACAGGTTAATTTTAGAATGTCTTCAGTTTTCTCTTTTGATATACGGAATCCAGAATATTCTTAGATTAGGTAATCAATCAATCCTAGATAACATTTTTGTTATAAGTAAATAAAAGCTAGTGAACATGATAACAATGTATCAACTAATAATAGGGTTTGAGTTTACCTTGAACAGGAATTTTATAACATTCATATTGTGTCGGGAACACGATGAAGGTAAATGAACAATGCTTACTGTTTGGTTCAATGTCACACCCTAATTGTTACCATAGGTCGTGTCAGCGTGATAAGCAGTTGTCATAAATCATAACACAATACTAAATTTGTTGTTGCGTGAACACTACTTATGTTTACGGTTCAAGTTCAGAACTATGTATATCCGTTGAGAACTGCAACAGCTTTACAATTCGCTGATTTTGAACTGTCAACTAAATTAGATTGGCGGTTTTTTGTTAAATTGGGAATTGCATGCGTACAAGCTGATATAATTAAATGCAAACATGTTTTTTATTATTACATTACCGGGGATGCTTCAATGTAACACTGATTTATGACGCTTGAAAATATCGGCATGAGTTATGATATGATAGACATTTTACTTTCTTAGAATGATTTCGCTGTTTCTGTAAATTAATTGGACCTGGTGGTATAATATAGAGAACGTTATTTGTTTGGTCAAATTGTAAGAAAATTAATTATAATCGTTTCATTTATTCAAACAAGATGTAAAAAAAATTTCAGTTTTGGAAATTAAATTTCTCCCTACACTGCTTGGCATAGTATGTATAGAAATGTATACTGATTAGAAGATTTTAGGTCTCATTAGAACTCTTATTTAGGTAATTCCAATTAGCCGCACAATACAGTACAATATATTTTGTGACATATTTGTTTGTTGTAATATTTTGTGATGGTACATTCTTTATATGTTATTAGAACTGACAACCTAAAGAAATGAGAATTAGAAAAAGTCTTCTTAATTGATATAATCTTACCCTGAAACGATAAATTTGAAAAAGAAATTCGTCAAGATGATCTAAATTATGAAAGAGAAATTAAATTGAATAGTAAAACATGCACAGCATTACTTTTTACGCTACACAGACAAAGCACTGTCGTGATAATTTTGCTGTGACAAGTTTCTATAAAATATGAATGTATAGGTAACCTATAAGTTTCGTCTATCAATTCGTTAACATTTGCCATGTAAAATAAAATTAAAATATACTAATTGCCAAAAACCTAAGATATAATCATGAAAATGGCGACTGTAGCTGTTGTAGAAAATAGCTTGTCATTGAAGTTTATGGTTTAGTATACACTAGTAACCAAAATGACTTCAGTTATTGCGAAAAAGACAATAATATCTACAAACGCGATGTGGGAAATTTTGGTCAATATCTAAATCCACGAGACCAAAACATTTTTTCGTCAAAATGGGGAAACTATTTGTAGACGATCTTGTTAAACATTAATACAAAGACTATAAAAAAGTTTGGTGATCATATAGAAACACGGTGACCTGGCTTTTTGGCCGTAAAAAATCGAAAAATGGACCAATCTGCATGATTTTTTTAAATTGTTCCATATTGCGTTATCTTCTTCAGGGACTGAAGTGATTCTACGTAAAAAAGCGCCTGAGAACGTTAAAATCGTTTATTTATAATTTATTAAACAACCAAGATTTGGACATATTTCACAAACTCGAAAATTCCGACTTTTGCTTACAACTCGAAAACAATAGCAACTTTTTGAAAACACCAGTAAATTAGTCTCAAAAATAGAGATCGTGGATGCGACATTAATTTTTTTGTATCTCTTATAGTTACCGAGTTCCCCTATAGAAACGTCGAATTTGGCCTACCCTGTACATGTACCTTCATCACATACATTCACCCTTGGTGCTACCCCCAAATATCTACCTCCTGCAACCCCTGCACCACCTTCACCCTCCAAACAATCTAAAAAACTCGTGAAACAATTTTATAAAGGATCATTTACTAACAAATTGTTTAATTCTATTAATGAGTATATTATCAATGATAATCAATCGAAAAATCAAATTTTTTAAAACTTTTTTCAATTTGGTAATTTTTTCATGTAGAGTATAAAAAAATATATATAATCAAGCTACCTCTAATGTCTTCAATTGTTTCTCTAAAAGAGTTAGAAGCTAAACAGCAATGGGGCTAATATGTACCCCTGTTGGATTATATATCAGATTCCTAAGGCGCCTGTTTGCATAATGTTATTGTTATTGTCCTGGTTTAAATAATAAATTCGGTTGTAAAAAAATAAATAATCACAGTCATAGCCAACTATTGAAAATTGGAAAAACATCGTTTCCTTCCAACGAAAATAAAATAGGGTTGTCACTATAATCAGAAAAAACGCCCTTTCCAATTTTGGCAAAATAAAATATGGCGCTGTACTCACTAAAAAGTTGCAGAAGATGAAATTAAAGAAGAATAACGGTTTTTTTTTGACAGTGCAAAAAAGTAAATATTCGCTAATATCTGTTAAACGAAAAGAGCTACAGGCAATTTTAAAATGGCATTAAACCGAACTTGAAATTTCCCAAATTTGTAAAGTAAATATGAGAATTTGAGATGATAAGTTTATTAATCGTGCAAATTTAAATTGTGGTACACACAGTATGTATGATGTACCTAAAGCAGCTAATACTTGAAAAATATTTTACTAATAAAATTTTCATCTAGAAATAGCAACGTTTTTTGTTGTTTTCGAAATGATTGTGAAGAACTAAAAGATCTAAATATCAACAGAATTATTCCAATCTGATAAATAAAATTGTGATATAGTGTGCAAATTACTATAATGGGACGTCGACCTGTGGACACACTCTTTTTGTAGAAAAACTATTGTTTGGGCTTGTAGGCCGTGACTAAAGACTATTTGGACTAAATAGTTCCTATGGACCACGGCCTTCAAGTCGGATTCTTATTTTTAGCTTGATGTCTCTACGAATTTGTCGTTGGGCTTCTGCGTCGGCAGTTTTTACTTTTCTTTTTTCCTCAGTCATCTCTTAAGAATTCGTAGGTCAACCACTGTTCCTTTTTTTGTTGATGCTAGATGTAAAAAATTGATCACAAGTTTGAGCCACTGAACATTTGAAACTCGTCTTTATTCCTTCTATTTGAAGCTCTTCCAGTGATGTCGTTTGTGGTTCTGTACTTATCGACCTTTTCATGCATGTCAAATCTCCTCGTGCTGAGCTTCACAATTTCATACTTTCTTTTTTATTCTGTACGACTTGCTTAATCTGAGACTTGTGTTTTAGCTCTCACTAACCAACTTAGGGAAGTGTGATTAGACAGCACATCTGCCTCAGTGCAACTTTTGACAGACACTATGATGTTTAGATATCTTATTTCTAATTATGTCACCTGGCTTATCCGCTGGTGCTGTTCAGTGTTCAAGCGTTACTATCTATTTCACTTCAAGTATTGTCACTTGCGCGTCTATTGCAATAAAAACTCTATAGATATAAAGGAAGCCTTTGGTACTCCGATGTCAGTATTAATTTTTTTAAATAGAACTCCCTGTTTACTGCGGCAATTTACAATTACAGGATAAAGTCTGAATAATTTTCGCATAAAATACTGTTGGCAATTTCTTCCGTTCGTTGTCGGATGCGAGAGACGCAAACATCGAGGTTAACGTTATGACAGTTGAATCGTATGTTGTCAAGGTTTTGAGTAGGGTTTGTCGGTTTTTTGGAGAAATTTATGAAATTCGAAAACCGGTTTTTTAGTAGAAAATATCGGTTTTCAACGTATGAATAACACACAATTTGAAAATGACAAATGTAGCCAAATGTACCAGATTGATGAAAACACTGTTGCAAGCGGTTTGGTTCTTGGAATCATATCGGCCCGTCCCGGCTTCGCACGGGTATTAGTAAGGATCCCTAATTGATCAGTTATCGAGCGCAGGAAATAGCTAGAGTGCCTGCCCCTTCCAACATTGTACCCGCCTCCCAAGGGCAGGGTTTGCTGGTGCGCACCTAAATGATTAAATTGCTAAAACAACTATTAAAAAATAGGGGTTGGTGATGGAAGGGTGAAAATTTAGGGTTGTATGTATTTTTTAATGCCACATTATAAATAAATTAAAAAACAATTTGTGTCCAAAAAATTAAAAAAAAATGTTAGGGGTGGATAACTCTTATCACTTAGGGGTATGAAAAGTAGATAGTAGCCGATTCTCAGACCTACTGAATATGCATATAAAATTTCATAAAAATCGGTCAAGCCGTTTCGGAGGAGTACGGTAACTAAAACTGTGACACGAGAATTTAATATATTAGACGAGAATTTTATATATTAGACTAGCTGACCCGGCAAACGTTGTTTTGCTATACAAATTATTTCCAGGGAACAATATCAATCTCTTTATGCTATAGCATGAACAATATTTTTTGTTAGTCCATCTTTAGCTAACACAAACAAACTGGATGGTTTACCCACTCGAGAGCATGCCACGTATAATTGTCCGTGTGAAAAACATGGTGAGCTCAAATCTAAACCACAAACAGACATTGTTTGACCTTGGGACTTATTAATAGTCATTGCAAATGTTAATCTAATCGGAAACTGAATACATTTAAATTGAATTGGCACGTCTGTAGGTATAATAGGGATTCGTGGTATTAATATATTTTCACCTCCGAACTTTCCATTTAAAATGCTGGCTTCAATAACGTTTTTCATTAATTTTTGAATGACTAATCGCGTACCGTTGCACAGCCGTGGCGGGTTCAAATTACGAAGCAAAATAATCGGAGATCCAACCTTTAATTGTAAATTATACGGTGGCATGCCTGGCAAATCCAGTGAGTTCAAAAACTCTGTTGGAAAATTTACAGCTTTTGCTGGCTTCGCAAACTGTATCAATAGATTTATATGACACCAAGTTTCCTGGCAACAACTGTTGTATCTTCAGATTTAAATCGTCAACGTCCACATTTTTTGCCGCTAAAAATGCTCTTTCTGCAAGCCACTCATGATGTATGTAATGTGTGTGTACATCGGGGAATATTTGTTCAATGAGAGCATCTTGCGAATTAATGATTGTGCAGAAATCGGTTGGTAATTTTCAACATTACGCCACAATGGTGATGATTTTAAGCAAGCGTTGATCTCATCAGCGTATGTTGAACGTGGAATGACGGGAACTGTTTTTCTGAAGTCACCTGAAAGGACTAACAGAGTGCCGCCAAATAGTTTATCGTTGTTTTTTATATCTTTCAATGTCCTGTTCAACGCCTCAAGCGAATGTTTGTGTGCCATAGTACATTCATCCCAGATGATAATTTTACACTGTTTCAGCACTGTGGCCATGGACGATTGTTTTTTTATGTTGCACACTGCATCAGGGTTATTTTGAATATTTAGTGGCAGCTTAAATACTGAATGAGCTGTTCTGCCTCCATCTAATAAAGTTGCCGCAATGCCCGATGATGCAACGGCCAATGCAATGCCATTATTTGATCGTATTTCTGCGAGAATTAGTGAAATTAGGAATGTTTTGCCAGTTCCACCTGGTGCATCCAAAAAGAAGAACCCACCTTGTTCTGCTGAAACTGCGAGTATAATGCGGTCGTAAATGGTTCTTTGTTCCTCATTCATTAGTGGGACATTGCGAGTAACAATCGCCGCCATTTCTACAGTGTTATACTGCAGTTCACGATGTACTTCAGTGTTTTTTAAATCAGATGCACCTCGAATTGGCGAATTCATACCGAAATGACTGAGTGGTAAGTTGGCAATGATAATGAAAAGATCCTCAATAGCAATCAATGCTTCATTGTACATAGCGTCGCTGAATGTTATCGTTAGATCGTTGCACCTTGTACGATGTTGATGCAATATATCATCAGTCATTGAGTCTTTGTGATTATCCCACAGTATTTCTGCTCGGGTAGTCAACACTATAGCGAAAAGTAGACGAATTTGTATTGCTGTACAGTTCAATGTGCTGCTTCAGCAAGCATACATTCCCACTGGTTGTCGTCTTCCAGCAAGCCGAGTGCAAGGCATGCATCTTTATACGTTGGATACTGTTGCCCATTTACTTTACGTATATCTTGAAATGACAATGGGCCAGTAACATTAACCAACAACAGTCGAAGATAAAAGCACTCAGTCTGCCTTGGATTTACTGTAAATACTCGCCCCAAGGTGTTTGATTTGAATAAATTGAGACATGCATCAACTGGTGAGCCGTGCTTGCGGGGCATCAATTTTTTTGTTTGAGCCGATGTGAAATAGCGTGGTACTTGTGAATAGAGTAATGTTCGCGCAAAGGCACCAAAATCATCCGCACGATTACACAATTCAAAATATTCAGTGAGTGTAGTTTTTGGTGCATTTATAGCACGATCAGTCGCTGTCTCGTTCGTGAAAAATACACGCTGACCGTTTTCAAGATGGACAGCTAACTGAACAACTGATGGATCCCGTTCATGAATAGGAAAACCAAAAATACGCCAAGCAGCTTCATTGGAGCTGATGTACCGACCAATTTGGTAGAGCATTATTTCATCGTTTTTATTCACTGGAGGAGCATTAACATTAGTATTTTCCACTCTAAACATAGCCATATCACTACCTTTATGGACATACTTGCAAATGTATTTGATGCTCTTCACAGAACTGCAGAACTCAACATTAATATGAGCATTGTATGTCTTGCTCAACAGAGGCGAATATGGCACCACCCAACGATTGTCAATCTCAATGCCTGTGTTGCTGATGTTTTTAACAAATGATTGTCCGCCATTATCGGGATTTCTTCGACGATATATTGGATAACCGTCGACATTAGTGATCGTATCGTTAGTGAAATCTTTAGGGAAATTTTTGGTACATTTTCCATCTGCCATGCAAGGCGATGAACGTTTAAGGGTACCGCATGGGCCATGAATCATGTTTGCTGTAACAATATCAAACAGCAATTGATCAGTGGACGGATCTGGAATTTCCGTGGAAATTATATTATCTATTTCTTCAGGACGGATTTTGTCGATCAACCGAATACAGCCAGCAACGTGTGGGACCGAATACGTTTAATTTAGTAATGAAACTCATTAAAGACTTCAATTTTTGTCTGAACACACGTGCTGTAATGTCATGACGATGTATTGCATTTTGGCCAGGCAATAGCAAAGATGTAATCTCTGGCCATTTTGGATTACATGTGAACGTGATAAATAAACACGGTCGTCCATATTCGCGCACTTAAGTCAGAGCATCCTGTATATTTTCTTGCATATGACGTGGACTGCCTACGTACGATGATGGTAGAATGACAGAGTTACCAATTTCGGCGGCGTCAGCGTTGTTGACAATAGCGTCTCGCAAGTGAATGTACTCTTCCGTACGCAGCTTGAGTTGATTATATCGTTAGTATCGTAGTCGTTCGCCCTCTATCTTCGCGTACATGTCGACCATGAATTGTTGATAAAGCTCACGACATCGTAGAATGACGTTATCCAGGCCACGTCTAATCATAAATCGATACGCATAATAATCCTTCGAGCTAACGTTCTTGTTTGTTTCGGCACCTATATTATTATATTTTTAAATACTAATCAAAATTAATTACGTTTAATAATTTAATTGTTTTGTTAAATGAGTAATGATCTAGTTCATAATGAATGATGTACCTGATACGGGATCTCGTTGTTTAATATTTATGCAATATCCGTCTTGTCCCTTCCAGAATATTAGCGGATATTGGAGAGCGTCATATGAACGGTGTGTATCAGCAATGAACTGAATATTATTATTTCTTCCACGAATCACAATTTCTCGTGTACCTGTACGATCGCCAACGATGATTCCAGCAACGTCGTCAAGAACAGGTGCATTGAATCTACGAATGTGCTCTCCAGCTGGCGTTTTATCAGGATTAATGACAATAGCGTGATTATCGCTATGTAATTTGTGCATGTGTGATTTGAATATTTTCAACAATTCATTGTGCTCATGCAATAGAGCGTCCAGCTCGCCGACGGTGCGTCTTTCAAAAAATGAATCAAGATTATTGTAGCCACAACGTGCATCCACGCGATCGGCAAGTGTGCTTCCGGAATCCTCGCCGCCCATAAAGTAGATCTGTAAAAATTTATGTGGTTCGTTTTCCATTGGCAGCAATGAGCCCATTTTATGATAAACTTGGCCTCTGATTTTGAATGTAGAATTGTATTGTTGAGCATTTGCATTAGTGTTTCTAACTATTTCTGTCGCTCCGAACGATGTCATTTGAATGCATGAATTGAATGTTCGAATTGACTTCAGGAACACGTTAGAATCTGGATCCGTGCTGATAAGTAAACCGTTCAATGGTTCAGGTGGTGTTTCAATTTCTGGTAGTTGCACCTTTCCTGACGCGCAACACATCCCGGCTGGCTCATTTTTGAATTTGAGAGCATGACAATGCAGACATTCTTTGTCCATAGCACCAATTACCACTTTTGAATGAGCATTATATTCAATATCGGGCTCATACTGGAATGCTAGACGCAGGAATGAATCTGATGTAAATGCTCGATGTACCTGTTGATGTTGTTGGTCATTTATTCTGCTTCTATTGACTGTTAAACGTCGTGATTGTAGTTGTTCTAATCTTCTTTCGTCATTGCGTTCTGCTCGTGTATCTTCTGATTCTTCTTGACGCAATTGCGCCATGTTCACTCGCGCATCATTATTTTGTTGCTGAATTTGTGCTTCGGTTCTTTCGGCTCTTCTATTTCGCATGCTTTTAGATTTACTTGTGTCACGGCTCAAATTACCCCCTTTACGTTTTGTTGGCATTGTTCACTGTACAAATTGCCCAAATGTAATAAAAAACTAAATATTGACAAATATATTGACATTAATATTTATACGATACTAACTTCACTCTGTTGTTTTGCCTTCTTGACTTTTAAGTATTATTACGAATCCCGTATGGGAATATAGAAAAGTCTTCTTTTTAGACTTTTTCAGGCAATCTAGGAGTATGAAAAATAGATAGTAGCCGATTCTCAGACCTACTGAAATTTGATAAAAATCGGTCAAGCCGTTTCGGAGGAGTACGGTAACAAACACTGTGACACGAGAATTTTATATATAAGAAAGATTATTTGTAAAGTAAGGAAAATTTGCAAATATTTTAGAAAATCCCCTGTCAAAAATAGCATCAGAATCACGTGAAATGGAAATACGAGAAAAAATATAATCTTATTCTTGATTGTAAAACACGATGGAGTAGTTTAAAGGCCATGTTAGAAAGATTTGTACGCCTAAAAGAATGTGTTGTTTAAACTCTGAGTGACCTTAATGCTTCTCATATGTGGAATGAAGATGAAGAAGAATATTACAAAGTTGTAGAACTCCTTAAAGTTTTAGGTCCGATAAAATTAGCAGCCGAAGCTTTAGGCAGACAAGACGCAAATTTATTAACAAGTGAAGGTATATTTGAATTTTTACAAAATTTGAAATCCGAAATTAGTCAGAAATTTTTACACGCTATAAAGGCACGGATTGAAGAAAGAAGAGACAGTATTAGTTACACTTATCCTTTATTTACAAAATTCTCAAACTGTTTTAACGAAATATTCTAATAAATTCCTTCCATTAGCAACGAAAAGTGACATTATTAAGTTATCCGGACAAATATTATCAAGATTATATAAAGATTACTCTACAGAGGACGAATGAGATATTCAAAAACGTGATGAAAGCGATATTCAAGAGCCAGACAATGTTTTATTGAAAAATGCTATGGAAGTGGCAATTAATAAATATTTAAAGGAACCGGAAGAAGTGACTTCCTCTACTCAAACTCTAAGAAAAGAGTTTTTGGCCCTGGAAGCCACAAATAAAAGGACAAAAATTTAGAATTATTATATCAGGCTTTAAAAATGATTAAGGCTAGTTCGGTTGCAAGTGAGAGGGTATTTTCTATTTCGGGGAATTTTGTGAATAAAATAAGGACACGGCTAAATAGCAAATCGATAGACGTCCTCTGTTTTCTGAAATCATATTTCATTAAACAAAAAAATAAATAGAATATTTAAATTTGTATTAAAATTGCCCGGAATAGGAAATACTTGGTCCTTTGCTTAATTGTCTTTAAAACTAAAATTGATTTTAATAAGTATGTATGCATGAACTTTATTTACTCTTGTCTTTCGGCTTTGATTATAATTTACATTATCTATATAATACACAGCTATATATGTATTTTCTAATTGTTTTTAATAAGTGTCCATCTGTATCTAATAACATTGTTTTTTAAAAAAATAATATAGTTATTATAAAAATATGAAAATATATTGTTTTTATTTATTCGAACCCTTTGCTGAATAACTCGTTTTACTATTATAAAAACATTTACATCCTTATATGTGAAAATTATGCATAAACAACCAATAATTGTTTTTAAAGTTATTTAATCCTGGTCAACTATTATTTCTTTGTTCTACTAAATTGTATAAAAAAAATTTACTTTCAATAAAATCGAACAGTAAATAAGTCAAAAACTGCTTTTAATCACTCTAAATTTTCTGTTAAAATTTTTGTTCGAATTACAGAATATTCGAGCAAAAAATTTTTTTATAAAAATTCGAACCCGGTTAAAACAGGTTTTCTGGAAAAATTACTATTCGAAAACCGATTTTCTAAAATGTCGGTTTTTGTATAAACCCTAGTTTTGAGGACTATTAATACTAAATTCCATCAAGGTATACGTGTAATTTTACATATAACTATACTCAGGGCAACAATTTAATACAACCTCACTTTTGGATTGCTTCTTTCTTGAGGGTCTATATAGTCAGTCTGTTTTGAGAAAAATTACACATCTCTCGCTTCAAATTATATAGTATGTATGTAATTTGAAAATTCAAATTCTTAACAACATATTTTTCTAGAAATTGAGAGGTTCGTGCAGGAACAGAAAGGCTAAAGGAAGCTAGATAGGTGGGGTTGCTGTAGGAGGTACGGTGGGGGGGGGTAGTAGGGGTAGTTGGGAGGATGTGGTGGGTAGGATAAACGACATTGATAGACTGAAAGTTTGGGATGTCTGCGAGCATGTTTTTTGAGAGGCGGGGATGTTGTAAGGGATGGGATTCAAATAATACAAGGATTGCATGAGGTTACGGAAGCGGGTAGATGTACGCGTAAATGTACATATACCCCCTCTAACCTAACCTTTTTCTACCTTTTTATTCTTGAGTACCGTTAGGGGGGCGGCGGGGGATTGCATGATAAACGTCAAACTTCTGAGGTTAGAACCTGCATGCCCAAGTAACAACAATCTTACGTAGCCGACCATCCCGCCTGGCAATTGTTTCCTTAGAATCCCGACTTATCAAAATTAACGATTTTTAATTACAAATTCTGATTAAACGAACACATCATGGATGTAGATACTGGGCCTATGTATCCCTACTATCCTTATATTAGATGTTTTAATAGTCTGCAAATTCCTGATTAATCGATCTTCGGAGGAGTTTGATGCACGCGATTTCATTTTTTTCCGTTTTCATTTGTTTGTTTTCTGTTGCTTTGTATCTCATAAACCGCTGAGTAAACCGTGATGAAATTTTGCAAAACCCTACTTCATCTTAATCTTAATCGACTTCGTTTACGGCATTTTGCGGGTCTGTTGCAGCTTTTCGACACTCTATAACTGAAAAGTGCAATTTTCGCTACTTTTTTTCCATGGCCAACTGTCTGGAGCTCAAACATCATACCCTAGAACATTATTAAATACTAGTTGAACACGTCCAAACTGGACGGTGGTGCATAGCATTTAAGAAATCATAATCAGGTTGACAATTTAGTATCATGACCTCAATTGCTTTTTGCAAACTTTTTTCTAAATCGTCTATATAATAATTATGCTGTTTTGAGAAATGTTACATATCTCTGAAAATTGTTGTAAACGTTTCTATTTAAACTTCACCACACATCCCATTTTTTACTGTTATGAATACTATCCGTCAAAGCTTGGACGATGGTACAATAGCACTTACCTTACTGGAGCATAGCACTTCTCCTATTAGTGCATTACACTTACCCTATTAGTGCATAGCACCTATCGGCGGTTCATGATGAAAATCATTTGTTTCTTTAATTCTGTTTTATCTAAAAATCGTAAAATACTTCAACCTAACTTTTTGTATTTATGACGTAGAGCACATCTTATTATTTCAAAGAGGCCCTTAAATACCAAAGCGTATTCTACATAATGCATTTACCATTCCATTGCTTCAAATATATATTATTATTCAATTATGTGCGCAATAGTTAATAATATTTAGCATTGCACTGTGTATATATTATTTGATTTACATATATATGTTTTTACTTTTTAACTTCCTTAAACCCTTACATAATTTGATTTCCATTTTTGACAATATCCCCGCCTGACAAAAAGCATGCTCGGAGACACACACATATACACACCCTATCATAACCGTTTCTCCCTTGTCATCTTAAAAAAATTTAAGAATACTGTTGTGGTGGGTGGTGGGGGTAGTAATGAGTGCGTTCTAGGTGGTAGTTACAATGGGTACCGGTTGTAGGGGTTGGAGGTATTAAGCGGGTCAAGAACTCTCCCCCAATCACACCCCCGAACCCATTCCAAACTTTTAATTTATTTATAATATTTAAAATATAAAATATGAATAATATATAAAATATTTTAAATAAATACTACAACATACTGATATTTGAATCGAAACGGGGAGGTAGAAGTAAAAGCGTACACAATTACCTACCATGTTTTCTAAGATGATCGCTAACCTTCATAACACACCCCATATTTTACTGTAATAGTACCTACTACCTGTCCAAACTTGGAAGGTGATGCATAGCCTTTAACGAATTTACCGTAACCTATCGCCGGTTCATGGCAGAATTCAGATGAGTCTTTTTTTTTTTTTCGAATAACCTGCAAATGGTTATGTTAATTTAATGTTTTGGAACTTACTTTGAGAAAATTATTTATGCTCGAAATAATAAATTCAGTATCTAAATTAAATATAATACTTAATTGATATTTAAAAAAGTTGTATTGCATCTCGCATATAATTACAGCATAGGTATTTATATATTCTTGTTCAGCTTAACATGTTCTACAACATACGTACTACAAGCTCAATGTAATCTAAGTTGGCGGGTTAAAGTCTATCATTACCGTTAAAATTGTCAAATTCAAGAAAAAACAAAAAAAAAGAAAATCGCCTCGGATTGGACTTGAACCAACTACTGCTGCAGTAGGCGTTAGTAAGATCAGTGCACTACCGAATGAGCTACGAACCGATTTGACTTGGTTAACTATATTTACTCTTTTTTATATTAACCATAGCGACTGTAATGAATATTATTGCATATAAATTATATTTATTTTCTTATTTCCTCTTTATTAAACGTTCTTTGATAAACGTCAATATAAACGTCAAACTTCCAAGGTTCGAATCTTCAAATATATACAAGCAATAACAACATAAGCCCCGCCCATCCCTCTGAGCAGTTGTTTCCTTAGAATCCGGATATGTCAAAATTAACGATTTTAAATTACAAATTTTGATTAAACGAACACATAACGGATGATGAAAATAGGCCTATGTAACACTTTGGTCCTTAACTTGGACGTTTTAGTTGTCGACAAATTCCAGATTATCCTATCTTCGGACGAGATAGATCTAAAAATTATGACTTTTAACCAACAACGCGTTTTTTCCCATTTTCATTTGCTAATATCTTTTAAACCACTTATTAAATCCGGATGAAATTTTGCAAAACCCTACTTCGTCTTAATCTTAATCGATATCGTTTACGGCATTTTGCGCGTCTTTTGTAGGTTTTCGGCAATCTTTAATCGAAAAGTGCAATTTTTTTCATTGCCAACTGGGTCGTCCTCAAACAAACATCCGGACACTAGAACATTATTATATATGATTATGATAGATGATGATTATATATGTATGTGAGATTTAAGATTTCTTTAATATTAAGTCAATGAAACGTGCGATGGTTAACTATAATATGCGTGTATTGTCACTCCGAAAAATACAGTGTTCTTTCTATACCAGTAGCTTGGTCAAGAATGCCAGAACAAGGGAACAATTGAACATGATTGAATTTGTATTATTATTTTTAATGTAATGCGTCACTGGACTTGTTGGGTTCCCAGGAAATCGCCATCATATCAGTTCGGCTGGTCGGTGCCAAAACCATAACAAAATCGGGAGGCTGCGTTGCCAGAAGCGCGCGCTCACATGTATGTTAAACTTTACTAACAGCAGAAGTGGGATTCCCAAAATATGAAATAAAATGAGTGCACCCAAGACGTGCAGCAAATTAGGTGGCAACCATGAGTAGACGACTAGAACGTCATCAGCGTTAACAAGCTGAACCGGAAAAACTTGAGACCAATGAACATTGTTGAAGACGTGGCATTGAACAGACTTTAACCACGAGTACTCCTCCATGTGCCGACTATCAGTGCAAGCATTGTTTTCAGTAGGAGCAAGAATATAGCTAAGGTGAAATTACGATACTGTAACATTAGTGAGCTTCTTGTTTGAGATTCGGGAAGCGATTCCAAAACGTGGGTTAAATACATATGTAAGCACATACATTTACATTAGCAAAAGTACCTGAGGAACACTTTGAAGCTCAAGAATTTAAAACAAATGTAATAAGTATAATTGAGCTGGAGTAAGATAAAAAAAATGCACTTGAAAGCTCATGGGTATATAATGCATATACAAATATCGAGGTCAACATTGTAATAGTTGTTGTTTTGGTAAATACTAATATTGAATTTTGTCAAGACAAACATGTAACTTTATTTATTACCGGTTATTATTATAATATCGTACGCCTAAAGGCGACGGGTTTTCAAATATGGCGTACTGTACTAATGAATCATATAATTTCAAAACCCACCAACTCCATTTCTGTTTGAATTTCTATTGATGAGCTTTTCTTTTAGTAATTTTGCCGGGCTACACGGTGGTTAGATTGTTGTGCTTCAAAAAGCGCCAAATCCCCGCATAAAGTAGGTCAAAAGTATGGCGTTAGTTTCAAAATCCGCCAACTCCAACGCGCGGGAAGCTTCTAAACCCGCCATCTCCATATTAACCAATAAGATTGTCTCTTTTCAAATACGGCCGTTACTTTGATAATAATTAGAGTGAGTTGTTAGTTTGTATTTGCTGTAGGTGCATAAAAGTGAGTGTAGGGTAGTGTAATAACTAATAACCGCAACAAATAATCCTAAGTGGTAACAATATGGACGAATTTAGTATTGTTTTAAAAAAGACATTTCCTACAGAGTCTAGAAAGAAAGCAAGGAACCCTAGTAAATGGAAACGCAAGAGGGCCCAAGAGCAAAGGTGAGCTGTATAGTAATTACTTTATTTCTATTCAGTTAAATTGATAAGTCGAAATTGTTGTAGGTATGCACCGACGCAACCTCCAACAATGCCAACTTGTAGACATGATACAAAAGCATTCCGATGCAGTACATTAAAGGCTATGGACATTGCAAAATTTCACTCTGTGTTTTTTCATCTCATTCAAAATTACAGCAAGACAATTTAATAATCCAACATGCTGAAGTGTTCCCTTGTAAAAGAAGGCGACCTAAAAATGAAACCAGATCAAAAAAGGAATTTTCGTTTAAGTTTTTTGTTCGAACGAGAAGTGGTGACAAGGTAGCAGTGTGTAAGGTTTCGTTTATGAAAATCCTAGAATTAAAGAAAGATAGGGTAGAAGGTGTCTTAAGAAGACATTTCCAACATTCTGGTAATATGGCTATGGAAAATAGAGGCGGCGACAGAAAGAGTCATAGAAATGAAGCTAAGAGGGCTAAAATCCATAGCTTTATAGAATCTCTGAAGGCTGCACAACCTCACTACTGCCGTTCTAAGACAATGGTTCGGCTGTATCTGCCCTCGGAGTTGAATATCAAGGAATTATGGAGAATGTACAACGACAGCGTGGAGCCCCATCTGAAAGTTAAGGAGTCACTGTTTCGTTTAGAATTTACAACAAAATACAATATAGGATTCGTACGACAGATGTATGTTCAACGTGCATTCGATTAATCAACACTATAAAAATCGAACAGGATTCTACTATAAAGTCGTCTCTCATGGCAGAGAAACGACTTCATAAACTAAAAGCAAAGGCATTTTATCAATATTTACGAGAAGAGGATGAAAAAATTTGTACCATGTCATTTGACTGCCAAAAAATGTATTGCTTCCCAAGTTACCAGACGCTCAAGCTTACTTTAGTAGTCTTTACAACTTTTATAACTTTACTGTGGTAACGGGTAACTCCAAATCGAAGTTAACAAAAGACAATGTTCACATTTATTGCTGGAATGAAACAGCAAGACCCAAAGGTTCCAATGAAATCTCTAGTGCCATATACGACAGATTACAGAATGTTGACCTAAAAGACAAACACAGCGTCAGACTTTTTGCTGACGGTTGTGGTGGACAAAATAAAAACACCATACTGGTCAGTATGTGTTGCAAGTGGTTACAGTCAGATGCTCCGCCTAACATAAAACAAATACAGATAATTTTTCCAGTTGTTGGACATTCGTTCCTACCACCCGATCGCATTTTTGCCCGAATTGAGAAAGTAATACGTAAAAAGGGAATTATTCTCCAGCCTGAAGAATACTATAGTATTTTAGAAGATCATGGTTCGGTGAAAAGGTTAGGTGAAGAAGTACCAGTTTGTGATTGGAAGAGTGCAGCATCTGCAATTATAAAACGACCCGGTCTATGGCACTTTAAGTTTCATAAAGCAAAACGATTCTTTATGATCAAGGTTGGTAGCAACGTGAGCGTCCAAGGAGAAGTTGCATATCGCTCTGAAATAAATAATGCAAAACCGATTACTAAAAAAGGAAAACGTCTAGACATGATTAATCCAGTTCCTCTTCCAACCACCATACCGGTAAAAGAAAGTAAAGTTTCTAGTGTTGCTAGCCTTTTAGAAGCTCATTCAGGCACACACTGGCGACAACTAGAAGATCATCAGTTTTATGTGAACATAGAAAACCGTCAGCAGGAGCTCCAGAGGAGGGGAGAACATTTAGATATATCCCTGTGGGGTTGCTAGTCCCCCATCGGGCGCCTCCCCAGGTGGCGGATAGGGGAATGCCTCCCAGATATGGGTGGTACCGAGGAAATGAAATACTCGGGGCGGACCAAAACTAGCGTTGAACAGCGGCAGCTGGCTGTCTCAAAACTGTCCACAGGCAAAAGTTTTAGAAACATTATTGGCTGTGTTTCAGACAGCAAACGGCGTAGTGGCATCCACTGTAACGGCGTTTGCACAGCGGTGTAGAAGGCAACGGAAAACCACTACACTAACTCTTCCCAGGAAAATCTTCATGGCTGGAAAAACTATAAAGATGGCCCTCAGTCCCGGGCAGACCTTCAATGGTCAGAGGGTGCGAAGAATCTCCCGGCCAGCACTGAAAATTTGTACCTGGAATATCAGAAGTATGTTTGAGGCAGGAAAAATTCATAACACAATAAGAGAAATGAACAGATTGTGTATCGACGTGATGGGCATCAGTGAAATGAGATGGCAAGGAAATGGAGAACGCCAGATAGGAGATCATATAGTATATTATGCTGGAAACGAAGAGAGACACCACCTACACGGAGTTGGTTTTATTATAAATAAGAAGTTGAAACCTTCCATTATTAGCTGTCTGCCATACTCTGACAGGGTTATTTTGCTAAAGATCAGGGGAGAACCTTTCAACATAAATCTTATTCAAATATACGCTCCCACCTCGGACAAAAGCGTAGAAGTAGTGAAAGGCTTCTATGCTCAAATAAAAGAAGTACTCAAAAGTGTTAAAACAAGAGAGGTGAATATAATAATGGGGGACTTCAATGCTAAAGTTGGACACGGAAAAGAAGATGACATAGTGGGTAATTTTGGTCTGGGACAGAGAAATGAAAGAGGAGATAGACTAGTACAGTTCTGCAGAGAAGAACGCATGGTAATAACAAACACATTATTCAAACTGCCTCCTAGACGATTGTACACTTGGAAAGCACCAGCGGATAAGCCAGATAATATCGTAAGAAATCAGATAGACTTTATCCTGATCAATCAGAGGTTTCGAAACAGCATAATCTCTGTCAAATCTTACCCAGGGGCAGATGTTCCATCTGACCACACTCCTATAGTCTGCGTATTAAGAACGAAACTACGAAAGAATCAGACTGCAAAAGTCACACAGAATAGAAAAAAATATGATATCGGCAAGCTCCACAACAAAGAAATACAATATGCAATGGAGAGGACGATAAGTGCGGAATTACAGAAGACAACACTAGAAAATGCCCAGATAGAAGACACGTGGACAGCTTTCAAAGAATCGGTGACCCAAGCTTGTGAGCAATTTTTGACTCCCACCAAAAATCAACAAAAGAAGAAGCAGTGGATGACCGACGAAATCTTAGAGATGATGGATAGTAGACGGAAAGTAAAAACTGCCGACCCCATAGCTTATCGACAAATTCACAGTGCCATTAAGCGAAAAATTAGAGAAGCTAAAGAAAGATGGATGAGTGAGAGATGTCAAGAAATTGAAGAACTAGATCGTAAACATGACGCTTTTAATATATACAAAAAAATCAAAGAAGTCACAGACAGGCACAAGAAAAGAACAACAGAAGTCATTATGGATGAACAAGGCAAGCTTGTCTATGAGGTGAACGAAAAACTAAAAACGTGGCAGAAATACATACTTGAACTCTTCAAGGATGATCAGCGTCCCGAGAAACCTGATCAAATAAACAATATGGAAGGACCAGTTATATCAGTTGACGAAGTTAAACATGCCATTGAAATAGCTAAAACAAGAAAATCTCCTGGTCCCGACAATATATCAGCGAAGTGCTTAAGATTATGAATCAGCATTGTATTACGACCTTGACGTCACTATTCAATGATATATATGATAGTGACACGATTCCAGCTGACTGGCTTGTTTCAACATTTATCACCATTCCGAAGAAATCCAGCCCCAAATCTTGTGATGACTACCGCACCATCAGCCTCATGTCACACGTATTAAAAATCTTTCTTAAGGTAATTCATGCCCGCCTATATAACAAGTGTGAAGAACATATGGGTGAGTCGCAGTTCGGATTTCGCAACGGCATCGGTACTCGAGAAGCATTGTTTGCCATACAAGTTCTTATACAGCGCTGTAGGGACATGAATTGCGACGTTCACATGTGCTTTATAGATTATGCTAAAGCTTTCGACCGTTGTCAACACGAAACAATGGTAAAAATTCTACATGAAACCGGTTTAGATGGAAAAGATATAAGGATCATTGCCAATCTGTATTGGAATCAGAAAGCAACCATAAATCTGGAAAACAATGAGTCGGACATCTTGGAAATCAAACGTGGAGTCCGACAGGGTTGCATCTTATCGCCCTTGCTGTTCAATCTCTACTCGGAGAAAATATTTAGAAGGGCACTAGAAGACACCACGGAAGGCGTTAAGGTGAATATTGAGTTAACGAATAACATCAGATATGCCGATGACACTGTTTTACTAGCTGATAGCTTAGAAGGGTTACAAGAACCTGTCAACAGAGTTACACACACAAGCGAACAATACGGGCTGGAACTGAATATTAAGAAGACTAAATACATGGTTATAAGTAAGTCGCCTGATCAACGCGGTGTGCTGTACTGTAAAAACGAAGCCATCGAGAAAGTGGGCAGTTTTACCAACCTTGGGTGTAATATCAATGAATCGTGGGACTACTCCAAAGAAATAAAGTGTAGAATAGAAAAGGCCAGAACAGTATTTATACAAATGAAGCACTTTCTCTGCTGCCGAGATCTCAGCATGACACTCAAGAGGAGAATGATAGAATGCTACATTTTTTCAGTACTGCTGTATGGTGTCGAGGCTTGGACGTTATCCGAAGCAACAGAGAAAAGGATCAAGAGTTTTGAACTGTGGATTTATCGAAGAATCCTAAGAATTTCCTGGGTTGACCGAGTCACCAATGAAGAGGTCCTTAGAAGAATGAACTGCCAGTTAACTCTCATGAATACCATAAAACAACGCAAACTTGAGTATCTGGGCCATGTCATGAGAAACCCTGTCAAATACCGTCTGCTACAACTATTCCTGCAAGGTAAAGTAGAAGGAAGAAGGGGACCAGGTAGAAGGAGAATCTCCTGGCTCGCCAACTTACGGAAGTGGTTCGGCGTGACTTCCATTGAACTGTTCCGCGCTGCAGCCAACAAAGCGCGCATAGCCATGATGATAGCCAACATCCGGAACGGATAAGAAAGATGATTATTGTGAAGCCCACGAGGACTTTTATCATTCGGTCTAACAGTTGCGCATTAATATTTTTTTTGGCATATGTATTTGTTTAGTTTTTTTTTTATCTATTAATAAAGTGAGAGTATAGTTAATTTGTTGTTTATACATTCGGGTAGCAGCATTTCGACTTTTAAAATTAATATTACGTTGTCTTATGTGTTTAGCTGAATAGAAGCATCTCTAGTACTTGGTTGGTCAATAAACTATTTTGGAGCAAAAACTTTTGGTTTAACGATCATAATCCGCCAACTCCATGAAGGATAGTATCAAAACCCTTCAACTCCGAGCTTATTATCAAAACACACCAACTCCAAACTTTGATCACAAATACCACATTAACTACCATCTGTCGGTATATAATAAACACATAAAATGTTTTTTAAGTATTCTAGCTGTCTATAAACCGACTGACAGAAACTTATTGCATTTGTATACGTGGGAAACAGTTTTTTTGGTTTCCTGTAAAATCTGTCATTATAGAGTTGGCGGGTTTTAAAACTATATGATTCTAATGAAGTGCACTAAACGACAACATGGAAATTGTTTCATTATTTTTGACAGTAAAATGTTCAATCTGTAGTCACTTCAGGAAATTTTTAAGGTCAAATTAATTTCAGCTGCACATTCCATCTGTGGAAGGATAAGTCTTAACTTTCTTTTGTATTCTCTGTTTTTGATCATCAGGGTTGGTCTATTCGCATAAACATTATATTCCAAATGAAATGTAACCTAACCTAACCTAACCTTGGTTGCCACTTAACCGGGTCTCTTAGTTATATCGACCTAATTAGGTAAAGTTACAAAAGACACATAAAGTTGTCGAACAGCGATTTCAAAGTAAGAAGGTGTCCCGTCTTGTTGGAACCATGCGTCATTATAAGTTACTTACATCACAATCTTGTGGGTTACGAAATGAAACAGTTCAAACGGTAGCGTTCCTCGTTTATTGCTATAAAAGAATTTTCATATCTTGGCAGTTTCATTAAGCTATTACACTACATTTAGAAAACCATCGACTTTAGGGGTTTGCTATGTTGTACAAAAAAGTATTCAGAATTTATCCTAGACTACATATTGTCATAATAAATAAAAAAGCCTACGTCATAGTTTCTATTTGAAACACTGCATTGCAAAAAACACACAAGTGGCATTACTAGTCGTCGTATCCTAGAGTTTTTCCACGATTTAGAAACCAAAGTTTTAAATGAGTTTGTTCCTGTCATCATGATATAAAGTATTTCTTAGATCCTTGTCAATATATTACAAAGGTTTGGCAAGCAATTTTTTTTATTGTGTTGCATAGGAAGACACATTGGACTATGTTTGTACTCATATGTATAACCATGAAGCAACCACACTCAATTTGTATGATCTAATTGCAATTAATTCAGTACATGAACTGCGTCAATGGAATTTTAATAACGTTTATAACTCTGAGACGTGCTTCAACACTAGTCAAACAATTTATGCGTATATATGCACTACCATGTCATATTCTAAATGGATGCAAAAAGGATAGTGCGAAAGTAATAGACATAAGTACACAATATATACCTATCTATATTTTAGTGCAATAGTTTGAAACTTTCAAATTAAATTCGTGAACATCCATGAAAAATTAGGAATCTACAATCTCACATATTAACATAATTTTGTACGAATTTTTAACTCAAAAGTCACAATATTCACATAATGTTTACAAAAACTTTTCAGCGTAAGATTCTTATCACGGTAGTACTTAATTTAGCCCACTAATATTAACCGCCTATAAAAACAACGGGCGTAACCATAGACACTGGAAAATGAAAAGAAACGTTTGCATGGTTTAGTTGAAAAGTACATAGTATTTGAAACGATTTTATAATCGAAGCATTTCAAAAAGCAAAGTATCGAATATTACTGATTTTATCTTAGAAGTTATATCTTAGAAGCAATTCTTGATAATTTCGAAACTGCCTTGTTGTCTGCTAGACTGAGGCACTTGCATGGAGAAAATGTATAATACAACTGCAGCAGAGGCGTCAATTGTATTTCAGATGTATTGCTGGTTGAAAAACTGATGTTGTGTGGGTGAATATATGCTGAACGATTTTCTTGTGTCCCTGAAGGAAAAATAAACTATTAACAAGGAAATACTCATCATCTTACCCTCGCGGGGACTCAAACCCGGGTCGCTGGCTTTACGCGTCAATGCTCTAACCCAGCGGTTCTCAATCTTTCTCTTCTTAAGGCACACTTTAAACAATTCCAAATAAGACTGAGTAGAAACAACAGAAACAACTACTCCGAGGGCTAATACCCCTACCGGCATTGAATTACACTATTGAATCTGAAGGTACATACATGTTAGACGTAGATAAAATAATCTAAAAAGACAGGTAAATTCCTGTTTCGTCTAAATAATTAAGGATTACTAATCCCACACTTGGAACGCGTCCTATACAATAGGTACAACGAACCACAAGCCAATTCTGCGACCGGTTTCGACCTATTGGGTCTCTTCAGGCAGAAGCAGGCAAAACACAAACTGCGAAGTTCACTTGAAAAACAAGACTGAGTAGAAACAACAGAAACAACTACTCCGAGGGCTAATACCCCTACCGGCATTGAATTACACTATTGAATCTGAAGGTACATACATGTTAGACGTAGATAAAATAATCTTGTACCTATTGTATAGGACGCGTTCCAAGTGTGGGATTAGTAATCCTTAATTATTTAGACGAAACAGGAATTTACCTGTCTTTTTAGATTAATTCCAAATAATTTTACTTACCTATTAAACAAAATTTTGATCTTTACAACGCAAAAATGAACCAAGTTGCCAAGTGGAATTAAAAACAAATTAACCAATCTGCATGATTTTTTTTAAAATTGTTCCATATTACAGCGGATTTAGGATAAGAATTACAAAAATAAAAAGAATTAATATTTTAAGTAGTTTTCAAACTTTAAAAGTACAAAAAAAAATTGTGAATAAAAAACATTTAAAAAAAAATTATCATTGATTTGAGGTGCTTTCGATTGTGTAGGTGGTGATAGAGATGAAGATGGGATTGCCCCGGAGGATGAGTTGGAGGTACTGATTTTGATTTTGTGGGTGGATGTGGTGAAGGTGTAAATAAACCAAGTGACCATGGTTCTATATAATTACCGAATTAAAGGCTAATTACTGAGTAAAAGCCCTCATTGTTTCAGTCTCTCTAACCTGACATAATCCATCCCAAGGAACTCTTTTACAATGCGGCAATCAGAAGCTGTAAAGGGTAAAATTTTTATTTTCGTATAGAAATTGTAAAATCGCGTTCGATTAGTTATTATTTTTAGCATTTATAAAATTTGGCGGTACTTTTCAAGAATTTGACGGTTTACAAAAGTGGCACAGTGGTTGAGAATCACTGCCCTAACCACTAGGCTAAGAAGACATGATTATTCCTCATTACTTTTATGTAATTGGTTATAATATATTAGTGGAATAATTTAATTCCCATTAATGTAAAAGTATTCCCTAGCATTTCGTTGCGAATTAATTATAATTAGTGATGGGCGGAATCCGTTACATGTGGTAATCGAATGAGAAATCGAGTACACAAGTACTTTTGTTATCGATATAGCGTAGTATCGTTCCTATACAGGGTTTTTCACGTAACCCACCCGGTAAAAGTTTTTAAACTTATAATACCGGTACGGTTTTGAAAATGTGGCAAATAATGTAATAGCTGATGCTCTATCTAATTAAAATATTTGCAGTCGTTTTCCACTTCCGATTATATCAGAAATTGGCTTTGTTATTTTAAATGGAATGGTATTTTTTTACGCCGAATTCGAATAAAAGTTCTTAGGTAGGTTTGATAACTAACTTGTACACCTACAATGAACGGTTTCTGAGATAATTTAATTTATCGAAAGAAAATCGCTACAGCAACTCAAATTATAAAAAATCCTAACTTCCACAACATATGACTTAGTGTTGAAATTACGTGATTTACTAAATATAGCTGAACCTCATTGCTAACGCCTTGAACTTAATAATTTATACAGGGCGTTCAACAACCTACCATATTTTATTTTCTCAATAGATTCCTTTTTGTATCCTATTCTGATCCATATGGATACTTCTTATTATTGAGAAATTTTGGAGTAATTTTGAATTTTACATAAAATAGCTATTTCTAATATTTTTCGCATAAAAAGGTGTACCTTGTACAATTGACAACTATCAACAACAAACGCAAAATTTAGCCAAAAATCTTTCTAACAGAAATTAATCGAAAGAAAGGTTTTTAGTGTGATTTTGCTTTCATTGTCGTTATCATTAGTTGTCAATTCTCCAAGGCACACTGTTATTATATCAAAATGACGAAATTACCAATTTTATGAATTGAAAAGTACTCATTCTTTTCAAATGAGAAACGGGAGTATCCATATGGATCGAAAGAGGATAAAAAAGGAATCTATTGAGAAAATAAAATAAAGTTTAGGTTTTCTTTTTATCTGCAGTGCCTTCATAAATATCTGAGAGACATATGATCCAGCGGTTGCTAACCTATAGATAGTGTATTTGTTGATTTGGGGTTGGCGCACTAACTCTAGTTACCGGTTGGTTAGTAAAATTACTGTTACCTGTCAACTAAATGTCAGTGTCGTCCTTGTGAGTTTTGGTTATGCTATGGTTATGCTCGATTGAAGATAACAAAATAATTTTTCTTGCCTTTCTGCCCCTCTTATTCGCTTTTGTGTTTCAAATAATTGTCACCACTCAGACTATTTTGTAATATATTAAAACAACGCCACTTAAATTTGGCGGAAATAGTTTAGGAACATTTGAATTGATTTTGTGCATCTCGTATTGTTGGTGACGTGGCTTCCGGGCATTTATGATGGCACTGTATGTATATTCCGTGCTATTCGCCGCGAAGGAAGCAGATAAAATTATATCCTGAATTTAGCGCCGCGAGTTTACCATTGATAAATAAGCCAGTATAATGCTTTCATTTAATATTCTATATTAAGGAAATAAAAATACCAAACAGGTAGATTTTCACAAATTTATTTCAACATGTAACATGCTTCGCCAAACATCAGTTTCCTCAGACATGTGAGTACTTACTACTGAACATAAAATGTAGTACAACAGCTTAAATACCTAACTGACAAGTGAGGGTGGAAAAGTGGTTCAAACAAATTTAACAGGGGGAGTTATTTCCATCTATTCGATCATTTAATTTAGAGTTTTTTATATTTATTGATTTCTAATGTTTCTAGTAAATTTAGTTTTTGGCTTTTGTTGCATTTGTGTAAAAATACAAACTTTTACTCTCCTTTACATTTTAACTCAGGTTTATGACTAGCCGTTTTATTTAACAAAAACAGGCATGTTTAAAAGTATACGGATTGTAAACCTTCGCCACACCATATAGAAAGAGCATAAATCTTATTAACAAATGTGATTGCATTTATGTCATATTTATCCTTATACTAATTCTACTTATTCTAATTTTTTACCAAATGAAACGATAACAATAATAAGCATAATTACTAGAATGTAGTCATGCGAATCTAATCATAACAAATGAGATAATAAAGACCAAAGATGTCACTAGAGCGCCATCTATAGTAAACGCTATTTAATAACAGGTACTATAGTGTTCAACAATATACCTTTTTCATTAAGGCAATGATTGTTGATCCAGACCTCCGCATAGCTACGACTGCGTGAAAGACACGCATACCTAAATAGAACAAAATATGTTCTGGCGCTCTAGTGATCTAGTATGAAGACTTTCGTCGGTCGGTATTCTGTCGGTACCACCTGCGACACGCTGATGAGAGCCAATCAGCTCGAAATCGCGATCCTTGTCTGGTGGTTTCGACGGAATACTGACCGAGAACATATTTTGTTCAAATGAGATAATGTCTCTATTCACTGTTTACTTAATCAAAATTATTTCGGTTTAGATAATGATTACTGCTTTTCAGCAAAACTGGAAAAACTTTGGCAGTTTTTTAGAACGTACTAACTAGCTCAAACCCCAACGCCAAAACTTAACACTTTCGATAACAAAGTTTTCTTCTTTAAGGACTGAAGTGAACTAAAGGCTAAGTGTAAGGGGTACATTATAAATACTAACTAATGTTACGGTCCAGTGAACAAAGCTCAGTCAGTAAACCACAATGTTCAATGAACCTTATAAAATATTCTTAATTAGACTAAATAACGGAGAGCTGTCAACAGGACCCTTGTCACTATTAAGAGAATTCAACATATTTTTATAAATGTTCATTCTTTGAAAGCTATAAAGTTGGTAACAACTTCTGATATCCTTAACCAATCCGCATACATAAATATGACATAAATGAAATCAGATTTTTGATTAGATTTAAGTTCTTTATGTATATGTAGTATGACGATGGTTTATAGTGCTTATACTTTTATATAAGCCTGTTTTATTAAACAAAGCTGCTAATCCTCAGCCTGGGTGAAAATGTAAAAGGAAGTAAAAATTTGTGTAGTAAAAATCATATGAAAACAGAATACATAAACTTAACATAAAATATTACATAAAAGCACAGTACATAGGTCTGTATACCAGTGGTATACTCGCGGCGCTAAATACAGGATATTATTTTACCTGTGAATGATTTTTCGTTGATCCAAGTGCGTGTACGTACATTATCGTGAAGCTGAAGGTTTTGTAAAACAGCAATTCAATTTTATTTTCCTTGCCTGCAGTCCTCTTTACTATTATTTGCTTTTTTGTCCAAGTCTTAATTGTATAATTGTTACTTTTCTTTTGCAGTCAGTTTAACTTAGCTACAAAATAGGTTTCGTTAATTTATAAAATGTTACTGTTCTTGTTTAAACAAACATTACTGCTACAAAACAAAACAAAATCGCCGAACGGAAACAGTGACTAGCGTAATGTGTTGCTACCACATTTGTTGTATCACTTTCTTTAGATAAATTTTCTATCATTTCTTGCAGAAGGAGATATTAATCATTATTGTTTTTATTTTATTGTAGCTACATTTACTATTCTTCTTGTTTTATTGTACTTTTTGCTTATCGAACAAACATTACTGCCACAAAACAAAACAAAATCTTCGAACGAAAACTGGGTAACGCGATATTAAGAGATTGTTAAAAAATTCCAGAGAATTGCGAATTTCTCAAAAACTGTTTGTAGCACACACCAATAACCTTATATGAAAAGGAAAGAAATTTAATTCTGCAATGTACGACATTAAAAAAAAATGGGGTTCCATTAAAAAAAAAAAGTTATTCCCGCTTGAACTTACGAAAGTTGATATCGAATTTCATTGTTTTTAAAAACTACATGTGTGCACAATGCTTGAGGATAAAAGTTTATTTCCTAATCGAAACGTAAAAACCGCATCCCTCTATGTACTTCCTATGTGGAGATATTCAAAGAGGCGTCAAACGCTGCAAACGTCATTTTTTTTAAATAATGTGAAATAACTCCAAAACTGTGCACCCTAGGTCCCTTGAATTTTATCAAACTGACATTTGTTTTTAATGTGTAATTCAAAAAGGCAATAATATATAATAATAATTTGTATTGAATTAGCGGATACTTGATGGAAGTCTAACATATTTAATCGAACAAAATTTAATGTAAAATTTTTAAATTACGAAAATAAAAGTTTAAAACTTACGTTATTAGAATCCAAAGAAATAAATAAACATAAGAACACAAATAAATTAATTAATGAACAATTAGATTTAAACCTGTCGCCATTGTTAAACCTTTTCCCTCTCCCTAATCCTGATGTACCACCTTAGGAAGACTATTTATAAGAATTTATTAGTAAGTAGTTTTAGGCTCATTTAAGTTAGCCCCACTTGTGTCGAATTTTGATTTTATTTTATTTTTAATGGAATGTTCGTCGTTTGTTCTTTATTGTTCGTTCATTAAAATTGTTTGTTCGTCTTTTGTTTATTGATAATTAATTAAACAAATTTTCATTCTTAAGTTAGCCCCCCGTCATCGATATTTTTGTTTTTTATCTTTCAAACACATGTGTTTTTATTTATTATTGATTTTTCGATCATTATTGGCGATTGTTCGTTCATAAAAAATGTTTATTTATTAATTATTAGATATTTTTAAATAGTGCTCTTATCTCCTTATGCAGCGCATGCGCTAACGTGTATCAAACGTGTATAGTATAGTTCTTATTTGTCAACTGTCATCATTCTGTCATATTCCTGTCATATTGTTTGTTTTGACTTGCAGAATAATAAACGAACAATAAAGAACAAACGACGAACATTCCATTAAAAATAAAATAAAATCAAAATTCGACACAAGTGGGGCTAACTTACTGGAGCTTTCTAAATATCTTGTTAATACTACCTCATTCTAAATATCTTGTTAATACTACCTCATTCGAAATATCTTGTTAATACTACTTCATTCTAAATATCTTGTTAATACTACCTCATTCGAAATATCTTGCGAATACTACCTCATTCTAAATATCTTGTTAATACTACCTCATTCGAAATATCTTGCGAATACTACCTCATTCTAAATATCTTGTAAATACTACCTCATTCGAAATATCTTGCGAATACTACCTCATTCTAAATATCTTGTTAATACTACCTCATTATAAATATCTTGTTAATACTACCTCATTATTAATATCTTGTTAATACTACCTCATTCTAAATATCTTGATAATACTACGTCATTCTAAATATCTTGTTAATACTACTTCATTCTAAATATCTTGATAATACTACCTCATTCTAAATATCTTGCGAATACCACCTCATTCTAAATATCTTGTTAATACTACCTCATTCTAAATATCTTGTCAATACTACCTCATTCTAAATATCTTGTTAATACTACCTCATTCTAAATATCTTGCGAATACTACCTCATTCTAAATATCTTGATAATACTACCTCATTCTAAATATCTTGCGAATACCACCTCATTCGAAATATCTTGCGAATACTACCTCATTCTAAATATCTTGTTAATACTACCTCATTATTAATATCTTGTTAATACTACCTCATTCTAAATATCTTGATAATACTACGTCATTCTAAATATCTTGTTAATACTACTTCATTCCAAATATCTTGATAATACTACCTCATTCTAAATATCTTGCGAATACCACCTCATTCTAAATATCTTGTTAATACTACCTCATTCTAAATATCTTGTTAATACTACCTCATTCTAAATATCTTGCGAATACTACCTCATTCTAAATATCTTGATAATACTACCTCATTCTAAATATCTTGCGAATACCACCTCATTCTAAATATCTTGTTAATACTACCTCATTCGAAATATCTTGCACCAGGATAAGGATTTTGACGTTTATCAAAGAACGTTTATGAAAGATACGAAATGAGAAAATAAATCTAATTTACATATATGCAATAATATTCGTTACAGTTTTTATAGTTAACAAATAAATATAGACATGCAGGTCAAATCGGTTTGTAGAGTAGTCGGTAGTGCACAGATTTCGCTACTGCGTTACCTCCTGACTTTTTTTTGATTTCTGAATTCCTTGGAAACCGAAAAAAGAACAGTTCGCCTCTTTTGAATTATTTTTACAAACATCTGCGACACTACGATGTGAATTATTTCTTCTGAAATTTAAAAACAAATTTAATTCGAACTTATTTTGCGAGTCAAAACAAACAATACGACAGTTGATAGATAAGATAAGTACTATACACGTTAGCGCATGCGCAGCATAAGGAGATGAGAGCACTATTTAAAAATATCTAATAATTAATAAATAAACATCTTTTATGAACGAACAATCGCCAATAATGATCGAACAATCAATAATAAATAAAAACACGTGTTTAAGAGATAAAAAACAAAAATATCGATGACGGGGGGCTAACTTAAGAATGAAAATTTGTTTAATTAATTATCAATAAACAAAAGACGAACAAACAATTTTAATGAACGATCAATAAAGAACAAACGACGAACATTCCAGTAAAAAGAAAATAAAATCAAAATTCAACACAAGTGGGGCTAACTTATTGGAGCCGTAGTTTTAAGTATAAAATGTACTTCTGAAGAAGCCACAGTGTTGGCGAAACATATGTCAAGTGATCAATAAATTGTGGAAGTTAAAACTTAGTGTTTTTATTTTGTTCGATTAAATATAATAATAATTTAAAACAACGAAGTTAGGTTACATTTCCGGTGTAACCGGTAATTCGCCATATTTGAAAATATATTTACGCCATTCTACGCTCAATTTTCGGCAACTTTTTCAAACATTTCTCTTTATTTTGAAAGATACGTATGTTACAGACCGATTCGGCCTTAGTAACTTACCCTGTATACAATAATTCGACGACTCAGTAGTACCTAAGTTTCCTCGGCGTTGTTGTTTGGTTTGATGTGGAATAATTCGCACATTATTGCAAAAAAATATATATAAAAAATCCCCACCGATTCTGTTTGCTAAATAACTTTTCAAGGTCAAAGGTTAAGAAATCGTTTTTTTTTGTATCTTCCTCATAAACGGAAAATTCTTAGAGAAGAAAACGATGAGAATTTCAACAAATAGACATAGATTTCAATACTTTTTCAATGAATAGAAAACTGTGCAGTGATAGAAACGTTTCATAACCAAAAACTAATTCATTCTGAACTTCATATTCACTACTATAACATAGAGTTCGACATCATTGACCAAGAAGTTAGACTTCAAGCCAACAGTGTAACTCACATTGAGTACAAACGCCAACAAAATAATTTACATGATCTCAAAAGAAAAAAGAATCTCTCTTGCCGCACAACCCACACTACATAGTAATGTCATGAACCTACGGATAGACATGGTGTTTGGTATCATCTCATACATACATAAAAGTTCTGATACACGGCTCATCTATCGTGTGAACCATTGCTTATTCAGCATATAGAAATAGGTTACATTTTTTCATGTAAAACAAAGGTAGATCAGATATTGTTGGCTACTCCTACTGTACACTTCAATTTCTCAATAAAATTGTTATTCTCCAATTTTAATTTTTTAAAAATTGACTTCGAGATAATAACTATCGGAGGATTGATGTACAAATATGTGTGTCTTCAGATTCGAACTGCAGGCTTGATAGGGATGTAAAGATGCGAGGGGAAGCTTGCAAGATACAGAATCGTGTGTTGGTGAGGGTGGAATTTTGCGATAAAAGACCGCGAGTTTCGAGAGGATAGACAGATAGTTTCAGAGTGTTATGTAGAAAAGTATCTGACAAATAGGTAAGTATTTTGAATGCATATATATCTTTTTCGAATAGTTCGTGTCTTCGACTGTGTCTGTAATTTGGTACTTTGCCGCTGTCACCCTTGATCTGAGTCGTACACAACCCTGTCGTCGGCTTATCAACCTGTATCCGAGAGTCGCATCGTTTGCCGTCGCCGTATCAACCTGTCCGGAGCCGTAAACTATCTCAGTAACGGTATTTTGTTCGTCAATCCCGAACTAGATGTTGCCGAGGACATACAATACAAAAGTGGATATGCCTACTGACCGATATTTTATCCGTATGTTAAGACCGTTTATGATTGTTTTCTTGCTTTTACTTTGTGTTGCATTGCTACCATTGCATCTATTTTACCCTTCAAGTGTTAAGGTATTTCATTCTGTTTAATTTCGATCACCTTTTTTGTCATTAAATTAAGTCTATGCTCTTTATTAAAGTACTCTGATTCTGAGAGACAAAAGTCGAAAGTTGACATACTCTGTTGCTGTGAACTGTCATAATATAGAGACGACGTTCACTAAGAGTGGCGTGTTTCTAACCACCTTACGAATAGTGGCCATGTCCACCAAGATGACGTGACCCGCCAAAACAAATATGCAGGACCATGTTCACCAAGTGTGACGTTTCAAATAAAGATATAAAAGGTTTTGTGGCTACCAAGTGTGCCCGATTTCTATCCGAAACTAACTATATATAAATTCCCGTGACATGACATGTTCAGACAACAGGTATTTTAACATGGACTACATTGCTTCAAAACAATGGCGATTTGTTTTTTGTTTACATTCTACTTAAAACATGTTACGATTTACGTAGCCAGCTCCTACCTGACGAGACCCAATAGGTCGAAACCGTTTGTAGGATATGGCTTATGGTTCGTTGTGCCTATTGTATAGGACGCGTTCCAAATGTGGGATTTGTAATCCTTAATTGTTAAGACGTTGCAGGAATTTTACCTGTCTTTTTTAGATTGTAATACTGTTTTTGTTTGAATGGTTTACTGATAATGTAAGAAACAAAAAATACTTTCAAAGTTGTAAGAAACTCACTAGAATTAATTGATAAAATTACGAATATTCATCTTCCTTAGAACTGCAAACTTTTATCGTTTGACATAGTGAACCTGTTTGCTAGCATTCCACCACAAATAAAAGACAATAAACTGTCAGAAGGAAAATCCAACCCTATTATTCACAAAGATTTAATAAACCTACTAGAAATTTGTGTTAACCAAAATTATTTACAGTTCAACAACCAATATTATATACAAGATACAGGCTTGGCAATGGGTAATCCCCTTAGTCCTTTGTTATCAGAATTTTTCCTAAATAATTTAGAACAGACAATCTCTAGACATCCGCTTTTTAAAAACTACATATATTGGTTGAGATATGTCGATGACATACTAGTAGCTTTAATGGGTCGAAGAGACAATTATCTTCGTTTCATAATTTTTTGAATAAATTACATAAGAATATTAAACTCACTGTAGAATTAGAAGTAAACAATTCAATTAATTTCCTTGATTTAACGATAACACGCAATTATTCAAAACACTCATTTAATATATTTCATAAACCTACACACACTGACACTATGATACACGCTCATTCTTTTCACCCTACCTCCCATAAACTTGCTGCATTTAGCACATTTATACATAGACTTTTAAATGTTCCGTTATCACAAGATCATTATAAAAAAGAATTTGATAGAATTTATACTTTAGCTATTAACAATGGATATTCCCCCTCGACGGTTAATAATATTTTAAATAGAAAATTGAAATTAAAAACTTTAAAACTAATTTACCTAATCTCAAAAATTCTACCAAACAAATTCAATTGTTTCATATTTAGGTAATATTTCTCTCAAAATTGGAAAAACAATTCAAAATATTAATAACAGTTTTATCTCCTTTAAAACTAATAATTCTTTAGGGAAATAGATTATAAACAACAAATGTAAAACTCCGAAACACCTTCGTTCAGGAGTTTATTTATTAAATTGTGATAGCTGTAATAAAGTCTACATAGGCCAAACAGGTAGGTCCTTCCAAACACGTATTAATGAACATTTTAAAAGTTTTACTAACAAGAAATCCGATTCGTCCTACGCAGAACATTTGTCAAACAATAACTATAAATTTAATACAGACTTCAAAATTTTACATGTTCAAGATAGAGGTTCAAAATTAAACTTATTAGAAATGTTAGAAATAAAAATATACAATAAACAAGGACTAATCCTAAATGACCAATTAGAAGGAAACAATTCACCTCTCTTAAACCTAAAGTTAAAATATTAACACCCCACCCTCACATTTTGTATAAATAGGATAATGTAGACGTATATTTCCACTACCAATCGAGCATTCGAGCAGAACACTACGTCTTTCGTCTAGAGATATTAGATCATCTTGTGTAAGAGCTACCAGCCGACGGATATCTTCTATTTTGAGCGAACGACTAAAATAGTAAGCTTACTTACTTTCACAGCCGTTAATCTTTTTAGGTACAGCCGTAAGTTGTAACTTCAAACACACACAACACTAACCAACATTTATTAGGACCGAGTACGCAACGTCCTCTTGAAATATCTTCTCCCTGCTAGGCCCTATTAATTACTAACGCACACACACTTAACACATTTTTCTTTTTTTAATAATTTCATCTTTTTCACATAAAGATGCCTTCTCTGCCCTCTACACCCTCCACCAAACGGCCGGCTTCTTCACCGGCCGACCCTCAGCCGTCGAAGTATACGAACCGCCGTCTTGATTTTGACAGGTCCTTCGACTCCCAATATACCTCCCCCCGAAAATTGCTCTCCTCTACCCGACCCACCCTTATATTCGAGGCATTGATCTCGAATATTCCCGATAAGTACGCGAACCAGAAGGTCCTCTTCGCCTTTCTTCGGAGCATCCCTACGCTCCATGCTTTAACTTGTTATCGCGGCAACAAGGCCTTAATTACATCACGTGACCCTGATCTTATCCAAAAGCTCTCCTCGCTTCGTCAGGCCCTTCTCTCGAACCGGGTCAGGGTTCAACCCAGAAGACAGAACGCTAACGATTCCAACTCCCAAACGATTCGAAAACCCAAACCCACCTTCTCGTGTGTCATCAAATCCGTTGACCTTAACGTTACGGCCGCTGATGTTCTTTCCGCTCTCCGGGACCAGAACATTCAAGCCAAAAACGCCTGGAGAATCAAATCCCGTCAGACAGGACAAGACACTCACTTATTCCGAGTAATTTCCAACTGCTCGAAATCTATTGACAGACTCCTTTCAAAGGGTTTGACGATGTTCTCTACCATCTACCGCTGCGAACCCTCGCAATCCCCCGGACCTCAGCCTCTTCAGTGTGGTAAATGCTTTGCATTTGGCCACAACACTGCTTCCTGCTCCCAACTCGCGCCACTCTGTTTCCGGTGTGGCGGCAAACACTCTTCGTCCTCTTGCACGACCTCGTCTCCGTCATGCATGAACTGCCAAGGCAAACACCTTGCCTTCGACAGTAAGTGTCCTGAACGACCTAAACCACAAACCCTCACCCCATCTAAAGTCGCCCCGGTCAAGTGCGTCGACGCTATGGCTGACGACATGTCCGACGCCGAGTCCTCCTCCGACTCCTCTGCCACCACAACCCATGAACCCGAACGTCTGAGGGTTGAAGACGCCATACGTTTTACCTACTCTTGCCTGCAATCAGTCTGCAGGGAACCTAAGAACGCCGAGGTCGCAGTAATTCTTTACTCGGCCCAACTTTACCGCCGGAAGGTTTCCTTTGTCTACAAGGGAAACAAGGTTCACGTTGGGATTGCACGGCTCCCCCCTAGACATAAGACGGCGTAAATCAATTACAACATATCAGAAAATATATCGCCCCACGTCAATACATTAATGGATATTAAGATATCTACAGTAAATGCCTGCGGATGGAGGTGTAAGAGAAACCACATCATCACTACCCTACGTTCCGATACAACTCATATTCTCGCAGTATAAGAAACCCTCTCTGAACAGGCAGACAGATTCCATATCTCCGGCTACAAAATCTTCAGAACCAACAAATCCCCAACCCAAAGAGGTACTGCACTACTTATTCACAATACCATCACCTCTAGCCATTTACAAATACCACCACAATTCCAACATTAACCTAACCTAACCTAACCTAAATTTCAACATACACACGGCTGAAGAGGTCCAACCATGGGACCTATAACGGCCTGAGGTAGAGGTAGATCTGAGGACACCTTCCTCAGGAATCCGACACTACTCAGTCGCATCGGGCGGTTGGGCGTTTTTCGAAGATTCCCCCTCTTCCGCGAAAACAAAAAAAAACGTATATTTGTCAAATCATCACCTGATGATGCTACAGTGTGGTGTATTGTATTATACAATAAAATTATTTCTTTCACTTGTGTTTGTTTTGAAGTTTTTTAAAATTTAATATTAAGATGAATGTGTCTACTACGATAGGGGGCGTCACCTTTAGTTATAAAAATCTAAGAATAATAATTAATTAATTTAAAAAAAAGTTTAGTTTAGTTCCGCCACATCATGTAAATTAACGTTAATAAAAAATAATTCTTTGCATTTGATTTCATTGAACATGTATTCTACATGACATAAAATAAATATTATAATTAATAATAAATAATAAATATTTTTCTTATGACACAAAAAAAACAGTTCTTAATAATTTTTTACTTTATCAGATAAACAATTGACACTGTATGGAATTATAATTGTACAAATAATGGTAACAAAACTAACTCTCTCCTACCATTATATGTTACGGTACTAAGCGTTGACTGGTGGTTCCATCGCGTAACAATTTGCAGTCGACGATTATGCATCCACTGTCTTTCATAGTCTAGGAATTTACGTCTATCTGAAGAAAACTGAGAAAGAAGTACTACTGATAAAACCTTTGACTAAAAATAAGAATTATGACATTTCTTTGATATGTGGCGATTACAGTCCACTTCTATATATAAAATTTTTAGTATTTTTTGTATAATCGAATGTATATTAGTTTTTTGAATCTGTTTGTAAATATTCTTCTTTATAGTTCTGTTTCTAACTTACCTGTTCTGTCCCTATTCTTTTCTCAGTACTTTATTTCAACTACTATCAGTTCTTATCTAGCCTTCGACTCCGAAAATTCTATATTTATACTTATACTTACTGCTTCATTTTCAACTCTACCATTTACTATTTCAACTTCTAAGTTTTGTTTTAATTGTGTTGTTTATTAAATCTTTTTGTTTACCGTTGTTGTTAGTTTATTTTCATCGTCGCCTCCTGTAACAGGACACGTAAGGAGACCAAAGGTAGATGACTAAATACACAAGACAGAAAAAAACAAAATTTTAAATCCTTTTGTTTTCTTGTGTCATCGCTGAGGAAAACTTTTTATTTATTTGAATAATTTTCCTAATTTTAATAACAATATAAATTATATATATTTCCAACAGACTAAAGAATTTGAATATTATCACCATTAAAAAAAAAAAAAAAAACGAAACTATTTGAGAATGAACAACAAAATAGATAAAAGTGATATTCTTGACAAAAATTGAGTCTATCAAATACAATGTCAAAAATTGTCCGTCTATTAGGTAAAGTGAGGAGAGATGGACCAGGAGGAGAGACAGACTACTCGGTAAAAAAATATTAATTTGCCAAGTGTGTGCTTGGAGCTAGACACGATAAGTGACGCAATATCAGTTTGTGCATGCATGTGTAGCAGCGTATCTCTAATTATAAAGTGGCAAATATCATTTTAAGTTTTGCGAGGGGTGAAAAATTATGTGTCATCATTTTCAACTATCAATTTGAGCTAATTTAAATAAGTATAATCACGTTTATTTTGGTGTTTGGCACATTTTAACTTCTAATATTTATATTATGATATCGGAACCTAACATCTCGTCGCATTCACACTCCAAACGGCGGAAATTTAGTGGCCCGTCCCTTCTTGGCTGAGAGCTGCTAAATTTTTATGAACGTTAAAGAAACACAACTCTAAGAAGCGAATGGAGGTCGGACAATTTAATATCTGCTATAAATGCAGTAAAATCTAATGAGATGGGGGTTAATGAAATTGTCAGAACATTTACCATCCCTAAAACAACGTTAAAACGCAGATTCAAAAACAATCGCACTGACAAAAACAGTCGTCTTGGCCTAGATTCAACTCTTGGTGTTGAGGCTGAATCAAAGCTTGCAAAGCATATAAAAAATTTAGAACAAAGTTTAAAGATGAACAAGGTTAATCCTACAAGACTTACAACGTATTACAATTTAAGTTCGATACTTTGATTGCAGGCAAAGCTGGTTATAGATGGTTGCAGTCATTCCCACGGCGTAGACCTGATATTGTTACCAGAAAAGGAGAGAACACAAGCATAGCCCGAGTTCAAGGGATGTCTTAAGAAACAGTTTTATTTTAAGGTACTAGAAGCTATTTTAATCAAGCATTGGTTGTATGACAAGCCTGGGAATATTTTTAATGCAGACGAAATCGGAATTTAACTTAACACCAGGCCGGAGATGTACTTGTTTAAAAAGGATCAAAATTTGTTCCATTCATGTTTAAAAAGGATCAAAATTTGTTCCATTTATAAGTCCAGGGGAAAAGGGAGGAACAATAACGGTACTGTCTTGTTATAATGCTGAGGGTACGTTCTTACCACCATACTGTATTTTTAAATGCAAAGATAAAAAGGATGGCTTTGACTCAGCCTGTAAGATGAGATTTTAGTCATTTAAATAAGTATCTGTTTAGTACCATGTTATACGATGCTGACAAGAACGCCGAGTAGGTACTATTTGGACGGATTAAAGAGATGTGAGCATCGCTGGGAGAAGTGTTTAGTCACAAGGAGACAATGTAGAAAAAAATAAATTTTAAAATAAAAATTCTTGTATCTATGTTAGGTCGGAAACTTTTCAGACCACCCTCGTACATTTGTATGTTCAAAATAAATGTTTGTGAAATTAATATGACAATTTTATTTCTTCTGTTTCTAATGGAATCATCTTCACAGGCAATCGCAAAGTCTATTGTATATACATTCACTATATTTCCGATGGCAATGATTACAATAGTATTCTCCGTCATTACTGTGATTGCCCCAATGGCAACCGTACAGTGATGCTGTTCACATAAAGCAGCTATTATTTTTTATCTGTCGTATAGAAGATATTTGTCAAAAATTGTGCATCCTGCTGAGGTCCTGACTAAATTATTTGCGACTCAAAATGTTCCAGTAGTAGTTAGTTACAACAATGACGATGATTAATATTTTTTGTTTCTGGTATTTTGATTTACACGAAAAGAAATAAAAGTGGTGATAATTGTAAATATTGAACACTGGTTGTTTTCTTTTTCCTCTTTTTTCTTTTCTTTTTGAACAATTATTCCAATTCTTAAAAATGTTGTAGCAACACTTCGAAAAAAAATGCCTTACAGTAAAGGGTATACTATGAAGCGTAAATCACATTTTATTTTTTTTCGAAGTATTGCACCAACTTTTTTCTCACGAAATTTTTTTGAGTAACAGGACAGATAAAAGAGCATAACATATATTATTTTCGTGATTGTAACTTTCAGAGAACACGAAAAAAACATTATGATTTACTTATTAATAATTTTTTCTGGATAAAAAGTTAATCTAAAAATTTAAAATATATGTATATACGATATACTCTGTAATATAACCTAAATCATCGCATTGGTCTCACTTCTCTAGCTTAATTAGTTTTTGAGATATATTACTTTGAATAATAGTCATGCGTACGGTTATTTTTTCCCCTATCTCAAGGTCAAAGCGAAAGCCGGTTGCGAAATGTACATAAATTGTGTTTGTACATCAAGTAGATATTAAAACATAGGTTTCGATATATGGGGGCCATTTCGTCATACTTATCCTGCTAAACCCTTTTTAAATATTTCTTTGTTATTCTTCTAGGAGAGGTAATTACTGAATAATAACGAACTGAAGACACATTGTAATAATAATGCCTTTACGCATTTAATTATAATAAATATAATTCTAAGAGCATTTGAATTTATCCGTAAATATTGAACAGTGACACGATCTGCACTATTATTTTTGCGCTTTCATTATAGGTACCCAAATAACGAGTTTGCATCAGAAATTTAATTGCTGAGTGACAAATATTGCCTACGGTGTAGACTCGGTCTAATCAATAAACAACCATCGTACATGTCGCACCCCGCATTATTTTAGAAGATAAATAAATACCAAATATTTTCAAGTACATTTTTAAAAATGTTGTGAAAACCTACATTTCATATCTACGTATTAATTTTATTTCATTGTCGTAGGAGGTTCCGACTGAATACAGACCAACCAAAGTTTCCTCTTACCAGAGGTGGATTCTACAACGACCAAAGATGTCACGAGAGCGCCATCTGTGATAAACGCTATGAACCTCCTGCGACACGCTGATGAGAGCCAACAAGCTCGAAATCGCGATCCGTGTCTGGTGGTTTCGACAGAATACTGACCAGGAGCATATTTTGTTCTATTTTGGTATACTTACCTTTCACGCAAGTCGTTGCTATACGATGGTCTGGTTCAACAAGCAATTTCCTCACAGATAGGAATCTTGTTGGACAATACAGTACCTGTTATTTATAGCGCTCTTGTGACATCTTTGATCGTTGTCGACAAACTATTGTTATATATTTAATTTTAAGCAACCAGTGAATATTATGAACCCTGCGTTGAGAGATACCTATTATCAATCCTGTTTAATATAAATAATACATAAAATTTAGCGTTAGAGGTAGGTTAGGTTATTTTTAAGACCACTTAAAAGTACTGCCTCATAACGAGTTTATTCCACAAAAACAATGTTAATGAAATATGCAAACATTAAAAAAAAACACCAAGTGAAAACAACACATCAAAGGAGACTACTTACAAGTTCAGCAATGGAAAAATATTTCGTCAATGTCCCGTGAGAACTGGGGTTGGCAAAAAGACAATTATTTAAAACTAGTGAAAATCACTCAAACAGCAACACCTAACGACATTTTAAAAAAATATTCTGTCTTGCAAAATAGGATGCGGTTCAGCGTGTGGCAGGTTCTTCCTTATTAATTTGAGGTAATTTGTAGTTAGTTGGATAACTTAATTTCCATTAAGGTATTAAATTATTTTGTATTTATAACAATAAATTTAGCAGAAGCTAAAATCCAATTTTTTAGAAGGGTTAAAAAAGACAGCTTTTTTGAAAATTACCAGTAGATAGATAGATTGATTTTATTTTAAACAAATGAAAATTGTTTCAATATTTTCCACGATTATAAATATAAAATATCTACAAATTATACGTATTAACTGATTTAATATACTGTAACAAATTGTCCGCCCATCTAAATTTCATATTAAAATTCAAAATTTAAAAAAAATTCTCTTAGTTTTTTGTTTCACTAAATTTGGATTTGAACCTCTAGGACAGGGGTCGGTAACCCTTTTTGGCCGCGGGATAAAATCAACCAAAATGCGAGTATTAAAGAGACGATTGGGTCAGAGATATTTTCCTATTAAAACAGCATTTTAGTAAATAATAAGATATATTTTATTAAGAAAATAATTACAAACATAGTTGAATAAACTTTATTTATAAACTTTCTCTACGATATCAATGGCTCCCCTGATGTTGAACTTGTGACGTCAATTTAGTCAAGTCTGGTTTATAGTTAGTCCTTTTAAGTCGAACACAAGATCTGAATTTTCAATAGTGTAACGACTTTTCTAGTTTAACTTATTTATTTAACGGATATTTATTTACAACTATTTATTTAACACTTAAACACTAATAGAATACTTAAACACTAATAACAAACTTATTTATATGACCAGGAAAATGCGAATCTATATCACTTGGTATATCGTAGTTTGGTATTTATCTTACTCGTTCGGAAGCTAACTGTGAACTGACTGACTACTGGCCACGTCAACAGGTATTTATACTGATTAGGAACAATCCAGAAAGTTCCAGAATTACATACTAGACTTTACTGGAGTGCCTATTGTGTTCATCTAATTTATGGCCTTGTTTATCGTCATCAAAGCGCCGACCGACGCCGGCATTCTTTGAGCTCCGCTTATCTGCTGTCGGTTCTCGTCGCCGCTATCGCACACACACACGCTCGCCGCACTGCTCGCTCTCGTACACATATACGCTCGCTACACTGCCCACTCTCGCACACATACGCTCATTACACTGCCCCCTCCTTAAGGGTGATCCGTCCCGGATCACATTCTGCCGTTCCTTCGAAGGATCATGCCGGTACTTGCAATTCTGTCCCCTAAGGCACCCAGTCGTCATATGGAAGTAGCAATCCACCGTCCTTGGCTGTGCGGAATCTCGTTGGGGATTATTGGTGTATACCGTTATTTCGACGCCGCTCCACCGGAACAGGACCTCCAACATGCTCCGCACCACTCTCCAGTTCAGTCCATCCAACCCACATCCTATCCTTGGCATGGCTAACCTTGTGGTACCTGTGGATAGCAGTTGGTCTCTTAGTTCCACCAACGAATTCCATAACGAGCGGTAGGTGGGCTTTTCAGACGACGCCTCCTTAGTAACCAGGTAGTAAATGGATCGGTGCCCGTCCACCAGACTTAGCACTTTCTTTCTATCTCCGAGTTGGTCCCGCAGCTCTGACAAGCGGCCAAACTTCTTCTTGAATACGGTGGCAATACCGCGATCCATCCTCAAGTCTTTGGCCACACAATGAACCAGCGAGTCCGAAGCAGAAAACAAATCTTCGGATCTCTCGGAGGTGACACCGAATCTGGAGTTGGCATATAAGCTCGGCGTGGCCATAAACTCATCATACTGGGGATCCGGAGAACGAGCTTGCATAAGCCTGATCCGTGCTTCTTCGTGATTGTCACCGGCATATGGGGCCAAACGGTTAAAATGGACAACCTTCGGTTTTCCATTTGGTGTGCGTCGAATCCGGTAAATAACGTCATTTATTCTCTTGACGATTGTATATGGACCTTCCCAGTGCTGCTGTAGCTTCGGCGAAAGACCTTTACGGGGCTGTGGATTGTATAACCACACCATGTCTCCCTCCTGGAAACCTCCATCACTGGCCCGTATATCGTAAGTGTCCTTCATGCGGTCGCTAGCTATCTGCATCCGGGAACGTACTTCCTCATGGATATCGTCAAGTCTTCTGCGAAGATTACTAACGTAGTCTTCTCCGGCAACGTCCTCACCAGGTTTGCAGCCAAATTTTAGGTCACATGGTAACCGTAGCTCCCGACCAAACAGTACTTTTGCTGGTGTTTGTCCAGTAGTTTCGTGAATCGATGATCGATATGCCATAAGAAACAGTGGCAGATGGCGATCCCAGTCTCTTTGGTGTTTGGAGACCACTTTGGACAAGTACTTGTTAATGGTCCTGTTCATCCGCTCTACCATGCCGTCTGATTGAGGATGCAGAGGTGTTGTCCGGGTTTTGTGAATGCCTAATGTCTTGCAGATTTCTTGGAACACGGCCGACTCAAAATTCCGACCCTGATCAGAATGAAGCTCCATGGGCACGCCGAACCGGCTGATCAGGTGGTTTACGAGCTCCTCCGCTACTGTGGTGGCTGTCTGATTTGGGAGTGCGTACGCTTCAACCCATTTCGTGAAGTAGTCCATTGCCACCAGGATGTATTTATTGCCACCATCGGTCTCTGGAAACGGTCCTGCAATGTCAATGGCAATCCGTTCGAATGGACTGCCGACATTGTACTGGCGCATAGGAGCACGCCGTCGTTTTTGTGGTCCCTTGCTGGCTGCACAAATTGTGCACTTCTTGCACCAGTCTTCAACGTCCTTTTTGCAATTGACCCAGTAAAACCGCTCACGGACTCTTCCAAGGGTCTTGTTAACACCAAAATGTCCCCCCGAAGCATCGTCATGGAGGCACTTCAAGACTTCCCTTACCAGGCTCTTCGGTACAAGCAATTGACGTTTGCTCTCAGTACCATCCTGGTTTTCCACTATTCGCTTCAGGAGTCCATCTTCCTCAACAATGGAGTCCCATTGGGCCCACAACGATTTTACCTCCCCAGATTTAGCGGCGATCTCTTGCCAGATCGGTCGGCTGCCTTCATTCTTCCATTTCCGAAACAAGCTCAGGACCGGATCAGAACCCTGTTCCGTCTTGATGTTATCAGGATGCCATTGTTCATCCGTGACGGTTATCCTCCGGACTTCTTCATGTTCCTCCAGGCGCTTGCAGTGCTTGCAGTTTTCGGAACATGGTCTTCTGGATAAGGCATCAGCGTTCTTATGGCTATTTCCAGCTCGATGTTGTATGTCGAAGTCGTACTCTTGGAGTTTTTCTATCCAACGCGCGACTTGACCCTCTGGATTCTTGAAACTCAGTAACCACCGTAAAGCAGCATGATCTGTTCGGAGCAGGAACTTCCTTCCATACAAGTACTTATAAAAGTGCTCCACGCTCTTTACTACTGCCAGTAGTTCTCGTCGGGTTACACAGTAGTTTCGTTCGGGCTTGGATAGGGTCTTGCTGAAATAGCCGATGACTTTTTCCTCTCCGTGTTGTATTTGTGAGAGTACTGCGCCTAACCCTACATTGCTAGCGTCGGTGTCCAGAACAAATTTCCCCTCTGGTATCGGATAACTCAACACGGGTGTGGAAACGAGAGCTTGCTTTAACTTTTCGAAGGCAGCTTGGCAGTCCGGTTCCCAGCAGAATGGTCTGCCACTTTCGGTTAGTCGAGTCAATGGCTTGGCAATATTGGCAAATCCAGGAACGAAGCGTCTATAGTAAGTACACAGGCCAAGGAAGCTTCTGACCTGATGTACGTCAGTAGATACTGGCCATTCTTGTACGGCTGTGATCTTCTGCGGATCCAATCGAAAATGCCGTCTTCTCTTTGGCCTCAGGATCCAGGTCTACTTGCCAGTATCCACTTTTAAGGTCTAGCGTTGAGAATATTGTCGACCCCGCAAGCGTGTCCAAGGTATCATCGATGCGTAGCAAGGGGTAGCTGTCTTTCTTGGTGACATTATTTAGCTGGCGGTAATCAACACAGAAGCGTGTAGATCCGTCCTTCTTCTTGACCAAAACTACCGGCGACGTCCATGGACTGGTCTATGGTTCTATTATTCCGTCCTTCTGCATGTCGCTTATTATCTTTTCGGCCTCTTCCTTTTTGGCCAGTGGTAACCTCCTCGGTCTCTGACGGATAGGCTGCGCTTCGCCAGTGTTGATTTTATGGACGACGACGTTTGTTCGCCCTTTCTTGCCGTTGTCAAATGCGAACACGTCCTAATACTTTTCGAGGAGTTCCCCTATTCGACGTTGTTCAGGTTGATTACGGCTTTCTCCCGCCTCCTTGTAGAGTTTTAACAACGCCTCCGGAATACCTTGGATTTCGCGCATCCCTGAACTCATTGCGTTGGCAAAAGTTTACTGGGCTTGGTCAACATTCCGGGCCTTATCATTGTTCTGCTAGCTCCAGTATCCAGCAGAAATGAACACTGCTGCCGGTTTATGAGTCCAGTGAGAAAAAGGCTATCACTTCGGTCTTTCATTGTCATAGTCAGTGCTACTAAACCTGGGCCTCGTGTCCCGGGACCGACGTTTGCCCCGCCGCGTCGTTCCTGATTAGTTTTCCCCTGCTTTCTGGTGTCGGTTTCTTAGCTGCACGTGACTGGCGCTCGTCATATGTGCCTGACCATACCGCATCTCCAACTTCTTCACTAGGTGTTCATAGTCGTTCAACTTCTCGGGTGGTATGGTATCCAAAATCTCCTCGGCATTACCATGCAGCGCGCAGACCAGCTCGGAGGCTTTATTTTCCAACGTCCATGCGTTCGACTTTGCGGCCGTTTCAAATTTCTTAAGGAAAGTGGTCCATGATGTTTTCCCGTCGAACTTAGGAGGCTTCGTATATGCTTTCGATGAAACACCGTGCCCATTCTCCTGATTCACACTTCTAGCTTCATTATCGATCTGTTCGGACATTGTCGTACATAGAAACCTTTCTTCTATTTCTTTAATTCGTGAATCTATTTCTTGAAATTTTCCTGCAAAATTCTGTTCTGTTTCGGCCAATTTTGCGTCGAATTTCTCTAAATTTTCTTTAAATTCTCTCAAATTTTCTTTCAGTTCTTCCAAATTTCCTTTTAGTTCCTTTGAATTTTCGGTTAATTTCTTTTCCAGATTTTCGTTTAGTTCTTCCAGATTTCCTTTTAGTTCCTTTGAATTTTCCTTTAATTTCTATTCTAATTCATCCTCAAATTCGTAGGTATTCGGATCGAAACCCTCTCGCTTGTTACCAGACGTATCTTCGTCTCGCTCCTCGAGTTTACTTTTCAGTTCGGCAACTTTCAACTCCAACAACTTTTTCGGCATCTGATTTATTTAACTATTTTTCTTCTACTAGAAAATTCTTTTCTTTGGGGGATCGATTGGCTGAGCACCCCACACCTGACACCAATGTAACGACTTTTCTAGTTTAACTTATTTATTTAACGGATATTTATTTACAACTATTTATTTAACACTTAAACACTAATAGAATACTTAAACACTAATAACAAACTTATTTATATGACCAGGAAAATGCGAATCTATATCACTTGGTATATCGTAGTTTGGTATTTATCTTACTCGTTCGGAAGCTAACTGTGGACTGACTGACTACTGGCCACGTCAACAGGTATTTATACTGATTAGGAACAATCCAGAAAGTTCCAGAATTACATACTAGACTTTACTGGAGTGCCTATTGTGTTCATCTAATTTATGGCCTTGTTTATCGTCATCAAAGCGCCGACCGACGCCGGCATTCTTTGAGCTCCGCTTATCTGCTGTCGGTTCTCGTCGCCGCTATCGCACACACACACGCTCGCCGCACTGCTCGCTCTCGTACACATATACGCTCGCAACACTGCCCACTCTCGCACACATACGCTCATTACAATAGTTAACCTGCTCCTGTTTTTGCTTAAAATAAATTTCATTTGTGAAAATATTTCCTCACATTTATAAGTGGACCCGAATGTGGACAAAATGGCAAAGCCAATTTTTTTTAATGATGAAACCCTAGGAAGAAGTGATGCCCAACATGTCGATATCATGAGAAAATGGTTATCTTCTCTATTTTCCAAATCGTTCCGCAATTTCTTGAATTTATCCGTCCATAATGTTGAACTTTTAAAATCAATCATTTCTAAACTAAAATTGTCAATTCTTATATATTCAAAAGACTGCAAATTTATAATATTTTCTTCTATTTCATCGTGTTTTATTATAAATGTAAACATTTCTCCATGTTTCTTAAGACTTTGAAACCGACTTTTATATTCACTTTTAATGACCGAAACCCAACCTTCGAACATATTTAGATTGCGTTCATCGATATTTTCTTTTTCATGTTACCTTTTCAACAAGGGAAAGAAATGAAATTTTTTAGTTTTTATTTCAGTTTCAAATAATATCAATTTTGAAGTAAAACTCTTCCATTCCTCATACATTTTCAAAATTGTGTGGTTATTTCCTTGGAGTCGAGTCGTACGTTGAAATCATTATAATGGTTCATTATGTCTGTTAAGAACAAAAGTCTTAAAAACCATTGTTTATCATTGATTCGAGATCATTTTCACCGATTTCGTAAAGAAATATTTGTATATCATCAAAACACGCTACAAATCTATTAAGAACTTTGCCCCGACTTAACCATCGTATTTCAGAATGTAATAACAAATCTCCACACTTCGCGCGCGTCCAGGAATGATACAATTTGTTCGGACAATGTCGCTGCATTCCGCATACTATCGGCCGATTCCATATCCAGTCAGGCGGGGGTGGTGCTTTAACTGATATTTTTATATGCTATACTGGATTCAAATTTGCTACGTTCATAACTTTGCGACCAAAATTTTTTGGGAAAAAGAAAAAAATGTTTGTATATCTTACACTTTATTTTCGGAACTAAAGTGGGTCACTTGAAATTACCAAATGGGTCACTCGGTGACCCACGGGTCATAGTTTGCCGACCCCTGCTCTAGGATATTGCAAAAATGTTTAGTCTTACTCATTTATGATAAAGGCTGTCCCTTACAAAATAATTTTACTCGTCTATAGTCGGTACTTATAGAACGTGCGACAACCATTTTGCACATTTAAAAATGCAAATCAGTAATTCAAATTTAAAATTAACGTCTTAAGTACAAGATGATTCAGCACCAGAATAGAAAAACACAAATTTCCTCTAATAATTATCTTTAATTACTTTTATAGAAATTAAAACCAAATAACTACACAGTCTAACATCGAAATGTAATTACCTACCGTGTTGACAAGCGATGGTTACGTAAAACAAAATTATTTTGGAGAGAATTGCTTCGTGTAATTACTTACCATCGTTTGGTTTTGCTATAACGTTATTACAATATCTGTAGTTGAAAGTAAGGACTGATTGGGAACATAACATGAATATCAATCAAAAAAGCTAGCTCACTTTGACTTATTTATTTAAATGGTGAAAACGATAGTTAACTATAAAGCAACTAAGAAGAAGCGAACAAAGTCCCGGATTACGCGCCAAAATGAAACGTTCTTTCATTTTATTGAACTTTCTTTAGCAACTTTCTAGTACAATAGCTTAGCCTCTTTCGATTTTCTTGAAAAAGAAGTATGTTGTAGAGTTCGTCATACTGATCAAGAATATATTGTCATGATCACATTTCTTGATAAAGGAAATAGTCAAAAATAAATACGTTAATACATACTTAAACACATACACACATTCTTACTAAAATTTATAGAATTTTCTTAAAAAATTGAGATTCAACTCATTTAAATTACTAGTAATCAACTTAATATTCCTTATTTAATTGTTTATTATTGAATTCAAGCTAATTTTACGTCTTAGTAAGATTAATTTCGTTTGACACTTGAAGATTTTACGTACCACTTTACGATTACTACTCACTTTCTAAATTTGTATAATTTGTAGATTTTATGTAATAATTTTGAAAAAGGATATATCTACTTCAAAATTTATCATCTGGCACTAGAGTTGGACGTTTTATATTCATTGCAAGGAATATTTTCTGGTCTTATCGAGTTCTATACTTTAGTCTACCGATATATGGAATTCCTCTGTAAAAGAGTATGAATTTGCTAAATTAGTTCAGGAATTGCTTTTTAAACATTCTTATTCAAGTTAGTCATGATAATAAGTTCAAAAATTTAAATTATATTGAAATTTAATTTAAATTTGCATCATTTTGTGTCATTTATATTTTTGTAATTTCTGTTAAGAGAAATATTAGGTACTATGTGTAATACATGTAAATAGTTGCATTTTATTGTAATAAGGGGATTTAATATGTTAAAGTGTTGAAATTAAGCAAACTTTTAATAAAAAAAAATAAATTTAAGGAAAGTTTTGACATTAGAATTTTTAATTAAAATTTTCAAAAGCAGGAAGTAATTTCAAGGAAAATAGTAATTCACAGTTAATTTTATTTTAAAAAGAGCTTTCTTTTCATTTAAACAGTTCCTAGTTTTGTGAAACTTATCCAATTGTGTCTGTATTCATTCCTATTTTTATTGTTTTAAAAATGTTTCACAACGAATACACCACAAATTCTCTTAGTTTTATTAGTTCCTAGTTTTGTTAAAATTGTGAAAAATATTCAAAATTGTGTATTTAATTTCGACATTTGGATCCAGGTACTTTGGAATTTTGCTTCGTATCCATGAGAAAAAATTGAATTTTACGTGGTATCCAAGGATATTTTCTTAAAACAGTAGTTGTTTTGAACTTGTCGTATGAAGACGTATTTTTAGTGTTTAAAATAAAATTACCTGAAAACAAAATAATCGAGGTGAAAGTTTAAGGTTATGTTATTGCCATAACAATTGTAATGTTCAAAACAAAGTTATTCTTTAATAATATTTATTTCTTGGATTAAAAATAAACTAAACCATAACAACAAATAATCTACAAAAGAAAAGAAAATATTTCATTAAGTAAAAATACTTGAAATATTGTGCAATTAAAATAAAGTGTACTTAGTACTTACTTCAAAATAAAATTGAATTTAACGAACAGTTAAATAATAACAAAACTATTATTACTATTAAGTAATAAATAATTAAAAGAGTTTGAAAGTGAAATTAAAAGAACTTTGAACGTAATTTGTGTGGGAAGCTGAAGCTGTGTATTCACAACTAACTGTCAAACATCAACTACAAGTGGATCATTGATTTTAATAGCATCTAAAGGTTGATTTACTGTTCACCAAGGAATACACATTGAATCAATTACTTAGGATACTTTGAAAAAAATAATAAAACTTGGCTTCGTCGAAGTGTGTTTTTTTTATAAAATTTATTTGTAATTATTGTATTTGTTACTTTGTTAACTTTAAAAGAACTTAAATTTAATAAGAGATTTAGCTAGATAGGGTGTTTGTAGGGTAATTTTTAATTTTGATAGTATTTTTAAAAGGTATTTAACATTGTTTCATTCTTATAAATTTAAAATATTAGAACTCACTAACTCATTTAAGATTTTTATGTTCAAATTTTGTATCAATATTCATCAAACTAATTTATTATCCAATATAATTTTTCATTTGTTCAAATTTAATACTTCTTTTATTTCTCATTTGATATTTACTTATGTGAATATCTGGCGCCCAACTTTAATTCATAAAACTTTCAAAATTAATTATTCTCAAGTTTTAATTTCATTAATTGTGAGTGAAGTAAATAATAATTTTAAAAAGGTGAGTAAAATAATATATTATTTTGTATTTCTTAATTATTGAAGTTTCTGTAAATTGATTTCATTCACTTTACATTCATACATTCCAATTGCTAAACACACCGAATTCATATTATTTGGCGCCCAACGTGGGGCCATTTGATTTAAAACACCAAGCAGAACATCTTTATACATTCCATCAGTACAACCAAAAAAAATTCATATTAATATATATGTTGGGCTCTTTATGGTGTTTTTGAGCTTTTTCATTTCGTGTATAGTGGCTCGATTGTCTACAATTGATTTAGAAAAGCTTGTTCATTTTGTAAATAATGAAGACTTTCCAGATTTCTCTTCACTTAGACTAAAGTCATTTAAAATAAAACAAGCTTGTCTTTCTATGTTTGGGTATGTTGATTATAATGCTATTTAAAACAGCAAACCATGAAAAGACATAAAAATAGATTCATTATTCGTAATGGCGACATTAAAAATTACAGAAAGAAAATGGCGCAACCAGCGTGTGTTCGTAAACAGCTTTTTAAAATAGATAGATCTACCATTACGTCATTAATCCATGCGTCTAAATGTAGAGAAAAGTTTGCGTTGTCTGAGTTATGTAAAAATTTGAAATTAAAAAATTCTTTAAAAAATGGATATTATAGTTACAACAGACACTGATATAAACCTACAACTACAAAAATAAAAATGATTATGCTACTTCGACCTCTATTAAAGATATGCCCGTTAATCCAAAAATCAACGTATTATCGAACTATTTAATTCCTCCAGATTTAAGATTCCCGAAAGACATTCTCCATTTTAAGAAGCAATTATTTTAATCATCATAGGTATACTAAATCAAGAAAGCTGTAATGCTTAGATATCTCCTATTGCTTCCAACGAGAAGTCCATTTCAAATTTATTCATTAAAAATATAACAGAAAATTCTTATTCTAGCATGTCAAAAACCTCTATATCTGAAAAAGTTTCCACCGACACAGAAATAATTCCGAATGAACTAATTAAGCTTCAGGGTTTTGAAAAGGGAAAGCAGATTTTACCAATCAACTTAAAAAATATTGCTGTTTCTTCGCTGGATAGATCTAGCTATGCAAAATGTGACCTTTTTGAAGGAATGTTTTTAATTTTACATGAAACTCTTTCTTCCATTATGGATGAACATTATCGTCTCATACCAGGAAAATGGGCATATTGTATGGATAAAAAAATTCAGTCCGTAAATAATAGATGTGTTTTGCAATGTAAACATAGTCGTTATATTTCCACAAAATATATAATAAAAAAATTATGCATATTGTGCGCATAGAGACTACAAATTATTTTGTATATATATTGCCGGCGTATCAGTTCTTTCCGATCATACAGTTAAAAACATAGTTCATGTTCGCATTGTAGGTAATCATAAAGAAATGCTTACAAGATATGGAAAGTGGATTGAAAGAAATACAGTAAAAAAGGAAGCAGCAAATTCAAAACCTTTATTGGTGGGACAGAATGCAATTAAACGTCCATCTTCCAATCTTATCAAAGCAGGAAATTTACAAACAATTAAATAGTCCCCCGTTTTCAGAAAAAATAGGTTTCAGTATATCTGCAAAGAAATGATTGACATCAAGATGAAATGATTGATTTGGTGTTGATGCAAAGGACTAAAACTACTTATATACAAACTGTTGGATAACCCCTTTATGATTATATTTTCAGTAAACAACAGCTAAAAATTCTCCCAAACATCACTGAAACGTCAACGGAAGTTTTCATTCGCTTAGATGCAACTGGGATTATCGACTATCGACTAAAAAAAAGAATATACTATTACGTTGAAATTCAGGACAAACTTATTCCAATTTTTGAACTGATCAGTAATCAACATGATTCCATTTCAATACGACTTTTGCTATCTAAATTTGAATGGTTTGTTTTAAAAAAACGGAAGAAAGTGGCCGTTGATTACGACACCGGTAACTGTAACTATAGCCAGGGGGGTACCCTAACTTTTGGTCAAAATCGAGAAAAGAAAAACAAACAAAATTTAAATTTTCAAAAATTTTTATTTAGTTAATTAACTCGAAGAATTTAGCTGTGAATGTGAATCGTCTAGTGTTAGGACCTTTTAATTACGTTGTGTTAATAGAATGTAGTGAGATAGATTCTTTTATGAGTTCCGTACAAGTTATATGTGCTAACAAAGAAAACAAAAGAAATTCGAACCACAGGATTTATTTACAAGTATTCGTATTTACAATTGCCCTTCGTATCGGTTCGGGAAGACAAGCAACTTTTTTATTTTACCATAGAATTTAAGGTTGGGACAGATGTGCCATCAAAGACATTTAATTACCAAAGTTATGTGTTGGTACAGAGTTCGAATATCGTCAAACAGTGCAACAACGAATTGTGTAGGAGAAACCTTCGCATGTTCGTCTTGAACTGGGAGAAGGAAAGTCGTGCAGATCGTGAACCTTAACCGTCGATAAAGCCACAACCGCTGTATGCCCATGGGCTACCTTGGTAGGCCATGTTAGAATACCTGTTGTCTGAAGATGCCATGTCACGGGAGTTTGTATATAGTTTGTTTGTAGTGAGGGATCGGGCACACATGGTGACCACGAAACCCTTTATATTTGTCGGACACGTCACACATGGTGAACATAGCCCTTTATTTGTTTGGCGAGACACGTCACCTTGGTGAACATAGCCTCCAATTAAGGTGGTTCGAGACACGCCACTCTTAGTGGACGTCGCCTCTATTTTATGACAGTTCAGAACAACAGAGTATGTCAACTTACTCGACTTCCCTCTCTCTGATCAAGAGTTCTTCAATTAAGAGTTTCGCCTTAATTTAGACAAATTGCAAATGTGCTATCTTTTTAAACACATCTGTTACCAAGGCAAAACCTTGAGATGCTCAACCAGTGTTAGTGATTCAAAGATCAAACCAAAACGGATACCTTCAACTGAAAGAATAGATACCGCCAAATTGATCTAATACGGTAGCTACACGTTCACCTGAATTAATTATGGGAGCGTAAATCGTAGGGAGATCCTTCTAAACCCTTGCCGCTTCCCGCTTCAGGCCAGTTTAGTCAACATCTAAGCAGGCGACAGTGGAGGGTTGTATACAACTTAGATCAGGGGTGGTGGCGGTCAGGTACCAAATTACGAACACGGAACCAATCACGAACAATTCGAATCAAAATATGGGCTTTGATAAATACCTATTGGACTTCAATTCCGATCGGTTTAGAACACTACTCAACTGCCCGCATGGCGCAATAACTCTCTGAAACTTCTCTGACTCTCTAACTTTAACTCTGTAACTCAACGACGGTAACTCAACTGTAACTCTGTTTAACCCTCGGTATCTACTTTACTGAAACATAACTGTAACTGTCTGGCTGTAACTGTTGGACTGTGACTATTTGACTGTCACCCTCTTACTTTTACTCTCAGACCTTTCAACTGTTTGTCCTATTAAAACTTGCGGTGTTTTATCCCAAAATTTCGGCCTCACCAACACACGATTCTGCATCTCGCGAGCTTCTCCTCGCTTCTGTACATCCCTAAGATACTTATCGTTCGAAACTAAATACAGATATTTCGACTTCAACCCACCGATACTTGACATTCACACGTTCATATTCCACTGACTTGGCAGTGGTCTAAACCATCCCTTTTCCTCCTTTACGTCCCTACACACCCTCTAGCTAAACACATGGCCTCAAATAGCATTCCGTTGTACGAAAGTTGTCACAAAACGCCAGTTTTAAAGGCGTATTCCGTCCTTTTCTTACTCATTAAGTACGAAAAATATTTTAAAAGAAATTATTCAATCCTATTCTCATTTCAAATAAAATCAGAAAAATAATGGAAATTAGAAATACGAAATAAAAAGAAATATTGATACGAAGAGACAAAAAAATACCTGCGATTCAATTAAATAGAATTATTATCAGATAAATAAATATATGAGAATTATTTATAATATTGTAACACCCGGATGCGGATGGTTACATAACAGATTTTAGTTTAGCATTGATTATCGCAATTACACTTTTTTTGGAACAAAATGGACCTCGATGCTGTTAAACAAAATAATTATTTGCCCAAAAAGATAATTAAGCGTCTATTAACACATAAAGAGTCCAACTCTGATCTCCCCTTCTTAATTTCTAACACCCTGTTAAATTATTTCAAGTTCACAGTCGGGCTCTAAATGCCTCTTGAAGCTTAAATACAGAAAATCATTGTGGGACAAGAAAAAATTCGCTCAAAACAAATTATTGAAGTTTGATCGAAATCTCGCAGTCTAAAATTATCCCTTAAACCCCCTGACAAATTATTTTACCTTCACAATTGGGCTCTATATGCCCCTTAGAGCTTAAATACAGAAAATTACTGTGGGACAAGAAAAAATTCGCTTGAAAAAAAAATCAGATTCTGTAGATGTGGCTGTTTTTTTGTGTTTAGTTAATCTTTCGACCATGTATTGTGTATGTTAAGATTAGATAAAGCAACTCTACGACGAATTGTTTGTATTTATATTAGCGTACTAGATTATGTATTAGTAGGTGTGGATCTGCACATTGAGACGCACACCGCCACAACCTTATAACCTAATCTTACCTTATCTATTCTAGAAAATAGACATACATTACATAGTCCCAATATTAAAATAAATCAAAAATTCAACTAGTAATTGTCTACCGCATACACTGAAACGATCAGGTACTGGAGATTTTTTAAATTTTGCAACCTCAACACCATGAAAGGCTAATTTCTTCTGGAAAAACATTTGAACATTTATTTTGGATTTTTTTGTAATTAGTTGGTGAAAAAGAAACCGAAAATTTTTGGGGTACCCGAACCGAAAAAGGCTTGATTTTTATTATATCTTTATTATTTGTGATAGTTTGAATTAGGAAATAGATAACTTTAATAATTCAAATATCTACATTTTAGAGTGGAGTTGGTCTGGTAAAAAATTAATGTCGGTTATAATGTAATAATAAAGTCTTTCTAAAGGCAAAGTATTTGAATAACTTAAGGTGCCCAATAAGTAAGATATCGCGACTGGCAAAACATTTTGTATCAGGCAGTTTTCACGGTTTGTAACAATAAATTATTTCAGCGGTGTTCAAGCAACGGAAGGGAATAGAGGAAGGATTCTGCATCTAGTCAGAAAAGTTTTTATGAAAGGACGTCAAAAAAACTGGCGGACGTACCGTTGCATCACCCGAGGAAAAGTTAAGTATCAAACTTTCCTTAGCATTTTCCTATGCGGTTCCATTAATACGATTTTGAATAGGTTACTTTAGTGTATTAAGAAATTTTTTTAGAATTGACGATAATAGTGGTGATTTAGACGAATTGGTAGAATGTTTTCAACAATAAGATTAAGAACGTACTAAATAGCTCAAACCCCAACACCAAAACTTGGATTAAAAGTGAAGTGAACTTCTCTTCAGTCCCTGAAGAAGATAACATTGTTATCTAAAAGTGCTTCGGACATTTTTGAATACGGTCTCCAACACCGCGAAAGTTTCTCCAGCTTCTGCTCTTAAAAATGAGACCAATCCTCATTACAATGGTGATCCATACAATTTAAAAGTTTCTTGCGATCATTTATATACGAATTAAGGCATTACTGATGATATTTATCACAAATCTTGTTCGCTAAGATTTGTAACGAATGGGGCTCATATTTTGATTGCTACACGGACAGAATTAAATTCTTGGAATTCTATAAAAGACGCGTTGAGATTGTGTTTTGGCGACCAAATAAATTAAGATTGTTTAAAAGAGGATTTAATAACTTTAAGACCTTTCGATAAAACAATACATACTGCTCGTAGCCAACTAGCAGTTAATTTTCCAAAGTTTACACCGGTGATTCATCGGTTGGAGTTCCATGTTAACTAAACCATAAATGACTGAGGTTCTGTTACCCACCAAGCAGTAAACGGTAATAAACAATTTTTTTTAAATGATCACCGGTGATACCTTTGGTACTCAGGGAACTATTGTGTTGTTGCTCAATGTACAGTACATAAATTATAAGTTCTAAAGAGCAGGAATGTCTTTTGGAATGGTTTGAGGAATTAGAAGCTGAAGGTAAGTTTAAGAAATGTAAACCCTTACTACAACAAGCTTGAAAATATAGAACACTAAAAACCGGGATAACATGTACAGTAGAATCCGTACTATTTGAGCTAATGAGGAGTGTACCCCTAATCGTATAAGAGGGCAAAATGGATATTGCACAATCATAAAAAAAAATCTCGTTTACAAGAAAGGGAAGACAGATTTGTTGACGAAGCTATAAGAAATGATAACTTTCCCAAATTACGACTTAGGGGGCTGAAATTTTCACTAGTGATAGCTGAATGTTGCAGCTATTGAACTTAATAATTTATACACAGCGGTCAAAAAAATCTAATGTTTACAAAAAGATACTAAAAAAATTAATCGATTTAACACATTAACCGTATGAGAAATCAAAGTTGTTCGTGTTTGAAGTTATTAAACTTTAGATTTTTTTTGGACGCCTTGTATACATTACAAAATTCAATATTCAATATAATATTTAATCAATGTTATATTCAGCTATCACTTATAAAAATTTCAGCAATCTGTATCGTATTTTGTGAAAGTCTTTTATAGTTTGGATTATGGTAGCGATTTTTTTTATAAATGAAAGTACCTCAGAAACCGCTTACCGTAGGTGTACAAGATGGTTAATGAACTTACCTTAAAATTTAACGTTTTATTTGAATTGGTCGTAAAAAATATACCATTCCATTTAAAACAACAAAGTTTATGTATAGACGACTGCAAATCTTTTAATTAGATAGAGCATCAGCTATTAAGTTATTTGGCAAAACTCTATAGGTAGTATAAGTTTAAAAAATTTTAACTAAAGGGTTACGTGAGAAACCCTGTATTAAGCAAATTGTAAATGAAGAGGCCTTCAATCATATAACTGAATATACTACCAGAAATGACAAGTTACATAAACATAAATGAACAGATACAACTTCAGAGGAAATTGAAAATTTTCTTACTAGTCGAGAATTTGACAAATAATTCCCAGGAAGATTTTTACACATTGCTGACAATACCAAGAAAAACAGTTCTGACAGGCCGTGTAAAATAAAACTCTTAATTGGTACCTTACTCGGTGGTATAAATTGTTAGAAATTCCTCTTGAGATGGTTTCAATTGACGAATCTATGATTCCCTTCCGCGGAAGACTTAATTAAGGAGTGTATATCTCGAAAGGCTTCCAAGTATGGGGTAAAGGTTTTTGAATAATGAGATGGAACAGGATATACCTATGAAGCAGAAATTTGTAAAGAGAAAAGTGATTCCAAAACAGCTGGAAGGGCCAGTAACACGGTTGGATTAATTTATTGCATAATTAGGTACTTAGACGACGAAGGATGCACTTTAGTAGCTGATCATTACTCAGACAACGGATTTATAAAAAAAATCGCTATTGGAAAGAAAAACACACGTTATAGGTACAATGAGAAAAAAACGTTAAGAATGTACCTAAAAGTTTGTTTAATGAAGAATGAAAACATAAAGGGCAAATAATGCAAATGATTGATGGTAACAATATGGAAGGATTAAAGAGCAGTACAGTGGCGTGGCAACTATAAGGCAAGGCGGCCCAAAGCGCTTAGGGGGCCCTCCGTTATCGAAAAAAAAAAGTTTAACAAGTAAAGAGATACAAAATAGATTCGTCTTTTTAATTTGAAATTGCTAGCAATTGTTAGAAGCTGAATAAGTCTATAAAGCGTAAACAATAAAACATCACCAGATGAGCTGTATATTACTTTCAGTTTAAGGAAGTCTCGGTGGTAGTGAACAGTGTATTGGGATAATATTGTAGGGTGGTGGCCTTCGTAATCCAAAACTCCTTCTTTGCAGGCAAAGAAACATATGACGCTTTTGTTACTTTTACTATAATTTTTTTTAACAGACTCCGTCGCCGTACTACCTGAATGGGTCAAGTGGATTCGGAAGAAATACGCTTATCTGAGAAATAAAATAAGTAGAACCTTAAATCGAAAACAAAAAAAAAACACCTAATATACTTACTACTTAAGCCCCATAGTTAATTTTCAAGGAATTTATAAGCAACTATGAAGAAGAATTATCAATCATTTCCTCGTAAATGTATACAAGAAATTAAACAGTCTCATCAAATTTTACACCAGAAAAATACTTATTCTTTTAATTTAAATACTTTACTTAAATATGATTTACTCTTAATTTACGCCATAACTAGATATCCTTTTGTTCACGACTTCGAACAATTTTATGGCTTCAATTCTCTTTTGCAGTAAGATTTTCATTTGAGGATGCAAACTGGACGCCATTTTTACAGACATCCGAAGATGTCTGTCTTAGGTTTCTTGATGCGTATATCAACAAACAAAAAGAATTTTTCAACAGTAAATATTTAGAAGTAAAAATATTTGTTTAAATAAAATTTTGCATAAGTGTACACATTTAATTCTTAATCATTTCGTTTGTTTTGGAGATGTTAAAACACTAAACAGGAAAATCCAAATAAATCAACATCCAATACTTTTAAAAGTACTTAAACAGTCCAAAACTATTAGCCTATTAGCCATGTATCAGGGCCGTATCTGGCTGTGCAGGGGCCCCTGCGCATATTGAGTTTGGGGCCCTTTTAAAATACCAGAAAACAAAGTGAAAATATAACAAGCAACCTAGCCTAACCTGACTTGAAAATGACCATAAAAATTTTACGACCACTCTAAACAATGTTAACGGTATTTCAAGGCCCCTATCATCTGGGATCCTGGGTATTTAAAAAAATTAGAAAAAATATTTTTTTACGCTTTTTCAACACCTCTAACCCCCTCCGACCGACGATTCCATCATGTTTACATTTACTAAAAGCTTAAGTATAAACACCTTTTTGTTTGTTTGGGGCCAAAAAAAATTTTGCACTGAGGCCCCTGATGATCTAGCCACGCCACTGAGCAGTACGTTTTATTAGCACGCGTCATATTTTGGAAATGACGGAGTTAAGAAGAAGAAACCTCAAATTAAAAATTGTTCAGAAACCAGAAGAAATCTTATTTTACAATTGATTTAAATAGTTTTCTGTTTTACGGCGCATAATTCGTTGATATCATAAGGTGGCGTTGGAATACATTTGTGATAGATACGTGGTGAATGCTTTAGTCCTTTTACTAACACTTGGATACAAATATCTAAATTAAGCGAGAGACACATCTAATGGGATTCTAACGAGCGCGTATGTATGCGAGAGCGGCGACGAGATCCAGGAGCAGATAAGCGGAGTTCAAAGAATACCGGCGTCAGTCGGCGCTTTGATGACATTAATTAATTAATTATAAATCAAACGAACACGAATAAATTCTAGTAGGGCATTCCCGATCTTCTGGAATATTCTACGTCTGTACAAAATGCTTTTTGACGTGGTCAGTAACAGCAGTTTACAGTTAGCTTCCGAACGAGTTATATAAATACCGAACTACGACATACAGAGTGATATAAATACGCATTTCCCTTGTCATATAAATAAGTTGTTGAATTGTTCTATTAGTGTTTAAGTATTCCATTAGTGTTTAAGTGTTAAATAAATAGTTGTAAATAAATATCCGTTAAATAAATAAGTTCAACTAGAAAAGTCGTTACATTGGTGTCAGGTGTGGGGTGCTCAGCCAATCGATCCCCCTAAGAAGAGAATTTTCTAGTAGAGGAAAAATAGTTAAATAAATCAAAATGCCGAAAAAGTTGTTGGAGTTAAAAGTTGCCGAACTGAAAAGTGAACTCGAGGAGCGAGACGAAGATACGTCTGGTAACAAGCTTACAAGGGCGACTCGAGGAAGCTCTGATACGAGAGGGTTTCGATCCGAATACCTACGAATTTGAGGATGAAATAGAAAAGAAATTAAAGGAAAATTCAATGGAATTGGAAGAGAAACTGAAAGAAAATCTGGAAAAGAAAATGGAAAACCTGGAAGAGAAATTAACCGAAAATTCAAAGGAACTAAAAGGAAATCTGAAATAACTGAAGGGAAATTTAGAGAAATTCGACGCAAAATTGGCCGAAACAGAACAGAATTTTGCAGGAAAATTTCAAGAAATGGATTCACGAATTAAATAAATAGAAGAAAGGTTTCTATGTACGACAATGTCCGAACAAATCGATAATGAAGCTAGAAGTGTGAAGCAGGAGAATGGGCACGGTGTTTCATCGAAAGCATATACAAAGCCACCTAAGTTCGACGGAAAAACATCATGGACCACTTTCCTTAAGAAATTTGAAACGGCCTCGAAGTCGAACACATTGACGTTGGATAATAAAGCCTCCGAGCTGGTCTGCGCGCTGCATGGTAATGCCGAGGAGCTTTTGGATGCTATACCACCCGAAAAGTTGAACCACTATCAACACCCAGTGAAGAAGTTAGAGATGCGGTATGGTCAGGCACATATGACGAGAGTCAGTCACGTGCAGCTAAGAGACCGACGTCAGAAGGCAGGGGAAAACTTGCAAGAATACGAGGCCGATATCGCTCGTCTGGTCCGCCTCGCATATCCAGGTACTCCCGACGACACTCTAGAAAAGTTGGCTGTCGACTCTTTCATCGATGGGTTGAGGGATGACGACATACAACAGCGACTCCGATTAGATAGGCCAAAAACACCCGCTGACACGTTGGCTCGGGCACTGGAGTATGACGTCGTTAAACAGGCGTCGCAACGGCAAGGTAGAGTGCGCGAGCTAAAGGAGGAGCCCGACGGTCGATACGAAGACAGACTAGAGGAAGTAGTTAGCAGGATAGTGGGAAGACTAAATAGGAAACCGAGACCAATAAGATGCTGGAACTGCGGGAAATTGGGACACGTAAGAAGCGCTTGCAAGAACAAAGAGGTTACTCAAGAGCGCGTGCCCCGCGTTCCGGAAAACTAATCAGGGACGACGCGACGGGGCAAACGTCGGTCCCGGGACACGAGGCCCCAGGTTTAGTAGCACTGACTAAGACAATGAAAGACCGAACTGATAGCCTTTTTCTCACTGGACTCATAAATAGGAAGCAGTGTTCATTTCTGCTGGATACTGGAGCCAGCAGAGCAATCATAAGGCCCGGAATATTGACCAAGCCCAACTTTTGCCAACGCAATGGGAGCTCCGTACCGCCACTGGAGAACAAGTGGTAGTCAGAGGCGAAAGTTACTTCAACATCAAAATGAGAAGAACGACTTTTAAACACTGCGTGTTAGTGGCAGAAATAGAGGACAATGTAATACTAGGTTTGGACGTCCTCCGAAAATATGACTTCTGCTTGAATTTCCGGAGAAGGAATGTGACACTGAACGGCGAAACATTCCAGTTACACGCCCAGGACACTGCCATGCCACAAGTTAAAAGAAAGAGTTCAGGGATGCGCAAAGTCCAAGGTATTCCGGAGGATGTTGCCGGAGAAAACTACGTTAGTGATCTCCGCAGAAGACTTGACGATATCCATGAGGAAGTACGTCCCCGGATGCAGATAGCTAGCGACCGCATGAAGGACACCTACGATATACGGGCCACTGATGGAGGTTTCCAGGAGGGAAACATGGTGTGGTTATACAATCCACAGCCCCGTAAAGGTCTCTCGCCTAAGCTACAGCAGCACTGGGAAGGCCCATATACAATCGTCAAGAAAATAAATGACGTTATTTACCGAATTCAACGTACACCAAATGGGAAACCGAAGGTTGTCCATTTTAACCTTCTGGCCCCATATGTCGGTGACAATCACGAAGAAGCACGGATCAGGCTTATACAAGCTCGTTCTCCGGATCCCCAGTATGACGAGTTTATGGCCACGCCGAGCTTGTATGCTAACTCCGGATTCGGTGTCACCTCCGAGAGATCCGAAGATTTGTTTACTGCTTCGGACTCGCTGGTTCATTGTGTGGCCAAAGACTTGAGGATGGATCGCGGTATTGCCACCTTATTCAAGAAGAAGTTTGGCCGCTTGCCAGAGCTACGGGACCAACTTGAAGATGAAAAGAAAGTGCTAAGTCTGGTGGACGGGAACCGATCCATTTACTACCTGGTCACTAAGGAGGCGTCGCCTGAAAAACCCACCTACCGCTCGTTATGGAATTCGTTGGTGGAACTAAGAGACCAACTGCTATCCACGGGTACCACAAGATTAGCCATGCCAAGGATAGGATGTGGGTTGGATGGACTGAACTGGAGAGTGGTGCGAAGCATGTTGGAGGTCCTGTTCCGGTGGAGCGGCGTCAAAATAACGGTTTACACTATTAGTGTTTAAGTATTCCATTAGTGTTTAAGTGTTAAATAAATAGTTGTAAATAAATATCCGTTAAATAAATAAGTTCAACTAGAAAAGCCGTTACAGTATTGACAATATCATGTACAGATGATATAGTTTTGTTTGCAAGAAATAAAATATATGGTAAAAAATATAGAAAAATATTTAGACAATAAATACAGGTCAAAGATAAAAATGAAAAAAAACAAATAAGTTTCACGAAATTTTTATTGTCTCGACAATATTGTTTCGGTCGATTCGACCATTATCTAGAGAGTACAAAAGATTACTAAATACACAAAATATGTTCGAACAATTTATACTATTGCATTACAAGAATCGTGGTTGGGGGGGGGGGGGAATAATGTTATAATTTATACAAAATTAAAGGAGAATTATGGGATACTAATTCTAGTTGGTTATTTACAAGATGACATTTATTGTAAACAGCTTTTCTGATCTCTAAGTTTTCCAATAAAGACAGTTTCCTGCTTTTTGGGATGTTACAATGTAAAATTTTAATCTTATCTAAGTCTAAAAGATGATTATTAATAATGCAGTGTTCGGCAAAACCACATTTGCTATCGTTTTTGTTAATGGCATTATTGTGTTCAGAGACGTGTTTTTTAATAGACCTGCCACTCTGTCCAATATAAATGGCATTACACGAATTGCAACCTAAACGATAAATACCACTTTTTTCGAAGGGGTCAGTATTTTTAATATTTTTACAAAATATAGATCTCACTATTTCTAAAGCATCGAATACATTCCAATTCAGTATTTATAGGAAACCTACCACTACAGATACTATCATCCCATTTGATTCATATCGTCCTTCACAAACCAAACATGCAGTATTCCATTGTTTATTACACAGGTTAACATCTATACCTCTTTCCCCTTTAGATTTTAAGAACGAATTAGATATTATTAAATACATAGCGGTTGCCAATGGTTATCACTCCAACTTAATAGATAAAATTTTGACCAAAAAACAGAAAAGTCAAGCCAATAAATTATTATATAATAACGACATAATTTGAAAAAAAACATTCCTAAGTTCGGTAGTGTAAAATTTGTTCAAAATATTAGTCATAGATTCAAATACAAATTAGAAAATTCTTTTAATTGCAAAGACGACTGCAAATCTTTTAATTAGATAGAGCATCAGCTATTAAGTTATTTGGCAAAACTCTATAGGTAGTATAAGTTTAAAAAATTTTAACTAAAGGGTTACGTGAGAAACCCTGTATTAAGCAAATTGTAAATGAAGAGGCCTTCAATCATATAACTGAATATACTACCAGAAATGACAAGTTACATAAACATAAATGAACAGATACAACTTCAGAGGAAATTGAAAATTTTCTTACTAGTCGAGAATTTGACAAATAATTCCCAGGAAGATTTTTACACATTGCTGACAATACCAAGAAAAACAGTTCTGACAGGCCGTGTAAAATAAAACTCTTAATTGGTACCTTACTCGGTGGTATAAATTGTTAGAAATTCCTCTTGAGATGGTTTCAATTGACGAATCTATGATTCCCTTCCGCGGAAGACTTAATTAAGGAGTGTATATCTCGAAAGGCTTCCAAGTATGGGGTAAAGGTTTTTGAATAATGAGATGGAACAGGATATACCTATGAAGCAGAAATTTGTAAAGAGAAAAGTGATTCCAAAACAGCTGGAAGGGCCAGTAACACGGTTGGATTAATTTATTGCATAATTAGGTACTTAGACGACGAAGGATGCACTTTAGTAGCTGATCATTACTCAGACAACGGATTTATAAAAAAAATCGCTATTGGAAAGAAAAACACACGTTATAGGTACAATGAGAAAAAAACGTTAAGAATGTACCTAAAAGTTTGTTTAATGAAGAATGAAAACATAAAGGGCAAATAATGCAAATGATTGATGGTAACAATATGGAAGGATTAAAGAGCAGTACAGTGGCGTGGCAACTATAAGGCAAGGCGGCCCAAAGCGCTTAGGGGGCCCTCCGTTATCGAAAAAAAAAAGTTTAACAAGTAAAGAGATACAAAATAGATTCGTCTTTTTAATTTGAAATTGCTAGCAATTGTTAGAAGCTGAATAAGTCTATAAAGCGTAAACAATAAAACATCACCAGATGAGCTGTATATTACTTTCAGTTTAAGGAAGTCTCGGTGGTAGTGAACAGTGTATTGGGATAATATTGTAGGGTGGTGGCCTTCGTAATCCAAAACTCCTTCTTTGCAGGCAAAGAAACATATGACGCTTTTGTTACTTTTACTATAATTTTTTTTAACAGACTCCGTCGCCGTACTACCTGAATGGGTCAAGTGGATTCGGAAGAAATACGCTTATCTGAGAAATAAAATAAGTAGAACCTTAAATCGAAAACAAAAAAAAAACACCTAATATACTTACTACTTAAGCCCCATAGTTAATTTTCAAGGAATTTATAAGCAACTATGAAGAAGAATTATCAATCATTTCCTCGTAAATGTATACAAGAAATTAAACAGTCTCATCAAATTTTACACCAGAAAAATACTTATTCTTTTAATTTAAATACTTTACTTAAATATGATTTACTCTTAATTTACGCCATAACTAGATATCCTTTTGTTCACGACTTCGAACAATTTTATGGCTTCAATTCTCTTTTGCAGTAAGATTTTCATTTGAGGATGCAAACTGGACGCCATTTTTACAGACATCCGAAGATGTCTGTCTTAGGTTTCTTGATGCGTATATCAACAAACAAAAAGAATTTTTCAACAGTAAATATTTAGAAGTAAAAATATTTGTTTAAATAAAATTTTGCATAAGTGTACACATTTAATTCTTAATCATTTCGTTTGTTTTGGAGATGTTAAAACACTAAACAGGAAAATCCAAATAAATCAACATCCAATACTTTTAAAAGTACTTAAACAGTCCAAAACTATTAGCCTATTAGCCATGTATCAGGGCCGTATCTGGCTGTGCAGGGGCCCCTGCGCATATTGAGTTTGGGGCCCTTTTAAAATACCAGAAAACAAAGTGAAAATATAACAAGCAACCTAGCCTAACCTGACTTGAAAATGACCATAAAAATTTTACGACCACTCTAAACAATGTTAACGGTATTTCAAGGCCCCTATCATCTGGGATCCTGGGTATTTAAAAAAATTAGAAAAAATATTTTTTTACGCTTTTTCAACACCTCTAACCCCCTCCGACCGACGATTCCATCATGTTTACATTTACTAAAAGCTTAAGTATAAACACCTTTTTGTTTGTTTGGGGCCAAAAAAAATTTTGCACTGAGGCCCCTGATGATCTAGCCACGCCACTGAGCAGTACGTTTTATTAGCACGCGTCATATTTTGGAAATGACGGAGTTAAGAAGAAGAAACCTCAAATTAAAAATTGTTCAGAAACCAGAAGAAATCTTATTTTACAATTGATTTAAATAGTTTTCTGTTTTACGGCGCATAATTCGTTGATATCATAAGGTGGCGTTGGAATACATTTGTGATAGATACGTGGTGAATGCTTTAGTCCTTTTACTAACACTTGGATACAAATATCTAAATTAAGCGAGAGACACATCTAATGGGATTCTAACGAGCGCGTATGTATGCGAGAGCGGCGACGAGATCCAGGAGCAGATAAGCGGAGTTCAAAGAATACCGGCGTCAGTCGGCGCTTTGATGACATTAATTAATTAATTATAAATCAAACGAACACGAATAAATTCTAGTAGGGCATTCCCGATCTTCTGGAATATTCTACGTCTGTACAAAATGCTTTTTGACGTGGTCAGTAACAGCAGTTTACAGTTAGCTTCCGAACGAGTTATATAAATACCGAACTACGACATACAGAGTGATATAAATACGCATTTCCCTTGTCATATAAATAAGTTGTTGAATTGTTCTATTAGTGTTTAAGTATTCCATTAGTGTTTAAGTGTTAAATAAATAGTTGTAAATAAATATCCGTTAAATAAATAAGTTCAACTAGAAAAGTCGTTACATTGGTGTCAGGTGTGGGGTGCTCAGCCAATCGATCCCCCTAAGAAGAGAATTTTCTAGTAGAGGAAAAATAGTTAAATAAATCAAAATGCCGAAAAAGTTGTTGGAGTTAAAAGTTGCCGAACTGAAAAGTGAACTCGAGGAGCGAGACGAAGATACGTCTGGTAACAAGCTTACAAGGGCGACTCGAGGAAGCTCTGATACGAGAGGGTTTCGATCCGAATACCTACGAATTTGAGGATGAAATAGAAAAGAAATTAAAGGAAAATTCAATGGAATTGGAAGAGAAACTGAAAGAAAATCTGGAAAAGAAAATGGAAAACCTGGAAGAGAAATTAACCGAAAATTCAAAGGAACTAAAAGGAAATCTGAAATAACTGAAGGGAAATTTAGAGAAATTCGACGCAAAATTGGCCGAAACAGAACAGAATTTTGCAGGAAAATTTCAAGAAATGGATTCACGAATTAAATAAATAGAAGAAAGGTTTCTATGTACGACAATGTCCGAACAAATCGATAATGAAGCTAGAAGTGTGAAGCAGGAGAATGGGCACGGTGTTTCATCGAAAGCATATACAAAGCCACCTAAGTTCGACGGAAAAACATCATGGACCACTTTCCTTAAGAAATTTGAAACGGCCTCGAAGTCGAACACATTGACGTTGGATAATAAAGCCTCCGAGCTGGTCTGCGCGCTGCATGGTAATGCCGAGGAGCTTTTGGATGCTATACCACCCGAAAAGTTGAACCACTATCAACACCCAGTGAAGAAGTTAGAGATGCGGTATGGTCAGGCACATATGACGAGAGTCAGTCACGTGCAGCTAAGAGACCGACGTCAGAAGGCAGGGGAAAACTTGCAAGAATACGAGGCCGATATCGCTCGTCTGGTCCGCCTCGCATATCCAGGTACTCCTGACGACACTCTAGAAAAGTTGGCTGTCGACTCTTTCATCGATGGGTTGAGGGATGACGACATACAACAGCGACTCCGATTAGATAGGCCAAAAACACCCGCTGACACGTTGGCTCGGGCACTGGAGTATGACGTCGTTAAACAGGCGTCGCAACGGCAAGGTAGAGTGCGCGAGCTAAAGGAGGAGCCCGACGGTCGATACGAAGACAGACTAGAGGAAGTAGTTAGCAGGATAGTGGGAAGACTAAATAGGAAACCGAGACCAATAAGATGCTGGAACTGCGGGAAATTGGGACACGTAAGAAGCGCTTGCAAGAACAAAGAGGTTACTCAAGAGCGCGTGCCCCGCGTTCCGGAAAACTAATCAGGGACGACGCGACGGGGCAAACGTCGGTCCCGGGACACGAGGCCCCAGGTTTAGTAGCACTGACTAAGACAATGAAAGACCGAACTGATAGCCTTTTTCTCACTGGACTCATAAATAGGAAGCAGTGTTCATTTCTGCTGGATACTGGAGCCAGCAGAGCAATCATAAGGCCCGGAATATTGACCAAGCCCAACTTTTGCCAACGCAATGGGAGCTCCGTACCGCCACTGGAGAACAAGTGGTAGTCAGAGGCGAAAGTTACTTCAACATCAAAATGAGAAGAACGACTTTTAAACACTGCGTGTTAGTGGCAGAAATAGAGGACAATGTAATACTAGGTTTGGACGTCCTCCGAAAATATGACTTCTGCTTGAATTTCCGGAGAAGGAATGTGACACTGAACGGCGAAACATTCCAGTTACACGCCCAGGACACTGCCATGCCACAAGTTAAAAGAAAGAGTTCAGGGATGCGCAAAGTCCAAGGTATTCCGGAGGATGTTGCCGGAGAAAACTACGTTAGTGATCTCCGCAGAAGACTTGACGATATCCATGAGGAAGTACGTCCCCGGATGCAGATAGCTAGCGACCGCATGAAGGACACCTACGATATACGGGCCACTGATGGAGGTTTCCAGGAGGGAAACATGGTGTGGTTATACAATCCACAGCCCCGTAAAGGTCTCTCGCCTAAGCTACAGCAGCACTGGGAAGGCCCATATACAATCGTCAAGAAAATAAATGACGTTATTTACCGAATTCGACGTACACCAAATGGGAAACCGAAGGTTGTCCATTTTAACCTTCTGGCCCCATATGTCGGTGACAATCACGAAGAAGCACGGATCAGGCTTATACAAGCTCGTTCTCCGGATCCCCAGTATGACGAGTTTATGGCCACGCCGAGCTTGTATGCTAACTCCGGATTCGGTGTCACCTCCGAGAGATCCGAAGATTTGTTTACTGCTTCGGACTCGCTGGTTCATTGTGTGGCCAAAGACTTGAGGATGGATCGCGGTATTGCCACCTTATTCAAGAAGAAGTTTGGCCGCTTGCCAGAGCTACGGGACCAACTTGAAGATGAAAAGAAAGTGCTAAGTCTGGTGGACGGGAACCGATCCATTTACTACCTGGTCACTAAGGAGGCGTCGCCTGAAAAACCCACCTACCGCTCGTTATGGAATTCGTTGGTGGAACTAAGAGACCAACTGCTATCCACGGGTACCACAAGATTAGCCATGCCAAGGATAGGATGTGGGTTGGATGGACTGAACTGGAGAGTGGTGCGAAGCATGTTGGAGGTCCTGTTCCGGTGGAGCGGCGTCAAAATAACGGTTTACACTATTAGTGTTTAAGTATTCCATTAGTGTTTATGTGTTAAATAAATAGTTGTAAATAAATATCCGTTAAATAAATAAGTTCAACTAGAAAAGCCGTTACAGTATTGACAATATCATGTACAGATGATATAGTTTTGTTTGCAAGAAATAAAATATATGGTAAAAAATATAGAAAAATATTTAGACAATAAATACAGGTCAAAGATAAAAATGAAAAAAAACAAATAAGTTTCACGAAATTTTTATTGTCTCGACAATATTGTTTCGGTCGATTCGACCATTATCTAGAGAGTACAAAAGATTACTAAATACACAAAATATGTTCGAACAATTTATACTATTGCATTACAAGAATCGTGGTTGGGGGGGGGGGGGAATAATGTTATAATTTATACAAAATTAAAGGAGAATTATGGGATACTAATTCTAGTTGGTTATTTACAAGATGACATTTATTGTAAACAGCTTTTCTGATCTCTAAGTTTTCCAATAAAGACAGTTTCCTGCTTTTTGGGATGTTACAATGTAAAATTTTAATCTTATCTAAGTCTAAAAGATGATTATTAATAATGCAGTGTTCGGCAAAACCACATTTGCTATCGTTTTTGTTAATGGCATTATTGTGTTCAGAGACGTGTTTTTTAATAGACCTGCCACTCTGTCCAATATAAATGGCATTACACGAATTGCAACCTAAACGATAAATACCACTTTTTTCGAAGGGGTCAGTATTTTTAATATTTTTACAAAATATAGATCTCACTATTTCTAAAGCATCGAATACATTCCAATTCAGTATTTATAGGAAACCTACCACTACAGATACTATCATCCCATTTGATTCATATCGTCCTTCACAAACCAAACATGCAGTATTCCATTGTTTATTACACAGGTTAACATCTATACCTCTTTCCCCTTTAGATTTTAAGAACGAATTAGATATTATTAAATACATAGCGGTTGCCAATGGTTATCACTCCAACTTAATAGATAAAATTTTGACCAAAAAACAGAAAAGTCAAGCCAATAAATTATTATATAATAACGACATAATTGAAAAAAAACATTCCTAAGTTCGGTAGTGTAAAATTTGTTCAAAATATTAGTCATAGATTCAAATACAAATTAGAAAATTCTTTTAATTGCAAAATTGTAGAAAATAGTCCAGTTAATTTAAAATCTATATTTTGTAAAAATAATAAAAATACTGACCCCTTAGAAAAAAGTGGTATTTATCGTTTAGGTTACGTCTTGGAAGCTAGAAAGACCAAATCAGCAGAATCGAATGGCATATATCAAACTTTTTAGTACTAATTTAGTACTAATTTGTACTATTAAAAAAAAATTTGTACCACGTGCCATTACAAAGAAAACAGTGGCGCTGCTAAGTTCATAGGGAGCTAGCAGGACCATAAAAAAAAAAAATAATAAAAAAAACCAAACAAGTACATAAATAGCAATAATAGAATTTGTACTAATTTGTACTAGCTATTAGGAAGCAATATTTACATTTATTCGTTTGAAAACATCCCTTAATAAATTTATGAACACTATAACCACCAAAAATGTACCACTTTTTATCAGCAGAATCGAATCGCGTTTTTTGCAATGAATACGAGATAATTTGTGCCGCAAAGATATGCAATGGCATATTTTGTACCCTTTGCCATTCACCGAAAACTACCCCGAAGGGACATTACGTATAAGAGTAAAGTACCATATTTTACCAGCTGAATCGAATCGCTTTTTTTGCAATGAATACGGGATAATTTGTGCCGCAAAGATATGCAATGGCAGATTTTGTACCCTTTTCCGTTCACCGAAAACTACCCCTAAGGGACATTACGTATAAGAGTAAAGTACCATTTTTTACCAGCTGAATCGAATCGCGTTTTTTGCAATGAATACGGGATAATTTGTGCCGCAAAGATATGCAATGGCAGATTTTGTACCTTTTGCCGTTCACCGAAAACTACCCCGATCGGACATTACGTATAAGAGTAAAGTACCATTTTTTACCAGCAGAATCGAATCGCGTTTTTTGCAATGAATACGGGATAATTTGTGCACAAATTATCCCGTATTCATTGCCATTTATATTGGAGAGAGTGGCAGGTCTATTAAAAAACGCGTCTCTGAACACAATAATGCCATTAAAAAAAAGGATAGCAAATGTGGTTTTTCCGAACACTGTATTATTAATAATCATCTTTTAGACTTAGATAAGATTAAAATTTTACATTGTAACATCCCAAAAAGCAGGAAACTGTCTTTAATGGAAAACTTAGAGATCAGAAAAGCTGTTTACAATAAATGTAATCTTGTAAATAACCAACTAGAATTAGTATCCCATAATTCTCCTTTAATTTTGTATAAATTATAACATTATTTCCCCCCACCACGATTCTTGTAATGGAATAGTATAAATTGTTCGAACATATTTTGTGTATTTAGTAATATTTTGTACTGTCTAGATCAGGGGTAGGCAACGCGGCGCCCTCGCTGGACTAATGTAAATGTATGATAGCCAGAGCGATTTACTTACTCTTGTCAAACGGCGATATACAGCAAGTAGTCAGTTGAGTTTAGGATTGTGCATCGTGCATTTAAAACTACCAAGTAATCCGAAATAATTCTTTTCTTTCAAAACCCTTCATGGATAAATGTAAAAGAAAAAGAACATATTATTTTAACGATGAATGGGAACATCTATATTGTTTCGTTGATTACAAAGGGAAGTGTATTTTTTTGTTGTGTAATAATACTGTTGCGATTCCCAAGAAAAGTAATATTGAACGACATTATAAGACCGTTCATACCAATTTTGATAGTGACTATCCAATGAACTCTGACATTAGAAGAAAAAAATTATTTCTTTAAAATCTTCAATAACTAACCAGCAAAGTTTTTTTTACTAAACCACTGCAACAACATAAAGCAGCAACGATCGCGTCATATAAAATATCGCATTTGCTAGCTAAGAATAAAAAACCATTTACAGATGGAGAATTAGTGAAAGAAGCCATGTTAGAAGCTGCTGATTCACTTTTTGAAGAATTTAAAAATAAAAAGGAAATAGTTTCAGCTATAAACACGTTGCAATTATCAGCACGAACTGTTACTAGAAGAATTGAAGTAATTGCGGAGAATTTGGAGGCAGAATTAGCAAATGATATGAAAAATTGTATTTTCTTTTCGCTACAGATAGATGAATCGACAGACGTGACAAATATATCACAATTAGCAATTTGCGTGAAGATGGTATTTTCTGATTTTACAACAAAAGAAGAATTCCTTAAAGTTCTGCCATTAAAGGGAAGCACCAGAGGAGAAGATATCTTTTCTAGTTTTAAAAAGTATATAACAGATGTAAAATTAGCTGTACAAAAGTTATCGTCAATTACAACAGACGGGGCACCAGCGATGACTGGTAAGAAAAAAGGATTTGTTGCCTTATGTAGACAGGATTCCTTATTCCCGAAATTTATTTCTTATCATTGCCTCATACATCAGGAAACGTTATGCGCAAAAACAATCGGTTTTCAACACGTATTTACGATAGTAACAAACATTATTAATTCTATAAGATCGGGAGCTATGCAACACAGATTGTTTAAATTACTTTTAGAAGATGAGTTATAAAAAATCTGTTTTTTTTTTAATGCCTATTTATACCTGTTGATTATCTGTGAAAGAAAAAAAGGAGATTGAAAACTTTTCACTATTTAGGATACATATGAACTGAAAATAATAATGATATTTTACATATAGAGATTCAAGTGGCAAAAGCAAATGCGTTGTTATGTAGTATATGGGAAATAGGGCGAAGAAAATGAGAATATTAATGTTCAACATGTTGAATAGAAGTACTGTTTTTAAGGCGTTGAAATATGGGGTTGGAGAGAATTTAAACAACTAGATGAAATACATAAAATGGATACTCAATCTAGACAGAAGCACTCCGGGCTACATAATACGAAAACAAATTGAATTCGAGAAAATGGTGGCAGAAACAAGAAGAGTTGTTAAAAGAAATATGGAAGAAAGTAAGTTTAGGAATTAGAATAAAAAAATAGGTATGATGAAGGAGAAAAGTGTTAATAGACATATGGCAATAAGTGATGAGCAGGTTAATACGTGGAAGGAAATGGGTTAAACCTAATTTCAATCATCAAACAAATGTAAAGAATTAAGCAGAGGAGAGAATCTAAGAAAAATAAAAACTACAAAATATGCCAATGAATTAAAAGAAATACTATGGGAGAAAATTCCATTGGCCGTGAATAAACCTATCGTGCTGGAAAGCCCTTCACCGGAAGAAATTGCTTCTGACGTCAGCGAAGAATTTCATTGAACTTTCTGGTACATTACATCGACTGTAAATAAACCCAACGAGCGATACATCGTTGGAAAGCTCTTAAAGAGAAGAATTCGAAACTGACATCACCGACGAATTCCATTAAACTTTCTAGAAGATTACACAGATTAAGGAATCACGAAATCTTATGCCAACTACAACCAGAGTTACTGAAGCAATTTGAATAGTAAGGTATCAGTGGCCGATATAGCAGAGGATGTCATTGTCGGATTGGGCTTACTTCAAGAACACGGAATAGACTTAAATGCTGTTACTTCTACAATGTGAATCGGTGAACAAGAGATACTGATGTCAAATCCAAAGACGAAGCTGACTGCCCTTTAGGTGATTGTAGAAGTAAGATCGAGTGCTACCGAGCCACCCCGAGAGCATTGTAAAAGTAAGGATAGATCATGAAATCGAAGGATCGAGGGAGGTAGTCAAGCCAGTAATCCAGACGTAGTACATAGGGCACTGTTAGTGGGACACACGCTCGTAAAAACTGGAGCACAATCAATACCGGTGAGAGTAGTCAATTTGAAGGACTTCGAACAAAAGATCCCCAAAGGCACAGAACTTGGGGTATTTGAACCAGTAACAGAAATTCACTATTGCGATTCAGAGGAAGAACCTGAAGCCAAATCAACATCACTTCCTGCAGCAGTGACCGCACTGATGAAACGGTCAACTAACCATCTCAACAAACATCAGACCAAGCAATTGAAACAGCTGCTTAGCCGTTTTCAACCTGTCTTCGCTCTCTCAGATCATGATGTTGGAAGGACCAGCCTGATATACCATAGCATTAACACCGGAACAGGTCCATCAAACAATCACCTAGAAGAGTTCCCTGGGCGAAACAAGAGGAAGTTAATAACCCTATAGAAGACATGCGGAAACAAGGAATAATTGAACTATCCCAAAGTTCCTGGGCTTCCCCTACAGTGCTAGTACAAAAGAAAGACGGTGCTACGAGATTTTGCGTGGACTATAGTAAGTTGAACGAGGTAACGCAGAAAAATACGTAGTTACCCATTACCCAGAAACGACTACACATAGGACAGTCTAGCCGGAAATAAATGGTTATCCACTCTGGATTTGAAAAACGGATTCTGACAAGTGGAAGTCCACTCACATGATAAAGAAAAGACTACACTTACGACTGGGAAAGGACTATGGCAATTCAGTGTGATGCCTTTTGGATTATGCAATGCACCAGCTACCTTTGAAAGATTGATGCACGCCGTATTACGAGGACTCAACTACAAAAATTTGTTTAGTTTAAATAAGAAAAAATTGGGAACATATCAGATATATTTTATCCCCGAGTTACTGTGAAGGTCCATCAATTTAATAAAAAGAAAGAATCGTCGAAAACTTCACAAAATTTGTTTTAACAAAAATACAGATGTTAACATTTCAACCACTATGTGGCCATCATCAGTGTAATGAATACAATAATAACAAAACAAAATTAGTTCTAATTTATACATATTTTGAAACAAGAGAGATGAGGGGATTGTTCAAATGATGTCCGTCGAAATTCATTAGGTTTTTCCTATACTTATTGATGTAAACAGCTTCATTTGTAATAAGATTTAGATATTTGCTACATGGTTTTACTAATTCTAAATTGTTTAAATCAAAATTATGGTCGTTGTTTAAAAAATGGGAAGCCACAGCAGATTTTTCCATAAAAGTTCTGATTTCAATCACACTTCACCTTAGGTGTTTGAAAAATTAATTCATATCCCTTTGGTTAAAGTAGCCATTATACAGAGTAATGTAAATAATTTTCCTCTTCAAGATTAGTTTTTAAACAATGTGCATGACATCTACAAATTTCTTTTATGACAATTATGTATTCATACAAAATAAAATTGAGTCGTTTGTATTAGCCGTCGAAAACATAAAATGTGGTAAACATTTGATCTGTTCGCGGGAAGATAATGAATATTTAATTTTATTGTTAAACATTAACATACACATAAAAGTATATCATGGCTATTGAATTGATTTTCAAGTATGCTTACTTATATTTTTGAATATGAAATATAATTAATAAAAAAAGTACTTATATATGTATGCTCTTCGGAAAGAAATGATTTTCAATTACACGAACTTAATTTTGTTGGTCTTAAACAGTCGTTGGTTGTAGGCAAGATTAGCTTTTATTGATTATACATTATACATAATGATGTTCTCAACTGTAAACACCATACTTTTATAACTAATAGAAGCAAATATCTCAAATAACCAACAAATATTAAAAATTACTTTATTTATACGACGTTTCATCTTTATTGAACTGATATCTTCCTTCAATTTATAGTAATAACCGTATATGGTAAATGAAAGATAAAATTTAATGGAATGAGAGAAATGACATAGACTACAAGCAACAAACATAGAAAAAGGCAGTAAAAACGGTAATTTTTTCAAAGAAATCGATCCAATAATTGACCGAATAATCCGCAAGATTCCTGTTATACGGGGGTGTTCCATATATACTGTGGTTTTAAAACGCCGATTTTAATAAGAAATTTTTAAGTGCAAGCTTTGTTTATTGAAGTGAGTTCTTCCGAGTTCTGCCATCGTCGATTAATTTCACTTGACGTTTCGCTGCTCATGCTGTCAGCTTCTTTAGAAGTTATCTGATGACTGAAGATGTTTGGCTGCTACTCCTCAATTTATATCTGCTTGTCTTGCCACTTCGTTGGTCATGCGTGATGGTTGTCACGGTTGGTTGCTCGTCATAGGCAGCTGTGATTGGTTGTTCATCAGGTGGTGTTACCGTTTGTTGTTTGGGGTTCACTGCTAATTTCCAGGTATTACTAAGTTTATAGCCATCCCCTCTGTTGAAATTATTATTATTTTTCATTATCACAATGGACTCTCGGATTATCCTTGGACAATAATGCTCTGCTACCGCTGATTTCTCAAAAATTCCTAATCTGGTGTCTCGTTGGTGTTCTCGTACTCTGAATAGTATGCTTCTACCAGTTTGGCCTATGTAGCACTGACCACAATCACATTTTAGCTTGTATACTCCTGTGGTTTGTAGCTTCGGATGGCGGAGCAACAGTTGCTCTATTTTCTTGACCGTACCATATCGTGTCCCAATGTTGTGTTAAGTATCCTCCTCATTGTGTCTGTGATTCCAGAGATGTAGGGTAGGGCCACATATGTAGAGGGAGTCTGTGTCCGCTGTTTCTCTCCTAAATTCCCAGTAGTCTTGATGTCCCGGCGTTTGTAACCATAGGTTAGGTTAAGTTAGGGTAGGTTAGTTACAAGAAGAACTCACTTCAATAAGAAATTTTTGTTACAAATCAATTACTTTCTAATTAAATTGGATTATAATTACCAATTAATATTTAATAAGTTATCAATTTGAAAAGGAATTACATATTTAATACATTTTATTGGATAATGATAAATAAATGGAGGGTGATGGCGAGTTTGCTTCATTTCGTCGTTGTTTATGTGGATATTGTAAATTGACACATATTTATTAGATGTTATTAGTTATATATAATTATTTTTAATTTAGTACAAAATTCAATTTTAGTCATTGCTAATAAGAATGCTGAGTAATAAATCGTTTCAATAATCCTAAGAATTTTTATGGTTAATTAGGTAATTCTTTTTCCAATAATCATTAATATGTAATGGATATCAATTCATTACATATTAAAACTGCATGCATAAAAAATCAATCATTAATTTTCATTTTATTGATACCTAATTAAAAAAAAGTCCATTATTGATTAAAATTCAATAGACAGCGATTACACAACGAATTATTGAAGTTACTGCATAACATGATCCCCTTGAAGAGCAATAAAGGTCACCGCGCTGCTCTGAAGATTGTGGAAAACAAATTCCTTCTACACCGTACGCATTAACGTCTACCGGCATACAGTATGCTGGTGTCAATTGCAGTTGCCAATTCACCAAACTTTTCACGAAATTTTATTCTTACGGTACTGAAGGAGAATAAAATTGAAACAGTTTCTGTCTTTCGATATACATATTTAAAAAAATTCTCCTGAAATGCTCCATTAGAATTAAAAATTGCTCAGCGAAAATATTGAGACTTCGTAAGATCATAAAATGCTAACGTTGCCAATAACCAACGACTGTTCTTAAGTCATTAATCACCGCGAATTTTCTACACTACCCATTCTTATTTGAACAACTTCATTTCACACTTTATATACACTAGTACAACTGTCAACAATTTACTCACTTAATACAATTATAACTCTAACTATTCGCCTGGTAACTAATTCATCACTTGCTGATCGCCAGCTTCTTCTCTTCGATATCGTTTGTCACGTAATCAATACTACTGATCATCCTACGATCTCGACGGCTGCTTATGTAGGCTGGAGAGTCGTTCTGGAAGCTTCGAGATCACCGTTTCTAAAGCATCGATTCACTATCTTCCATTTTCACGTGTATGGTGGGTTGCCTATATTCGATTTTCCCCGATTACATGTGACAATGTCAATAACTGTATTATAAATTATGAAATAATAGAATAAGGACATGTGACATTTTACCTACATGATTTAAAAGAATGATAAAGATATTTTACAGGTTTTTCTATTTAATATACGTGCATGTCTTTTATTCAACTTGTCCGTGTATTGAAACAATTAGGATTGTTTTTTATATACCTATACCATTTCAGCCACCAACACGTTCCGAAAATTGTTATCTTTTTCTATAATCTTTACATTGTCCCAGTCAAACTCATGGTCATAATTAATTTTGTGTTCACTTATTACATTATAATCTTTTCGATGCCTGTATGTTTGTCATTTCTTCGTATTAAATTACTTGTTTCGTTGGTATGGTTGGTTACGGTACCGGAGATAAATCTTCAATTAAACTGTTAAACTATCACTGATCCGTGTTTTTTGTTTTAGGATATTTTTATATGCAGAAAAGCTACGCTCTACATCTATACTGACGATTGGTGCATATTTAAATTTTGAAGCAATTGGTAGATCGTTTTCAAGGTCGGAATCTTGTTCACTACTCCAAATGGTAGATGTAGCCCCAAATCGGCAGGTACAAACTTGAACAAACTGTACTTTCGTTTTACGTTGATCGTTTCTGCTAAATTACATGCGGTGCTGAGGCTTCTCGTTTTCGGAACTGCAGCACTGGTTTCAAGACCTAGATACTTCCAGAGTCCTAGCAGAAAGGAATCACTAATCGAAATGGGATTATTCTAATTAAGATTGAATTCTCTCCGATGACAGCTGTAACAAAATCTGTTGTTTTTCTTTAATCAACAATCACTGTGGATTACTTTAAAGTTAATAACATAGGTACTATTACCTTTTCCTCAATGTAATATTCATCCTGTTAATTCAGTTACAAATACACTTTTAAAAAATTACTACGGTAAGAAAAATGAACGACATGGAAAGGAAAATAAAAGGAAGGTGCATAATTATTATTACATCGATGGCAATTTTGGAATCCGATGGCAATCTAATCTTAATGAGGAAAAGTAAATGAAGTAAGTGACATGTTCAAAAATGAACACCAACTATTATTCTCTCAATTTGATGATTAACAGTGCGTCCAACTTTCTGTGTGATCATACTTTATTTCAAGTGTTCCTATGAACAGTTCGGTCATTGGTTTTACACTTACACACTACTTGGATCGTAGAAATTGAATTATCGAAGGTATTAATATCATTATAAAGAGGAATGATTTGTATATTTGTATGGATTATGTTTGCAACAAATAAACTCAAGAACTACTGCACTTATATCAAAAATGCTTTCACCGTTATAATGTTACATTATCCCTCAATAACGTAGGCTATATTAATTACTAGAAAAACTTAGGGATCATTACTACAGACCGTTAGTAATAAATAAAGTTTAAGTGCGCTTTGAAGGGCTCTATTTGTGTCTGTATTTATGTATTAAGATTTTCGCTGCGTACGCGTAGTGTCAAAAAATACGTTTTGCAGAACTTTAACATTAAAAATAGTAACAAAGTGGGCCAGTATTAAAAATTTGCAGAAATGCTATTCTCATCGGCGATTAAAAAAGAAAACATTGTACCATATATCCTTTATCAATTTCACTGTCAAGGGGCACCAATAGATGTTTCGCATCAAAACCAAAATTCTTGTCGGAGCAATCGAACTAGTAACCCATCTCACGTGAATCCAATGCGGTAATAAACCTAATTTTCGGAAAATGATGCTCTGACTAAATTGGACGTTGCACATCCATTAAATAGCCTGTGGTAAATCATTCGTAAACCAAAACATTGACCATAAATTATATTCTTTAGTTGTTTCTACGAAGGCTTTTTCAAAAATCAATTTTTATTTAACTAACATGAGTAGGTACCTTTTATTAGTTTAAGTTTCACTTTTAAAAGGTTTCGCTTATCTTGCACAGTATTGTTAATTTTTTATTGCTATCTAAACTACACTCATTATGTATAGATTCGTTTCGTAACGATTTTTTTTATCGTATTTTATAAGTTAATTAAATTTATCTGCATAAATGAACACTGTTGACCTCGCTTACCATGTAAATGATAAAGGTTCTACTAACAATTTTGGGACGATAAGAAAAATGTGTAACTTTTTTAGCAGTTGCGACAAATCAGACGAATTATGTGGTTATTTTATTAACTGGTTACTTTTAATGTCGTTTTACGTTAAAAAAAACATGCATATATACTGTCATGATAGAAGGAAGCTAATTACAATACAATTTAAAAAAAATTATAACAAAATTGGAAAATGAAAAAAGTTCCAAGATATTAAATAAATTTTGTTAAAAAAATGTTTTAAATAGAAAAAAATATGTATTATTAATTAAATGCAATTAAATATTTACGTTAAGATTATTAAAATTTTAAAATTGTGACAAATAAAATTTAATTTTAATCTAAAAGAAAAAACAAATTCGGGAATACAATTTTAGAAATTATTGTGAAAAGATTGTAGCATTTAGAATCAAAATTATTATCAGGATTGTAAGAATTAAAAAAAAAATCGAGAAGTTGTTCATATTAATAAATAAGACACTACTTAGAGGTGAAAATTGATAAATAAAAAATATACTGTAAGGTCTCATGGTCGTGTGGTCATAAATTCCACGAAGCCTCCCAGTCGTGCAGTCGTAATGTTTATAAACATGCAGAAGTCATACATACTTTAATCAACCAAAAGAAAAATAAAGATTCGGGGCCCCACAGAGGAGGAGCTGGAGAAAACATTCATTTTTATTCAATATCTGACAATCAAACTTGTAAGACATATATATATCCGTAGTTTTTTTCCAATAAAAGTTCATTTTTAAAACAATTTAGTGTTTCAACTCGGCCTCTCCTGACATTTCAGGAGTAGGATTTTGTAAAAAAAAATTATGCGCGCGAGTGGTAATCCAAACGAGATAATGAGTGACAATCCAGAAACAATGGGAGGAGCCCACACCACATTCGGAGATAATTCGGATGGTCGATGCTTCACCCTTCCGTTAACCATTGAACAACAAGTGCGTAAGTTACAACAAGAAATACAAGAACTTAAAGGGGAACGTGATGTAAGTGTACACTTGCTAGAACGCCCACAAATGTTAAACAATTACGGCAATTCCTAGGGTTGTCCGGATACTTCCGGAAATTCATTAAAAACTATGCTGTAATCGCTCACCCGTTAACTAATCTTCTAAAAAAAGACGCCACATGGCAGTGAGGCAATAAACAACAAGAATCTTACACAAAAATAAAAGATATCCTGGCCAGCGGCCCAGTGTTGAAAACATTCGACCCTAATTTACCAATAGAGGTCCACACGGACGCAAGCGCGATCGGAGTCGGAGCCATACTACTCCAACACCATGAAGACGGCAAACACCCGGTAGCATATTACAGCAAAACCTGCACCTACGAACAGAGTAAATACCATTCGTACGAGCTCGAAACAATGGCAGTAGTTTTCGCATTAAAACACTTCAGAGTGTATTTATTGGGAGCCAAATTCCGGATTTACACAGACTGCTCGGTTCTTAGGACTGCAACTTCTAAGAAAGACTTGGTCCCACGCATCGCTCGGTGGTGGCTGGATCTGCAGGACTTTACGTTCACTGTACAATACCGACCCGGTTCCACCATGAGCCATGTGGACCATCTCAGCAGAAACCCCATAAATATTAACACAATTATAAACCTCACTGAAATCGACTGGGTAAAAGCAGCACAAACTCAAGATGACGAAATTATGAAGATCACTCAAATATTAAACGACAACCCAAACAAGAGTACAAAGAATTATTTCGATAACTTTGTGCTGAAACAAGGTATATTATATCGAAAAACGGAAAGTGGCCAAAAATGGGTAGTACCCCGCCTAAACAGATGGCTAATATATAAACTGAAACATGACGGCTGTGGACATGTTGGGTTGGCAAAACTCTAGAAAACATTCAACGCAACTATTACTTTGCACAAATGAGGCAATTCGTTAAGAAATATGTATCTTCCTGCCTAAACTGTATGTACATGAAAAGTGCAAAAGGACCAAAACAGGGATATTTAAACCCAATTGAAAAGAGAACAATACCTTTTGAAACCATACACTTAGACCACGTCGGTCCATTTATAAAATCCAGGAGAGGAAATTTGTTATCTGCTCGTCCTCGTTGACGGATTTAGTAAATTCATTTTCCTTGAAGCTGTACATTTTCGGTCTTCCAAGACGCGTTGTTTCGGAGAGAGGCACTGCGTTCACATCCTCAACAATGAAGAAATTTTGTGAAAAACATAACATCAAACACATTTTAAATGCAGTAGCGTCGCCAAGGGCGAACGGTCAGTGTGAGCGGTATAACCAAACGATATTAGACTCACTCAAATGCTTGACGGTTAACGATCCAAACGAGACAAAATGGGATACCCACATAAAAGAAATACAGTTTTCACTGAACACCATAATAAACAATACAACAAGGGGAAACTCCGTATAATATTCTAATCGGAATAAACCCAAAACATTGGGCAGACGCTTATACAACAAATACAGTAGTTGAAAACGCAAATCGTGAAAATTTACAAGAGCTACGTGAAAGAGTGGCATTAACAGTGAAATCGGCCCAAGAAAAACAAAAGGATACTTTCGATAAAAAAAGACGCACTCCTGTTAAGTACTCACCGGGACATCTGGTAATGCATAAAAGGACGGATAATCCCGCAACCGGTATGAGTCGGAAATTGAATGCAGTATTCAAAGGACCATTTAAAATAAAAACTGTTTTGCCAAACGATCGCTATGTCATAGAAGATATGCGAGACAAGAAAAGAATGGTCACGGTTGCAGCCGTGGACAACTTAAAACCATGGGTGGTAATGAATGACGATCTGGATCAACCATTTTTGTAAGTATGAACACACTCGAGACGAAACTGATATACATTACATAACAGAATAAAATAAAATAAAATAAAACAAAGTAAAAAATAAAAATAAAATAAAACAAAGTAAAATAAAATAAAACAAAACAAAGTAAAATAAAATAAAATAAAACTGATGATTCAGTAAAGCCGTAATGAGTAAGACTGTTTCGAATATGTAGTGTTAACCTTATTATTATAAAATAAGAAAAAAATAAAATAAAATTGCGGGAAATAACTTAATCGCAATATCCCCTTAATATAAAATAAGACAATACGTTTCTTCTTGGTAAGATTAAGGATAAAATAAAATAAGAAAGAAAAAAAAATACTAGTAATAAATATGGTAACAACGTCTAACATAATATTATTAAACAGACTGCCAGAAGACCTTCCCGTGGAAACAGTGGATAAAGAAGTTGAGGGCAACTTAGTTCAGGACGGCCGAATGTAAGGTCTCATGGTCGTGTGGTTATAAATTCTACGAGGCCTTCCAGTCGTACAGTCGTAAAGTTTATAAACATGCAGAAGTCATACATACTTTAATCAACCAAAAGTAAAACAAAGACTCGGGGCCCCACAGAGGAGGAGCTGGAGAAAACATTCATTTTTATTCAATATCTGACAATCAAACTTGTAAGACATATATATATCCGTAGTTTTTTCCAATAAAAGTTCATTTTTAAAACAATTTAGTGTTTCAACTCTGCCTGCTCCTGACAATACATAATAAAATATAACTAAACAAAATTTTATGAGAAAAACAAGTGATATTTCAAAGAATAATGGACAATTGATGTAATAATGTAAGATATTAAAAGAAAATATCAATGTAATAAAACAACAGGAATTCACGAAGTTATTCAATGATATCCATGGTTAATTGTAATATATGAAGTTAATAAAAGAAAAAGAAGAAAAAAATTATATAAATATAGAAAGAATTCATAATTTATGATGGATTCTCTTTTCAATTGAGATTGGGATATTAAAGGCAAGATAGTTCTAATATTTATGTAATGTCAAAATTCTTAAAAACATTTACATAACAAAATAGACACAAGTGAGTGAATTTAGACATTTCAATTTAATTTATTATTTAAAATTGTGTAGACTTTAATAGTTAAAAATTTATATTAAGTTTGTTATTAAAATTTAATTAGTTTTATACATATAGGAAATGCAGAGTATGCAAACGAGTTCCTAGAGCATGTGTTGGAAGAGGCCGTGAAAATTAGTACCAATATAACATTTGAATATAAAAAGCTGTAGGTTGTGCTGACGGTGGGGGTTGACAATTTTAGAAGAGGTATTAAGGGAAAGAAAAATTAAATAAAATTTAACATAGTCTATTTGTTGAGATTTGTTTGCAATTCGTGCTTTATTCTATGTATCTATGGTTTAACTGTTGGTTCTGTGGGTTGCTCGACTTATATATCACTCTGTATCTGGTTGTTGAGTCGAGTGGGCGACCACGTGCTCGTATATACTTATTTTATGTTGCTTCCTTTTTGTAATCAATTATTCAGTTTTATTAAAGTATTTTGGAAAACAACTGAGTTGATTTTATAACACTATTTAAAACAAGAAATAAGATTGGAATTTTGGAATATTGTTTAAATTAATTGTTAATCTAATTTTTGGGTGTAAGAAGATGTGTAATGTATAAAGATGTTCTGCTTGGTGTTTTAAATGAAATGGCCCCACGTTGGGCGCCAAATAATATGAATTCGGTGTGTGAGAATTGGAATGTATTAAGGGGAGAATGTAATGTTAATCGTAAAGTGGTACGTAAAATCTTCAAGTAATAAAAGAAATTAATTTTTTTATGACATAAAATCAGTCTTAGTTACATAATAAACTGTTAAATAAGGAATATTAAGATGACTTCCACTAATTTAATTAAGTTAAATCTCCAAATTTAAGAAAATTCTACAAATTTTAGTAAAAATGTATGTCATAAGTGTTGTGTCTATATTTTATGTATGTTTTATATTTAGACTTCATACTATTATAATTCAAAAGTCGCATTTATGACAATATATTGCTTTATTAATGGAGTAAAAAAGTGAAACAAACAAGTAGGTATATTTCAACTTATATAGGTGTGCCATTTTGCATGACACCTAATTCAAAATAAACATTGGTTTGGCAAATTATCAAAAGTTGTTGGTCCACGGCCATAGGCTATTTGTCATGGCAGTATAAACAGAATCGAGGTAAATAGTTCACGATATTCTATACTATATTCAATGACGACGATAATCAGAATTACCATAATTTATGAAAACATCGTCAAAAGGTGCTTTATTTTATTATAAGATAGTCTAAATATAAAATGATGCCTAATGATGGAAGTGTATTGAACATCTAGGTACCTATCTACGAAGATGCTTTAACTAGTTAAATCGATTTGTAAAGACATTTTCGTTAACTTCATCGAAAAGTAAAGTGTTATGTCAGTAATTGCCACAATTACCCTTAACTAAGTTTTGCTTTTAGACCTTTTAGTAATAGAGTTATAATATACACAAGATATTACTTAATAATATAAGATTGTGATAACTAACTCAGTCAGTCAGAAATTCAAATGTCTATGTGATTATCGCTTCTTACATTACTACGTAGAGAGGGATATCTCTTAGCTAGTATCGGTTTTTACATGTTACGATTGATAACAGAAATAGATTCTCCGGTGGCAGACTTAGAATTAATTTCACGGAATCAAAATAAAGCAGAAAACAATACGCTTTTAAATGTTTAAAAATATATTAAAGAAATTCTAATCTGTCTCTAAGGAGTTATTCTTGAAGTAGCGAATAGCCCGAAACAAATAAATGTGTATGTATCTATACTAATACAATTATGAAGAGAAAAGGTTTCTGTTTTTATATATAGTGTTTGTAACGAATATACTCAAAAACTACTGGACTAATTTCAAAAATTTCTTCACCGTTAGAATGCTACATTATCCCTGAGTAACATAGGCTATATTTGTTACTAGGAAAAATTGGGGATTACTACTACCACCCGTGCGAAACCGAGACGGATCGCTAGTAATATATAAGTATAGATCTTACTTAATTGATTTTTAAATTAAATTCGTATCTAGTCTTAGAATCTAAGATTCATTTCATTTATTGTACTCTCTCAATAAATTATATTGTTGAAACCTAGTTTTTATTTCTTTATTTATTAAAAGTGATTCCTAAACATTTATAAGCGTTTTTTCCCTATTTACTGGTTACAATTGAAGTCACTATATTAACTTTGTACAAGTCGTAAGTTAACGAAATTTTAGTTGCAATTTAATGACTTCACAACACTTTCTTTCATAAATATTTGCTTATCATTAGAAGAAATAATTTAATAGTGAAATGAGACAGTTGCAGCTAGTGATGGGAATATTCGGATGATTTCGATATCCGGATAGTTACTGTCTGGATTAATTAAGTATCCGGATTATTAATCCGTTAAAAAATATCGTTAGTTCTCTGCCAACTGTGAAACTAACGCAGCAAACGCACTCGCACTTGATGCTCGACGGTTATTTAATTAATACGAATGAACATCCAATGCGCATGACGATTATTTAATACGGATGAATGTTACGAATACTACAGTCCGAATACCGAAACGGAATAATCGTCCCTATAGATGAATATCCAACGCGCATGACGATTAATTAATACGGGCTACAGTACGAATACAGCAAACGGAATAATCAGCTGTCCGTTTGTCTGTATCTACTTCAAGTAGCCGGACGATTTTTAATCCGGATGATTATTTAGTATTCGGATATTTTGCTATTCGGAACACGGATTAATTTTAATCCGGATTATTCCAACGCTAGTTGCAGCTGTCATGTATATGTTACTTACCGGGCAATGTATGTTGTGCAGTCATACCTAGGTTTGCCTAGTACGTGCGGATTGCCGACTCGCTTTAGGCAAAGTTCGAAACGATTTATATCATGTTACTATAAATTGCTTTGCTTTTCATACTCGTACATTTGATATAATAACCCTGACAGCGATAGCAATGACTAACAAGTTATTTTGGAGTTTTCCTGCCACACACTTTGCTAACCTATGACTGTGCATTCAAAGTGCGAAATTGTTCGTTAATTCGGACTTTGCCTGCAGCGAGCCGGCAATCCGCACTTTAACTAGAAACTTTTTAAAAAAATTACAATTAAATACTTTTTATGCTTACCTATATAAAATATAATACTCAGCTGATGGTTTCTTCGACGATAATGCTAAAATTGCGCAAAAATAGATAATAGTTTTGATATTCTAATATTGATTTTTTATATATATTGTCATAATAGAAGGATGCCTACAATACAATTTAAAAAAAAATAACAAATTTAAAAAATGGAATGTTTCAAAATGTTAAAAAAAATATATTAAAAAGAAAAATGTATTATTATTAGTTTACGTTTAGTAGTTCATTAAAATTTGAAAAATAATATTTAATTTTAAATAATCAAAAAAAAAATGTTTTGAAATGACTGTAGCATTTCAAAACTATAATACTAATCATGACTGCATGAATTTAAAAAATAAAAATAAATAAAATTTTATTTATTTTTATTAGATCCAGACAGTGGAGAATTTGTTATTATTAGATTAGACATAAAAAAACAAAAACAGAAATTTTGAAATTAAAAGAAAATACATAAATTAAAATAACAAGAAGAAAAAGGAGTTAATTAAAACAAAAGAAAAGAAAAATTAATGTGGATATGGAATTACTTCATATTTTGGTAAAAGCTGATTTTTCAATTGACATTGATTGACTTTAAAAGCAAAGTGAGTGAATTAAACTTATTACCATAATTTAATTAAAACTATAGACTTTTTGATAGTTTAAAAATTTCATTTAAAAAAAAAAATTGTTAACAGTATTTAATTAGTTTTAGTTATAAAAAGAAAAAAAGAAGTAAATTTTAATATTTTAGAACTTACACCGGGAGGAAGGGAGTTATTCATGCTCTTCAATATTTAAGTTTAATATTTTAATTCATTAAAATAATTTAAAATTATCAACTGTATTGTATCTCCACAAATCATAACATTTTTATTATCCCAACAAACATGTCACATTACAATACCTATATACGTTGATGGAAAAGAATATTATATTGGTTGAAACACAGTTTTAAGTAACAAAATACAGTAGATGAGTAACTTTACGAAATGACAATTTGTACACCGTACAATCTCCGAACGGCCTTCTTCTATACACTCAGTATATTACGTCAAAGTATTACACTCAATAATACTGTCTTTGATTGCTATTGCCACCTTCACGCCTGAATGTTAGCGATGTCCGGGAATGTCCGATCCCTACGCGCTCCCCGGTACAAACAATCTTTTCTGTAAAACAAATTTCCGTTTGGTTACTTTGAAGGGTTTAATTTGGATTTTACTTTATTTGAAACAAAGAGTACCATAGAGGTTTTAGTACGTTTATTTATTTTGAACATAATACCACATCTTTGTGTCTTTTTTAATTGAATAAATAAAATTATCATCAACGACTCTAAACCAAAAATTGGTTGGAAATCCGCACGCAAAATACATAGGTGTTGATCCCGTTCAACGTCATTGTGATCGTATTTACTACTACCTTTGTGATCTATTTCAATCAAAAAATTGTATCCATTCAACTATATTCGTTTTGAAGTTTTTCAGAATTGTAACGTATTTTTAACGCAATTTTTAGACTTCTACGACCTACTTATGAGTTAACAATTATTTTTGCGTTTAGTTATTCTTCATAATTATTTTAGTATTTAAGTAACGGATAGGAAGAAACAATTTGGAGACCATGTTCAGAATCATTTTGAAGCAGGTACATTTTGTGGTGAAAGGTGTCATAATAAAATTGACAAAACGTTCGTATCGGGTATATTAACCACACCTCAATTAGCAAACTCACTATATAGTTTCACTTCCTGTAATTTTTTTCTAACCTTGAAAGAAATATAAAAGAAATGAAATAAAAAAACAAGTAGTATTTAGTTATTCATACATAATATGACAAACGTATTTACGTACATATAACTTGTGAAGTTGAACACATTCCATTTGACCTCAATTGGTTTACAAGAACAAATTAAGTATTTATAATTTGTACGTCCGAGGCATTGTAATACCTCTTATGGATCAATTTTATGAAATAATCCAGTGGCATATTGTATGCTTGGTTGTATTTTACCACAAGGAATAACTTTAGGGAAGTTATGTTATTATTAATGTTAATTTTCGCAAACTTTCTGTGCTCTATCACTTATTTATTAAATGATAAATTGGAATAAAAAATATCTTCAATTCTAAAATAAATTATTATAATTCATGAACAATTAAAGAAAATTGAAAAGTGATATTTGCACTAACATGTAAGTACATCTTTCAAATCATTTTAATAGAAATGGCTGGTATCAAAGGATTAAAGAATTACTCCCAAACTGCTCAATAAAGTCTATTCATTCAATGTCAAAATTTTATTAGGTAATTAAGAACCATTCAGCAATTACGGACTACAGCTAAGGTTTGACGTCACTGAATAGAATATTGTGAATTTCAATTCTAGTTTGCTTTTTAATTTCACTCAAGAGACCTTTCTTCATGCTTTTTCAGAAGGAAAATTATTTTTCAGTTACATATGAACGAACATGAATATATGTACTCAGTTTATGTTGATCTGCTATTCTCCAAAAAAACTGCGGTTAGAATTTCTGAAATATTCTGAAATATTAACAAATCAAATTTATAGATTGTTTTTTATCAATTTTTTTTAAATAACTACTAGTTTCAGCCTCTACTTTATGGAAATTGGGAATCATATTGCAATATTAAATAAAATAATGAAAACACTTTCAATTTCCACTTAATAACTTTATTGAATCTTGACGATCGTTTCACCCTACCAGGGCATGTTCAGAAGAAGTACTTGTACAAACATTGATTACAACCTTTCTTATATATAACTATTACTTTCGTTGTGGGGTTATCTCTACTAATTTATCTATAATTACAGAGCTATACACATTTTCAATATCATTTAATAAAACCACGGGTAGATCGTGAAGTAGCTCCGTATTGAAAATCCAAACTTGGATCAACACGAGTAAAACATACACTATCGACAAAGTACAAAATTCAAAGTCAAAGTGACAAATAAAACAGTTCCAATTAAACCAGTTATTTGATAAAATTAATTAATTGAAATACATAAACTTATTGTTAAACAAAACCAGCTGAGACACAGTAAATAGGCACGTGTAGTTTCCGCGAGTTATTGACCCGAGTAATACGTGAGTTTTGTGCAAATAACGACACGGCGAAAATATAGACAATCGACCTATTTACCTATTGAACTTTTAAAAACTGTATGAATGAGCTATACAAGTGCGGACGGATACTCTACAGACGATACAAAGAGGAAAAGAAGTGAGGAAGAATCGCCCATCAAGAGAAGCAAGAAGAAGATTAGGATTCCAACGGAAATGGAAGAATTGCATAAAATGCTGTTAGAAGTGATGAGGGACATAAAAGAATTAAGGAATGAAAACACTGAGTACAGGAACGTACTAAAAGCTCTGAAAATCACATTTTTAAAAACAGAAATTGCTACCATGGGAAATAAAATTAAAGCGCTAGAAAATATTGAATGGAGATTAGAAAATGAAGAGAAAGCAAAAAAAAAGAATAATATCATTGTGGCTGGACTAAATCTACAAATAGTCGACGAAAAGAACATCAAAACAAAGGTTGAAGAATTTTTAAAAACGCATTTAAAACTAAATGTGAAACTTAAAATGGCCAAAAAAATCAACAATAACTTATGTGTAGCAACCCTAGAAACACTAGAACAAAAAATTAACATAATGAAAACTATGTCCATCCTAAACAATATTAAAGATAGAAAAGTATACATCTCCAGCGATATCACCTTCAGAGAGAGAACCGTTCAAAAGAAAATAAGCGAAAGATCGAAGGAAGAGCGAAAAAACGGAAGAAAAACGGAAGAAAAACGAAAATTGGTTACAAATAATCGATAATGAAAAATGGACGTGGTGCAACGAATCTCAAGATTTAAAAAAAGCAACTTCACAAGAAGAATCAAAAAACTAAATTTGCTAAATAAGCTGAAAGGAAAACAGATGACTAAAAAGGAACGAAAAGGACATTGCGAGTCTTTGGAAATTAGATACAGAAACAAAGAAAAAAGATGACAATATATGGAAACTAGGAGTATGGAATATTAGGAGCTTAAATGGAAAAGAAACTGAAATTATGTATGAAATAAACAATATAGGAATAGACGTATTGGTAATAGCGGAAACAAAGAAAAGAGGACAAAGGGAAGTGGAATTAAGTGAGGGCCATTTACTAATATATACTGGGGTATCCGAAAATAGTAGAGCAGCAGAGGGGGTAGGATGTATAATAAACAGGAAACATATAAGAAATATCACAAACTGGAGGGGATGGACAGAAAGAATACTAACGCTAGAATTTATGATTAACACAGAAATGATCACGTTGATAGCTGTTTATGGACCAAACGAAAATGAGACAAAAGAAATGAAAGATAAATTCTGGAAGCATAAAGACATACACAAGTATACCAGAGTAGTGTCAAGTAGAGAAGAAAGATCAATAACAACTACATATTAGTTGAAAAAGAAGATAGAAAAGCAGTGAAGGACGTTAGAGTGAGAAGAGGTGCCGAAATCTACAGTGATCATTTTTTACTCCTAGGTAAAATAAAAGCAATAAATACAGTCCAAGAAGAAAGAAATACAGAAAGAACAACTAAAAAAGAAGTTATAAAAACATACAGACTACAAGATGAAAAAGTAACCAGGAAATATGAAATAATAGTAAGAAATAAAATACAACATATAAAATAGCAATGGACTAAAATGACAGCACAAGAAATGTGGGAAAATGTAAAGGCATTAATAATAAATGCGACGAAAGAAGCTTGTGGAACCAATATAATAGGTAAAAGTAATAAAAGAACAGCATGGTGGAATGAAACAATAAGAGAAGAAGTGAAACTGAAAAAACAATTATGGCAGAAATATTTAACAAATAAAACACAAAATAAATATGAAGAATATAAACTCCAAAGAATAAAGGTGAAACAATTGATAAATGAAGCGAAAGAAAAATCATGGAAAGAATTTGGTGAAAAATTAGAAACTAGCAGTAAAGAAAATCAGAAACTCTTTTACAATGTGTTAAAAAAGCTGAGAAATAACAAACCGAAAGCAACACAGACAATAAAAAGTAGTACAGGAAAAATACTTACCAGCACAAATGATATACTGCGAAGATGGAAAGAACACTTTCAAGAACTATTAGGTGGACAAGAAATCGACAATATAGGAAATCAAGATGACAAGGCAAACGAAAAGACAGGAATGAGGAAGAATCAAATGAATGAACAGGAAATAAATATAACAGAAGAAGAGATGAATGAAGCTATTAGAAAATTAAAGAACGGTAAAGTACCAGGACACGACAAAATAACAGCGGAAATGATTAAGAAAATGGGAGAAGATGGTAAAGACATGTTACTGATATTGTACAACAAGATCTGGCAAGAAGAAAAAATACCGAAAGACTGGGAAATAGGCCAAACAATACCTATATATAAAAAAGGGGACAGCAAGCAATGTAACAACTACAGAGGAATAACACTACTAAGTGTACCACTAAAAATTTACGAACAAATCCTAGAAAACAAATTAAGAAAAATTGTAGAACCGACATTATCAGAAGCACAGTGTGGATTTCGTAAAGGGCGTAGCGTAGAAGATCATATATTTACGTTTAAACAAATAACGGCCAAATTAAAAGAAGTAAATAAGAAAGCATTTTTGGCATTTATAGATTTATAAAAAGCGTTCGACAAAGAACCAAGAGAGAGAATATGGAAAAGCTTGAAAAATAGAGGAGTAGATCCAAAAATAAGAAAAGCAATAGAAAGCTTATACAAACACAACAGAAACTACGTAATAAGTCATAATAGCCAACCAGAAGAATTTATAACAACAGAAGGATTAAGACAAAGAGGAGTTATGAGTCCAGTACTTTTCACAATATTTATGGATGATATAATGAAAAATGTCAAAACGGAATTAAAAAGTTACATATGGGTTATAGACATCTACAACCAGTGTTCATTTCCGAATGGGCTTTTGCTGATGATGTTGTAATTATGGCTGGAAGTATAAGTGACTGAAAATTTGTAATGAAATACTAAAAGAATTTGGCATGAAAATAAATGAAATGTGGACAAAACCAAAGTAATGGTAGCAGGTAATGAAAAACAGCAAATACAAATGGAACTTGATGAAATATTGGTTGAACAGGTGCAACAGTTCAATTATTTAGGTGTAACAATACACGAAAGAGGAAAACAAGAAATTGATATAACAGAAAGAATAGAAAAAAGCAATAAATTATATTACACAATAAACAAGACCTTCATCAATAAGAAAGAAATATCCCAGAGTACAAAAATAAAGGTATATAAGGTAATTTATAGACCTGTACTGACATATGACTGCGAAACTTGGGTATTAACAAATAAAATGAAAAGAAGACTAGAAGCAATGGAAATGAAATACCTAAGAAGGGTAAAAGGTATTACGCTGAAAGACCGAATCAGTAGTAGTAGCCAAATAAGAGAAGAACTGGAAATAAACCGACTGACGACTTCGTAGAAAAGAGACAACTCAGCTGGTGGGGACATCTACATAGGATGAAGAATGACAAAACAGTTAAAAGAATATGGCAAGCATAAATGTTAGGAACAAGAAGAAGGGGTCGACCGCACGAAACATGGGATAAGACAATAGGAAAAATATTAAGTAAAAAAGGAAAAACGTGGTCAGAAGCAAAAGAAATGACAAGTGACAAAAAAACGTGGAGTTCATTTGTATATAATACATAAAATCCTAAAATGAAAATCCCTACACCATACGGTAGATGGGAAGTTGATTATATATATATATTGTTATGATATGATGGGTGGGGATAATAAAATATGTTATGATGATAACAAAACATTTTTTTTTAAATTTTAACTTTATTTACTGAATTCAAATATTAATTTTAAAATATTTAAGAGCATGAAGAACTCTTTTCTCAGAGTAAGTTCCATAATATATAAAATTTACAATTACCTTTTATATTAAATTAAATTCTAAAATTTTACATTATAACTAAAACTAATTGTGTACTATTAACAATTATTTTTTAATTTTAATAATTTTTTTTATATATATATATTATCGAAGGGCCTTTCTACCGTAATGGTGTAAGGCTTTTCACTTCTAGTTATTGTACGTTTATATCTGTTGATAGTAAAGTTATCTTAATATTTCACTGTTGATAAAACTTCTCCACTTCTTCCTATCTTGTGCCAGCTCTTTGCACTGTTGCAGCGTCGTTCCACTCCTCTCTAGGATTTTCCCTACTTCACTTGTCCATGTATTTCTCGGTCTTCCCCTCTTCTTCCTTTTGATTATTCCCGTTTCCCATACTTTTCTTGACTGCCTTTCTCTGTTCATTCTATTGACATGTCCGAACCATCGCAACTGATTCTGTTCTATGATGTTATGTATTGGTTGTAGTCCTAATTCTTTTCTGATGTCCACGTTCCTTATTTTATCTAACCTTGTGACTCCTAGAATTCCTCTGAGATATTTCATTTCCATTGTTTGTAACTTGCTTTTATGGCTTCCAGATAACACCCATGATTCAGAACCGAAGGTCAATACTGGTCTATATACGGATTTGAAAACGTCTATCTTTGTTTTTCTGGACACCTCTCTTTTTCTGATGAAGTTTTTATTTAACGCACCGAAAACTTTTGCAGCTGCTGTTGTTCTTTCATTTATTTCTGTTTCTTGCTTTCCTTCCTCATTTAGTGTACAGCCTAGGTATTTAAAGTCCCGTACCTGTTCTATTATTGTTCCGTCTAATTCTATTTGAATGTTACTTCTGTTATTTCCAATGTGCATTACTTTTGTTTTTTCTATATTTATTTTCATGTCCTTCTTTTTCAGCGATTCGTTCCAGATATTTATATTGAATTGCATGTCTTTCTCATTCTTCGCAAAGATCGCAAGGTCGTCCGCAAAGGCGCATTCTGTAATTTCTGTTATCTCTAGATTTCTGTATCCTATTTGTAACGCTTTCACCCTCTCCCTGGTTTCCCTAATAATTTCATCCATCATTATAATAAATAGGAGAGGACTTAATATGCTTCCTTGCCTTAAACCTTGGTTGGTAGTAAACTCTTCTGTGATTATGTTTCTCGTCCTAACAACATTTCTACATACTCTGTACATACTTTCTATCGCTTTTAATAATTTTTTACCCACTTTCCTTTGTTTAAGAATGTACCATATTTCTTGTCTATCTGCTCTATCGAAAGCTTTCTCTAAATCTAAGAATACTATACATGCCTCTCTGTCTTGCTCTAATATTTTCTCTGTTATTTGTTTTATAGTAAAGATGTGGTCCTGGATGCTGTAACCTCTTCTGAAGCCACTTTGCGTATCGATAAGCTGGTTTTCTATTTTCCGTAGCAATTTTGCTTCAACAATTCTTTCGTAAACTTTAGCTACAACGCTTAGTAGTGTTATTCCCCTATAATTCCTACAGTCTTTATTATCCCCTTTTTTGAATATGGGTATTATTACGCCTATTTCCCAATCTTTTGGAATTTTCCCTATGTTCCAAATTTTTGTAAACAGATTTTTGAGAAATCGAATTCCCGTATTTCCTAGTGCTTTTAACATCTCCGGCCTAATGGAATCGTGCCCTGCTGCTTTTCCCTTTTTAATTTTCTGTATGGCTTCCTCAATTTCTTTTGTAGTTATATCATGTACTTCCTCCTCCTCTTCTTCTTCCTCCTCTTTTTCTTTTTCCTTTTCTTCTATATACGCTCGTTCTTGATTAGCCGTTTCTTCTTCCTGTTTTATGCATAGTAGCTCCTTAAAATATTCTGCCCATCGTTGTCTTATGTCGTCCTCTTCTGTTAATAGTTTGCCCTCTTTGTCGTTAATTTGTGTGCCTCCTCTTCTATTATCCTTGCGGATTGACTTTAGCATGTTATAAAAGAGTTTCTGGTTGCCTTTTCTAGTGTTTTCTATCCGTTCCCCGAACTCTTCCCATGTTCTTTGTTTTGCATCTATTACCAAATTCTTGACTTTTATTCGCTGCTTCCTGTAGTCTTCGTATGTATTTTCGGTTTTTTCTTTAAGGTACTTTTTCCATTTTAGCTTTTTAATTTTCACCTGTTCCCTTATTTGATTTGTCCACCACGCTGTTTGTTTTTTACTTTTATTTATTTTTGTTACACCACATACCTTTCTTGCAGTTTTTATTAAAATATCCTTGAAAATATTCCATAATGTTTCTATATCCTCCTCTTCGGATATACTCTCATATTCTGTCAGCTGTCGCTCTAATTCTTCAGTGTACTTCGCTGCTATATCAGGTTCATTTAGTTTATACACTCTGACTGAGTCATATTTTGGTTGCTTGGTATTTGTTGCTTTGATTGTGGTTTGTTTTTGATTTTCTTTAATTTTTCCTACCAAAAGGTAGTGATCGCTGCCAATTTCAGCTCCTCTTCTGACTTTAACGTCTTTTACTATCGTTCTGTGATTTTGTTCAACTAGGATGTAGTCAATAATAGATTTTTCATTTCTACTTGCCACTTCTCTTGTGAATTTGTGTATGTCTTTGTGTTGGAAGAAAGAGTTCGCTACAATAAATCCGTTTTCTCGACAGAAACGTATCAGTCTGTTTCCGTTGCTATTCTTTGTTACTTCTCCGTGTTTTCCTATTACTATGTTCGTCCACCTGTCCGCTTTTCCTACTCTACTATTTAAGTCCCCTGCTATTAAAATTTTACCCTTACTACTTTCTACTGTGACTATTAGCTGGTCCCAGAAATTGTCCTTATTTTCTACTGTATCATCTTCGTTCGGGCCGTATGCCACTATTACTGTAATGGTACTCTTACTATCTTCAAATTCTAGCGAAAGTATTCTTTCATTAATGAATTCTACCCTTTTTATCCTTTTTCTCCACTTCTCGTTTATTAGGCACCCGACACCTGCTCTCGCTCTTTGTTGTTTATCTACTCCAGAATACACTAATAGACTACCTTGTAATTCAATTTCCCCTTGCCCTTTTCTTTTCGTCTCTGTTATAACTAGTACATCCAGTCGTTCCTTTACAAATTCGTCATATAGTTCTTCTTCCTTTCCATTGATACTTTTAATATTCCATACCCCCAAAGTCCAAATATTATATTCTGAATCCTTAAGTCTTGAACCATTTGTAATCCGGTCCGTCATCTTCCCGTCCTTTAATGTTTTCCTAGTCAGTTTTTTGACTGTATGTGATCTTCAGTTGATTGTAATACTTTTTCTGTTTTGTTCCATACCCATTTCCTGCCATTTATAAAAAGTTTTTGGTATCCTACTTTGACTTGGTTTCCCTTTTCTTTTTCTGTTTTCGCTTTCATTCTTATTTCTTTTTGTATTCTCCTTTCTGTATCTGTAAGTTCGCTGTTTATGTATATATTGTTTTCCTTCAAATACGTACATTTCCCTTTCAATTGCATAATTTTAATTTTCTTTTCAAAGTTTTCCACTTCTACTATCCACATGCTGTCATTTATTTTCTTGACCAATCTTACCGTTTTTTCTAATTTGAACCACTCTTTCAGTGACTTCTCTAACGTTAGTTTTATATCATTTTCGCACTTGTTTTTGCACAGTTCTTTTATCTTTGTACCTGATAACACTATATTGTTTTTTATCTTCTCTCTTTCTGTTTTTTCTATATTTCGTTCAACAACTTCTAGATGTTCCACTCTTCTTTTTAAATTTGCCATTTCTTGTTTGAGTTGCTCGTTTTCCTTCTTTATATTTTTAATCTCTTCTTTATATTCCTTGTTCTCTTTTCGGATTTCTTTTATTTCTTCCCATATATTGCTCATCATTTCCATCATGTTTTTCATTTCTTCTTTAGCCTGGTTTTCCTTTCTTGGTGATCTTATCGTTTTTTTACTTCTACTAAATATATCCCCGGTTGAACAGTCCAAACGTTTTCTTTTGAGTGCATCGTCTGATGTGTATTCTGAAGCACTGTCATTCATTTTGAGGTATGATGTGTTGCCTACTCTATGATGATGATTTGGCGCCAAGCGTTCAATATTCCGGTTCAACACCTCGGAGAATTTGAAGCCTACCAGCTGATCGTAGGTTAACGCCCTGAGTATTAAATTTCTCTTAGTTATTATTTTACCTTTAGTATTTGTTACTGCACTATATTGGTTTACTGGCACTGACCACTCTAACAAATTGTTGAAACTTATTTTTCACTTTATTTTTGCTCGAAACCTTCCGTATTCGAATTTAATTTCGGAGCGACATAAAGTGCGTCTTACTACCAACAGCTCGACCTTTGCACCCCCATAATTTTTTTTATACTATCGAAAATTGTTTTAATTAAATTATGATAAGTTTAATTCACTCACTGCTTTTAAAGTCAATGTCAATTTAAAAATCAGCTTTTACCAAAAATAAAGCAATTCCACATCCATGTTAATTTTTCTTTTCTTTTAACTTCGCTAGCACGAGTGGCGAGCTTCTTCTGAGGTACCTACTTCCATCTTCGTTGTTGGCGAAACGTCAGGAAGCAATTTCAACCGACGACGGCCTCTACGCCCGAAGGACAACACCAGCACATTACTATTTTTCAAATGTTTTTTAATTTCCAAAGTTTCCAATATGTCTATTTTTTCCCTTTTTTCTCTTTATGTAAAATTTTGACGTTTTATTCTAATATGAATTTATGTATGTTTATTGTTTTTACATGATTCAAAAATAATGAATTTTCATTATAATTTTTCAAATTTTCCTTGATTCTTTCTTTGAACGATCTTCCAGTTTGTCCTATATATGTTGCATTGCAGTTATTGCAATTTAATTTATAAATTCCATTTGAACCTAATTTTTCGTTTTTATCTTTGCTGTAAATTACATATTTGGATAAATTATTTGTAGTTTTGAAGGAAATATTGAATTTACTATTATTGTCTTTTTGTTCTATTGTTTTGCTATACAATCTCCGCTCTCGTCAACACTTCCACTGAAGATGTCAGCCGCAGTTGCTGGCGAAACGTCTGAACTAAACAGTTCCTATAGACCACGGGCTATAAGCCCGAGCCCTAGTTATTCTATGGATTCCGTGAAAGCTTATGTTCTTATAATATTTTTTTACAACCATTAGAACTGTTTAATTGGCTAGAATGTCTCGTAAAGTCAACGCAGTCTTTATCTATGTATAACTGGCACGTAGCTTATGCATTAGGCAACTACTGTGACCACTCGTACCCGGGTGTTATAATAATTGAAATTAATTACCTTGTTTATTTATTTAACAGGTAATTTTACCTAATGACATCACTTCTGTTTAAACTAAATTACAGGTATTTCTTATTTAATAATATCTTCATAATTTAGAATTGTTCCAGTACGTCTGTTTAATTTTACTAATTGATTATTTAATTAATTTGTACTTTCGTACTACAAAAGAAGGTAAATAATTTCATTTAACAAATTTTGATCTTGAATATCATCTAAATTAATGCAAGGATGTCAATACAACTTTAATAACTTTTGTACCTAATGAAGAAGAACTGGAAACTTCGTAAAAGCAAGCATTTTAACATCGACTTAGCGGCCAGGACACACATTTCCGATCAGCCACGAGTGAGAAAGATAGGATTCATAGGTTGTCCACATTTAGAAGTGAGCTAGGTATATTATTCCACCCCTGAATCAGTTCGTAGAGTGGCGTAGATTGGAATGTAGTAAAGGGGAGATCACACGGTATGCAAACTACTTTGGAAACAACTAGTGAACTGGCTTCATCGAAGTAGGCAAGTTAGATAGGAATTTCTGATTATGCGTTTGGGCCCCGCGACACGCAGACTCGCGCAGTGGAAAGGGTAAAATTTTGGTATAAAAGGCAGCGAGTTGCTACAGGATTTCATAGGAGTTTGGTCATTGTTGGCTGCTGGTGAGATCCGGTCATTTATTGGCCTAGCTCGTCCATTAGTACAAGAAGACATGAAAATGGGACAAAAAAAATAAAAGCAGTACAACATGACATGAAAATGGGACAAAAAGAATTAAAAGCAGCTCAGGAAGAATTGAAAGCAGCTCAAGAAGAACGAAACAGGAAGGTAAAGCAGAAAAAAAGAACGTTCAAGAAACTATGAATAGAAGAATGACGAGAAGATATGTGAGGTTAGAAATGGGATGAATCAGAAGCTAGAGGCAAAAGTGGAGGACGTCTTGGATACGAGAATTGAAGCTTTGTAAGAAATTGAAAAGCGAAGGTCACCCTCTATCATGGGAGATAACGATTCCGGAGCAAGGGCAGCAAATATTACATCTCCAACTTTTAATGGAAAAATTTCCTTGTACGTTAACCTGAAACAGTTTGGAGCAGCAGCAGAAGCAAATGCATGGACAGATACAGAGAAATCGACAGCTCTGATAATTTCATTACGAGGGGAGAGGCACTGTATATACTCCAAGAAATACCAGAGTCACAACAAAATGATTTCCACTATCTACTCAATCGTCTATAAATGAGATACAGTGACAAACATCTGCAGCAGGTACATCAGACACAATTAAAGAATCGTAACGAAACCCTTCAAGAATTTGAATCCGATGTTCAACTCCTCGTACGGATAGTGTACTCCTCTGCACCTTCAGAGTTCATTGACTTACTGACAGCACAAAACATTTATCGATCGAGCAAGGGTCACCGATCTACAACAGGCCCTCAGATGAACACGTCATAAGACTCTAAACGCAGCACTCTCATATGCTTTAGAATTCGAAGCGACTAAGCAAGCTTCTAAGAACCATGTACGTGTGCACCAAGCAGAAATCGACGACGGCACAGTTACAAAGGACGGCATCGTAAAGGAAGATCGGGTGCTACCGAGTCACCCCGAAAGCATTGTAAAAGTAAGGATAGATGACGACATCGAAGGATTGGTGGGGGTAGTGGAACCAAACAATCCAAACTTAGTAGAGAAGGTAGTATTAGTAGAACGCACGCTCAAGAACTGCAGCACCATCGATACTAGTGAGAATAGTCAATTTCAATTACTTTGGGCAAAAGATCTCCAAAGGCACAGAGTTAGGATTGTTTGAACCAGTAACAGAAATTCACCATTGCGATTTAGAGGAAGAACCTGGAGCCAAACCAACATCACTTCCTGCAGCTCTGACCGAACTAATGAAGCGCTCAAATAACCATCTCAACAAACATCAAACCAGGCAATTGGAAAAGTCGCTTAGGCGTTTTCAAAATATCTTCGCTCCATTCGGACCATGATCTTGAAAGAACCAGCCTGACATACCATCGCATTACCATCGGAACAGCAAGTCCCTTTAATCAACCACCTAGAAGAGTTCCTTGGGCGAAACAAGAGGAAGTTGGCAACCGTATAGAAGACATGCGGAAACAAGGAGTAATTGAACCATCTCAAAGTTCCTTGGCTTCCCCTACAGTGCTATTCTAAAAGAAAGATGGTGCTACGAAATTTTGCGTGAACTATAGGAAGTTGAACGAGGTAACGCAGAAAGATACTGTAACGAATTTTCTAGTTTAACTTATTTATTTAACGGATATTTATTTTACAACTATTTATTTAACACTTAAACAGTAATAGAATACTTAAACACTAATAATAATTCAACGACTTATTTATATCACAAGGAAAATGCGTATTTATATCACTCGGTATATCGTAGTTCGCTATTTATATTACTTGTTCGGAAGCTCACTGTGAACTGAACTGACTACTGGCCACGTCAACAGGTATTTATACTGATTAGAAACAATCCAGAAAGTTCCAGAATTACATACTAGACTTTACTGGAGTGCTTATTGTGTTCATCTAATTTATGGCCTTGTTTGTCGTCATCAAAGCGCCGACCGACGCCGGCGTTCTTTGAGCTCCGCTTATCTGCTGTCGGTTCTCGTCGCCGCTATCGCACACACACACGCTCGCCGCACTGCTTGCTCTCGTACACATATACGCTCGCTACACTGCCCGCTCTCGCACACATACGCTCATTACACTGCCCCCTCCTTAAGGGTGATCCGTCCCGGATCACATTCTGCCGTTCCTTCAAAGGATCATGCCGGTACTTGCAATTCTGTCCCCTAAGGCACCCAGTCGTCATATGGAAGTAGCAATCCACCGTCCTTGGCTGTGCGGGATCTCGTTGGGGATTATTGGTGTATACCGTTATTTCGACGCCGCTCCACCGGAACAGGACCTCCAACATGCTCCGCACCACTCTCCAGTTCAGTCCATCCAGCCCACATCCTATCCTTGGCATGGCTAACCTTGTGGTACCTGTGGATAGCAATTGGTCTCTTAGTTCCACCAACGAATTCCATAACGAGCGGTAGGTGGGCTTCTCAGACGACGCCTTCTTAGTAACTAGGTAGTAAATGGATCGGTTCCCGTCTACCAGACTTAGCACTTTCTTTCCATCTCCGAGTTGGTCCCGCAGCTCTGACAAGCGGCCAAACTTCTTCTTGAATACGGTGGCAATACCGCGATCCATCCTCAAGTCTTTGGCCACACAATGAACCAGCGAGTCCGAAGCAGAAAACAAATCTTCGGATCTCTCGGAGGTGACACCGAATCTGGAATTGGCATATAAGCTCGGCGTGGCCATAAACTCGTCATACTGGGGATCCGGAGAACGAGCTTGCATAAGCCTGATCCGTGCTTCTTCGTGATTGTCACCGGCATATGGGGCCAAACGGTTAAAATGGACAACCTTCGGTTTTCCATTTGGTGTGCGTCGAATCCGGTAAATAACGTCATTTATTCTCTTTGCGATTGTATATGGGCCTTCCCAGTGCTGCTGTAGCTTCGGCGAAAGACCTTTACGGGGCTGTGGATTGTATAACCACACCATATCTCCCTCCTGGAAACCTCCATCAGTGGCCCGTATATCGTATGTGTCCTTCATGCGATCGCTAGCTATCTGCATCCGGGAACGTACTTCCTCATGGATATCGTCAAGTCTTCTGCGAAGATCACTAACGTAGTCTTCTCCGGCAACGTCCTCATCAGGTTTGCAGCCAAACTTCAGGTCACATGGTAACCGTAGCTCCCGACCAAACAGTACTTTTGCTGGTGTTTGTCCAGTAGTTTCGTGAATCGATGATCGATATGCCATAAGAAACAGTGGCAGATGGCGATCCCAGTCTCTTTGGTGTTTGGAGACCACTTTGGACAAGTACTTGTTAATGGTCCTGTTTATTCGCTCTACCATGCCGTCTGATTGAGGATGCAGAGGTGTTGTCCGGGTTTTGTGAATGCCTAAAGTCTTGCAGATTTCTTGGAATACGGCGGACTCAAAATTGCGACCCTGATCAGAATGAAGCTCAATGGGCACGCCGAACCGGCTGATCAGGTGGTTTATGAGCTCCTCCGCTACTGTGGTGGCTGTCTGATTTGGGAGTGCGTACGCTTCAACCCATTTCGTGAAGTGGTCCATTGCCACCAGGATATATTTATTGCCACCATCGGTCTCTGGAAACGGTCCTGCGATGTCTATGGCAATCCGTTCGAATGGACTACCGACATTGTACTGGCGCATAGGAGCACGCCGTCGTCTTTGCGGTCCTTTGCTGGCTGCACAAGTTGTGCACTTCTTGCACCAGTCTTCAACGTACTTTTTGCAATTGACCCAGTAAAAACGCTCACGGACTCTTCCGAGGGTCTTGTTAACACCAAAATGTCCCCCCGAAGCATCGTCATGGAGGCACTTCAAGACTTCCTTTACCAGGCTCATCGGTACAAGCAATTGACGTTTGCTCTCAGTACCATTCTGGTTTTCCACTATTCGCTTCAAGAGTCCATCTTCCTCAACAATAGAGTCCCATTGGGCCCACAACGATTTTACCTCCCCAGACTTAGCGGCGATCTCTTGCCAGGTCGGTCGTCTGCCTTCATTCTTCCATTTCCGAAACAAGCTCAGGACCGGATCAGAACCCTGTTCCGTCTTGATGTTAGCAGGATGCCATTGTTCATCCGTGACGGTTATCCTCCGGACTTCTTCATGTTCCTCCAGGCGCTTACAGTGCTTGCAGTTTTCGGAACATGGTCTTCTGGATAAGGCATCAGCGTTCTTATAGCTATTTCCAGCTCGATGTTCTATGTCGAAGTCGTATTCTTGGAGCTTTTCTATCCAACGCGCGACTTGACCCACTGGATTCTTGAAACTCAGTAACCACCGTAAAGCAGCATGATCTGTTCGGAGCAGGAACTTCCTTCCATACAAGTACTTATAAAAATGCTCCACGCTCTTTACTACTGCCAGTAATTCTCGTCGGGTTACACAGTAGTTTCGTTCGGGCTTGGATAGGGTCTTGCTGAAATAGCCGATGACTTTTTCCTCTCCGTGTTGTATTTGTGAGAGTACTGCGCCTAACCCAACATTGCTAGCGTCGGTGTCCAGAACAAATTTCCCCTCTGGTATCGGATAACTCAACACGGGTGTGGAAACGAGAGCTTGCTTTAATCTTTCGAAGGCAGCTTGGCAGTCCGGTTCCCAGCAGAATGGTCTGCCACTTTCGGTTAGTCGAGTCAATAGCTTGGCAATATTGGCAAATCCAGGAACGAAGCGTCTATAGTAAGTACAGAGGCCAAGGAAGCTTCTGACCTGATGTACGTCAGTAGGTACTGGCCATTCTCGTACGGCTGTGATCTTCTGAGGGTCGACTGAAACGCCGGTCTTCGTGACTACGTGCCCCAGGTAGTTCACTGTCTCCTGAAATAGCTGGCATTTCTTGGGGCTTAATTTAAGGTTGACATCACGCAGCCTTCGAAGTACCTCTTGCAAGTTTTTCAGGTGATCGCCGAAGTCTTTTCCGATCACGATTATGTCGTCAAGGTATACCAGGCAAGTTTTCCCAATCAAGCCGTTCAAAGCCGTCTCCATGAGTGGTTCAAATGTGGCTGGCGCATTACACAACCCGAACGGCATCACGTTAAACTGCCACAGCCCGGTTCCGATCGAAAATGCCGTCTTCTCTTTGGCCTCAGGATCCAAGTCTACTTGCCAGTATCCACTTTTAAGGTCTAGCGTTGAGAATATTGTCGACCCCGCAAGCGTGACCAAGGTATCATCGATGCGTGGCAAGGGGTAGCTGTCTTTCTTGGTGATATTATTTAGCTGGCGGTAGTCAACACAGAAGCGTGTAGATCCGTCCTTCTTCTTGACCAAAACCACCGGCGACGTCCATGGACTGGTCGATGGTTCTATTATTCCGTCCTTCCGCATATCGCTTATAATCTTTTCGGCCTCTTCCTTTTTGGCCAGTGGTAGTCTCCTCGGTCTCTGACGGATGGGCTGCGCTTCGCCAGTGTTGATTTTATGGACGACGATGTTGGTTCGCCCTTTCTTGCCGTTGTCCAATGCAAACACGTCCTGGTACTTTACAAGGAGTTCCCCTATTCGACGTTGTTCAGGTTGATTACGGTTTTCACCCGCCTCCTTGTACAGTTTTAACAACGCCTCCGGAATACCTTGAACTTTGCGCATACCTGAACTCAATCTTTTAACTTGTGGCATGGCAGTGTCCTGGGCGTGTAACTGGAACGTTTCGCCGTTCAGTGTCACATTCTTTCTCCGGAAATTCAAGCAGAAGTCATATTTTCGGAGGACGTCCAAACCCAGTATTACATTGTCCTCTATTTCTGCCACTAACACGCAGTGTTTAAAAGACGTTCTTCCCATTTGGATGTTGACGTAACTTTCGCCCCTGACTACTACTTGTACTCCAGTGGCGGTACGGAGCTTCCATTTCGTTGGCAGAAGTTTACTGGGCTTGGTCAATATTCCGGGCCTTATGATTGTTCTGCTAGCTCCAGTATCCAGCAGAAATGAACACTGCTTCCTATTTATGAGTCCAGTGAGAAAAAGGCTGTCAGTTCGGTCTTTCATTGTCTTAGTCAGTGCTACTAAACCTGGGGCCTCGTGTCCCGGGACCGACGTTTGCTCCGCCGCGTCGTCCCTGATTAGTTTTCCGGAACTCGGGGCACGCGCTCTTGAGTAACCTCTTCGTTCTTGCAAGCGCTTCTAACGTGTCCCAATTTCCCGCAGTTAGAGCATTTTATTGGTCTCGGTTTCTTATTGAGTCTTCCCACTATCCTGCTAACTACTTCCTCTAGTCTGTCTTCGAATCGACCGTCGGGCTCCTCCCTTAGCTCACGCACTCTACCTTGCCGTTGCGATGCCTGTTTAACGACGTCATACTCCAGTGCCCGAGCCAACGTGTCAGCGAGTGTTTTTGGCCTATCTAATCGGAGTCGCTGTTGTATGTCGTCATCCCTCAACCCATCGATGAAAGAGTCGACAGCCAACTTTTCTAGCGTGTCGTCGGGAGTACCTGGATACGCGAGGCGGACCAGACGAGCGATATCGGCCTCGTATTTTTGCAGGTTTTCCCCTGCCTTCTGACGTCGGTTTCTTAGCTGCACGTGACTGACGCTTGTCATATGTGCCTGACCATACCGCATCTCTAACTTCTTCACTAGGTGTTCATAGTCGTTCAACTTCTCGGGTGGTATGGTATCCAAAATCTCCTCGGCATTACCATACAGCGCGCAGACCAGCTCGGAGGCTTTATTTTCCAACGTCCATGCGTTCGACTTCGCAGCCGTTTCAAATTTCTTAAGGAAAGTGGTCCATGATGTTTTTCCGTCGAACTTAGGTGGCTTCGTATATGCTTTCGATGAAATCCCGTGCCCATTCTCCTGCTTCACACTTCTAGCTTCATGATCGATCTGTTCGGACATTGTCGTACATAGAAACCTTTCTTCTATTTCCTTAATTCGTGAATCTATTTCTTGAAATTTTCCTGCAAAATTCTGTTCTGTTTCGGCCAATTTTGCGTCGAATTTCTCTAAATTTTCTTTGAATTCTTCTCTAAAATTTTCTTTCAGTTCTTCCAGATTTCCTTTTAGTTCCTTTGAATTTTCGGTTAATTTCTTTTCCAGATTTTCTTTCAGTTCTTCCAGATTTCCTTTTTATTCCCTTGAATTTTCGGTTAATTTCCTTTCCAGATATTCTTTCAGTTCTTCCAGATTTCCTTTTAGTTCCTTTGAATTTTCCTTTAATTTCTTTTCTAATTCATCCTCAAATTCGTAGGTATTCGGATCGAAACCCTCTCGTATCAGAGCTTCCTCGAGTCGCCCTTGTAAGGTGAGCTTGTTACCAGACGTATCTTCGTCTCGCTCCTCGAGTTCACTTTTCAGTTCGGCAACTTTCAACTCCAACAACTTTTTCGGCATTTTGATTTATTTAATTATTTTTTTTTTCTACTAAAAAAATTCTCTTCTTTGGGGGATTGATTGGCTGAGCACCCCACACCTGACACCAATGTAACGAATTTTCTAGTTTAACTTATTTATTTAACGGATATTTATTTTACAACTATTTATTTAACACTTAAACACTAATAGAATACTTAAACACTAATAATAATTCAACGACTTATTTATATCACAAGGAAAATGCGTATTTATATCACTCGGTATATCGTAGTTCGCTATTTATATTACTTGTTCGGAAGCTCACTGTGAACTGAACTGACTACTGGCCACGTCAACAGGTATTTATACTGATTAGGAACAATCCAGAAAGTTCCAGAATTACATACTAGACTTTACTGGAGTGCTTATTGTGTTCATCTAATTTATGGCCTTGTTTATCGTCATCAAAGCGCCGACCGACGCCGGCGTTCTTTGAGCTCCGCTTATCTGCTGTCGGTTCTCGTCGCCGCTATCGCACACACACACGCTCGCCGCACTGCTTGCTCTCGTACACCTATACGCTCGCTACACTGCCCACTCTCGCACACATACGCTCATTACAATACGTAGTTACCCATTACCCAGAAACGACTACACATAGGACAGTCTATCCGGAAATAAATGTTTATCCACTCTGGGTTTGAAAAACGGATGCTGACAAGTGGAAGTCCACCCACATAATAAAGAAAAGACTGCACTTACGACTGGGAAAGGACTATGGCAATTTAATGTGATGCCTTTTGGATTATGCAATGCACTAGCTACCTTTGAGAGACTGATGCACGCCGTATTACAAGGACTCAACTAGAAGAATTTGTTTATTTTACTTAAACGACGTCATCGTACTGGGGAACACCTTCGAAGACCAGCTACGAAACGTAACAGAAGCTTTAGAAATTGCTATCCGCAAAATTGGAGCTAAGTCCCAAGAAATGTTTCCTATTCAAGAGAGAAGTAAAGTGCATACCTGGGACACGTTATTACACCAAAAGGAATAAAGACCGATCCTGATAAAAGGCCGATATGAGCCCAGAAGCTTTCTGGGATTATGTTCTTACTACCGAAGGTTCATAAGGATTCGAAGACATATCCCGACCATTGCACAGAATCACCGAAGACGAAATTTCATTTCAATGAACACCTGAGTGCCAAGAAACATTCGATACGTTGAAGATGGTGCTCTCTGAATCCCCAATATTGACATATCCAAAGTTCAGCGAACCCTTCATTGTTGACGCCGACGCTAGTAATGTAGGACTTCGTGGTGTATCATCCCACGTCTAAAATGGAAAAGAGAAGGTCAACGGAAACTTAAGTAAAATACTCTCAAAGCAAGAAAGGTACTAATGTATCACTCGACAGGAGCTACCGGCTGTGATTAAAACTTGGAATAAGTACCTATTAAGAACTGATCATTCCTCACTGAAGTGGTTATTGAAATTCAAGAACCCGGACAACGATTTCATGAATACTAGTTCGATATTGAGCATCGTCCAGGCAAAGAACACGGCAACGCAAATGCACTACCCCGGAGACCTTGTGCGGAGAACTGCAAACATTGTTCATCTGTAGAGAAGAAGGAAGAACTAACACCGACCAACTGTAATCTGACCACCATCCAGTCTGAAAGAACTTGAGAAATCGTCAACTAACCGAAGACCTGAGGAAATACGAAATCTTAGCGTACCGAACTGCTATCCATGAAACATCTTAGCGTACAGGACTGCCATCTACGAAACGACTGGAAGAACACTGGCCAGCATTTTATTTGGGAAAGAACTAAGGCTCTCATTGGACATTATGTTTGGTCGACCTGCAGACTCTCCAATGTCAACAGACGAGTGCGTACCTACATTAATTACAAGCACGACTGAAAATCATTCAACGTGTTATGCGCACGAAAATGCGATTAAGGAGAGGCTACAAAGGCACTGTACGATTTTTTCACGTCACTATTTGCAACATAACAGGGAATAAACTGACCGCTGCGTACAATTCGTCCTACCCCCAAGAATCATGTCCGAAAGGAGTCATTATTTCGGTATATCCTTTGAAGCAACAGGAATCTGATTGTACGCTTGGACTAAATCAATTTTAGAAAATAACCTTTTACCGTGAATTTGTTAAGTAGAATGTTCAATGTGCGGTGGTGTGTACCTGTCAGGGATGGTCTGAGCATTAAACGTTCAATTATCGCCACATGGTCCACCCTTTTTCGGTACTAAATACAAAGGCGATGCCCATGGACTTTTCAAAGGTCAAATGACACCTTGCTTTAGCAGAGTAAGTCAAACTAAGTCTTTACGGCTTAAGACGGGATCCGGGACACTTCGCACCCTGTACATTTTGCACAGCTATGCATTTCCTACCGTACTCAATGACCAAGGTAGTTCTCGGCAGAGTGCTGGTTAGGTCAACAAATAATCATCGTACATTTCGCATCTTGCGTTATTTTAACAGGTAATTAAATACTAGATGATTGTCTATATTGTTAAAACCGATATTACACATTTACGTATCAGAGAACAACACCCCTTCACACCTTTCACAGTCGATTGTCGATAAATATTGTTATGTACTTAAGTTTAAAATACTACCTAACCTAACCTTTTATATATTATTTATATTCTAATGTATTATCAATATGTCGGTATCTGACAACGCAGGGTGTATAATGATCAGTGGTTGCTTAAAACTCCATAACAATATTTTATCGACAGTGCGAAGGCTATTAAAACTGTGATATTCTCTAATACGTAGATATTAGGCTTGTTCCAAGTTAACAATTTTGAATCATAACGTAATAGTAACAGAATCGCGAGGACTTCTTTTTGTACGAAAGCCATAACTGTGTAATTCGTATAGGTGTACCTGACTTGACTTCTTGTACAATTGAGGGGATATTTGTAGTTCAGTCTACGATTATCTAGTTTTGCGGGTCGATTAGCAAATTATAGGATAAAAATAAATCCATACCTATAATTGGGATATCGATATCGGCAATTGTAAATCGCCGTAAGAATATGCATCTTAACGATAAGTTCATATTGAGTGTACTCGTACCATATTTGATTCGTTAAAAATTTCGTTTTTGTGGCTCTATTGGTCACGTGAATACGGCTGTTTGTTTCGATGATACAGGGCGAAAACCATTTTCGAGAAAATCAATGTTGATAATTTTTATCGAATGCAAAAACATTGTACGATGCAAAAACTGCAGGTGTTTTATTATTCATTTTATTGCTATCATTGACATTAGCTGTCAGCACGTGTATTTTCTGTCTTTAAGAATTTAACTTGTGTGAGTGAAGTCTTTACCATGAATCGTTATACGAATGCTGAGATGACCGACATTCATTTTATTTATGGCCTTGCTGAAGGCAATTCGCGAGAAGCTAGGCGGTTGTACCTGGAAAGATTTCCTAATCGTAATGTTCCTGATAGAAAAACCTTCCAATGAATACATCAACGTCTTCATGAAACAGGCTCATTGAGACGAAGTGGAGGATCAGGAAGGCGAATGACAGTCAGAACGGTAGAAGTGGAAGAGAATGTGCTGAATATGGTAGTTGAAGATCCAGGTATGTCCACTCGAAGAATTGCAAATACTTTGAATGTAAGTAAGGGGACTATTTGGAACATTCATAGGTACTATCTGTTGTACCCATACCACTTACAACATGTTCAGGCATTTCTTCCTGTTGATTTTCGCCCACGTATTGAATTTTGTCAATGGTTGTTGCACACATTAGTTATAATCCCTCAACTGTTGTCTGTGATTCTTTTTACTGATGAAGCGAATTTCTCAAGAAATGCAATACGGAATTTTCATAATAACCATGTGTGGGCTGAAGAAAACCCACATGAGATACTTGAGGATCGTTTTCAACTTCAGTTCTCGTTGAACGTTTGGGTTGGAATTGTGGGTGAATGGCTAATTGGACCGCTATTTCTACCAGCAAGACTTACCGGCGACTTTTTGGAACACACGCTCCCTGAGTTTTTGGAAGATGTACCATTGGCAACAAGAAATAAAATGTGGTTTATGCACGATGGTGCACCAGCGCATTTTAGTATAGTTGCTCGTCACTTTTTGACAACAACATACGGAGATCGCTGGATTGGTCGAGGTGGACCTCACTTGTGGCCTGCTCGTTCCCCGGACTTATACCCTCTGGATTATTTCTTATGGGGATACCTAAAGTCATTAGTTTACACTACTCCAGTGGAAAATGTCGACGATTGAGATTTGAGAAATCGGATAATTGCTGGGTGTAACACAATACGAAACGACCCAGGTGTGTTTGAATGAGTCCGGCAAGCAATGAGGAGAAGAATGGATTCTTGTATACAAGCTGGCGGTAATCATTTCCAACAATTTTTGTAGATTAAAAACACTTAAAATGTTGTTATTGTCGAAAATAGTTTTCGCCCTGTATCATCGAAACAAAGCGGTTTTTCAAAAATCACCAAAGGACAAAATATTCTTAAAATAGTCCAAGGAATAACCCCTTAAATTTTGGCCGCATCTTTAGTGGACACCCTGTATATCGCAACGTTTTCTTTTTAGTAAGGTTTCGTGCACTGTTCCTCCTTCGCGAATGTGATCTATCTTGGTGTTGATTTTTGTTTTCTAGAATAGCGCTTAACATTAGTCGTGTTGTTAACATCTCACACTCTTATTCTCAGTAGGCTGTTGCTTCGGTTTTAGGTTCTGGTTATTCTTTCGGTAGACGATTTTAGCGAGCTTATCACCATCTTTTTTCGGTTAATGCCACCAATACCTGCCGCGTTTTCACGGTTAACCTAGTTGTCCACATAGCCACTAAAACTGGTCGCTCACCGAAGAGTTCACCCATTTCCTCGTTTTCTAAAAGTTTTCTCGCGCCGAACTCGCATCCGGTAAATACTTGACCTTTTAGAGTTTCGTAGTTTCTGTCCACTAGGGTTTCGATAGAATGTCTACTATTTCCTCAAGATAATGCGCCACCAATTCACTGATCACATGTAAAAATTTTGTTTCGTCTTTATTTAGGCGATTTACTGCAAACACCGCTTCTACCTGTGTATACTACAATGAAGCCTTCTTGGACCAAAAAGGCGGTAATGTCACTGAAGATACTGTAGCTAAACATGCCGCGTTTTCACTTACTGTCTCGGAGGCGTCGTTGGCTTCCATAGCACTAATTTTCGGCTCACAATAAAGCACGCAACAAGTCTTGTGGTTATTCATTTATAATTTACAAGGTCCGCCACAATAGTTTTATAAAATTTAAACGTAGTAATTCGGCCTCCAAAAACTAAATGATTGACGAAATTTAGTTAATAGCACAATATAGGAAGATGATCGACTGTATACAGGAGATATATGCTACTGTCGTTACATTGATAAAAATGTGGAAAAATACTTAATTAAGAAATATTTATTTTTATACATTCATTTATTTATAGTTACTGTCAGTTGCTATCTTATCACGAAACTGGTTAAATGAACATAATTGAAATCAAACAGTTAGATAACAGGGGTTAATGGACGATTACATTTAATTAATTTGTATTCCTTGATTAGCCAGAGTAAAAAAAATATAGCTCTGGAGATACTTAATGGGCATACAATTTAATAGCACTAGCTAATTTATTACACCTCTGTTATTTATATTTCTCTATTAAATTACTAAAAACTAATGTAATGGTTTACTTTTGAACTTTTATTTTATCTCCCTAACCAGATGTCTGATATTTTGTCCGTCTTAAGTGGCGAAAGAATTAAGAGTTCTACTAAACTTACACGATTTTTGAATCAGAATGTTTATGTAATTTTACAATCTCACTTTTGAAATGACTCTCGTATGAACATTGCCCGACTAATAAACGTTTCCGGAAACAAACCGATTGGTGTCAAGGTTTAACATTGTCGGTAATTTAATTATTGGATAAGCTTATTACAGAAACATATTTACAAGGCATTACTGAACACACAAGGTATTTGTGTATCATTTCAGTATGTCCATCGTTGGTTAACTTTATTCCGTGGTAGGGGTTTACAACAGAAAAGGTATTTATACCTACTTTTCATTTTAATTTAACAAAATCGATTGAATAAATTGAAGCCAATTTACGTTTCATTTGATAATAAGAAAAATACATAACACGAAAAAAGTATAGGTATTTTATACGGAAAACAATACTAGCTGCAAATATCCGTTAAAACACTACTTTAATTATTAGTTTAGACTACAAAGAAATATGACATGGTGTCTCAATACACTTCATTGTTTTAACTTATCCTACTAAAAATTAGAGGAGGATCGAAAAAGTGCCATTAATACTTATTGTAACGTGTTCAAAATTAACAAAAAAAGTACAAAACAAACAAACACAGTATTCATATCTATTACTTGATAGAAACAGCTTGGCCCCTGAAATGTTAACCTCCACCGATAAGAAACTGATGCGCGGTAGACATAGCTGAAAATTTAGTGGCGACAGTTAATTTTGTCTCAGTATGCAAACTCACCACTTATTATCAGAAAACAAGTTTAAATTTAAGGGCTAATTTTCGTTTTTGCATACATATTATTCGATACAGCATTGCCCATTTAATCCATCCTTTACCTGCATAGTGCCTTAATTGCTTGTCTACTACCGTTAAATTGGTCATTATATTTGGTTACAACTAATATAATGGTGGTTAAGTATAACCTATATAGGCATTATGATAAATAGATATTATTAAATAGAATTGGGTAAAATCTTTTCAAAAGTTATTTCAAATCTGCTTCATTAAAGGGCATTAACATCAGTTCGCCTGTAAATATTACCGATACAATTAAGTCACCGTGGGGTGTTTACTTATTTAGTTACGATTTCAGAAATACCACAAATTCCACGCAGCAAACTGCACCTTTTTCCTTCCGAATGCGCTTTCTTTCTATCGTTTGCGCCGTTCTCTCGATATCTGAAGGGTCAAGCTGTTTCTGTCAAGTAGTACATACTCTAAGGGAATCGTTCAATAAAAGGGTTAGCTTGCAACGTTACAGTATTAATACCTAACAGAAATAGATTTAGCACATGTGGCGTGGTGGGTGTAAACAAGCCACCGTTATGCAAAATCCCAATTTGTTGTAGTGACCGTGGTGAGTTAAAGCCCCAAGTTCCCAAGTAGCAATAGTTACGGATAACAGTTTTACAAGTAAGGGCCAGATAACAATAATAAATATTAGTCGGCCCAAGGTAACTGAGGTGGACGCAAGTGCTATTTATTAGTTCAAGCAAAAAAAAAGACGAAATTAAAAAAGTTATTGTCTATAATAAATAGACGCAAATTGAGAAATACTAAAAGAAAAGAGAATATTCTTCCTAAAAAAAAAAAAAACAGTGGCAGTACAGTTGAAGAGAATAAAATTAGTAGGGTGATAAAGAATATTGGAAAATGTCTAAGAACTGTAGGTGTTGTACCTGTGGTTTTGTCAATTATTTCTTATTTGGATCTTAACTTAAATAAGTATTTAGACATTAAAATTATACATGATATAGGCTGTGCATTTATTTAGATATTTTTATCTGCATTAAAAACGAATCTGCACAATAAGTTGTGTAATTTTTACAGAAACAGTAAAAGAATTAAAAAAAAAGGGAACCCGAAAAAGCAATTTTAGTAAAACCATTAAGTAATTAATCGAAAGGCTGGATATAATCCGGTCCTAATTTAATTTTTTTAATGAGAAGAGAAAAGGGCCTAACAATATTGCCTCATAAGAGCCTAACAATATTACTTTATAGGGGTGGAACAACGTTGCCTTATAGGAGCCAAACAATATTGCCATATAGGAGCGTCCCAGTGTTGCCTTAGAGCAGCCTAACAATATTGCTTCATAGACGCCTTATCATTTGAGGTGTTACACTTCTGATAAGGGCCTTTTGAGGCATACCGAAATAGGCCCGTATTTTAAAATTCGGAAAATAAATTAGGCCCTTCCTAAAATGCTACTCGGGGCAGAGCACCATATATCTTTTTTCTAATGGCCTCGTTAGACTGCATAAACCTACCAGATTAATAGGTAATCATGAAATTCGGAAATATGTAGGCTAGGTTAATTTATTTCCAATTTTACCTGTAGTTTGAATAATTGAGAAAAATACCTTGGAACGTATGTTTGTTTTGGATGTGTACAATGATGAAGGAACCTCAATGCTACTATAGCATATACTTTTGCTGTATCACGTTTACTTTCTGAAAATTGAAAAGAAACAATGAATAATTGTACCTTTAATGAATTGAAACACGCGATTTTGCTGTCCTGCAACCCGAGCAGAACACTAGCAATACTAGGTACTTATAAAAGTATATAAACAACAACTACATCGTATACTTTAACAAATTCTTAGAAATTATTAACCTGTAGTTGCATTTGAAATTAATAAGCACTTTTTTAATAAAGGAAAAACGAGAAACGTTTAGCTCAAAATACTACACGCAAAACATTTTGTAACTACTGTAACTATGACTAATATGAGGACAGAAGTCTTCAATATGTATTTAAACTATTCATAATTATAATCTATTCATATTGTAAAAGCAATGTCGCTGTTTTCGCTTGTTTATTTCTCCGCTTACTTCTTCTATTTTGATACGGTTTGCACTACAATTTAGAAGGTTTATTATATGCATAGCGCATACAAATTATAGTAGTAAAAATCCCAGAATTTCAAAGATTTGTATTGATGTAGAATTTTGGGACACATATTGCTAACGCTGGCTAAATCTTATCTCGCAGCGAAGCTAGGACGGGCCACTAGTGTACAGTGAGCAGCATCATATTACCGTTGTGCAGTCAAACTTGCCTAGTCACTATTTTTACCACTATATATATGTATAGTCCTAATCTGAATCCAATTGAGCGATTGTGGAAATTTATGTATTCTATAAGTGTGGATTGCCAGCTCCGTTTAGGCAAAGTCCGAAACAACGAACAATTTCGGACGGTACGGCAATCCTAGATTTACAAAATGTGTGGTAGAAAAGTCCGAAATATAATCTGTTAGTCACTAATTACATGTTATCACTGTTATGGTTATTCTATAAATCATACGAGTATAAGATGCAAAGCAATTTGTAATAATATAATTTAGTATCTCGTGTATAAGCATATGCGCAAATAAACTTTCCCTTAATGAAACTAACAAGTACTATGCAACACGATCATGCAATTGGGTGAAGAGGTTATGATAGGAAAAGGTATTCCTAATATAATTGTTTTGTAATTCTATGAATTAGACGGGCTTTACTAATAGGTTAACTACGAAATAATCTAGATTCAGCTGATTATATCGGGACTAGTAGAGCCCTTCCAAAAATTTTGGGCAGGAGTGCATATCATTAAAAAAATCCAATGAGGAATACCGCTTCTTACCGTAACCTCTTCACCTAATTGCATAATTAAGATCGTATTGCATGGTAGATACTTGTCAGTTTCATTAAGAGAAAGTTTATTTGAGAATACGTTTATACAAGAGATATCTACTTAATTCTCTTATTACAAATTGCTTTGCTTCTTTTACTCGTACATTTAATTTAATAGAAAAACCATGACGGTGACAGTTTTGCCGGTAACACTACCATAACACTTACTTATATGCAGGGATTTTTATATCGAAAATACCGTGCCCATTTCTACAGTGAAATAACTTTAGCGCGAAACTTAATTTCTGGCTATCATCCATATATAAAATGCTCTATCAGAATTAAGAATTGCACCAGCAAAAAAAATTAAACTTAATCAAATATTTGCAAATAAAAAAAAAGGTAAAGTTCAACTAACAGTTTCATTGCAAATTATACATTATTAATGAACAATTTGTAGTAAAAAAATTGTTCTATCTAAACTGAACACTAATTGTATGATTTATTAAGTCATGTTTTAATTAATAACTCGTACTAAATGTAACGCCTAATGGTCAGAGACGAATGTACTAGTCAGTAAGTTTTTATGTCACCCGACAGCTATTTGGCTCTAATTTTTAGGCTTTCAATATGTAACTAACTTGGTTAAGTAATTATTGAAGCCATATATATTAGATATTAAATAATTCTCACTAATAATTTTGACGTGGAAATCAATTAATAAGGTGTATACATATATTCATTAGTAAATAAGTTAGATTAATAAGTTAGAAAAGGTTAGTTAAAATAGTTTAAGTTAGTTCAAAATTACTACAATGTTTAAAATATTAAAATACTTAAAACCACAAACTTAAAATGAATCCAACTTAAAGCAACTTATTAGTTAATTAACTGATTATCATTTTAAACCTTATAGTAATTTTGAACTCTTTTAAATTACTTTAATTGGCTTATTTTCTAACTTATTAATCTAAGTTATCAACCAATGAATACATGCACCCTATTAATTAATTTCCACGTCAAAATTATATGTGGAAGATGCCAAGATAACATTGAGGATGATAATGATGACTGTATTGGGTGTGAAGGTCTGTGTCAAAAGTGGTTTCATAGAACATGTGTAAATAAAACAGTGACAGAACTAAAACTTGTCAAGAAAAACAAACAGATGAAATGGATGTGCCAGCAGTGCAATAACCAATATGTGAACCTAGTGGATACGTCATTAAAAAAGATAATGAATGAAGTGATGGAGACTATGAAGAAATCAATGGAAAAAATGGTAACTACAAAGATGAATGAAATCATGAAGAAAAACATGAACAAACAGGGAAAACAGCAGGACAAGAATGCATCATATGCACAGAAAGTAGTAGAGAAAAGAGAAGAGGTAATTATTGTCCAGCCAAAGAAAAATCAAACAAGTGAGACTACGAAGAAAATTTGTAAAGAAAAATTAAATCCAACAGAACTGAAAGTGGGTATAGAGAATGTAAGAAAGATAAGAAATGGTGGGATTGCTATTACTTGTAAAAGTAAGGAAGAAATCAAGAAAATTGACACCGAGGTCAAGAAGGTAATGGGAAAAGACTATGAGGTTAAGAATCCTGTAATGAAGAAACCAAAACTAAGGATCTTTGCAGTTGAGGAAGAAATGGGAGATCAAGAAATACTTGCAGCCATAAGGAACCAAAACCCAGAAGTGATCACTGAATACTCAGAAATCCAAGTGACAATCAACAAGAAATTTAAAAACACATATTTGGTGGTCATTGAAGTAGATCCTGTGACCTTCAAATGGGTAATGGAAGAGCGAAGATTAAAAATTAAATGGCAAAGATGTGAAGTCAAGGAATACTATGGAATTTCCAGATGTATGAAATGTTACTCATATGAACATAATTGTCAAAAAGGGGAAGTTTGTATGAAATGTGGAGGTGAACATAAGGTGAAAGATTGTAAAGCCAATGAAACCAAATGTATCAACTGCATTGAAGCAAATCACAAACTAAAACTTTTATTAGATGTTACCCATAATGTGCTTAGTCAGAATTGCCCTGTCTACCAGAGAAGGATTAAAATGAAACAAAGAACAGTTGTATATGAAAACATATAACAACCACAAAAACAGAGAGATCTTAATCAAGGAGAACTAATCATATTGTGGCAATTTCCTTTTAATTGTAAAAATAATTTCTTTAATTTTATTTTAATTTAATGTATGTGTATTTGTGTTATCTTTTTGTAAATATTCTATTGTATAATTCTACTCCTAATGCCTCTTCTGTACCTATTCTTTTCTTTGTCAATAATCTTATTACCTTCTACCTACTACTATTATTCTTTTATTATCATGTAAATATTTCTTCAGATCTTGGGTTTCTAATAGTTTTCTTTTGTCACTGGGTAAATAATTCCTTCCTTTTGTACTTGTCTATTAGTTTCTGTATAAATAACTTTATTGCTGTACCTTCCGCTAATCCCTTTTAATATTTCAACTTGTATACTAACAGCATGATGTCTATGGTGCTGGGTCCCTTCTAATTGCAATTTTATTACGGGTTTCTTCGGTTATTTCGGTTCAAACTTAAATTCTTAGTATTTCCTAACTTTGATATTTCCAAAATTCTGTTCTATCTTATTGGTTCCCTACTTTGATTTGCATGCTGTTAACTCCTCCTAAATTATTTTCTAACTCCTCCCTATAATTTTCTATTTAAATTAATTTTCAAACTACTATCAGTTCTTATCTTGCCTTCGAATCTAAAAGACTATTTTTCATTTTCATCTTCGTTTCAACTTCCCGTTTGTTTGTTATTAAATTAGTTTACCGTTGTTGCTGTTTTATTATTTCTATCATTTTGTTGCCTCCTACAACTGGAAACGAAAAAGTCCCAAAGTGGTGACCCGGTAGTTTTTTCTCCATCAGTGTTTTATTGCACCGAAGCTGCGAACATTTAGTGAGAGGTGACAAACAATAGTGAGTACTTTTCTATTGATTTTTTTTTTTTTTTGTGATAACGCGTATGCGGTAAATTAGTGTTTAGTAGACTAAATTATAGTGAACGTAGCAATAAGTGAAATGGCCAATTCTGAAGAACAATTAACGACCGCGTTAGAAAATGCTCTCGCAGTTAATCGCGTGGCAGTTCGCATTCCGCCATTTATTCCAAGTGATCCGGAATTATGGTTTTCTATGGTTGAGGAAAACTTCACGACAGCTGGTGTGACGACCGATTCCACGAAATTTGGGTACATTACCGGTGTGTTAGAACCGCGTTATGCCGTTGAAGTGCGTGACGTAATCGTGAACAAACCTGCGACAAACGCGTACGCCACGTTGAAATCAGAGCTGATAAAACGGCTAAGTACGTCGCAGGAACAAAAAAAGCGCCGTCTTCTCGAATTGGAGGAAATGGGTGACAGAAAGCCAAGTCAGTTTCTGCGCCACCTCCAGAATCTCGCTGGTCCTTCAGTTCCCGAAGCCATGCTACGGACAATGTGGTTTGCTCGACTTCCATCCAATATGCAAGCCATCCTAGCCGCCCACCGGGATTTGTCCTTATCGAAAATCGCCGAATTAGCGGACTCTATTATGGACTTAACCGACCATCGTCCCCGCGTAGCAGAAGCAATTCCTTCTACCAGTGATGTTTTAGCCGCCCAACTACAGCAGCTAACTGTGACACTCCAGGAACAAATCTCGTTCCTTCGTCAGGAAGTGTCAGAACTAAGAAGTCAGGCTCGTTTCCAAGGAAGGCCACAAAACCGCCCCCGGTCCAGATCCCGATCCCGGAACCGATACCATCCCGAGGGAGTATGTTGGTATCACCGTCGGTATGGTCCCAAGGCAAACCGGTGTACTCAACCCTGTTCCTTTGCCGCACAACCGACCAACCAGGGAAACGCCACCGGCAGTCGTTGATGGCGGCAAACGACGGCCAACTGAATACATCACGCCGCATTTTTATCACTGACCGGACCACAATGACGCAGTTTTTGGTGGACACGGGCGCGGACCTTTGTGTATTTCCTCGGTCACGCCTAAATGGTCGTCGCGAAAGATCCTCCTACGAGTTGTCTGCAGCAAATGGAACAACCATCGCTACATATGGTACCATCACACTAACCGTCAACTTCGGACTTCGCCGGGACTTTTCCTGAATATTCGTGATAGCGGACGTGACAAGACCTATCATCGGAGTAGATTTTCTAGCATTTTACGATCTTTTGATAGATACGAGAAATCAAAAACTCATCGATCGGACTACTTTTCTCACCGTAAAGGGACAACCAGTGAAAGAGAAGGTGCAATCGGTGAAAATTGTCACAGGATGTAGTAAATTTCATGAACTGTTGGCTAAATATCCGGAAATCACCCGTCCGAATGGTACTGTAAGTCAAAGGAAACATCAGACGCAACAACATATTCGCACAACGCCCGGCCCACCAGTATCCCACAAACCTAGACGATTGGCACCCGAAAAACTTACAGTGGCAAAAAGGGAGTTTGAGGCTATGTTGAAAATGGGGATAGCCAGACCTTCCCAAAGCTGCTGGTCATCTCCTCTTCATTTGGTTCGGAAGCAAGGCGAGGAATGGAGACCATGTGGCGACTACCGTGGACTGAACGCCAGGACAGAACCGGATCGTTATCCCGTGCGTCACATCCAGGATTTCTCCAAAAGTCTTTCCGGGAAGAAAATATTATCCACAATCGACCTCGTTAAAGCCTTCTACCAAATACCAGTAGCCCAAGAAGACATCCCAAAAACGGCTATCACAACGCCTTTCGGGCTATACGAATTCCCGTTCATGGGATTCGGACTTCCAAAGGTTTATCGACGAGGTTCTTCGTAACCTGGACTTCTATTCCGCCTATATAGACGACATCCTGGTTGGATCTACGTCTATGGAGGAACACTACCAACATCTGGAAGTCCTTTTCACTCGTCTTCGCAATTACGGCGTTGTAATCAATCCCAGTAAATGCAAGTTCGGAGAAGCAGAAGTCAAGTTCCTTGGCTACCTGGTCACCAACAACGGGACGCTACCACTCCCATATAAAGTCGACGCCATCCGATCCTTTCCGCCACCAGAAACCGTTAAACAACTGCGGCAGTATCTAGGTATGCTAAATTTCTACCGACGTTTCATACCGAAGGCTGCCCAGATCCAAGCACCCTTGAACGAACTGCTCCAGGGGAACGTAAAAGATAGGACACCGGTCTCGTGGACACCGTCAACGAAAGCCGCATTCGAAGCTTCCAAGGGAAGTTTATCCCAAGCCACAATGGTCTCCCATCCAATACCCAACGCTTCATTAGCACTGTTTTGCGATGCTTCTGATCTGTCGGTTGGTGCAGCCCTTCAACAGCAAATCGACGATGGGTGGCAACCCCTTGGATTATTTTCAAGGAAGCTCAATAACGCAGAACGAAAGTATTCTGCGTACGATCGGGAACTGCTGGCTATATACGAAGCTGTCAAGTACTTTCGGTATATGGTTGAAGAAAGAACCTTTTCTATATACACCGACCACAAACCCATTATATACGCCTTCAAGAAAAAGACAGTCAATGTACTCCGCGACAATTCAGGTACCTTGATTTCATCGGGCAATTTTCTGCAAACATTTTACACATTACAGGAGAAGATAATACCGTTGCCGATGCGCTCTCCCGTATCGCAGTGGTAGAACCGACATTCGACTTCAAAGAACTGGCAACTTCCCAAGCACAGGACCAAGAACTGGCGGATTTGCTACGAGGAACGTCAACAGGACTTCAATTAAAGCTTGTTGAAATACCAGGCTCAAAAACGTCCTTATACTGCGATGTGTCAACCCCTACGGCACGTCCTTTCGTCACAACACAGTTCAGGCGTGCTATTTTTGACAAGCTCCACCGTCTTTCTCATCCGGGAATAAACGCGTCCGTTAAGTTGGTATCCAAGCGTTTTGTATGGCCATCAGTCAAGAAGGATTGCCGGAGATGGTCCCGAAACTGCTTACAGTGTCATCGAGCTCCAGTTACGCGCCATGTGTCAACTCCGCCGGAACCTTTATCCTGCCGTCGAATAGGTTCGACCATGTACATTTGGACATAGTAGTAATGCCAGTCTCCGAAGGCTACAGGTATTGCTTAACATGCGTGGACCGATTCAGCCGTTGGCCGGAAGCAATACCTATCGAAAATCAGGAAGCCGAAACAGTAGCTCGTGCCTTCTACACCAATTGGGTTTCGAGGTTTGGTACCCCGCTGCGGATAACAACGGACCAAGGAAGACAATTTGAGTCTCACCTATTTAGGCAATTAAACAACCTATTAGGTGTGACTCACTACAGGACGACAGCCTATCACCCTGCTGCTAATGGTATGGTGGAAAGATTTCACAGGCAATTGAAGGCAGCAATTAAGTGCCACGAACATTCAGCCTGGACCGAAGTTCTCCCAGCGGTTATGCTAGGCATCCGAGCGACTTGGAAAGATGATCTTCAAGGTACAATAGCCGAGATGGTGTACCGAGAACCACTGCGGTTGCCTGGAGAATTCCTCACAACGTCACCGAACTTTGATGCCAACATCGAATCTGACTTCGTCCATAAATTGCGCCAACACGCCCAACTTTTGCGACCAACAGCCGGAACGAGATATGGGATGAAGACCACCTTTGTATTTAAGGACCTTGCCACCACTGAACACGTGTCAAAAGGTCTGTTACAACAACCATACGAAGGACCTTTCAGGGTCCTGAGAAGATCAGCGAAAACGTTTGTCATTTTGATGCTCGATCGCGAGATCGTGGTTTCAATTGACAGATTGAAACCGGCATACGTGATATCGGACGAGGAACCAATCACATCCCTAAGGAAAGTAAGGAAAGTGTGAAGAACCCCGAAACATCCACTCAATCGAGTAGAGTCACGAATCCACCGACTTACACTCGTTCTGGTAGACGAGTACATTTCCCGGAGCGCCTACAGTATGCACAATTATCGTGATGTTCATCACTGGCAAGGAGGTGTTGTGGCAATTTCCTTTTAATTGTAAAAATAATTTCTTTAATTTTATTTTAATTTAATGTATGTGTATTTGTGTTATCTTTTTGTAAATATTCTATTGTATAATTCTACTCCTAATGCCTCTTCTGTACCTATTCTTTTCTTTGTCAATAATCTTATTACCTTCTACCTACTACTATTATTCTTTTATTATCATGTAAATATTTCTTCAGATCTTGGGTTTCTAATAGTTTTAACAGCATGATGTCTATGGTGCTGGGTCCCTTCTAATTGCAATTTTATTACGGGTTTCTTCGGTTATTACGGTTCAAAATTAAATTCTTAGTATTTCCTAACTTTGATATTTCCAAAATTCTGTTCTATCTTATTGGTTCCTTACTTTGATTTGCATGCTGTTAACTCCTCCTAAATTATTTTCCAACTCCCCCTTATAATTTTCTTTTTAAATTAATTTTCAAACTACTATCAGTTCTTATCTTGCCTTCAAATCTAAAAGACTATTTTTCATTTTCATCTTCGTTTCAACTTCCCGTTTGTTTGTTATTAAATTAGTTTACCGTTGTTGCTGTTTTACTATTTCTATCATTTTGTTGCCTCCTACAATTGGACACGAAAATGTCCCAAAATATTAAATGCAAATGGTCTGATTTCTAAGAAAGACATGATTGAATTGTATATACAGGAATCAAAACCAAGTATAGTTATAATTGTAGAATCACATGTAACAGACAAAGACGAAGATGCTTTGATTGAAATCAAGGGATTTTCCAAAAGTAGATGTGACTCAAACTCAAGTCATACAGGGGGAATAGTAATATATGTTAGCAACGACCTGTCATATGAAGTTATACTAACTGATCTAAGACAGAAAGAATGGTGGATATTAGCCATCAAGGTTTATATTGAAGCCGAATTATTAGGGACATTTGCGGGTGTTTATAGATCACCAAGTGGGGGAAAAGGAGAATTTTTAGATAGATTCTCTGTGATACTGGAGGAACTTTTAGATCTTAGTCAAAAAGACTGTACAATAGGGGGTGATTTTAATATTGATTTGGCAAAAGGAGATTACTATGTAAATAAATTTAAAACATGCATAAGGGGAATGGGAATGAAACAGCTGGTAAATAGACCAACGAGGATTACCAAAGATAGTGAAACTTTAATTGATCTTGTTATAACTGATAATGTACAAATGGAATGTACTATTTTAGAAAAACCAAGGATCTCAGACCACTGTATTGTAAATGTATCGGGGGTATTAAACAATGAAATGGGAAAAAGAGGTAAGTTTTTAATGAAAGGGAAAATTGACTACTGCAAAGTTTTGGGCTTAGTAAAAAATAAAATAAATAATAAAGAAAATGTCAGCATTGATGTGGGTAATGAATATGAATTATTAAAAGAAAATATTCTTCAAAGCTTACAGGAGGCAAGAAAACCTGACAAATGGGTTAAATACAGTCCATGCCCTTGGTTTTCAACTGAAATAAAACAACGAATGGCTCAGAGGGATATTGCATACAGGAGACTTTTACTGTTAAAAGAAGTTGGTACAGGGGTGGCAGAGGCTTGGGAAATGTATAAAATGTGTAGGAATAATTTTGTTAATTGCTGGAAAAAAGCAAAAAGAGCATACCATGTAGACAGTTTTGAAAGACTCAAGAATGAACCAAAGAAACTTTGGAAACACCTGAAATCTCTGTATAAGACAATACATCAACAAATGAAATATGAAAAATATGATGATGAAATTGTTTTTAACCCAGATGAAGTCGCAAATAGACTGAATAAATATTTTGTGAGAAGTGTAGATGAAATAGTTAACAATATTCTCATTGGAAATGATTACATTGTAGAAAATAGACATCAGATTAAAAGTCTCGGTTCATTTCCTGATATTACTAAACAGGGTATTAAAAAAATAGTAAAAAACTTGAAAGATACAAATGGACCTGATATGATAAGCAGTGAGACTAAAAAAATTATGGCCATGCATTGGGAGTAAGGTTACTCAAATAGTCAAGGAGTCACTCAATCAGAGAAAATTACCAAAGATATTATTAAAAACATCTATTGTTGTTCCTATTCCTAAAATAAAGGGTAGTTCTAACTGCAGTGATCTAAGACCAATCAATACTCTTCCAATCATTGAAAAAATAATTGAAACAATAGTACATGAAACACTAATGGGTCATATCAGGGAAAATGATATCTTAACAAGACATCAGTCAGGATTTAGAGAACAACACAGTACGAAGACAGCACTACAATTGGTAATAGAAGATTGGTTAGAAACAATTGATAGAGGTGAAGGAGTAGTTACAGTATTTGGACTACAGAAAGGCATTTGAAACTATAAATAGAAAAATGTTGTTAAAGAAATTAAAAGAAAAATATGGTATTAATGGCTATATGTATGAATGGTTAGAGGATTACTTGGAAAACAGGTATCAAAAAGTTAGATTTAATCATGGGGTTTCAGAAGAACAACAGATAAAACATGGAGTGCCACAGGGAAGCAAATTGGGACCCTTAATGTTTATTTTGTACATTAATGATCTACCAGACGTGATAAAACAATGTAAGATTCATTTATTTGCAGATGACACAATAATCTACCTAAATGGTAAAAATGCTCAGGATGTAATCAGGATTCTAAATTTAGAACTAGACGCGGTATATGAATGGTTAAGTAACCACTCATTGAGTGTCAATGTAGGGAAAACCAAACTTTCGGGAAGAAGCAGAAAATGGACAAGAAATTATGCTTAGAAATTTCGAAATACAAATATCTAGGAGTTATTATAGATAATAGACTAAAATTTAAGGATCATGTAGAATATATAAATAGCAAGATAGCAAGAAAAGTAAACCTACTGTATAAACTCAGAAAAATTCTTTCAAATGCAGGAAAGGAATTACTATTCAAGTTGATTGTAATGCCCCACTTAAGATATTGTTCAACAGTCTTGACTATGGTAAATAAACAGGATCTAGCAAACTTGCAGAAAAACTTCGTACTACATAATGCTGCTAAATACCTTAGAGATGAAGATTTTGCACCTGAGCAAAATGTTAATAACATAGAAATTCTCCAAGATGAAGCGAGGGTGACCGAGCGTGGTCGTCTTAGAAGAATGGAAATTGCTAAAGTCTCTTGATTAGAGAGGTCGCTTATTTGTATTTGTAATAGTTTTAATTAATAATAATAAAATAATTGTTTTTAAAAATAAAGTTTTATAAACCGAAAAGATAACTGGCGCTGCGAACAGGATCCGCAGAGACTTTATTTACCGAATAATTCATCGCGAATAATTCGAAAAGTCGTGAGTTTCAACTCTTTGTTGCGGATTCGAGAAAAATCGTCGGGCATAAAGTGTTCTGTGAACATTAATAAAACAGTGAGCATAGCGTTGCTTGTGCCTGTGAGGATACTCTTCGATCGAGAGGATTTCCCTTGCCGAATTCGATAGACAAACTTGGACATCGACCTCGTCTGTTGGAGGAGACTTCAAGGATGTTATTATCATCTATCAGCCTGTAAGTCTTTGCATTCCTTTTAATTAATTCCTTTAAATAATTCCCTTAATTAATACGTACTTGAATGTATAGAGATAGAACTCCACTTAATTCTGCGAGTTCTGATAACGATAGCGATTCTGATTTAGAAACTTTGGCTGCTTTAAGACTAAGACTCACTAACGCTTCAAGTAGTACAAAAACTAGTTTAGTTGTACAAAACACTAAAATGGCTCAAACGTCGCAAGTAGAATTAAATTTGGCTAAGGACATGATTCCTGAATATTCAGGTGGTTCCAAAAACTTAGCCTATTTTATTAAACAATCGGAAAAATTTATTTCATTCTTTGAAAACAAAACCGATGTTAACGCCTTTTAAATAAATTGCTGTTTGAACAAATTAAAGCAAAAATCGTAGGCGATGCTAGAGAAACATTGATTATATCTTCTGCTGAAACGTGGACTCAAGTAAAAGATGTATTAATATCGCCTTTTGGTGATCCGCGAAATGAGGACCTTTTACTTAATGACCTAGTTACATGCTTTCAGTTGTCGAATGAAAATTATGAAAATTATTGTGAACGTATGAGACAAAAACTGCAAACGTTATTAGAATACGTTAATTTGAGAAATCCGAACGTTGATATCAGGATTTCCAAAACAGACTTTTACTCCAAACAAGCTTGAAACACGTTTTATTCAGGTTTACTAGAACCATATTGCTCGCATTTATTTAACATAAATCGATTAACGATAGAAAGTTGTTTAAATGAACTACGAAAATACGATAATAATAGACAGCAAGTTAGTTTTATGAATTTTATGAAGAATCGACAGAAAATTCCTCCACTTCCTAAGAAAATTACACCGGTTCAAAATCATAGACCTCAATTTAATTACAAACCACAGCCAAATTTCTCTCGAAATGTTCAACGGCTGGGACCAATTATTCCTTTTCGACCACATTTCCAATCTCGACAACCGTTCTCACAAAATTCAGTTAATACACAGTTGCAGCCAGCAAATATGCAGTATCCGAATAATTCCCAAGTTTTTGGTAAAAAGCAAGAATATAAGCCGACGCCCATGTCGACTTCGACTAGATTTACACAAGCAAAGCCACAAAATTATTTTGCTAACGCAAATACTCAACCTAGAAACTTTATCGCTGAAGAACAAACGTTCTGCGAACCCGAAGATTACTCTTATAATCCTTCAGATTTCGATCAGGAACCCCAAAACACTGACGAATACGTAGAAAGTGCGGAAATAGGGTCAGAAAATTTTTCCGACCAGCCTCAACAGTTCGACTCGACTTAAATTCCATTATAAATCAGCCAAAATTGCCTTTCATAACCGTTCCACAATTCGATCTCAAAATTTTAATTGATTCAGGAGCGTCAAATTCTATTATTAATCCCGAACCCGCTAGAAAATATTTTTCCAATTATTTCCTTTCAAAGCTTTTCACTGTCACTTCTCTTAATAATTCTATTACGGATGACAAAAATATTAGTTACTCCATGTTGCAAGAATACGGTATTAGAAGAAATATTAATTTTCATGTAGTTAAGTGGCATAATCAATTTGATGCACTTTTGGGTAGTGTAGATTTTTATAGGTTGGGTGCGAAAATTGATTATTCCAATAAAGTCTTGCAAATAGATAGTGTGAAAATTCCCTTCTTGGAATACATAAACAATCAGAACTTTAGGCCTTTTACACAAAAAATTAGTAAAACAATTAAAATTCCTGTTAACATCCATGAGGGAGAAATTTTAATACCTGAAACTGAATTGAACCCAAACATACGGATTCCCGAATCTATAGCTTATGAGGAAAATGGATTTTGTCTATTACCTTTTGAGGAAGAAAGAACATGTGAAATTAACTTTAAACACCCAATTAATGTCCAACCAGTTTTTAATGTAGAGGTTAGTCAACCTTTTATTCAAAATTCGGACCCCGATCTTCTAAATTCTATCAGAATTAACCATTTAAATGAAGAAGAAAAAAAAAATTATGGAACTTTGTGCAAAATTTGAGACTATTTTCTTTAACGAAAACTGCGACTTATCTTTTACAAATGCCGTTAAACACAACATTAGGACTATTGACGAAACGCCGGTCTATAGTAGATCTTATCGATAGCCATATCATCTGAAAGAACAGATAGTGTCAAATACAAAAATTATTGGACAACAAAATTATTCGGCCTTCTATTTCGCCGTACTCGTCGCCGGTCTGGATCGTCCCGAAAAAGCTGGATGCTTCCGGTAGAAAGCAATGGAGGTTAGTCATAGACTACCGAAAATTGAACGACAGGACGATCGAAGATAAATATCCGCTTCCACGGATTGACGAAATTTTGGATAATTTAGGCAGATGTGTTTACTTCAGTACGTTGGATTTAGCGCAAGGTTTCCATCAGGTCGAAGTGGAAGAAAAATCGATTGAAAAGACCGTTTTCAGCGTAAACAACGGACATTACGAATATTTAAGAATGCCCTTTGGCCTTAAGAATGCTCCTTCCACGTTCCAACGAGTTATGGACAACATTTTCAAAAAATATCTCTATAAATTCTGTTTCTTGTATATGGATGACATAGTCATCTTTTCTAAATCCTTACAAGACCATCTTATTCACTTAAAATTAATTTTCGAAAAATTAAAACAGTTTAATTTAAAGGTTCAACTTAATAAATCAGAATTTTTAAGAAAGGAGGTCGCATTCTTAGGACACGTTGTAACACTACAAGGCATAAAACCGAACCCGGAAAAGATTAGGGCCGTTCCGCAATATCCTTTGCCGAAAACAACTAAGGAAATTAAAAGATTTTTAGGACTTGTTGGTTACTACCGACGGTTTATCAAAAATTTTGCCAAAATCGTACAACCATTTACTAATTGTTTGAAAAAGGGAACTGTCATAGATGTTAGTAACCCGAAGTATAGTGAATCATTCCATAAGTGCCAGGAATTGTTGACTAACGCTCCTATACTCCAATACCCTGACTTTACGAAACAATTTACAGTAACCACTGACGCCAGCAATTACGCCATAGGCGCAATTCTATCCCAAAAAGACAAACTGATAGCGTACTATTCCCGGACGCTTAATTCGGCTGAGCGTAACTACTCTATTATAGAACGAGAACTTTTGGCAATCATAGACGCGACAAAGCATTTTCGGCCTTATATTTATGGTAAAAAATTTATTATAGAAACTGACCATGAGCCTCTACGTTGGCTTTTTAAACTAAAAGAACCCAATTCATGTCTCGTTAAATGGAAATTAAAATTGGAGGAATTCGATTACGAGGTCAGATACAAAAAGGGTAGAGAAAATTCTAATGTTCATGTTTTGTCAAGAGTAGAAATTAACATGCGGGAAATAGCAATCGAAGAGACCGATTTGCTCTCAACTTTAGCAAACGTCGATGAAGAGGATGCTTTAGATCCGAGTTATTTAGACGAAATTTTTGGAAATGACGGAGACGGAGGAAAGAAGTTATTCCATTTTTCGAATAAATATATCATAGACAATTGGAAAAAGGAAATAAAAATTTGGAAAAGGTTAATCAAGGTAGAAGGCAAACGGTAGAAGTCAATGAACCTGTAGTTTACATACAGAGGAAATCTAGGGCAAGAAAAGATGCTCCAAAGTTTCAGAGACTCGAGGTTGAAAAAGTAGACGACAAAAGGGTTGAAGGAAAGATTTCTAAGCGTCCAACTAACGCGCATGTCAGAGCTCTAAGACCTTTTAAGAAAAAATTTCCTTCATTACAGGATTCTCATCTTGACGATCCCCAACCAGGGCCTAGTCATAGACCAGATTAATTCCCCAGGTTTTTATTTGGAAGAACTAGGAAATGCAAAACTTTTGTCACATTATCATAAGTTTTATTTTTATTTTAATATTACAAGTATAGAATTAAGAAGTGCGAAACTTCTGCAAAATGCGGCTGTCATAAGCGTCATAATGGGTGACGGGCCTGCGCAAACATTAATGTTGAATTTGGAGGATAATTGTGGTCAAATTAAAAATCAGATTCGAAAGCTAAAACATAGAACAAAGAGAGGATTAATTAATGGCCTCGGTACTGTCATTAAATATATAACCGGAAATCCTGATAGCAACGACTTGGCTCTCTTTATAAAAATCAGGAAAACATTGCAAAACAAATGGGAAAGTTCTCCTCATTCGCTAATCATCTTACTAATAGATATGAAAACGATTTAAAAATAATACAAACAGGTATCAATGCTTCTCTTTATAGCCTAAATAAGATTAAAAATAGTATCGAAATTCAATCAGCTGTTGAATATAATATGTATCTAAGTCAAAAATTATTAAACTTCCTATTTATGTCGGAAAGAACCATCTCCTTAGCTTTCAATGAAATCACGAATTTGGAACTGTTAACAACATCGGACCTTTTGGAAAACCATTTGGCGGCGATTTACGGAAACGATGAATTGGTTACCGTTAATTCCATTCATTTATTCGAAATTATAGAATTCTCTAAATTAAGAGTCCTGTTTGTGGAAGATACAATCACGTTGTTTGTCATCATCGTTGTTATTATAATGGTTTTATTATTTGTCGAATATAAATTTTGTTGTCTTGTGAAAACTAAAACAGTAGCAACAGGTGACGTCATCAGGGGCCATAATTCGCCTCTGTCATAACAAGAGAATCGGGGACGATTCTATCACTAAGGGGGGAGTTGTCCTATGGTTATGTCCCTGAACTCGTCTCATATATCTATTTAACCTTCACGTATGGGATGCTCCCGTGAGAACGATGTAATATGCGCTTTTACTGATTTATGCATTTTTAGGTGTAGCTGCTTTTTGAAATTGTTATTACTTCTTATTAGTCTCTTGATTAGAGAGGTCGCTTATTTGTATTTCTAATAGTTTTAATTAATAATAATAAAATAATTGTTTTTAAAAATAAAGTTTTATAAACCGAAAACATAACAATGTTATGCGGTTTTTATGGGCTTATTGAAGAGTTACATAAAAAATGTTGACGTATTATACTTATTTAATTAAATCAAAACCATGTAAGCAAATTTAATCTTTACATATTGAAATAACTATTTCCGTCTGTGGTATTTATTATATTATTTTCTGAAGACAGCTCTTTATGCAATTTTTCTTTCTTGAGACGTAGCACTTGTTGTTCTGTAAGTAGCACCACCCTCTGTAATTCGCTATTTGTTAAATCTCTTGTTTCTTCAGTTTCTAAATCAAGAATAATCTTTTTACATATTTTGGGTTTAAGATGGTGTATTAACGAATCAGCGTTACGTTTTTTCTTGAACTGAATTCCTGAAGAATCATCATCACATTCAGCTAACGCAGTATCTTCAGATGTCACTGCAGTCATTGTAGAGCTACTGGTATTTTCGCTTGAAATTTCTCTTATTTCAGAACTGGTACCAGCCGAAATGGCGCCTGTCAAAGTTAGTCAATTAGTTAGATTGTTGAATGGTTAGATATACATAGATATATCTAACCTATGTACCATCTGAGTTTTTTTGAAACGAAAGTATTAGAAAAATATTAAAGAAAATAAAAATAATAACCTGGAATTGTCTGGATTGTCGGATTAGAACGTCCTTTCATGATACCATAAAAAACCTTTTGCCAGTCGTTTAATGCAATTTTACAATTTCCAGTTTTTTTCAAGTCGGCTTTTTTCTTTAAGCGTGTCCATATTATTAATCTTTTTCAAGATTTGTTTTTCATTCATTTCTTTGGCATGTTTCTTTAAAAGCTTTATCCTAATCAGCGTTAATGCCTCTGATTTTTGTCTTCTTGCATCTGGTGTTTGGTATTTGGATAATAGCATGGGATAATCTTTAACGATATTAATAAAATTGATGTCTGAAATTTCTTCTTGACCACATTCGTCTCAACTGGACTCTGACATATCCGATATCTTTTCTATAATTAATTATTGACAGAGAAACTGAACGCACTCGCAGAAAGATGCGTGAAAAATGATTGTTTGAATAGGTAAGAAAGAAAACATGCAGATGTCACAGACAGATTGAGAAAAAATTTCTTAAATATTTTAACGTAAATTATGCCACTATCACTTCTGTTACGGCTCCTTCAAAAAAGAAAGAATAATAACGTATAACGAACATGAATGATTCGTGTATATGGTAGATGAAAAAAAAAGGAGCAAAAGTAAAAAAAAAATACTTAATTAAAACCCCGAATCATTCTCTATAAAACGATTATTGACAATATCATTAGTAATGTCGAGTAATAGCATTATCGATGTTTTGTAGACTTTTCCAAGAAATGAACCAAATATTGTCATGACGCATTGTGAAAAACTAATTTTCTTTTTTACATGAGCCTGTGTTGAAAAATGCTTCTCCTATTTAAATGAAAATTTCATTCAAATAAGAAATTATAACTATGAGACAGGTGCATCTGTGTAGTTATAAACGTTACTAATGTATTCGAGTACTGCCATAATTAATTAATTAGCCGACGTAAATAAATCACGTTTATTTAGTACACTAATTATTTATTAATGATTATGGCGAGTAGTCCTTATAATAAATCCGTATTAAGACATAATTCGCCATAATCGTTCAGTACCTGCAATTAATACATGCACTTACATAAATATAATAAAAATGGACGTGTTTACATTGTAATTACAACTACTCAGTGCAAACAATTGATGTTTATGTGGAGCAGTAGACCCGGATTCCTCATCGAGCACGGGTGATTGCATGTCGGTGCGTATGACGATGAGATGTAGGAGATATGGAGGTTTAATGCGATCATGTTCGAAAATGTACGACTCTTTAATAAGGATATTACAGTTTTTAGTAAATAAAATTGCGAGATTAAATGTTTTCGAACATATCTGGGGTTGTGCTCAGATAGAGTGTCTGCCCCTTCCATCATTGTACCTACTTTCTTAGGACGGGGTTTGTTGATGCGCATCTAGTCGTTAAGTCTCGGTTGAAAAATTTCACACTACTTGGATTTTCCAAAACGTTATAGATCCTTTTGCTCCAGAATCAATATGATTACTATCATTTTTGAACTTCAGTGGCCTAGTAAAATGATCAAAAAAATGTAAAGTATTTATTTTGATATAGTTTGCAATTTTAATACATGAGAAGTTTTCGTTTTTATTTATAATTCTACTTTAGTTGTCCAACAAAACCAAAACATATTTAGATTATAAGGATATTATATAATGAATAGTTTTTGTTGTCTAACGAAGAATATTTTACATACCGGATTAAGAAGACCCCGTGAAGAGGCATTATCGTTGGATGTAAGTAAAAATACTGTTCATTATGTTCAAATTAGATTTGGGTTAATGTTTAGGATATCGTATATTGCTAGTCAACAACAACAACAATCCCCTCTTACAACAGAATCTTAAAATTTTATATTTTATTATATATTGTGTACGCACGTTTTTTATATTTGAAATGTAGGTACATGCATAATATTAATTCTGTTTGACAAGGCACCAACAAATGGGAGCTTAGAAGTATTTCGTTTTGTTAATTCAGTAAATTTCTTGTAACCATTTCTTTCAAGTACGCCTATGAAATATGCTGGTATCGCCAGTCCGTAATTGGCTGTCGATTAAAGGTTTGTTCCAAGTTAACAAATTTTGAATCGTAACATGATAGTTACAGTATCTCGAGGAATGTTTTTTTGTACGCAAGTCATAAGTGTCTAATTCGTATAAGTGTACCTGACTTGGAACGTTTTGATGAATTCTATCGTTACTACAAAGTTATCTGCGTCACTTGTGAGAAGAAGCTACAAGACTCTAACCTAATCTTATTTCTTTAATAATTGCTATTTAAGTTGCTCTGCATTTTTTATTTCTTCCTCATTGATCATTTCATTCAAATCCCCTTCGTCAATTTCATTATCTATTTTAATACCAAACTAGCCTAACAATTAACTACTACAATGAATAAACGATAACGACGTTGTTTCTATATTCTATCCGACCCGTCCCCGTTGCGTACCTATATACTGCGCATGTCAGTCCACACAGTTTTCAATCGAAGCCAAGTACTGAATTGATGGTTTTGTTACGATACCTAAACCATCACAAGTTTACTTGGAACACTAGCAAAACCGTGCGATGAATAGTCACTGTTAACTTGAAACGTGTTTTTCTTAATGCGCATTATCTGTACCAACAAACCATCAATAATACAAATTCAAGTCACGATTGAAATATTTACTTAACTCTACCTTCATTCAAAAATAGCGAAGATCACTTAGATTAGTTTAAAATCAATTGAGGAATACCCTGTTCCAAAGCGTAACGTAAAAATGCTGGTTAATTCTCTGCTTGTAGGTCTGCCATCAAACAATTTCAACTTCTTTTTAACAACATTTTAACTCTTAGTAGGGCTAGAGCTGTTTGTTACTTCATTCTCTTATTTTTGTTTTAGTTTTTCCGAGAGAAAGGATGGCTGTTTAATGTCACACAACTTTATTCGATAATGGATTAATGTGAGCTAGTCCTTAAACAGCCACAATTGGGAGGTATAAGTTAATCAATCAGCCAAATGAAAAATTAATTGCATTTGTGGGTGAATTCAATAAATTATTGAGTTTTTTTCTAATATCTACTTTTACTAAGAATCGAATGCATTGGAGGGAGATCTTATAAAAATCTAACAGATACTTCATGAATTTGCATTCGAATAGACGTCTTGGAAGCTGGAAGAACCAAATCATCAGAATCGAATGGCATATATCAAACTTTTTAGTACTAATTTGTACGACTAAAAGAAAATTTTACCACCTGCCGTTAAATAGCAAATAGTGGCGCTGCTAAGTTCATATGAAGCTAGCAGGACCATAAAAAAATTTGAAGAACCAAACAAGTACATAAATAGCAATGATAGAATTTGTACTAATTTGTGCTATCTATTAGAAAGCAATATTTACATTTATTCGTTTGAAAAAACACCTCAATAAATTCATGAACACTACAACCACCAAAAAAGTACCATTTTTATCAGCAGAATCGAAGCGCGATTTTTGCAATGAATATTCGATAATTTGTACCGCAAAGATATACAATTGCAGGTTTTGTACACTTTGCCTTTCATCGTATACTACCCCGGAGCGACATTACGCATAAGAGTAAAGTACCATTTTTTATCAGCAGAATCGAACGATAAATAAAAAAAATGTAAATTTTACCGTTAGCATTTAGTTCACTTCAGTCCCTGAAGAAGATAACTTTGTTATCGAAAAGTGCAAGTTTTGGCGTTGGGGTTTGAGCGATTTAGTACGTTCTACAACACCACCAAAGTTTCCCCAGTTTCTGATAAAATTAATTAATTTAAAAAATTCTTCTTAAAGTTTACTAGTTCCACCAGATCATGTTAATTAACGTTAATAAAATAATTCTTTGCACTTGATTTCATTGAATATGTATTCCCCTTGACATAAAATAAATAACATTTTTCTTAGTAACGTATGACGCGAAACAACAGTTCTTAATAGATGTTTACTTTATCAAATAAACAATTGATACTCTGTATGGAATGATAATTGTACTAATAATTGAAACAAAACTAACTCCTTCTTAAAAATGTATGTTTCCCTACTGAGCGATGACTGCGGGGTACATAGAGTAATAATTTGCAGTCGATGATTATGCGTCCCCTTCTTTCCTAGTTTTCAAACTTATAATACGGGTAGAGTTTCGAAAATGTGGAAAATAACCTAATAACTGATGCTCTATCTAACTAAAATATTTGCAGTCGTCTGTCACTTCCGGCTATACCGGAAGTTGATACCAATTTTTTTATCGTAAGTAGAATGGTATATTTTTAACGCCGAATTCGAATAAAACATAAAATTTTAAGCTAAGTTTGGTTACCAACCAAACCAAAAAAATCGCTACCACAACCCAAACTATTAAAAATCATAACTTCCAGAAGGAGTGTTGAAGTTTTTACTAGTGCTAGCATAATCTCAGAGCCAACGTCTTGAAAAAATTGAATCTAATAATTTAAACAGGGCGTTGAAAAAAATTGTAAAGTTTACAAATGGCACGTACCATATTTTATTTGAAAAATTTTGAATAATTTTAAAATATGTAATTTCATTAATTTTGGCGTAATAGGGTGTGCCCTGGACAATTGAGAACCGACAATCAAAGCAAAATCACAATTAAAACCTTTCTTTCGTTTAATTTCTGTTAGGAAGACATTCGAGAAAAATGTTTATAATACTTCAATGGAAGTTTTCGTTTTTGGTTGTTTTTATTCGTGTTTGAAGTTTTTAAATTTTACAATTTTATTATAAACGCTCTGTATAAATTATTAAGTTCAAATTTGTCAAGGCGTTAGCTCTGAGATTCAGCTATCACTAGTAAAAATTTCAACACTCCTTGTGGAAGTTATGATTTTTTATAAACTGGGTTGTGGTAGAGATTTTTTTCTGAAAATTAAATTATCTCAGAAATCGCTCATCGTAGGTGTACAAGGTGGTAATCAAACTTATTTTAAAATTTTACGTTTTATTCGAATTCGGCGTAAAAATATACCATTCCATTTAAAATGTATGTTATTATTCACATAATCAAAACTCCACCGGTATTATAAATTTGAAAACTTTTAACGAACGCGTTACGTGAAAAACCCACATATACACATATATGTACATATATCAAAAAAAGAGTATATGTAAAAGGATCACTTAGCGGTATGATATATACTTTACAACCTATGTATTCTCATACATACCAATTATTCTAACAAAATTTCATAAAAATCGGTTGAGCCGTTTTGGAGGAGCACAAAAACCGTGACACGAAAATTTTATATGTATAATATGCTCAATTTACAGGGGTTTTCACGTAACCCGTTCGTTAAAAGTTTTTCAGCTTACAAGACCGGTAGAGTCTTAGACTAGGAAAGAGAGGGGACGCATATCGTCACGTGCAAATTGTTACGCGATGGAGCCAGCAGTCATCGCTCAGCAGCGAAACATAAAATTTTTAAGAGAGAGTTAGTTTTGTTACCATTATTCGTACAATTATCATTCCATACAGAGTATTAATTGTTCATTTGATAAGGTAAACAATTATTAAGAACTGTTGTTTTGCGTCATACGTTATTAAGAAAAATATTATTTATTTTATGTCAAGGATAATCAAAGAATATACTATATACTAACGTATATAAGAATGAGTACTTCTATTGTAACTGAAAACCGAACAGCGCCTCTAAAAATGTGCGCCGAACTAAACGTTAAATGGCGGCAAATTTGAATGTTTCCATTTTTTTCTTTGTGATTATAATATTTTGAAGTTTCTTACGCCTATTTGACAAAAGTACACCAAACATTCTTAGTGAAAATAATGATGTTTGGTGAACTTTAATGGAATAGGAGTAAGAAAGTTCTGAATAATAACGGAATTTTGTTACTAGTCTTAATTTTTTGTAAATATAGTTTTGGTATTTACATTAATAGTAGGAGTAGATAATTAAAAATAAAACAAATAAAATTACAGAAATAAAGATTTACTACAGAATTATTGATAAACAGTTATACCTATCATACAGTATTGCTTATGTCAAAATAATAAACCGTTACGTACTTATTATGATTAAATAAATATTAAAAACTATAAAACACGGTTACAATAAAATAGAAGCAGAAGATACTGTTATTCACATTATCACATAAAATTTTATGTTAAAGAAAACGTAAGTACTCAGATTACACCATTCCAATGAAGAATATATTTTTTACATAGTGTACGTTCCGTCTAGGCCCTCTCCATACGGGCGTTGCTGTCTTCACACGCGTGCACTTACCATAGTTTATTTTTTCAATAGATTCCTTTTTTATTTCTTCTTCCTTCAATATTGAGTAATTTTGAATTTGCAAAATAGGTAATTTCATTCATTTTGGCGTAATAAGAGTGTGTCTTTGACTATTGACCATCTATTCACAACTAATAACAATCAAAGCAAAATCACACAAAAAAACATTTTTTTTCGGCTAATTTCTGCTAGAAAGATGTACTTCAATTAATGTTTTCGTTTTTGATTATTTTTTAATAGAAGTTAATCAAAAGGACGTTTTTGGCTTGATTTTGCATTAGTTGCCGATAATTATTGTTAATTGTCCAAGGCCCACCTTTTTATGCGAAAAGTATTATAATTAGCTATTTTCAGAAAAAATTCAGAATTACTCAAAATTTTTATGCAAAATAATAAAAACTAACCATATGGATCTAAAGCGGATAAAAAATGATATCCACTAATACATTAAAATATAGTAGGTTTTAAGTAAAAAACATACTTTATGATTATGCGATTTTCATGTTTGAAGTTTTTAAACTTTACAATTTTTTTTGAACGCCCTGTACAATATATTAAGTTCAATTTTGTCAAGGCGATATCTATGAGATCCAGCTATCACCAGTAAAAATTACAACACTCTAAGTCATATTTTTTATAATTGGGGTTGCGGTAGCGATTTTTTTTTATAAAGTAAATTATCTCGAAAACCGCTCATTGTAGCTATACAAATTAGTTATCAAACTTAGCGGCGTAAAAAATATACCATTGTGACAGATAACTGCAAAACTTAGATTTGCTACATTTTTATAATTCTGCCGGTATTATAAGCCTAATACCTACATTGTCGCTTAAAGTCCAAAACAGGTCGTACAATATTTAGGACCTGACAATAAGGCCTGATCTCGTATCAAATATTGCGTATGTAACTCTAAACCAGGTCGTAATTTCAAGAGAAACGTTATTCCTTGACCTATTTTCAGCCCTCTGATTAGGTTTAAATTAAAACTTATTTTTCGACTCGGGATAGTACACAATATTAAAGGAATTTGTATAAACAGTTGTTTAAATTTTACGAATGAATTTCATTTCTATTAAATTACCGTTTACAATCGTATCTATGCCGTTTTTTGACAACAAATGGATTCTGTGTTAAAAAAAATTATTGTCCTTAGCAGAAATTAAACTTTCGACCCATTGTTTCTGAATATGACTGAAAGTGCTGTGGGAACGAGTCATGCATGCTATTGACGAAGCAAGTGATAATGAGACGGAACTATGGAGAATAAGCAGGTGAGAAAGGACGCCTCAGTGAAGCTCTCTTCCCTTAATCAGTTTTGTTATATTTAGCTGAGCGTTACATTGATACAAAATCATTTTGTTGTCTCTTTTTTTCTGCCAAATTACCTATGTTCTCCATTTTCCTTCTTTCTAAGTCTTTCACATGACTTGTATATGTACTTCTTCTCTATTGACATATAATGCTGTTGCCACTTGTTCTTGTGATTGACGTCAATAAATACCCAATAGGTACCTCTTGCAATTTTGTGTATTCAAATTTTTGTTTGGCTGGCCTGAACGCTTTTTATCACTTACATTAAAATCGCCGCTTCTCAATCGACTGATTAATATCAAAATAAGTGGAATGAAGTTGGTTCAAAGACAAGCATTACTTGGCAATAATTCCTCCCACATTTTGATATCATCAATAAACAGTTCAAAATGAAAAGCCTGCATATTAAAAATGTGCGCTAATTGTTTGATTGTTTTAAAAATAAAAACCATTCTTTCGATACAAAACAAAATATCAATGACTATTACAGATATCTTGGGAAATAAATATGCTATTATAAATTCAAAATGGCAGATACAATGTGGCCGATTTCTTTGTAACATAATTAGCATTAATTTGCTATAATGGGCCGCAATTTAAGAGATTTTTTTTAAAATAATATGTAAAATGTTTTTGTAGTAAGTTTATGAAGATATTATACAAAGAAAGCATAAATTCAAAGTGACCAATTCAATATTAATTAATAATATCTACTATAATGGGACGAATTTGCAGGTATCTCTTTTTAAAATAATATTTTGGAATCGCTGGATTAGAATAAATAATCAAAGATTTATAATTCAAAATGGCTGTATCAATCTAGTAAAAATTACTTATTATATATGAGTGTGAGTTTTCCTACAATTTTACTACTTTATCATGATTAGTAGAAGGATGACATCCCAGTTAATACTCCCGCCCAAGTTGAACATGTTCCCTTACTTGCGTACAGGTAGTGAAAATGATGGGGAGCAGGATTTCTTGTACCTACTCGGGTCTAAATTCCCAACAAGTTTATCATTTATTAAGTGTATATATTAAATTAGGTAAAGATAAAGCGATTTTCTGTAAAGCACCATCATTTATTAATTCCTATACCATTTGTGACAGAAATGATTTTTATCTGTGCTCTTCAAACCGCCGTCCACTCAGATATATATATAGGTGTTGCTTCTCTACTTTGCAGTCTAAATGCTAAATCGCTGTCCGCCCATACATAAATGTGCTTATTATCATAATTATGTTCCATCTTATACATACATGTAATAATGTTCTAGTGTCCGGTATATGGGTATATGGGTATGCTTGTTCCATAAACGCAATCGATTAAAATAATACGGAACTAGGCTCCTAAAAAATTTTATCCGATCTTATCTAGCGATTTAAGAGAAATTTACCAATGAATATTTGAAAACGGGATTTTCGAATTAACGTCAAATCGTGTGCGGTTATCTCGCTCGAAGATCGAGCAATCTGGAATTTGCTTACTTTTATAACGTCAAAGCTCTTAGCCAAGGATCAAAGGGTTCTTTACGCACATATTGGAGATCCAGAACGTTACCGTTTAATTAGAATCTGTAATTACAAGTACCCAATTTTGGCAATACCTGTCTGCATATTCGACAGAAAGCGATAATGCGATAATGGGATAATAACCTCAAAAATTTGACGTTTACAATAAGTTTTGTTTTGGTAGTAACAACAGTTATACTTATATGCATAGAAAATTATCAAATTTTATTAAATTTTGTAGTTATAACAATTAAATAATAACTACGATTTTGTACGAAAACAGTAGTAGGTAAGACATCAACTTTTTGCGATATTTAAAGAGCCTTCCATAACAGTTATGAATAATTATTCATACCACACCATAGCCAGTATATTATATTGAAGACCTACTTCATAGTACGGGAGGAGAAGCAAACTATTATTTAATTAAATAATGACAATTAAGGAAAAGTCAGCTTCGCGGAAGGAGCATGCGAAAAACACGCATGGAGATTACAGTTTCTCAAACGTTGTGCAAAACGGATAAGTGATATGCACAACAATCATGCAATTAGTTTTCATGTTACTTATGAATTATGAAATACTTACTAGGGTTGAAATTTTCTATATGTTATGATATGCAACTAACAAATGCTTTGCTCAACCATCAACCATCAGTTAAGACAGGAGATTATAGTAAAATGATTTTGTAAACGCTGTGCACCCCGTCCTTTGCACGGTATCAACTAAATTAATGTTTATTTATGAATTTTGTACTCGGGTATACATACCTTAGATGTCGTCGTAAATAAAACAGGTACTAAGTAATAATATTTTGTCAACCACAACACCATTACATTTTGTGTAACTCTTTTCGCGATATGTTGGCTTCGTTAATCAAAAGAGTGATCACTACTGACGGCTAAGTATATATACAAAACTTTGTAAATAAGTTTTATGTGGGAATTATTACATTCAACTTGGCCCTTTAAAATAATGCCTAGTTGATTATATTTATTCATCTGTGGGTTCACCCTACTGTTTGTAGATATGTAAAATTTCTATATTATAGTTTAATTCAAGTCCTTCGTCGGTAACGTGCTTAGAAAAGATTGAACTGAATTGGTTTCATTTTTGGTATAACTGTTTTTGTTCTAATATGCGTTTTTTAAAATTTCTTACTGCTTGTCCAATGTATACTTCAGGGCACGACCGAGAAGCCAGTTTGTGAACTCCTGATTACTTTCCTTTGTATTTTTTTGTCTTTCTTATTTTTAGTCAATTTTTACAAGGAGTAAATAGTTCTTAGTTTTATTTTATATTGAGACCTATCTTTCGTAAGTATGAAATAAATTTATTAAACTCAGGATGTAAACAAGTAATGCTGTTGTATTTTATGTTTTTAGTTATATTAATGGTATAAGTACATTCATTTTAAAGTTATTCTTGATTGTTCCTTCATTATTAGTCAATATATCGTCGAAGACACTTATTTAAAACATTTATTTCCTTTTCGTAATAATTTTTAAACATTGAATAAGTCCACGAAAACGTAAAATTATTGTTTATATTAGTTAAATCTAAAATTTAGTGTGCCTTGCTCAATTCATTTAGTTAGAAGTAAATTTCTTAATTTCTCATACCTATCAAATTATCATGATCTAAATTAGATCTTTTTTTATTTATATGTAATCACCAAAAAATCCACAATCTTAAATGGGGTCGTAACCAAAAAAAGTTTAAGAAGCCCTGATCTAAAAGAAAAATACGTGGTTTTTAGGTAATTTAAGTGTAGGCAGCGTTTAATGACCAAGTTTGATGACAATCACGTTCGAAATCTACCTAGAAGACCATGTAAAATAAATAATTTTATTCAGATATGAATGAATACACATATGTAAATAAGTTAGCCATATTAAGGTTAAAGACGCAAGAAATAAACTTATGTACTTACTTAAATGTCAATGAAAAACTAATAATAGTAATATTTATAGTCTGAACGGTCGCCTATATAAGCATTAGTCATGATTTTCAAATACACTTGCTAATACATACCGGATTGCGTCTTTGGTTATATATTTTACTATTGCTATCTATTTTTTACCTACTTCCGTAATATTCTAAGTACCTACTTATTTGGCAACATTCTGTCAGCGAAATAACACATTTGAATTGATATTTTTGTATTCTAGTATAAATTACAACTATATTAAGTAATGTGTTATAGATGTAAAAACTGGAAAGCCATTAAAATAATACGATTTTTAGTTATAGTAAGTAGGTATTATAACAAAAATCTCTGCTGGTCAATAAACATGTATAGAATCACGCCCATACAAGCAGTACAAAAATTAGTAGTGCTGTTGGTCTTGGTGGAGATAGAAGCTAAAGACGATAAACAGAATTATTTCAGGGATTTCAAATACATGTAATCGAATAGGTACTCTTAGATAACTAAGAAAACTTATCATCAAAGGGATACATTTGCACCCAGAATTATATTGTATTAAGTACAGCGAGCTCAGAGTTCCTTTTACAGATACCTACCTTATTTTTAGATCGTGAAAAATTTGTGCTATGATTTCATCAAAAAAGTCTTTTAAATTAATGGTTGAGTAAATTGTTTACTGCTACTGTTACAGTTAACACTCGACTAACTGCTATTGATCTTGTCGTCATAAGAAAATGCGTAAACGAAAATATTTACCTCGTAAAATGCAACACTTCCTCTAAAGAAATCCTAAGGACATCCGTAGGAAAATTTCGGCAACTATAACACTTAAGCACTCACTTAACCACACTATTAAACATTAATTATTGTTTAGTTAACATTCACACTAGAGAGCACGGTAATTAAAAATTAAGCAAGGCTTCTGGTGGTGAGTTCGTTCAAATAACCGCCTTACCTACTTACTTTAATAATCCGCAGCACTAAACAGCTAGTTTAAAACGAGGATCCTATTTTCTGTGGAAACTCACTAAAGACAGACGCTTGGCGCCCGAAGAAGTTACGCTCGAGACGCGGAGCGTGGAAATAGTGATCGCTGTGCGCGTAGTAGCAATGCGCGATTGTCTTGCTGTTGTGACTGTACCGGTGCTGCTGAAGCAACTGACGCGGCGATTTCCACAGCCTGCCGCGAGCAAGCGAACAAGCGTCCGCTGAGTGCGCTTCAACGATCGCAGGCGACATTGATCACTGCCGGATGCCGCGCCGTGCGCTGCAGGTGCGCTAGCTGCAATTTTGTGCTTGCTAAACTCCCCCACATGCAGTCTTCTATACACCATTCATAACTACATTTATTGCTGAACCGTTTACAAGAGTCACGGTAATCATCTCACTGACACGCTCTAAATATTTATGCAACGTTGCCCAAGGATACAAATAATAATTAAATCGGTTAATTTTGTCCTGTGAAAGAAATGACGGACATTTTTCGGTTCGGGCACCCCAAAATTTTCAGTTTTCTTTTTTTGACTCATTCTTTGTGAAAAATATTGAAAACGATGAAAAAAAGGTTTTACTATCAACATTTTTTTTTAAAAAATGAAATTTTAAATTAATGAAGTCAAAAGTTTTTCTATTAAATTATGGAGACATATAATTCACTCACTGTCACAATGTCAATCGAAAAATCAGCTTCTACCAACATATGAAATAAAACCAAATCCATGTTAATTTTTCTTTTCTTTTTATGTAACTAAATCTTCTTCTTCTTCTATTATTCTTCCACTTGTATGATTATATTGAAGCTGCTTTTCTTAAAATTTCGAATATTCAATAAACTTTGATTCTCTTCATAATATTACTTGTAATACTTCATCACTTTTAAATATCTTCTATTTATATTAATAATGCTCTTTTGATTTAATTTATTTTATTTTAATTTCTAAATTCCTGTTCTTAATATTTTTTTTTAAAAGTCTCAACCCCTAGTAACAATAACAAAATCTCCAGTGTCTTGATCTTTCAAATAAAATTTAATTTTCGTTTTTAAGCAATCAAGATTAGTATAATAATTTTGCTACTGCTACTGTCATTTCAAAACATTTTAATTAAATTTTATTTGTTACAACTTAAAACTTTTAATAAACTACTAAAAATCACTAATAAAAATACATTTTTCTTTTTAATATATATTTTTTTTTTATATTTTGGAACACTTGTTTCAATTTCTAAATTTGTTAATTTTTTTAAAATTGTTTTGTAGCCATCCTTACATCCTTAAATCATGACAATATATCTATTAATAATTAAATGTAATTAAGTAGTTACTTATGTTAAGAAGATTATTAAAACTTCAAAGTAACAAATAAAATTTAATTAAATATAAACTATCGAGGGTGCATTTCTTGTGAAACATAATGTGAATAATTTAAAGAAAACAACAAATGGGAAGTTTCACTAAATATTTTATTGTTCTCGACAATATTGTTTCGAGCTATGTGCTCATTATCAAGAGTAACATTATACTGAAATTACAAATCTTACATGCTAATTTATAGGTAAATTAGTATAAGAGGGGATGAAAAATTTCCTAGTTCTATCTGGTTGTTTACAATATTTTCAGAATTTCTTAAGGCTTTGTTAATTTCTAAGCATTCTAACATAGAAAGTTTTTTACTTTTAGCAATATCGACATGTAGATATTTAGTACTTTCTAAATTTAAGCTATGATTTAAGGTAACACAATGTTCGCTAATTCCTGATTTAATGTCTTTTTTACTTATAGATTTAACATGTTCGCTTATCCTAGTTCCGAAAGCTCGGCCTGTATGTCCTACATATACAGCATTGCAATCATTACAACATAATTTATATATACCACTTTTTTGGTTTACATCTACCTTTGTTTTGTTGTTAACTAATAAATTCCTTAGATCCCTATTATTACATTCTACAGCTGAAATATCTAATTTTTTAAGTGCATTTTTAAATATGAAACTAACATCTTTTATATAAGGTTATGAGCAAAAATTGTTGTTTTGAATTCTATAACTGTCATTATATAACATTTTTGTAGCTTTTTTGTTTAACTTATTTTGTAGTAATTTGTCAATAATAGAATTCATAAAACCATTATTGTTAGCTATTGTTTTTATAATGTTTAACTCAATTTTGAAATTTTCTGGGGATAAAGGTATGGATATTAATCTTTCTAAAAAGGAATTGTAAGCCGCTAATTTTGTTCGTTTAGGGTGATTCGAATCTGCCGGTATAGTTGTATCTGTGGTTGTCGGTTTGCGATATATATTGAAGCTAAGGAGGTTTTTGTTTTTTTGTATAGTAAGGTCCAAAAAGTTTAAACTATTATTAATTTCTTTTTCTATTGTAAAATTGATATTATTATCTAAAGTATTTAGGTAATTCTGAAAAATATCCAATTGTCTATTAGTGCCTGACCAAATGCAAAATACATCGTCCACGTATCTGTTCCAAGAATAAATATAATTGATAATTGGGTTTTTAGAGTTGAATAAACTATGTTCAAAAGATGCCATGTATATTTCGGCTAATACGGGCGATAAGGGAGACCCCATAGGGAGTCCATCTTTCTGTTTGAAGAATTTGTTGTCAAATTGGAAATAATTTTGATTTAGGCATAATTCCAACAATGTAATTAAATCATTGGTTTTAGTTTCTCCTAATTGACTTTTGCATAATTTATCTCTTAAAATCGATAATAATTTAGGTATATGAATAGAAGTAAATAAGCTAGTAACGTCGAATGACACAAGAATTGAATTGGGAGGCAACTTAAGTTCTTTGGTTCTATTAATGAAATCTAATGAATTTTTGACACTATGTATCGAATGGCACGTAATATTATTTAATAAAATAGAATTGATATGTCGACATAATTTGTAGCACGGCGCTTTAACATAGGATACAACCGGTCTCATAGGTATCTGGTTTTTGTGGATTTTTGGCAAGCCATATACCTAGAACAGGAGCAGAGGGATTCATATTTCTTAATTTAAATAAATTATTATCAATTAGCCAACAGTTTTTGCTATTTAAGACGTTGTACAATTCTGACTGAAATTTCTTAGTAGGATCGTTTTTTAGTAATATATATGACTCATCTAAAAGTAGATTTATTTTTTCGGTATATGAATGTTTGTCTATTATCACAACGGAGTTGCCTTTGTCAGCTTTTGTGATAATTAAGTTGTTCTACTGAACAGGTACCCGTTCAATTATATAATAGAGTTATCAATTTAAGCAATGTAGTATTGAGTAACACTGAAACAGAATTATTAAGTAAAGGTCTAAAATACGCCCCGAACCTCAAAACATCTTAATTAGACTTTGAAAATCTTGGTATAGACTTAGAATTAGCCTTAAATAATACCAAAGTAGGTAGTGAAGATCCCCAACATATCAAAAATTTGAAACATAGCTTGGCTAACAATATTCATTCTATATATAGAGATAAAAAATTCAACAAGAATAATAGAAACCATTCGGTTGAATTATCAACCATCAAATCTCTCAAAGATAAATGTAATTTTAACAACTTAGATACTTTAGATAATAATATCAATTTTACAATAGAAAAAGAAATTAATAATAGTTTAAACTTTTTGGACCTTACTATACAAAAAAACAAAAACCTCCTTAGCTTCAATATATATCGCAAACCGACAACCACAGATACAACTATACCGGCAGATTCGAATCACCCTAAACGAACAAAATTAGCGGCTTACAATTCCTTTTTAGAAAGATTAATATCCATACCTTTATCCCCAGAAAATTTCAAAATTGAGTTAAACATTATAAAAACAATAGCTAACAATAATGGTTTTATGAATTCTATTATTGACAAATTACTACAAAATAAGTTAAACAAAAAAGCTACAAAAATGTTATATAATGACAGTTATAGAATTCAAAACAACAATTTTTGCTCATAACCTTATATAAAAGATGTTAGTTTCATATTTAAAAATGCACTTAAAAAATTAGATATTTCAGCTGTACAATGTAATAATAGGGATCTAAGGAATTTATTAGTTAACAACAAAACAAAGGTAGATGTAAACCAAAAAAGTGGTATATATAAATTATGTTGTAATGATTGCAATGCTGTATATGTAGGACAGACAGGCCGAGCTTTCGGAACTAGGATAAGCGAACATGTTAAATCTATAAGTAAAAAAGACATTAAATCAGGAATTAGCGAACATTGTGTTACCTTAAATCATAGCTTAAATTTAGAAAGTACTAAATATCTACATGTCGATATTGCTAAAAGTAAAAAACTTTCTATGTTAGAATGCTTAGAAATTAACAAAGCCTTAAGAAATTCTGAAAATATTGTAAACAACCAGATAGAACTAGGAAATTTTTCATCCCCTCTTATACTAATTTACCTATAAATTAGCATGTAAGATTTGTAATTTCAGTATAATGTTACTCTTGATAATGAGCACATAGCTCGAAACAATATTGTCGAGAACAATAAAATATTTAGTGAAACTTCCCATTTGTTGTTTTCTTTAAATAAAATTTAATTTAAAAAAAAAAGAAAAAACAAGTTTGGAAATAGAATTTCAGAAAACATTTTGAAAAGATTGTACCATTTAAAACAAATTATAATAATAAAGGTTCTAAAAATTTTATTTGAATGTCATGGAGCCGATTTTTTTTATAATAATAAATAAGATAGTAACAGGGCTTCGAAGTGAAAATAAGACAAATAAAAAATATTTTCTTTAGGTAACCGCGCAAGGGGGGGGTACTTTCAGTTTCGTCAAAAATCAAGAAAAGAAAAACAAACAAAATTTATCTTTTCAAAAATCTTTATTTATTTATTTAATTCTAAGAATTTGGCAGTGAATGTAATCGTCTAGTGTTAGGACCTTTTATTTACGTTGTGTTAATGAAGATTATTTTATGAGTTCCGTACAAGTTATATGTGCTAATAAAGAAAATTTTAACTACATCGTTTATTTTCATTGTGATACGTATATGCAAACACCCTTGGCAATCGTTGGCACCTTGTAAACACATCTGAGAGTTTGGGGGTGGTAACAAGCGTGGTATCAAAATTGAATTACCAAAATTAGGGGTTGGAGCACAGTCCGAACTTCATCAACACCGTGCACCAACAAATGGGTCAGGCAAAATTCTAGCATGTTCGTCTTGAACTGGGAGAAGATAAGTCGTATAAATCGCGACTATAACTGTGATAATAGCCACAACCGCTGCAAGTCCATGGGCTACCTTGGTAGGCCATCTTCAAATATCTGTTATTTGAAGTAGTCATTTGCACGGTAATGATAAATATAGTTTGTTTGGTGGGGGGGAAGGTATCGGGTGCACTTGGTAACCACGAAACCTTTCATATATTTTTTTATCGGACACGACACACTTGGTAAACATAGCTCTTTTATTTGTTTGGCGAGATACGACACTTTAGTCATCATAGCCTCTATTTTGTAGGATTGGTCGAGACACCCCACGCTTAGTAGACATAGCCTCTATTATATGGCAGTTCAGAACAACAGTATATGCGAACATACTCAACTATCTTCTCTCGGAATAAGAGTTCTTCAATAAAGGGTTTCGCCTTAATTTAGACAAAACTGTAATTATGATATTTTACTTCGTACCTGTTACCAAGACAAAATCTTGAGATGCTCAACAGTGTTAGTGGTTCAAAATCCAAACCAAAATAGATACTTTGAACTGAAAGAATAGATACCGCCAAATTGATTATTACGGTAGCTACACGTTCATCTGGATTAATCAGAGTGTAAATGAGAGTGCTACTTCTATATCCCTGCGGACAATTTTTACCTCAGGTAAAATCACATCTACGTTTACTGAATCCTGTGGTAAATATCCCAGCGTTATTTGGAACCCATTCAAAAACAACTGGTCAAATTCTTAGGATAAATATTGATTAAACCAAAATAAAGTACTTGTCGTTTACCTACCGATTGCCAAGATGCGGTACAGGGATCTGTGAACAAAGGTGAACATTGTCCAGGGTACAGTATGTACAATATTTTATAATATACCCAAGCATGTAAGGCAATTTCAACATTATAATAATCGAGGTAAAAACAAAGTGTCAATCTAAAATGAATTGAAATTTTATACCTAGAATGTAAAGATCTAAAGAGAAACATAATTTAACCTAAATCATTAATTATAAGCAATGGTAGCAATGTCAAAGGAAAAGTCAAGAGTGATTTAATGGGGGATTATAACTGAAACTGACAGTAAATAGTATCAAGTTACACACCGACACATATATGGGTCAATGGTTTACACGCACCTTTCTCTGGATGTTGTCAACCTGAATGACGTTTGGCTCGCGGTGAGCGGACATGGTACCGTTATCGGGGTTGGTGGCCAGGGGGGGTCGTATGGGCGCCAGTGGTGATCTTCTAGTGGCGTAACCGGATAGGTGTACCTCGTGTGTACAGGGACGGAGCAAAACTAGATCTCGATGGACCGCACAACGGCAGTCTTAACACTCGTCAACGAGTTCAATCACTGCGACTACACTTATTTACCTCATGTACAGAGGGACGAGCTGGGCCAATAAATGACCGGATCTCACCAACAGCCGAATCAAAGTGTATTCGTTCAAAGTTGCTTATCGACTGCTGACACTGAGGGACGAGCTAAGCCAATAAATGAGCGGATCTCACCAACAGCAGAATCAAGCGAGCGTTCAAATTTGCCGATGACCTCTTTTACTGAAGGACGAGCTAGGCCAATAAATGACCGGATGTCATCGGCAGCCGAATCCAGCAAAGATAGAGTCAACAACGACCAAACTCCCTATGAAATCCTGTATTTTTTTTTGTTTTCGCGGAAGGGGGATCCTGTAGAAACTCGCAGCCTTTTATACCAAAATTCTACCCTTTCCACTGCACGAATCTGCGTGTCGCGGGGTCCAACGCGCATATTCAGAAATTCCTATCTCTCTTACTTACCTAGATCAAGCTAGTTCACTCGTTCTTTCCAAGGTAGTTTACATACCGTGTGATCTCCCGTTTACTACATTCCAATCTACGCCACTCTACGAACCGACTCAGTGGTCGAATAAGTAATACACCTAGCTCACTTCTATACGTGGGCAACATATCATACCTGTCTTTCTCACTCGTAGCTGACCGGAAATGTATTCAGTTCTCTTTCCTTACTTTAATTTAGGTGATATTCAAGATTTAAATCAGTCAAATGAAATTTTTATATCCAGGAAAATTATTTACCCCTTTTTGGAGCAGGAAACTACAATGTAATTAAATTATTCAATTAATAAATTTGAACGATAACATACTGGAACAATTCAAAATTGTTACGATATAAATAAAAATAAAATACCTGTAATTTAGTTTAACCAGAAATGACGTCATCAGGTAAAATTGCCTGTTAAATAAATAAACAAAGGTAGTTTATTACCCGGAAAGGTTCAAAGAGGTTCGCTTATAGGGGTAGACGTTGCACATTTTGCACGCGCATAAGAAGGTGGCTGGGAGTAGTCGGCCTAGAATCGGTGAGCTCAACAGACCAGCGATCCTATTCGTTATATAGTTATTTGTAATATTAGATGCATTTTGAAATTTAGTTATCATTATTAATCAAGAAGGAAGAATAAAAGTAACGAAATAGCAGACGTTTATGATATAGAAGGCAGATATTGAGATAGAAAAAAAAGCATAGTTACATCGAGGGAGAATACTTATATTGGAAACTTAATAAATTTCCAAGGAAGAAAAAGACGCTACTTGTGAGGTATACTTAAGGATAGGAAAGACATTGACTAAAGAACTGTGAGTGATAATTACTTTTTAGTTTTAAGCAAAATATTTATTCCCATTTAATTTTACAAAGCGTTTGTTTGTTCTTCGGGTTTTGTCAAAGATTTGTTTTGAATAGCCAGCGTGCTTTTCGATCCGTTCGTATGCCAGAACACGGTCTTGTTCCAAATTTTTAGTAGCTGCATTTGGTAATATAAAAGCAGTCATATTTTTAATATCGGCAGAATTTTGTCCGCTTAAAAGATATCAGGGTGTAAAACCCGTAGTTTTATGAACAGTAGTATTAAAAACTACTTGTAATTTAGAAACACTGTTCGACTATTCTGAATACTTTTGATTTCAGTTCTCAATAAATTTAACTCTGTTGAAACATAACGTTCAACCTGTCCATTACCTCGAGGGGTACCTTTGGCTATAAGATGATATTTAATATCCAGGTCTGGCATTAATTTTGTTACGGTTTTATCTGTAAAGTTAGTGCCCCGACCAGAAATGAACATTTTGTAGTCCCAAAAATATTGAGGTGAACTTGCAAGACACTGATCATTTCTGAGCTGCAAAATTTTAAATAATTAACTCCTGAATTTTTAAATGAATTTTCTTTAACAATATTTTTAAATGAATTCTCTTTTACAGTAACGGCTCAAATGGCCAGGTTCGTGACAGATAAGCATAACTTCTGTGATCTTTGATTGTTAGAGTCATCGGTTACATTTGGTCGTTTAAATAATCGAATATCATTTTTGTTAACTTTTTTATGGCTAGTAAGCATACCAAATGGTTCCTAAATGGACATAACATTACTATTGAATGCTGCAGTTTTTATGTGAACGTCTCCTTATGTCATCAATTATTATTTCCAATAATTGCGTATCAAAGATTTAAAAATTTAAATTTTTTAATAAAGATAATTGCCTTCTCGCATACTCACAGTACGAGGATGCGTGATCGCTAGTGTAAAGACTTGCCTTCCGAGGTTTTTCGCTAAGATTTTCCTTTGGAGGGTGGAGACTCACTACTTCAATTTTAAATTTCTCTCAGTTCCCGGCTGGCTGCCATGAGGAAGACTACTCTGTAAGCACCCGTACCCGGGTGTTATAGTAGTTTAAATCAATTACCATTGCTTATTTATTTAACAGGTAATTTTGCTTGATGACGTCACTTCTGTTTAAACTAAATTACAGGTATTTTTTACTCAATAACATTTTAATGTTTCAGAATTGTTCCTGTGCTTTTTTGTTCAACTTTATTATTTGAATTATGTAACTAATTTGTTCTTTCGTATTCCAGGAAGTGGCAAATAATATTCCTGGATATGATAATTACAGACTCGCGCAATGGGAAGGGCAGAATTTTGGTATAAAAGGCTGCGAAATTCCACAGAATTTCCCAGATGAATACATCGCCTACCTCAACACCTTACCCAACTCAATTAAGTAACCCCCAGTAACACCCAACGAAACACTCGCACACACTCACACACACACACACCCTCTCAAATGTACACACACCCCCTTACACATCCTCACCAACATAACACACAACCACCTAAATTTCAACTTACACACGGCTGAAGAGCGCCAACTATTGGACCTATAACGATCTGAGGTAGACCTTCCTCAGGAATCCGGCACTACACCGTCGCATTGTGTGGCTGGGTAACTTTTGAATATTTCCCCTGTTCCACAAAAACAAAAAAAAATACAGAACTTCATAGAGAGTTTGGTCATTGTTGGCTCTCTATCTTTGCTGGATTCGGCTGCCGATGAGATCTGGTCATTTATTGGCCTAGCTCGTCCCTCAGTGTTAGTAATCGAAAAGTACTTTGAACGCTCGCTTGATTCTTCTGTCGGTCATTTATTGGCCTAGCTCGTCCCCCAGTGTCAGCAATCGATAAGCAACTTTGAACGAATACACTTTGATTCGGCTGTTGGTGAGATCCGGTCATTTATTGGCCTAGCTCTTCCGTCAGTACATGAGGTCAATAGGTGTAGTCGCAGTGATTGAACTCGTTGATGAGTGTTAGACTGCCGTTGTGCCGTCAATCAAGCTCTGGTTTTGGTCCGTTCCTGTAAATTGGCTGTCCTGCCTTCTCGTTGCTGACTCCGAGGTACACCCATTCGGTGACGCCACTGGAAGGTCGCCACTGACGCCTATACGACCCTGCCTGACGAATAACCCCAATAACGGTACCTTGTCCTTGTACCCCGAGCCAGACATCGTCGAAGTTGACGACATCCAAAGCGAAGGTGCATGTAAACCACTACCCATACATGTGTCGGTGTGTAACTTGATACTTTTCACTGTCGGTCTCAATTATAATCTCCCATTAAATCACTTTTGGCTTTTGCTTTGACATTGGTACTATTACTTATAATTTATGATTTAGGTTAAATTATATTTTCTCCCTAGATTTTTCATTTTAGAAATGTTGCAATTTGTCTTACATTCTTAGTTACATAAAAATATACTGTACATACACTACTTCACCTTTGTTCACAGATCCGTGTACCGGCAATCGGTAGGTAAACGACAAGCACTTCATTTTGGTTTAATTAATATTTACCTTAAAAGCTTGACCAGTTGTTTCCAAATGCGTTCCTAATAACATTGGTATTTTTACCACAAAATTTAGTACACGTAGATGTGACTAAGTCGGCCTGAGGGAGGAACTGTCCACAGGGATTTAGATGGAACATTCTCGTGTACACTCTGGTTAATTCAGGTGAACGTGTAGCTACCGTATTAATCAAGTTGGCGGTATCTATTCTTTTAATTGAAGGTATCTGCTTTGGATCGATTTTTGAACCACTACCACTGGTGTGCGTTAAAATATTATAATTACCGTTTTGTCTAATTTAAGGCGAAACTATTTATTGAAGAACTTTCATTCTGAAAGAAGAAAGTCCATTAAGTTGACATATACTGTTGTTCTGAACAGTCATAAAATAGAAGCTATGTCCACTAAGCGTGGCGTGTCTCGACCAACCTTACAAAATAGAGGCTATGGTGACTAAGGTGTCGTGTCTCGCCAAACAAATAAAAGGGTTATATTCATTAATTGTGTCGTGTCCGATAAAAAACTATATAAAAGGTTTCGTGGTTACTAAGTGCACCCGACACCTTCCCCCCCCACCAAACAAACGATATATATCATTACCGTGCAAATGACTACTTCAAACAACAGATATTTGAAGATGGCCTACCAAGGTAGCCCATGGACTTACAGCGGTTGTGGCTATTATCACAGTTATAGTCGCGATTTATACGACTTATCTTCTCCCAGTTCAAGACGAACATGCTAGAATTTTGCCTGACCCATTTGTTGGTGCACGGTGTTGATGAAGTTCGGACTGTGCTCCAACCCCTAATTTTGGTAATTCAATTTTGATACCACATTTTTTACCACCCCTAAAATTCCCGATGTGTTTACAAGGCGCTTGTCCCAGCCAACGATGGCCAAGGGTGTTTCTATATAAGTATAAAAATGTAAATAAACGATGTAGTTAAAATTTCCTGAGTTTTCTTTATTAGCACATGTAACTTGTACGGATCTTATAAAAGAATCTAAGTTGCTACTAATTATTAATACTAGATGATTACATTCACTGCTAAATTCTTCGAATTAAATAAATAAATAAAGATTTTTGAAAAGATAAATTTCGTTTATTCTTCTTTTCTTGATTTTTGACGAATGTGAGGGTACCCTTCCCCCCTAGCTCGGTTACAACTTCTTGCCTTCTTCATCTGAACTACTAACAGCTCGGCTAAGTTGCTCAAAGTCGGATCACTTGAAGGTTCCTCCTAATTTCTCAATTTCCTTGCACCACGGAGACGCAAATTCCCTGGTTTCGGTTGGGTTGAAACGAGGGAGATTAATGTTTGCAACGGTAACTGATTTTTCACTTTTGTTAGAGTTTTGTTTAAATTCTTTTAAAGTTTCAGCCAACACTTTTGTTAGTTCTTCCATTGTTTAAAGGTTCAAATAGCATTTGAAAATGTTAGGACAAAAAAATTCACACATGAGCGATCCCACTCCTGATGTGAGATTTTCGAAAAATCTCATTTTTTTTACTTAATTTCGTTATTTTTTTTATCCTTGTTAAATAATAAATGAAAAAATATTTATGTTCACCAAAAAAATTTTATTGTCTAAAAACTCGACATATGTTTAGGGACTTATCCCATTATCAAGAGTAGAAATTATACTAAAATAAATACGTGCTAGAGTTAAATTTATATTAAGGCAATTTACATAGTAATAGTGGGGAGGAAATTTGTCCTAATTCTAACTGATTGTTTACAATGTTCGAATTGGTGTTAATGGCTTTCTGTATTTCTAAATTTTCAAGCATGGTTAATTTTTTACTTTTAACAATTTAAATATTTTTTCATTTATTATTAAATTACAATGTTTCACCATAAATGCACCTTAAAAAGTTTATTAACTTGTTAAATAAAACTAATTGACTTAGAAAAATAACGAATGTTTATTATTCTCTTAAACTGTTTCTCCCTGAGTACTCTTTACAAATCATTTGTCAGTTTTGCATACTCGATGATTCATTAAGGAGCCGACTTGCTACTGAAAACAGCAATGCTCACATATACTTATATGTAAAAATTTACAAAACAACAAAAAAAAAACGGATTTTGGCGTGAATGTAAGTTTGTAATGTTTTAATTTATGCATTTACTTCAATGTTTAACGGACGTAAGTTCGTTACATTACAATTTTCACTTCTCAAATCTTGTTACAGGGTGAGGTTATACAGGGTGTCCCACCGGAAACTGCGTCAATCGATTACTGAGAAGTTAGTGACTTAATCTAATAATTCTATAAAAAATAGGTTAGACCTAGTTCAATTTGCCCTACTTAGCTAAAATATTTTCAATGTCTCAGCACTTCCGGTCATACCGGAAACGGACTCCAAATTCTTTATTTTAAATGGCACTACATTCTTTTATCATTATTTTCAGATTCTGGGTGTTATTTAAAGAACTTTACATAGGAAACACTTTACCATAAAATTCAATGGTTATTGAGATATTTTGGTTATTTTTTATTTATTTGAATCGGTGAGTGGAAGGATGGTGCAAGTCCAAAAGGCGTTTTTTTCAGTAAACTAAAAAAACTGTGTAACTTTAAAAGGAGTTGTACCAGAGATTTGGTGTCCACAGAACAATTATAGCCTATTGTCAGAACAACCATGTGGATGCAATGAATTTAACCCATTGCTTTTGTAATCCAAAATAAAAGGCATAATGGCCGCTGGACTTATACCTTTATTTAACTCATTATACAGTTTTACTTTATTTTTTATCTATTATGCATTATAAATGTTAAATTTCTTAGTAGTATTGCATAATTAACCATATGCAACAATAATAAAAATTAAAAAAAGAAATAGAAATTTGTTCTAAAAACATATATACAAAAGAACGCTTTACTCACCTTCAGCATTCTCTGAAGTCTTCCAAGATATAATGTGGTAAAAAAACTCTAGCTGTTCTCCACTAATATATTGTAGAATTTTTCTCAAGTCATTAATTTTCTTTACATTAATCGGAACAACTTCGGGGTAGGATCTCTGCATGGGTAGGGCGACATGTGTGTTGGCTTTGACTAACTTAAAACTAAAGGAGATTAATCCATTTATAAAATTCTTAGTATAAACGTATCCTGGCGTACTGCTGTCATATACAAACTCATTATACTTAGACACCATAAATGTTTCATCCTTGCTTATGGCTCTGCAACTTCTTTTAAAGTAATTGGGCCACCAGGTATCTATATATATATAATCTATTATGTATTTATGTTGTATGGTCCGGTATATGCTTTATAACTTGTACAAAAATTAATTCATAAATAAATAAATGAATTAATGCATTTTCAATATTTAAGAAGTGGAATGAAAATGGTCATTTTTAACAAAAACCAAAATATCTCAATAACCACTAATTGCTATGGTATGGTGTTTCCTATAAATAGTCCTTTGAATAACATCCAAAATCCGAAAATAGTAATAAAAACATGTAGTGACATTTAAAATACGGAAGTCGGAGTCCGTTTCCGGTATAACCGGAAGTGCTGCGACATCGAAAATATTTTGGCTGAGTAGGGCACATTGAGCTAGGTATACTTTTTTTGTTACCGAATGTTCCAGTCACTAACTTCTCAGTAATCGATCGACGCAGTTCCCAGTGAGACATGCTGTATAGCATGTAAACTATAACATGTATACCTGACTATACGAAAGATATTAGCATCTTAAAATATGGAAGAAATTAAAAGAATAGAAAAAAAAAAATATGCAAGAGCTTATAAAACATTCAAATCATCGGGTCCATCAGAAATAAATATTAACGAAACAATAAAATAAACTTATAGTTTATTAAAAATTATAGTTAACTTATTAACAAATGAAAGTAAAAACAAGAGATACAACTTGTCATAAGATAAGGGCATACAATATAACGGATATAACTGACATAATTGTCAAACGGTGGTCGGTTACATTAAAAACAATAATCATCTTAAGAAGGGGAGAGGGGCTGTACGCGGTGTAATGAATGTGGTCACCCTTCGTTAGATGGCGCTGCTACCTTGCGTCTTCCTACAAGCATAATAAGCCAAGTAGAGTAGGAAAAAGTGCGGATAGAAGAAAAAAAATTTGACCTATCCAAGTACTAAAATAGCAATTTAGGCGGGAAACGTGTGTGTACAACGAAAGAATTAAATATGTACAAATGAAATAAAACCTAACCTAACCTAACCAACAACCACATAAACGAAATGAAAATACACAGCGAACCTAACCTTATATCACTATGTTAACACAATCTCTGCACAATGGCTCATCTGTCACATTTAAATGGCACATCTGATCATTTGATAGAACATTTCACCACGAATGCACCTAACCTTCCATAATTTCCTACGCAAGATAAAACAGTACTTTCTTTGAGCTGGTGTTGTCCTTCTTCGGGCGTAGAGGCCGTCGTCGGTTGGAATTGCTTCCTGAGGTTTCGCTAGCACGAGTGGCGAGCTTCTTCTGAGGTACTTCCATCTTCGTTGTTGGTAGTAAACAGTTTACTTCATTGGACTGGTGTAGTCGTGACTGCTTACATTTTCTTCTATATAAAATTTTATCGATGATAATGTAAATAACAGTTTCTTCTGCTTCTATTTTATTGTAGCCGTGTTTTATTGTTTTTAATATTTATTTAATCACAATAAAATAGTACGTGAGGGTTTAATATTTTGACTTAAGCAATACTGTATGATATAACTGTTTATACGTAATTCTTCAATAAATCCTATTTTTTTGTAATTGTATTTAATTTATTTTAATTACCTGATCCTACCATTAATGTAAAGACTAAAAATATATTTATAGAAAGTTAAGACTATAGTAACAGAATTCCGTTATTATTCAGAATTTTCTTACTCCTATTCCACAAAAGTTCACTAAACATCATTATTTTTCACTAAGAATGTTTAGTGAACTTTTGTGAAATAGGCGTATGAAACTTCAAAATATTATAATAACAAAGAAAAACATTGAAACATTGAAATTTGCCGCCATTTAACGTTTAGAAGTGTCCATTCTTCTATACATTAGTATATAGCATTTTGGATATGATTAACTGTACAATTCTGAGGCGTGTTCAGTTTTACGTATTAAAAAAAAAAGGAAAAATAAGATAACTGACATCTGAATATCACAGCTTTATTTTACAACATAAAGTAGGGAAGGAAGAATCGAAGATCTCGAGATTTGAAAGGGAAGTATTAGTTTTCGAAAATTGAAAATGTTAGAAAGATAACGAGGGAAGAGCTATGAGTATCTAGATTAATGTAGGGAGCAAATTAGAAGAGAATAAAATTTGGAAAGTTAGAATGCCCAAAATACTAATAAAATATTATGACCCAAACGTACCAAAGAAACCCATCGTAAAAGGACAATTAAGAAGAGATTAAGAAGGACAGGCGTCATGCGGTTAGTGAGTAAAATTAAAAGACATTAACGGAAAGTACAAGTAATAAACAATAGGCAGGTATAGATAACACGGAACAAAATTTACAAGAATATTTGAATTGATATGTACAGAAAGTACACTTAAGTCAACGGACGTAGAATTAAGTTCTCACAATAGTAAAATTGCTAACCTATCTATTCTTCAGGTATTATTGCACTTGTGGGCATTGCTCGTCATATGAGATACTGGGATGAGCACTGAGCAGTTTGCCGATTTCCCTTACCTATGCTCATTTCCCTGGGAAACGAGTCATATAAGTAATTCTAAAACTTCAGTTCGCGGGTAAATGCAAAAGTGGTAATTGTACCCAAAAACGCTCATTAACTCCATGTTAAACTATAATTAAGTGGAAACTATTGTAAACATTGGTGTCTTAATAATAATTAATAAATAAAGAATAATTATGGGTTTATAACGTGTTTACGAAATAAAATAAATTTTTAAGAATACTTTTTCGGAGTTGCATATTGTAACTGGCGCAGTCGGAACGGATCAAAGTGCCGAATCCAGGACTCGATATTACCCGAAAAACCCCAAAATTTGGAAAAGTGCGTGTATCGCCTATGTGAACGCATCATTTGATCCACGAACCAGACCCACTTGAAGGACGAGTTAACTGGAGAGTCCATTCATAGGCGATAATTTCCAAGGAAGTTGGAAGTTGCCGGGACGGAATATTCCCCAGGACGCCCGTACGCCTTCTAAGGAGCAACCCCGCATCACCGAGGTCTCCAAAACTACAAACAGCGGTAACAACTCCACAAGAGTATCCACCCAACTCAAAGTAAGTGAATGTTTTATTATCAAGAAAGAGGAAAAGTTTTGTAAGCTCAATACAAGTTTTAAAGTAATTTTTGCGAATTTTAAATGAATGCATCCGACGGAGAAGGTAAATTAAACGAATCGTTTAGAAATTTAAGCATCTCATCAAATGAAGAAGTATTATTAGTAGGTATTTCTAGTGAAGAATTACAAAGTGCGATAGCATTAGCAAGAATGGCTAACGACGGAAATAGAAATATTCCACTAAACTTAGGTAATAATGTAGGGAATAGTATTAATAATAATGTAAATAATCAGCCTAGAATAGTCTCTACAGAACAACTGATAGCTGCTGCCAAAAATTTCGGTGACATATTAGCAAAATTTGACGGTGCCTCAAATAATTTGGAGACATTTATCCTGAGGGTAGAGCAGTTTTACAATAAATACTGTAACACTGTTGATGAAACCTTGAATGAATATGTGTTCTGTTTAATTTGCTCAAAATCAATAGGACCGGCAAGCGAACTAGTCAGTTGTAGGCCAGATATTAATTCGTGGAATTTGTTAAAAAATGCCTTGCGGAATAAATTTAGCGATCACATCGAACGTAGAATGTTAGCGCATCAATTTAAAAATTTAACTTTAAAAGCTAACGAGACACTGCCCAACTTCATTGAACGGATTAAGACATTACAGACAAAGCTTGAAATGAAAATGTTGCAGGACCCTAATATTAATCCCGAACAGAGACAATTACACTCTCAAATTAATGAGAAAACGGCATTAGAAATATTTTACAACAATTCTCCGCAAATGTTACAGACAATTTTGGACGTAAAAGATCATACGACCCTTTCGGAAGCAACACCTACAATATTAAATTATGTAACTGAACACCAACATGAAAGAGTTAATTTAAACAGAAACGCTATCCCAAATAGCAATAGTAAATTACACCGAAATTTCCAAAACTCGAATGCTGTTCCAAAGTTTATGACACCTCAGAATTTCTCGTTTCGACAACAAATGCATCCCACTAACAGTAATGTACCACCTACCTCAATCCAATTTTAACTCGAATCCATTCTCGAGACCAAATCCAAATCGTCAAAATGAAGGTAACGCATTTCAAAGTTACAGTAGGAACCCTAATATTACCAATAACGCTTATCCTAACAATAATAACGTAATTAACGGGCCAGGACCATCCAATAGTGGTAAAAATATGTCCAAATTTCAGTCGTCAGTATTTGAACGACGGCGACAACCAAATGTAAATTTCTCGGAACTTCACGAAACGGAAAACAATGATTTGACCCCACTCAGGAATTAATAGGAGTAGAAGATACCAGTAGTTTTGATAATACACCCGATACTGCGACCCAAAACGTAAATTTGGAAGAACCGTGCATTAACGAAAGTAAAAGTGATAGCGAGGAACCATACCCAGATGTGGTAAAATTTCAATAGGGTGCCTCGGAAGACTAAATTATAATTCTTTGCCATGTATAATGATAAACGACCCCCCATTAAAGATCTTGATCAACACTGGGGCAACGAACTCTTTAATCAACCCAAATATAGCGAATTCATATTTCAAAAGTTATCAAATTGAAGAACCATTTACTCTAAAGACAATTACGACCCAGACAGTGCACAATAAAGCGGTTATTGTGCATCTGTTTCGGGAAAATCAAAATCTAAAATTTTTTATTGTAAAATTCCACACCGAGTATGACATCTTATTAGGCTCTCATAGTTTAGAAGAAATGAACGCCGAAATTAATTACATATTAGGTACAATTTCATTAAATGACAAAATGACTGTTAAGGTACGAAACCAAAAGTGTCCCCAAAGTTAATAAAACCACGGCTAAAATCCCTATCAAAAAAGGAGTAGTACTAATACCAGAACAAACCAATGGAAAACATCTAATACCAGAAACAATTACCACCGCACAAAGTTACCATTGCGTAGTTCCAGTACTTGGCGAAATAAAAAATAACTTCGTCAGACCACCGAAAATTAGAGCCAGTCATCTGGACAGTACCCAGACAGACATTTGTAATTTGCGGAAAACCCCTATTTCTCGGGAAGAACAAAATCTCCCATTGAACTTGAAACATCTACATCATCCAGAGAAAGAGAAAATAGAAAACATCTGCAATGAGTACAAGGACGTGTTCTACAGGGAAGGCGATGTAGTCACTTTCACTAACGCGAAAAAGCATCGGATCCCATTGAATACCGACATTCCAATATACGCGAAATCTTATAGATTTCCTTATGCACAGAAGGAGCTAGAAGATCAAATTGAGGAACTAAAGAGACAAAATGTCATCACCGAGAGTCAATCACCCTACAATGCACCGATATTTTTAGTTCCTAAGAAACCTGACAAGACGGGAAAGAAACAATGGAGAATGGTTGTGGATTTTAGAAAGATCAACGAAAAAACCATTAAGGATAAGTATCCGATTCCCAATATAACATCGATATTGGATTTACTGGGAAAATCGAACCACATTTCAAAACTTGAAAAGCGGATTCCACCAAATCGAGATTACCCCAGAGGACCAACCGAAGACGACTTTCTCCACCGAAAATGGGCACTGGCATTTTTTAAGGATGCCATTCGGGTTGAAAAACGTGCCTGCCCGTTTCGCTAGGGTGATGAACGACGTACTGCGTGGACTAATTAACAAAATCTGTCTTGTGTACCTTGACGACATTATAATATTAGGAAAATCACTTGAAGAACATTACCAAAATTTACGTACGGTTCGACAGGTTGAGACAATACAAGTTCAATCGAATATCTTGAACACCCGAAATTAATACAAAAGGTTCAGGATATACCTATTCCAACAACAACTAAACAAATCAAGTCGTTTTTGGGCCTATCAGGGTATTAGCGTAAGTTTGTAAAAAACTACGCTATGATACCGAAGCCACTAACATCCTGTCTCAAAAAGAATAACGAGATCGAACACACAGAGGAATTCATTAAGGCATTCAACACCATCAAGAAAATTCTAACTAACCCCCCGATATTGGCGTATCCGGATTTCACTAAAAAGTTCAATGTTACCACTGACGCATCGGACGTGGGGCTTGGGGCAGTTTTATCCCAAGGGGAAGTTGGGAAGGATAACCCTATTATGTTCATCAGCAGGACCTTAAATGATAATGAAAAGAATTACTCGGCAATAGAAAAGGAGTGTCTAGCAATTGTATGGGCTACACAGGTTTTCAGACCGTATATTTAAGGTAGAAAATTTAATGTAATAACGGACCATAAACCCCTACAATGGCTATTTAGCATCAAAGAACCTAATTCAAAACTGATTAGATGGAGGCTGAAGCTTGAGGAATTTGACTATAACATCATATACAACACCAACGCTGATTTCCTATCATGACTAGAAGCCTACCCTATAGACTTCAGACGACCTTTTGAGTCTATTTAACAACACTGGAGATATAACGGAAAGAGAATCACCTGATTACACCGGGCTAGATAGATATCTAGAAGGAAACGAAGAAAAACCCAAAAATAAAGATAAAATAAAAATTATTTCGAACATTCAAATTAAACCCCCTATCAACCAGCGGGAAGATCTCGTCAGACAGGAAGATCAACAGGAAACATCCGTAACCGAACATTCACAGGATGAAAACATAAATGCAACTTTGCCAATTACAATGACAAGACAATGTACGAACAGTTGGCAATCTTAATACCAGATTTAATCGATACCTCGGTTAGATTCGTCTTTACAACCAGCTTTTTAAAGGACGTACCAGAGGAGGAAAATCAATATCGAATTCTTAAGGATCTCCACGAGATGAACCACCGGGGAGCACAAGAATTAGCGGCGAAAGTCCAAAGAAAATATTATTGGTTAAATACCATGAAGACCTGTCAAAATTGGTTAACGAATGTAGGACATATCAGCAGGCGAAATACGAAAGAAAACCGGTAAAATATAAGCTAAATTTGACACCGACCTCAAAGGAACCGTTCCAGACCGTATTCATGGATATATTTTCCATTTCCAACAAAAGATATCTAACCGCAATAGATACATTTTCTAAATTTTTCATGTTCCAACCGTTAAACTCTATGAATATTGCAGACATTGTAGAGTCATTTATAGATCAGTTTTCGCGCTATAAATTACCCAAAAAACTAATAACGGATGGCCAATTTGACGTGTCGCTATTTAAGGATTTGCTGAAAATGCACAATGTTGAAGCACTCCCTTACATCCTAACAGTAATGGCACGATAGAAAGAGCCCACGGTACATTGGTAGAAATCATTAAAACCATTTTTGCTTCAAAAAATAAGTTCTTTTCAACGAAAACATTTGAGAATGTTGTTATAATTTATAACCGAACCATACATCCGGTCACAAAATTCAAACCAACGGAATTACTTTTCGGACATTTGAAAGCGAATGACCCTTTAGACTTTCTCGACGAAAATTATTATTATCAATTAACTAGTGAACTTTATGACCGCATTAAATCCCTGTACGATACGGTTAGGTTACGCGAAGAGAACGTTAAAAGACGAGCAGTAGACTATCAAAATCAAAGACGAGCAGACTTTTACGAAATTCCAATTAATACGCCCATCTATATTAAATAATAGACTTGGGATAAACGCACGCCGGATTATCGCGAGGAAAAACTAAAAGAAGATTTAAAAAATAAAATCAGGACTACTGAAGATAGGACCTACCACAAACAGGAAATTAAGTCAGTACGTAAATCACAATTAAATTAAAAAAACTATTTCCCCTTTTTTTCAGATGAAAATCATAATTTTAACGTTACACATTTTATTAATCGTGGAATCAAGTTTGACTGATCCCCAACGAATTAAAATATGGGACCTGAAGGACAATGCAGAATCCTACCTTTCAACTTTGGTACGGCGAAAATTCAGAAAACCTACCATTCGTTTATTCACCAATGCGATCTTGAGCCGATCATCGAATTTGTAAGTAAACTACACAGTAATCTAAATTTTGTAAAATTAGTAACTAATAGGGGAAACGACATTAACGAAAAATTAGAAACCGTGTTCATAGAAAGGGAAATTACACATTTGAAAGACGAAATTTCAATCCTTCATCCTCATCTACTAACTGAAACTCCCAATACCAGAAATAAAAGAGGTCATAAACATTTTGGGATTAGCTGTGAAATTCATATCGGGAAATCTCGACGTAAACGACGGAATACGTTACGATAATGCTTTTAACGAACTAAAGAGAAGCGAAGAAAATGTATTTAGATACTTTGATATACAAATTTTGTTTAATATAGAAATCATTCGCGCGTTTGAGAAATATTTCAGCTAACTTTAGAATTTTGGAAAAGGCGATTAATTCCATTAAAGAAGATTTGAAAGTTTTCCAAATAACAACAGCACTCAAAATAGTTATACTCGATCTAAAATCACTTATTAATAAGCTAAAACCAGTTTTGCGACAATTAACGTATTACATTTTGGTTTAATTTCTGACACACAAATTAATTGCATGAAAACAATTCTACTTAAACACTATTCTCCCAAAAACTTCTATTCAGACGATAAAATTTCATTTATCCAAACAATAAATACAGAATTCTACGTAAACGAGAAATATATAGTTTTTATTTTACACGTCCCCATCTTAGAGGAAACTGACTATAATCAATATCATTTATTTTCAATTCCTACATCAATGAATACAACTATAATCCCGACTACGCCTTATGTGGCTTTTTCAAGTAATAACGTTTAATACTGTAACGACTTATTTATTTAACGGATATTTATTTTACAACTATTTATTTAACACTTAAACACTAACAGAATACTTAAACACTAATAATAATTCAACGACTTATTTATATCACAAGGAAAATGCGTATTTATATCACTATATATCGTAGTTCGGTATTCATATCACTCGTTCGGAAGCTCACTGTAAACTGACTGACTACTGGCCACGTCAACAGGTATTTATACTGATTAGGAACAATCCAGAAAGTTCCAGAATTACATACTAGACTTTACTGGAGTGCCTATTGTGTTCATCTAATTTATGGCCTTGTTTATCGTCATCAAAGCGCCGACCGACGCCGGCATTCTTTGAGCTCCGCTTATCTGCTGTCGGTTCTCGTCGCCTCTATCGCACACACACACGCTCGCCGCACTGCTCGCTCTCGTACACATATACGCTCGCTACACTGCCCGCTCTCGCACACATACGCTCATTACACTGCCCCCTCCTTAAGGGTGATCCGTCCCGGATCACATCTTCCGTTCCTTCGAAGGATCATGCCGGTACTTGCAATTCTGTCCCCTAAGGCACCCAGTCGTCATATGGAAGTAGCAATCCACCGTCCTTGGCTGTGCGGGATCTCGTTGGGGATTATTGGTGTATACCGTTATTTCGACGCCGCTCCACCGGAACAGGACCTCCAACATGCTCCGCACCACTCTCCAGTTCAGTCCATCCAACCCACATCCTATCCTTGGCATGGCTAACCTTGCGGTACCTGTGGATAGCAGTTGGTCTCTTAGTTCCACCAACGAATTCCATAACGAGCGGTAGGTGGGCTTCTCAGACGACGCCTCCTTAGTAACCAGGTAGTAAATGGATCGGTTTCCGTCCACCAGACTTAGCACTTTCTTTCCATCTCCGAGTTGGTCCCGCAGCTCTGACAAGCGGCCAAACTTCTTCTTGAATACGGTGGCAATACCGCGATCCATCCTCAAGTCTTTGGCCACACAATGAACCAGCGAGTCCGAAGCAGAAAACAAATCTTCGGATCTCTCGGAGGTGACACCGAATCTGGAATTGGCATATAAGCTCGGCGTGGCCATAAACTCGTCATACTGGGGATCCGGAGAACAAGCTTGCATAAGCCTGATCCGTGCTTCTTCGTGATTGTCACCGGCATATGGAGCCAAACGGTTAAAATGGACAACCTTCGGTTTTCCATTTGGTGTGCGTCGAATCCGGTAAATAACGTCATTTATTCTCTTTGCGATTGTATATGGGCCTTCCCAGTGCTGCTGTAGCTTCGGCGAAAGACCTTTACGGGGCTGTGGATTGTATAACCACACCATGTCTCCCTCCTGGAAACCTCCATCAGTGGCCCGTATATCGTATGTGTCCTTCATGCGATCGCTAGCTATCTGCATCCGGGAACGTACTTCCTCATGGATATCGTCAAGTCTTCTGCGAAGATCACTAACGTAGTCTTCTCCGGCAACGTCCTCACCAGGTTTGCAGCCAAACTTCAGGTCACATGGTAACCGTAGCTCCCGACCAAACAGTACTTTTGCTGGTGTTTGTCCAGTAGTTTCGTGAATCGATGATCGATATGCCATAAGAAACAGTGGCAGATGGCGATCCCAGTCTCTTTGGTGTTTGGAGACCACTTTGGACAAGTACTTGTTAATGGTCCTGTTCATTCGCTCGACCATGCCGTCTGATTGAGGATGCAGAGGTGTTGTCCGGGTTTTGTGAATGCCTAAAGTCTTGCAGATTTCTTGGAACACGGCGGACTCAAAATTCCGTCCCTGATCAGAATGAAGCTCCATGGGCACGCCGAACCGGCTGATCAGGTGGTTTACGAGCTCCTCCGCTACTGTGGTGGCTGTCTGATTTGGGAGTGCGTACGCTTCAACCCATTTCGTGAAGTAGTCCATTGCCACCAGAATGTATTTGTTGCCACCATCGGTCTCTGGAAACGGTCCTGCGATGTCAATGGCAATCCGTTCGAATGGACTGCCGACATTGTACTGGCGCATAGGAGCACGCCGTCGTCTTTGAGGTCCTTTGCTGGCTGCACAAGTTGTGCACTTCTTGCACCAGTCTTCAATATCCTTTTTGCAATTGACCCAGTAAAACCGCTCACGGACTCTCCCAAGGGTCTTGTTAACACCAAAATGTCCCCCCGAAGCATCGTCATGGAGGCACTTCAAGACTTCCCTTACCAGGCTCTTCGGTACAAGCAATTGACGTTTGCTCTCAGTACCATCCTGGTTTTCCACTATTAGCTTCAGGAGTCCATCTTCCTCAACCTCCCCAGATTTAGCGGCGATCTCATGCCAGGTCGGTCGTCTGCCTTCATTCTTCCATTTCCGAAACAAGCTCAGTACCGGATCAGAACCCTGTTCCGTCTTGATGTTATCAGGATGCCATTGTTCATCCGTGACGGTTATCCTCCGGACTTCTTCATGTTCCTCCAGGCGCTTGCAGTGCTTGCAGTTTTCGGAACATGGTCTTCTGGACAAGGCATCAGCGTTCTTATGGCTATTTCCAGCTCGATGTTCTATGTCGAAGTCGTATTCTTGGAGCTTTTCTATCCAACGCGCGACTTGACCCTCTGGATTCTTGAAACTCAGTAACCACCGTAAAGCAGCATGATCTGTTCGGAGCAGGAACTTCCTTCCATACAAGTACTTATAAAAGTGCTCCACGCTCTTTACTACTGCCAGTAGTTCTCGTCGGGTTACACAGTAGTTTCGTTCGGGCTTGGATAGGGTCTTGCTGAAATAGCCGATGACTTTTTCCTCTCCGTGTTGTATTTGTGAGAGTACTGCGCCTAACCCTACATTGCTAGCGTCGGTGTCCAGAACAAATTTCCCCTCTGGTATCGGATAACTCAACACGGGTGTGGAAACGAGAGCTTGCTTTAATCTTTCGAAGGCAGCTTGGCAGTCCGGTTCCCAGCAGAATGGTCTGCCACTTTCGGTTAGTCGAGTCAATGGCTTGGCAATATTGGCAAATCCAGGAACGAAGCGTCTATAGTAAGTACAGAGGCCAAGGAAGCTTCTGACCTGATGTACGTCAGTAGGTACTGGCCATTCTCGTACGGCTGTGATCTTCTGAGGGTCGACTGAAACGCCGGTCTTTGTGACTACGCGCCCCAGGTAGTTCACTGTCTCCTGAAATAGCTGGCATTTCTTGGGGCTTAATTTAAGGTTGACATCACGCAGCCTTCGAAGTACCTCTTCCAAGTTTTTCAGGTGATCGTCGAAGTCTTTTCCGATCACGATTATGTCGTCAAGGTATACCAGGCAAGTTTTCCCAATCAAGCCGTTCAAGGCCGTCTCCATGAGTCGTTCAAATGTGGCTGGCGCATTACACAACCCGAACGGCATTACGTTGAACTGCCACAGCCCGGTTCCGATCGAAAATGCCGTCTTCTCTTTGGCCTCAGGATCCAGGTCTACTTGCCAGTATCCGCTTTTAAGGTCTAGCGTTGAGAATATTGTCGACCCTGCAAGCGTGTCCAAGGTATCATCGATGCGTGGCAAGGGGTAGCTGTCTTTCTTGGTGACATTATTTAGCTGGCGGTAGTCAACACAGAAGCGTGTAGATCCGTCCTTCTTCTTGACCAAAACCACCGGCGACGTCCATGGACTGGTCGATGGTTCTATTATTCCGTCCTTCCGCATGTCGCTTATAATCTTTTCGGCCTCTTCCTTTTTGGCCAGTGGTAGTCTCCTCGGTCTCTGACGGATGGGGTGCGCTTCGCCAGTGTTGATTTTATGGACGACGATGTTGGTTCGCCCTTTCTTGCCGTTGTCCAATGCGAACACGTCCTGGTACTTTACAAGGAGTTCCCCTATTCGACGTTGTTCAGGTTGATTACGGTTTCCACCCGCCTCCTTGTACAGTTTTAACAACGCCTCCGGAATACCTTGAACTTTGCGCATACCTGAACTCAATCTTTTAACTTGTGGCATGGCAGTGTCCTGGGCGTGTAACTGGAACGTTTCGCCGTTCAGTGTCACATTCTTTCTCCGGAAATTCAAGCAGAAGTCATATTTTCGGAGGACGTCCAAACCCAGTATTACATTGTCCTCTATTTCTACCACTAACACGCAGTGTTTAAAAGACGTTCTTCCCATTTGGATGTTAACGTAACTTTCGCCCCTGACTACTACTTGTTCTCCAGTGGCGGTACGGAGCTTCCATTGCGTTGGCAGAAGTTTACTGGGCTTGGTCAATATTCCGGGCCTTATGATTGTTCTGCTAGCTCCAGTATCCAGCAGAAATGAACACTGCTTCCTGTTTATGAGTCCAGTGAGAAAAAGGCTGTCAGTTCGATCTTTCATTGTCTTAGTCAGTGCTATTAAACCTGGGGCCTCGTCTCCCGGGACCGACGTTTGCCCCGCCGCGTCGTGCCCAATTAGTTTTCCGGAACGCGGGGCACGCGCTCTTGAGTAACGTCTTCGTTCTTGCAAGCGCTTCTTACGTGTCCCAATTTCCCGCAGTTCCAACATCGTATTGGTCTCGGTTTCTTGTTTAATCTTCCCACTATCCTGCTAACTATTTCTTCTAGTCTGTCTTCGTATCGACCGTTGGGCTCCTCCCTTAGCTCACGCACTCTACCTTGCCGTTGCGATGCCTGTTTAACGACGTCATACTCCAGTGCCCGAGCCAACGTGTCAGCGAGTGTTTTTGGCCTGTCTAATCGAAGTCGCTGCTGTATGTCGTCATCCCGCAACCCATCGATGAAAGAGTCGACAGCCAACTTTTCCAGTGTCATCGGGAGTACCTGGATACGCGAGGCGGACCAGACGAGCGATATCGGCCTCGTATTCTTGCAAGTTTTCCCCTGCCTTCTGACGTCGGTTTCTTAGCTGCACATGACTGACGCTCGTCATATGTGCCTGACCATACCGCATCTCTGACTTCTTCACTAGATGTTCATAGTCGTTCAATTTCTCGGGTGGTATGGTATCCAAAATTTCCTCGGCATTACCATGCAGCGCGCAGACCAGCTCGGAGGCTTTATTTTCTAACGTCCATGCGTTCGACTTCGCGGCCGTTTCAAATTTCTTAAGGAAAGTGGTCCATGATGTTTTTCCGTCGAATTTAGGTGGCTTCGTATATGGTTTCGATGAAACACCGTGCCCATTCTCCTGCTTTACACTTCTAGCTTCATTATCGATCTGTTCGGACATGGTCGTACATAGAAACCTTTCTTCTATTTCTTTAATTCGTGAATCCATTTTTTGAATTTTTTCTGCAAAATTATGTTCTGTTTCGGCCAATTTTGCGTCGAATTTCTCCAAATTTTCCTTCAGTTCTTTTGAATTCTCGGTTAATTTCTCTTCCAGGTTTTCCATTTTCCTTTCCAGATTCTCTTTCAGTTCCATTGAATTTTCCTTTAATTTCTTTTCCAGTTTCCCTTCCAATTCCATTGAATTTTCCTTTAATTTCTTTTCCAGTTCATCCTCAAATTCGTAGGTATTTGGATCGAAACCCTCTCGTATCAGAGCTTCCTCGAGTCGCCCTTGTAAAGTGATCTTGTTACCAGACGTATCTTCGTCTCGCTCCTCGAGTTCACTTTTCAGTTCGGCAACTTTCAACTCCAACAACTTTTTCGGCATTTTGATTTATTTAACTATTTTTCTTCTACTAGAAAATTTTCTTCTTTGGGGAATGGATTGGCTGAGCACCCCACACCTGACACCAATGTAACGACTTTTCTAGTAGAACTTATTTATTTAACGGATATTTATTTTACAACTATTTATTTAACACTTAAACACTAATAGAATACTTAAACACTAATAACAAACTTATTTATATGACCAGGAAAATATATCACTTGGTATATCGTAGTTCGGTATTTATATCACTCGTTCGGAAGCTCACTGTAAACTGACTGACTACTGGCCACGTCAACAGGTATTTATACTGATTAGGAACAATCCAGAAAGTTCCAGAATTACATACTAGACTTTACTGGAGTGCCTATTGTGTTCATCTAATTTATGGCCTTGTTTATCGTCATCAAAGCGCCGACCGACGCCGGCATTCTTTGAGCTCCGCTTATCTGCTGTCGGTTCTCGTCGCCGCTATCGCACACACACACGCTCGCCGCACTGCTCGCTCTCGTACACATATACGCTCGCTACACTGCCCGCTCTCGCACACATACGCTCATTACAATACTTAAAGGATAAATACCGCGAGATACAATCGAGATATTTCTATGGGGATGAGGATATTCTAAATAATTATGAACATGAGTCATATATAAAAAATTTACTTTGTATTAGAAAGGTTCCCGATTGTAAGCAGGTACCAGTTAATATAAGTAATGTATTGGTAGAAACTATTAAACTTAGAGAAATTCGACACAAAATTGGCCGAAACAGAACAGAATTTTGCAGGAAAAATTCAAGAAATAGATTCACTAATTAAATATATAAAAGAAAGGTTTCTATGTACGACAATGTCCGAACAGATCGATAATGAAGCTAGAAGTGTGAAACAGGAGAATGGGCAGGGTGTTTCATCGAAAGCATATACGAAGCCACCTAAGTTCGACGGAAAAACATCATGGACCACTTTCCTTAAGAAATTTGAAACGGCCGCGAAGTCGAACGCATGGACGTTGGAAAATAAAGCCTCCGAGCTGGTCTGCGCGCTGCATGGTAATGCTGAGGAGATTTTGGATACCATACCACCCGAGAAATTGAACGACTATGAACATCTAGTGAAGAAGTTAGAGATGCGGTATGGTCAGGCACATATAACGAGCGTCAGTCACGTGCAGTTAAGAAACCGACGTCAGAAGGCAGGGGAAAATCTGCAAGAATACGAGGCCGATATCGCTCGTCTGGTCCGCCTCGCGTATCCAGGTACTCCCGACGACACTCTAGAAAAGTTGGCTGTCGACTCGTTCATCGATGGGTTGAGGGATGACGACATACAACAGCGACATCGACTAGACAGGCCAAAAACAGTCGCTGACACGTTGGCTTGGACACTGGAGTATGACCTTGTTAAACAAGCATCGCAACGGCAAGGTAGAGTGCGTGAGCTAAGGGAGGAGCCCGACGGTCGATACGAAGACAGACTAAAAGAAATAGTTAGCAGGATAGTGGGAAGATTAAACAAGAAACCGAGACCAATACGATGCTGGAACTGCGGGAAATTGGGGCACGTAAGAAGCGCTTGCAAAAACGAAGAGGTTATTCAAGAGCGCGTGCCCGGCGTTCCGGAAAATTAATCAGGGGCGACGCGACGGGGCAAACGTCTGTCCCGGAACACGAGGCCCCAGGTTTAATAGCACTGACTAAGACAATGAAAGACCGAACTGACAGCCTTTTCCTCAATGGACTCATAAATAGGAAGCAGTGTTCATTTCTGCTGGATACTGGAGCCAGCAGAACAATCATAAGGCCTGAAATATTGACCAAGCCCAGTAAACTTTTTCCAACGCAATGGAAGCTCCGTATCGCCACTGCAGAACAAGTAGTATTCACGGGCGAAAGCTACGTCAATATTAAAATGGGAGAAACGTCTTTTAAACACTGTGTGTTAGTGGCAGAAATAGAGGGCAATGTAATACTGGGTTTGGACATCCTCCGAAAATATAACTTCTGCTTGAATTTCCAGAGGAAGTATGTGACACTAAACGGCGAAACCTTCCAGTTACACTTCCAGGACACTGCCATGTCACAAGTTAAAAGAATGAGTTGAGAGATGCGCAAAGTCCAGGGTATTCCGGAGGCGTTGTTAAAACTATACAAGGAGGCGGGTAAAAGCCGTAATCAACCTGAATAACGCAAATAGGGGAACTCCTCGAAAAGTACCAGGACGTGTTCGCATTGGACAACGGCAAGAAAGGGCGAACCAACATCGTCGTCCATAAAATCAACACTGGCGAAGCGCAGCCCATCCCTCAGAGACCGAGGAGACTACCACTGGCCAAAAAGGAAGAGGCCGAAAAGATCATAAGCGACATGCGGAAGGATGGAGTAATAGAACAATCGACCAGCCCATGGACATCGCCGGTAGTTTTGGTCAAGAAGAAGGACGGATCTACACGCTTCTGTGTTGACTACCGCCAGCTAAATAATATCACCAAGAAAGACAGCTACCCCTTGCCACGCATCGATGATACCTTGGTCACGCTTGCGGGGTCGACAATATTCTCAACGCTAGACCTTAAAAGTGGATACTGGCAAGTAGACTTGGATCCTGAGGCCAAAGAGAAGACGGCATTTTCGATCGAAACCGGGCTGTGGCAGTTCAACCTGATGCCGTTCGGGTTGTGTAACGCGCCAGCCACATTTGAACGACTCATAGAGACGGTCTTGAATGGCTTGATTGGGAAAACTTGCCTGGTATACCTTGACGACATAATCGTGATCGGAAAAGACTTCGACGATCACCTGAAAAACTTGCAAGAAGTACTTCGAAGGCTGCGTGACGTCAACCTTAAATTAAGCCCCTAGAAATGCCAGTTATTTCAAGAGACAGTGAATTACCTGGGGCACGTGGTCACGAAGACCGGCCTTTCAGTCGATCCGCAGAAGATCACAGCCGTACAAGAATGGCCAGTAACCACTGACGTACATCAGGTCAGAAGCTTCCTTGGCCTCTGTACTTACTATCGACGCTTCGTTCCTGGATTTGCCAATATTTCCAAGCCATTGACTCGACTAACTGAAAGTAGCAGACCATTCTGCTGGGAACCGGACTGCCAAGCTGCCTTCGAAAAATTAAAGCAAGCTCTCGTTTCCACACCCGTGTTGAGTTATCCGATACCAGAGGGGAAATTTGTTCTGGACACCGACGCTAGCAATGTAGGGTTAGGCGCAGTACTCTCACAAATACAACACGGAGAGGAAAAAGTCATCGGCTATTTCAGCAGGACCCTATCCAAGCCCGAACGAAACTACTGTGTAACCCGACGAGAACTACTGGCAGTAGTAAAGAGCGTGGAGCACTTTTATAAGTACTTGTATGGAAGGAAGTTCCTGCTCCGAACAGATCATGCTGCTTTACGGAGGTTACTGAGTTTCAAGAATCCAGAGGGTCAAGTCGCGCGTTGGATAGAAAAGCTCCAAGAATACGACTTCGACATAGAACATCGAGCTGGAAATAGCCATAAGAACGCTGATGCCTTGTCCAGAAGACCATGTTCCGAAAACTGCAAGCACTGCAAGCGCCTGGAGGAACATGAAGAAGTCCGGAGGATAACCGTCACGGATGAACAATGGCATCCTGATAACATCAAGACGGAACAGGGTTCTGATCCGGTACTGAGCTTGTTTCGGAAATGGAAGAATGAAGGCAGACGACCGACCTGGCATGAGATCGCCGCTAAATCTGGGGAGGTTGAGGAAGATGGACTCCTGAAGCTAATAGTGGAAAACCAAGATGGTACTGAGAGCAAACGTCAATTGCTTGTACCGAAGAGCCTGGTAAAAGAAGTCTTGAAGTGCCTCCATAACGATGCTTCGGGGGGACATTTTGGTGTTAACAAGACCCTTGGAAGAGTCCGTGAGCCGTTTTACTGGATCAATTGCAGAAAGGACGTTGAAGACTGGTGTAAGAAGTGCAGCCAGCAAGGGACCACAAAGACGACGGCGTGCTCCAATGCGCCAGTACAATGTCGGCAGTCCATTCGAACGGATTGCCATGGACATCGCAGGACCGTTTCCAGAGACCGATGCTGGCAATAAATACATCCTGGTGGCGATGGACTACTTCACGAAATGGGTTGAAGCGTACGCACTCCCAAATCAGACAGCCACAACAGTAGCGCAGGAGCTCGTAAACCACCTGTTCAGCCGGTTCGGCGTGCCCATGGAGCTTCATTCTAATCAGGGTCGGAATTTTGAGTCGGTTGTGTTCCAGGAAATCTGCAAGATATTAGGCATTCACAAAACACGGACAACACCTCTGCATCCTTAATCAGACGGCATGGTAGAGCAAATGAAAAGGACCATTAACAAGTAGTTATCCAAAGTGGTCTCCAAACACCAAAGAGACTGGGATCGCCATCTGCCGCTGTTTCTAATGGCATATCGATCATCGATTCACGAAACTACTGGACAAACACCAGCAAAAGTACTGTTTGGTCGAGAGCTACAGTTGCCGTGTGACCTGAAATTTGGCTGGAAACCTGGTGAGGACATTGCCGGAGAAGACTACGTTAGTGATCTCCGCAGAAGACTTGACGATACCCATGAGGAAGTACGTTCCCGGATGCAGATAGCTAGCGACCGCATGAGGGACACCTACGATATACGGGCTACTGAGGGAGGTTTCCAGGAGGGAAACATGGTGTGGTTATACAATCCACAGCCCCGTAAAGGTCTCTCGCCTAAGCTACAGCAGCACTGGGAAGGCCCATATACAATCGTCAAGAAAATAAATGACGTTATTTACCGAATTCGACGTACACCAAATGGGAAACCGAAGGTTGTCCATTTTAACCTTCTGGCCCCATATGTCGGTGACAATCACGAAGAAGCACGGATCAGGCTTATACAAGCTCGTTCTCCGGATCCCCAGTATGACGAGTTTATGGCCACGCCGAGCTTGTATGCTAACTCCGGATTCGGTGTCACCTCCGAGAGATCCGAAGATTTGTTTACTGCTTCGGACTCGCTGGTTCATTGTGTGGCCAAAGACTTGAGGATGGATCGCGGTATTGCCACCGTATTCAAGAAGAAGTTTGGCCGCTTGCCAGAGCTACGGGACCAACTTGAAGATGAAAAGAAAGTGCTAAGTCTGGTGGACGGGAACCGATCCATTTACTACCTGGTCACTAAGGAGGCGTCGCCTGAAAAACCCACCTACCGCTCGTTATGGAATTCGTTGGTGGAACTAAGAGACCAACTGCTATCCACGGGTACCACAAGATTAGCCATGCCAAGGATAGGATGTGGGTTGGATGGACTGAACTGGAGAGTGGTGCGGAGCATGTTGGAGGTCCTGTTCCGGTGGAGCGGCGTCAAAATAACGGTATACACCAACAATCCCCAACGAGATTCCGCACAGCCAAGGACGGTGGATTGCTACTTCCATATGACGACTGGGTGCCTTAGGGGACAGAATTGCAAGTACCGGCATGATCCCTTGAAGGAATGGCAGAATGTGATCCGGGACGGATCACCCTTAAGGAGGGGGCAGTGTAACGAGATGTATGTATGCGAGAGCGGCGACGAGATCCGACAGCAGATAATCAAAGTTCAAAGGATGCCGGCGTCGGTCGGCGCTTCGATGACAATAAACAAGGCCATTAATCAAACGAACACGAGTGGATTGTAGAAGGTCATTCCTGACCTTCTGGAATATACTAAGTCTGTATAAATACTTGTTGACATGGCCAGTGACAACAGTTCACAGTTAGCTTCCGAACATGTAATATAAATACCGAACTACGATATACAGAGTGATACAAATACACATCTCTCTTGTCATATAAATAAGTCGTTGAATTGTTATTAGTGTTTAAGTATTCCATTAGTGTTAAGTGTTAAATAATTAGTTGTAAATAATTATCCGTTAAATAAATAAATTAAACTAGAAAAGTCGTTACAGTATTATTATTTTAAAATGCTACAGTCTGTTCAAAATAATTTTTAAAATTCTATTTCAAAAATGTATTTTCTTTAATTAAAATTAAATTGTATTTGTCACAACTTTAAAACTTTAATAATCTTCTTAACGTAAGTACCTAATTATATTTCATAAATGATAATTATTTGTTTTTAAAAATTTTTTAATTTAATACCTTGGAACTTCTTTCAATTTCTAATTTTGATAATTTTTTAAAATTGTGTCGTAGCATCCTTCTATAATGAAAATATGCACATAAATGGCGGGGATAATGCATGTCTGAAAATTGTTTACAAAGTTGTTATTAGTAGCGGAGTGTTATTCGTAGCTAATTCTATTTGGTTATTTGTTATGTTTTTACAGCTTTCTTAATTTCTAGTGATTCCAAAAGATTTAATTTTTTACTTTTTGAAGCTAAATGTTTTAATTTGGCCTTATCTAATTTATGGTTGTTGACCACACAATGTTCTGCCATTCCTGTACTTAGTTTTTTTTTTTTGAATAGAGTACAAATATACTTTAAATCTAATCCCAATCGAACGTCCACTTTGACCTTATGTATAACGCATTGCAATCGACAAAATTTAACGAATGGACACCACTTTTTTGTAGTGGGTCTAATTTGGGTTTAGTATTTACTATGAAGGATTTAATGTTTTTATGATTAGAGGAAATTACTTGGATATTAAATTTTTTGAAAAAAGAATCTATAGATTTTGTGGTTTATTTTACTATTATTAAAGTTAAAAGAACAATATATATGATCACGTTTAATGGTAGAAGTATTGAAAAGAAAAGATCTGGATACATTGTGAATTTTCTTATTTAGTATTCTTATTTAAAGCTCCAAAGGTCGAGCTGTTGGTAGTAAGACGCACTTTATGTCGCTCCGAAATTAAATTCGAATACGGAAGGTTTCGAGCAAAAATAAAGTGAAAAATAAGTTTCAACAATTTGTTAGAGTGGTCAGTGCCAGTAAACCAATATAGTGCAGTAACAAATACTAAAGGTAAAACAATAACTAAGAGAAATTTAATACTCAGGGCGTTAACCTACGATCAGCTGGTAGGCTTCAAATTCTCCGAGGTGTTGAACCGGAATATTGAACGCTTGGCGCCAAATCATCATCATAGAGTAGGCAACACATCATACCTCAAAATGAATGACAGTGCTTCAGAATACACATCAGACGATGCACTCAAAAGAAAACGTTTGGACTGTTCAACCGGGGATATATTTAGTAGAAGTAAAAAAACGATAAGATCACCAAGAAAGGAAAACCAGGCAAAAGAAGAAATGAAAAACATGATGGAAATGATGAGCAATATATGGGAAGAAATAAAAGAAATCCGAAAAGAGAACAAGGAATATAAAGAAGAGATCAAAAATATAAAGAAGGAAAACGAGCAACTCAAACAAGAAATGGCAAATTTAAAAAGAAGAGTGAAACATCTAGAAGTTGTTGAACGAAATATAGAAAAAACAGAAAGAGAGAAGATAAAAAACAATATAGTGTTATCAGGTACAAAGATAAAAGAACTGTGCAAAAACAAGTGCGAAAATGATATAAAACTAACGCTAGAGAAGTCACTGAAAGAGTGGTTCAAATTAGAAAAAACGGTAAGATTGGTCAAGAAAATAAATGACAGCATGTGGATAGTAGAAGTGGAAAACTTTGAAAAGAAAATTAAAATTATGCAATTGAAAGGGAAATGTACGTATTTGAAGGAAAACAATATATACATAAACAGCGAACAAAAAGAAATAAGAATGAAAGCGAAAACAGAAAAAGAAAAGGGAAACCAAGTCAAAGTAGGATACCAAAAACTTTTTATAAATGGCAGGAAATGAGTATGGAACAAAACAGAAAAAGTATTACAATCAACTGAAGATCACATACAGACAAAAAACTGACTAGGAAAACATTAAAGGACGGGAAGATGACGGACCGGATTACAAATGGTTTAAGACTTAAGGATTCAGAATATAACATTTGGACTTTGGGGGTATGGAATATTAAAAGTATCAATGGAAAGGAAGAAGAACTATATGACGAATTTGTAAAGGAACGACTGGATGTACTAGTTATAACAGAGACGAAAAGAAAAGGGCAAGGGGAAATTGAATTACAAGGTAGTCTATTAGTGTATTCTGGAGTAGATAAACAGCAAAGAGCGAGAGCAGGTGTCGGGTGCCTAATAAACGAGAAGTGGAGAAAAAGGATAAAAAGGGTAGAATTCATTAATGAAAGAATACTTTCGCTAGAATTTGAAGATAGTAAGAGTACCATTACAGTAATAGTGGCATACGGCCCGAACGAAGATGATACAGTAGAAAATAAGGACAATTTCTGGGACCAGCTAATAGTCACAGTAGAAAGTAGTAAGGGTAAAATTTTAATAGCAGGGGACTTAAATAGTAGAGTAGGAAAAGCGGACAGGTGGACGAACATAGTAATAGGAAAACACGGAGAAGTAACAAAGAATAGCAACGGAAACAGACTGATACGTTTCTGTCGAGAAAACGGATTTATTGTAGCGAACTCTTTCTTCCAACACAAAGACATACACAAATTCACAAGAGAAGTGGCAAGTAGAAATGAAAAATCTATTATTGACTACATCCTAGTTGAACAAAATCACAGAACGATAGTAAAAGACGTTAAAGTCAGAAGAGGAGCTGAAATTGGCAGCGATCACTACCTTTTGGTAGGAAAAATTAAAGAAAATCAAAAACAAACCACAATCAAAGCAACAAATACCAAGCAACCAAAATATGACTCAGTCAGAGTGTATAAACTAAATGAACCTGATATAGCAGCGAAGTACACTGAAGAATTAGAGCGACAGCTGACAGAATATGAGAGTATATCCGAAGAGGAGGATATAGAAACATTATGGAATATTTTCAAGGATATTTTAATAAAAACTGCAAGAAAGGTATGTGGTGTAACAAAAATAAATAAAAGTAAAAAACAAACAGCGTGGTGGACAAATGAAATAAGGGAACAGGTGAAAATTAAAAAGCTAAAATGGAAAAAGTACCTTAAAGAAAAAACCGAAAATACATACGAAGACTACAGGAAGCAGCGAATAAAAGTCAAGAATTTGGTAATAGATGCAAAACAAAGAACATGGGAAGAGTTCGGGGAACGGATAGAAAACACTAGAAAAGGCAACCAAAAACTCTTTTATAACATGCTAAAGTCAATCCGCAAGGATAATAGAAGAGGAGGCACACAAATTAAGGACAAAGAGGACAAACTATTAACAGAAGAGGACGACATAAGACAACGATGGGCAGAATATTTTAAGGAGCTACTATGCATAAAACAGGAAGAAGAAACGGCTAATCAAGAACAAGCGTATATAGAAGAAAAGGAAAAAGAAAAAGAGGAGGAAGAAGAAGAGGAGGAGGAAGTACATGATATAACTACAAAAGAAATTGAGGAAGCCATACAGAAAATTAAAAAGGGAAAAGCAGCAGGGCACGATTCCATTAGGCCGGAGATGTTAGAAGCACTAGGAAATACGGGAATTCGATTTCTCAAAAATCTGTTTACAAAAATTTGGAACATAGGGAAAATTCCAAAAGATTGGGAAATAGGCGTAATAATACCCATATTCAAAAAAGGGGATAATAAAGACTGTAGGAATTATAGGAGAATAACACTACTAAGCGTTGTAGCTAAAGTTTACGAAAGAATTGTTGAAGCAAAATTCCTACAGAAAATAGAAAACCAGCTTATCGATACGCAAAGTGGCTTCAGAAGAGGTTACAGCATCCAGGACCACATCTTTACTATAAAACAAATAACAGAGAAAATATTAGAGCAAGACAGAGAGGCATGTATAGTATTCTTAGATTTAGAGAAAGCTTTCGATAGAGCAGATAGACAAGAAATATGGTACATTCTTAAACAAAGGAAAGTGGGTAAAAAATTATTAAAAGCGATAGAAAGTATGTACAGAGTATGTAGAAATGTTGTTAGGACGAGAAACATAATCACAGAAGAGTTTACTACCAACCAAGGTTTAAGGCAAGGAAGCATATTAAGTCCTCTCCTATTTATTATAATGATGGATGAAATTATTAGGGAAACCAGGGAGAGGGTGAAAGCGTTACAAATAGGATACAGAAATCTAGAGATAACAGAAATTACAGAATGCGCCTTTGCGGACGACCTTGCGATCTTTGCGAAGAATGAGAAAGACATGCAATTCAATATAAATATCTGGAACGAATCGCTGAAAAAGAAGGACATGAAAATAAATATAGAAAAAACAAAAGTAATGCACATTGGAAATAACAGAAGTAACATTCAAATAGAATTAGACGGAACAATAATAGAACAGGTACGGGACTTTAAATACCTAGGCTGTACACTAAATGAGGAAGGAAAGCAAGAAACAGAAATAAATGAAAGAACAACAGCAGCTGCAAAAGTTTTCGGTGCGTTAAATAAAAACTTCATCAGAAAAAGAGAGGTGTCCAGAAAAACAAAGATAGACGTTTTCAAATCCGTATATAGACCAGTATTGACCTTCGGTTCTGAATCATGGGTGTTATCTGGAAGCCATAAAAGCAAGTTACAAACAATGGAAATGAAATATCTCAGAGGAATTCTAGGAGTCACAAGGTTAGATAAAATAAGGAACGTGGACATCAGAAAAGAATTAGGACTACAACCAATACATAACATCATAGAACAGAATCAGTTGCGATGGTTCGGACATGTCAATAGAATGAACAGAGAAAGGCAGTCAAGAAAAGTATGGGAAACGGGAATAATCAAAAGGAAGAAGAGGGGAAGACCGAGAAATACATGGACAAGTGAAGTAGGGAAAATCCTAGAGAGGAGTGGAACGACGCTGCAACAGGGCAAAGAGCTGGCACAAGATAGGAAGAAGTGGAGAAGTTTTATCAACAGTGAAATATTAAGATAACTTTACTATCAACAGATATAAATGTACAATATGTCTCAAAGTATCCCAAACTAATTACAAACAATAGCCTAACGTAGGTTTCCTTCAGCCTCGCTTTATCCTTGTTTCTGTATATAATATTGTAACGACTTTTCTAGTAGAACTTATTTATTTAACGGATATTTATTTTAAATACATTAAATTGAACACAATTAAATAACCAACTACAAATTACCACAAATTAATGTGGAAAAACGTATTGTTGTCATCATGTCCCCGGCGGGATTCGAACCCGCGTCTCTGGCTTTACGCGCCATTGCTCTAACCACTAAGCTACGGCGACATGATGACAACAACATCGACGAAACGTACTTACAAAGTTACTGAATCGTCGGATCAATGTATATTATTATTAATAACTATTAACAATGAAATATTAAATAGTGGCGTATTTTAAATACATTAAATTGAACTCAATTAAATAACCAACTACAAATTACCACAAATTAATGTGGAAAAAGGTATTGTTGTCATCATGTCCCCGGCGGAACCTAACCTAACCTAACCTAACCCGCGTCTCTGGCTTTACGCGCCATTGCTCTAACCACTAAGCTACGGCGACATGATGACAACAACATCGACGAAACGTACTTACAAAGTCACTGAATCGTCGGATCAATGTATATTATTATTAATAACTATTAACAATGAAATATTAAATAGTGGCGTATTTTAAATACATTAAATTGATCTCAATTAAATAACCAACTACAAATTACCACAAATTAATGTGGAAAAAGGTATTGTTGTCATCATGTCGCCGTAGCTTAGTGGTTAGAGCAATGGCGCGTAAAGCCAGAGACGCGGGTTCGAATCCCGCCGGGGACATGATGACAACAATACCTTTTTCCACATTAATTTGTGGTAATTTGTAGTTGGTTATTTAATTGAGTTCAATTTAATGTATTTAAAATACGCCACTATTTAATATTTCATTGTTAATATTTATTTTACAACTATTTATTTAACACTTAAACACTAATAGAATACTTAAAGACTAATATCAATTCAACGACTTATTTATATCACAAGGAAAATGCGTATTTATATCACTATATATCGTAGTTCGGTATTTATATCACTCGTTCGGAAGCTCACTGTAAACTGACTCTTACTGGCCACGTCAACAGGTATTTATACTGATGAGGAACAATCCAGAAAGTTCCAGAATGACATACTAGACTTTACTGGAGTGCTCATTGTGTTCATCTAATTTATAGCCTTGTTTATCGTCATCAAAGCGCCGACCGACGCCGGCATTCTTTGAGCTCCGCTTATCTGCTGTCGGTTCTCGTTGCCGCTATCGCACACACACACGCTCGCCGCACTGCTCGCTCTCGTACACATATACGCTCGCTACACTGCCCGCTCTCGCACACATACGCTCATTACACTGCCCCCTCCTTAAGGGTGATCCGTCCCGGATCACATCTTCCGTTCCTTCGAAGGATCATGCCGGTACTTGCAATTCTGTCCCCTAAGGCACCCAGTCGTCATATGGAAGTAGCAATCCACTGTCCTTGGCTGTGCGGGATCTCGTTGGGAATTACTGGTGTATATCGTTATTTCGACGCCGCTCCACCGGAACAGGACCTCCAACATGCTCCGCACCACTCTCCAGTTCAGTCCATCCAACCCACATCCTATCCTTGGCATGGCTAACCTTGTGGTACCTGTGGATAGCAGTTGGTCTCTTAGTTCCACCAACCAATTCCATAACGAGCGGTAGGTGGGTTTCTCAGACGACGCCTTCTTAGTAACCAGGTAGTAAATGGATCGGTTCCCGTCCACCAGACTTAGCACTTCCTTTCCATCTCCGAGTTGGTCCCGCAGCTCTGACAAGCGGCCAAACTTCTTCTTGAATACGGTGGCAATACCGCGATCCATCCTCAAGTCTTTGGCCACACAATGAACCAGCGAGTCCGAAGCAGAAAACAAATCTTCGGATCTCTCGGAGGTGACACCGAATCTGGAATTGGCATATAAGCTCGGCGTGGCCATAAACTCGTCATACTGGGGATCCGGAGAACAAGCTTGCATAAGCCTGATCCGTGCTTCTTCGTGATTGTCACCGGCATATGGGGCCAAACGGTTAAAATGGACAACCTTCGGTTTTCCATTTGGTGTGCGTCGAATCCGGTAAATAACGTCATTTATTCTCTTTGCGATTGTATATGGGCCTTCCCAGTGCTGCTGTAGCTTCGGCGAAAGACCTTTACGGGGCTGTGGATTGTATAACCACACCATGTCTCCCTCCTGGAAACCTCCATCAGTGGCCCGTATATCGTATGTGTCCTTCATGCGATCGCTAGCTATCTGCATCCGGGAACGTACTTCCTCATGGATATCGTCAAGTCTTCTGCGAAGATCACTAACGTAGTCTTCTCCGGCAACGTCCTCACCAGGTTTGCAGCCATAGGAGCACGCCGTCGTCTTTGCGGTCCTTTACTGGCTGCACAAGTTGTGCACTTCTTGCACCAGTCTTCAACGTCCTTTCTGCAATTGACCCAGTAAAACCGCTCACGGACTCTTCCAAGGGTCTTATTAACACCAAAATGTCCCCCCGAAGCATCGTCATGGAGGCACTTCAAGACATCCTTTACCAGGCTCTTCGGTACAAGCAATTGACGTTTGCTCTCAGTACCATTTCGGTTTTCCACTATTCGCTTCGGGAGTCCATCTTCCTCAACAATAGGGTCCCATTGGGCCCACAACGATTTCACCTCCCCAGATTTGGAGGCGATTTCTTGCCAGGTCGGTCGTCTGCCTTCATTCTTCCATCTTCGGAACAAGCTCAGGACCGGATCAGAACCCTGTTCCGTCTTGATGTTATCAGGATGCCATTGTTCATCCGTGACGGTTATCCTCCGGACTTCTTCATGTTCCTCCAGGCGCTCGCCATGCTTGCTGTTTTCGGAATATGGTCTTCTGGATAGGGCATCGGCTTTCTTGCAAGCGCTTCTTACGTGTCCCAATTTCCCGCAGATCCAGCAACTTATTGGTTTCGGTTTCTTATTGAGTCTTCCCACTATCCTGCTAACTATTTCTTCTTCTGTCTTCGTATCGACCGTCGGGCTCCTCCCTTAGCTCACGCACTTTACCTTGCCGTTGCAATGCCTGTTTAACGACGTCATACTCCAGTACCCCAGCCAACGTGTCAGCGAGTGTTTTTGGCCTATCTAGTCGAAGTCGCTGTTGTATGTCGTCATCCCTCAACCCATCGATGAACGAGTCGACAGCCAACTTTTCTAGAGTGTCGTCGGGAGTACCTGGATACGCGAGGCGGACCAGACGAGCGATATCGGCCTCGTATTCTTGCAGATTTTCCCCTGCCTTCTGACGTCGGTTTCTTAACTGCACGTGACTGACGCTCGTCATATGTGCCTGACCATACCGCATCTCTAACTTCTTCACTAGATGTTCATAGTCGTTGAATTTCTCGGGTGGTATGGTATCCAAAATCTCCTCAGCATTACCATGCAGCGCGCAGACCAGCTCGGAGGCTTTATTTTCCAACGTCCATGCGTTCGACTTCGCGGCCGTTTCAAATTTCTTAAGGAAAGTGGTCCATGATGTTTTTCCGTCGAACTTAGGTGGCTTCGTATATGCTTTCGATGAAACACCGTGCCCATTCTCCTGTTTCACACTTCTAGCTTCATTATCGATCTGTTCGGACATTGTCGTACATAGAAACCTTTCTTTTATATCTTTAATTCGTGAATCTATTTCTTGAATTTTTCCTGCAAAATTCTGTTCTGTTTCGGCCAATTTTGTGTCGAATTTCTCTAAATTTTCTTTAAATTCTTCTCTCAAATTTTCTTTCAGTACCTCCAGATTTCCTTTTAGTTCCTTTGAATTTTCGGTTAATTTCTCTTCCAGGTTCTCCATTTTCTTTTCCAGATTTTCTTTCAGTTTCCCTTCCAATTCCATTGAATTTTCTTTCAGTTTCCTTTCCAATTCCATTGAATTTTCTTTTAATTTCTTTTCTAGTTCATCCTCAAATTCGCAGATATTCGGATCGAAACCCTCTCGTATCAGAGCTTCCTCAAGTCGCCCTTGTAAAGTGAGCTTGTTACCAGACGTATCTTCGTCTCGCTCCTCGAGTTCACTTTTCAGTTCGGCAACTTTCAACTCCAACAACTTTTTCGGCATTTTGATTTATCTAACTATTTTCCTTCTACTAGAAAATTCTCTTCTTTGGGGGATTGATTGGCTGAGCACCCCAACACCTGACACCAATGTAACGACTTTTATAGTAGAACTTATTTATTTAACGGATATTTATTTTACAACTATTTATTTAACACTTAAACACTAATATCAATTCAACGACTTATTTATATCGCAAGGAAAATGCGTATTTATATCACTATATATCGTAGTTCGGTATTTATATCACTCGTTCGGAAGCTCACTGTAAACTGACTCTTACTGGCCACGTCAACATGTATTTATACTGATTAGGAACAATCCAGAAAGTTCCAGAATGACATACTAGACTTTACTGGAGTGCTTATTGTGTTCGTCTAATTTATGGCCTTGTTTATCGTCATCAAAGCGCCGACCGACGCCGGCGTTCTTTGGGCTCCGGTTATCTGCTGTCGGTTCTCGTCGCCGCTATCGCACACATACGCTCATTACAATATGTATCTACCTGTCCTTTTGTTCACAACAGAATTGAAAATAATGGTTATTTAAACTTTCCTGTTCTCAAAATAATAACCAGTAAATTGTAATGTGACATTTGCAAAGAAAACGATTTTACAGATACCACTTTCTATATTCAATTTTTAAATGAAAATGTTAAGGTTTCAGTCTTATACACAGGCCAATTATCTACCCACGAACTAAATCAATTTTTTCACAAAAGCTACAGTGCACAATAATGGCTACAAAGCCAAGCTTATCGACACACTGCTGAGGTATCTAGTAAAGGAATAAATGTTATAATATGATGCAACATACTTGATGACACAGGTCGTAATTTTTGTATCCGATACTGTGGCTGAAGCAAGGGATATCCCAAGTTCTCGTCAAAATCAGAAAAAGAAAACAAACAAAATTTATCTTTTTAAAAAACTTTATGTTATTTATTTAATTCGAAGAACTTGGCTGTGAATGTGAATCGACCATTTACGTTGTGTTTATAGAACGTAGTAACTTAGATTCTTTTATGAGTTCCGTACAAGTTATATGTGCTAATAAAGAAAATACAAGAAACTTAACCACAGTATTTATTTGCAATTTTTGTCTATTTACAATTGCCCTTCGCAATCGGTTGTTGAAGGCAAGCACCTTTTATGTAGATACAAGATAATTTAGGGTTGGAACAGATGTTCCATTAAAGACCCTTAAATTGCCCAAATAATGTCTTGGTACAAAGTTCGAAATTCGTCAAACCGTGCGCCAACGAGTTGTATAGGCAAAACTAGCATGTTCGTCTTGAACTGGGAGAAGGAAAGTCGTGCTAATCGTGAACTCTAACTGTGATTAAAGCCACAAACGCTGAAAGCCCATAGGCTACCTGTTGTCTGAAGATGCCATTTCACGGGAGTTTGTATATATGTAGTTTGTTTGGGGTAGGAATCGCTTAGTGGGCATAGCCTCTATCTTTTGACAGTTCAGTACAACGGAGTACGTCAACTTATTATTCGACTTCCTTCTTTCGAAATAAGGGTTCTTTAATAAAGAGTTTCGCCTTAATTTAGACAAAATTGTAATTCTAATATTTTAAACACATCCGATACTAAGGCTAAACCTGGAGATGCTGAAACACTGTTAGTGGTTCAAAGAATCAAACCAAAACAGATACCTTCAACTGAAAGAATAGATACTACCAAATAGATTAATACGGTAGCTACACGCTTACCTGAATTAATCATCAGAGTGTAAACGAGGGAGCTCCTTCTAAATCCCTGCTGATAGTTTTTACACCCTCAGGTTGACCTACTCACATCTACGTTTACGTAATTTTGTGGTAAATATACCAAAGTTAAAATGAACCCATACTAAAACAGCTGATCAAACTCTTCAAGCTATCATGATTTAATAAACCAAATTAAAGTGCTTGTCATACATACCTAGTACCAAGAAGCAGTACAGCAACCAGTGAAAAATTGTACATGGTCCAAGAAGGACTCGAATTAGACAATTAAATCTTAAAACAAATGACACAAGGTAATCGAAATCAATCAGAATAAAATACGCTAAAACCTGAAGTGTTAATAAACAAAAAAATTGTAGCAGTGCAATTCAAAATAAAAGTGACAAGGTGGTGGCGGTCAAGGACCAAATTACGAACATGGAACCAAACACGAACAGTTCGAATCAAATATATGCGTTTTCAAAATACTTATTTGACTTCACTTCCGAACGGTTTAGAACGCTATTCAACTGACAAAATTGCGCAATAACTCTCTGAATCTTTTCTGACTTTAACTCGGTAACTCTTTGACTTTCTGATTATTTGACTAACTGTAACTCTCCCACTGTAAGTCAACTGTAACTATGGTAAATGCTCTGTATCTATCTGACTGTAATCTAGCTGTAGGCCGGTAGTATCTTACATTAATGCTCCAGTTTACAAAATTTGTAGATTTCTTAATCCATTAATTTTAAACAAAATAAATATTAAAGCAAAACAGAGTATTAAAAACGCATTTTAACTGGTTGAAAAAAAACAAAGAATTTAAAACTTTCTAATAACTTAATTTTAGTTTTCTTCGACGTAACAAGTTTGTTTACATCGGTCCTATTGAAGTTTTGTGTCTCTTTTTTTTTGGCTTATTAAACATGCTTCATCATCCGTGAACTGTCGAAAGTTTAAACTTTATTAAAAATAATGATTTTCTAAGGGGAATTATTATAAACAAAATAAGTAACCTCTAAAAACTTCTTTCCACACTCTCTTATCAACTATAGGTACACACATAAAGAGCTGTACGAAGTGAAAAATATTTAGGCCAGTTATTTCAACATTTTTTGTAGTTATCAATGTAGGCGAAATTCTAATAGAATTTTCTTACTTAACAATAGCCTTATTTGTTGAAAAATGAACTTCTTTCCAACGGTACCTTATTCTTTGATGTGTGAAGTAAACACCAGATTGTTTAACGTTTTTCTTTAAATTGTTAATTAGTACCATTAGAAAATTAATTTATATAAAGTGCTCATTTATAAAACAAACGGCGGCCGTGCGGAGCCCTATTTGCAACGTTATATTGAAATTAGTAATAATGAAGATGTCGTTTCGGGAATTAGGACTTTTTTATTGAAGATTTCGTTCCCTTTAAGGAAGTTTTTCCAAATTTGCGCTATCACTTCTAGTATTTGCGTTATTTACAAAAAACAAAATGCCATTATTTTCGCATATTGGTTTGTTTATAACTTTTGTATTTTTTGTGTGCTAATATAATATTTTAATACATTATTCTATACGTTTCTTCGAATCCAATGAACCACCTCGTGTATTCTTAGGAGCTTAAGCAAGAATTAAAACATTTCTGAACTTGTGAACTAGACTTTTTGGAGCGGTAAGCCACCTAAGGAGCAGTAATATGCGTCAGATGTCCAATGTTTCTTATCGAACGCAAGAATGAAATTTGCGAATACTGTTGTGTGGTTGTCGGTGGCATTCGAGGTTGAAAATACGCAGCGTACGTCGTAACGCTGCGGCCGAATGGTATTTGTATGCGGAAAGGCGATAAATTAAGAATGCATCGATTAACTAAAGAAAATGATTGATGCTAAATTAAAAATTGTCGGTAGTACGCGTGCATCAGCGCAACTCATAACGCACCGCCACTGGATGGGAGTATTCGAATGCAAAAGTATTCGAATTAATGAGTATTCAAATGCAGAGGTATTCGAATACAAAGGCAGACATTCGAATTCAAAAGAATCGTATTCGCACGTGACAGAACTACTCATATGCCAGTAACGGAAACTGAATACGAAATTTTAATGTCATTTTAAAATTAACTTACTTTCGTTTTCAATGTCAAAATTGATGCCAGATTCGCTGATCTTTGAAACACTTCGTATTGGAGATTGGCTGTATTCGAATGACCAGTTTCAATCTACATGCTCGTTCGTTTGCATATATGCACCAGGTACGGTTTTACTGCATTGGACCACTTTCGCATTCGAATATTTTTACATTGTAATAGTTTTGCTTTTGAATACTGTTTCGTTGGAATACGTTTGATTTGAATACTTCTGCATTCAAATACCTTTGCATTTGAATGCTGTTGTATTCGAATAATAATTATATTCATAAAAGTATTCAAATTTGTTTTACTCGAGTCTTACAAGTATTCGATTCTGTTCATCACTAAATAATATATCCACTTACTTATCGTAAACAATATCATTTTCCATTTGATGAATTGTCTTTTTCCTTGACAGTAGAATGCAAAAATCCCTCAAATGTAGTAAAATAATTCAGCCAATTTTCTAGTTTTAATGAATTTATTTATGTGAACAGTCTAGTTAAAATGTAAAATATAAACACGATTTGTAAATCTATACAAAACACAAATCAACAATATACAAAACTATTCAAATTAAATTTAATAATAATTTAATATTTAAACATTTTACACAGTTATTGATATTACACACTATTTATATTATTTCGCACTTTGGTCTTTTTTCGCTATGCTTGCCTTCGTTAGAACCGCACTACAAAATGAATTCAACTCTCCTTTGTAGAAATCCGGCAGTATTTATACTTGTTAGTTTTTAGTTATATACAACGATAAATAAATATTTTGGTTCAATAGGTATAAGTAAGAATTTTTAAGTATATTCCATGTTTGTATGTGTAGGTCTAAGTATTTTTGTCATTCGTTTTTTAAGGGTAGTTTTATGATCATCAGGTAGTTTTGTAAAATATAACTGAATAGGAATAGTTCGTGACGGACAGTCAGCGCGATCGGTTGTTTGAGAATACGTATCCCTAGTTAGTTAATAAACATTATCATTATTATTAGTTCTATAGCTGTATTTAAGAATAAAGTTTATCTATTGTTACACAAATTCTACTGAAACATTATTTATCCGATTTCGGATTAGCAGCCAACAACACTGTTACCCTTGTCTCTCCAAAAGTACAGCAAAAACAGTCAATCTCGACTTCACAGGTTCCACGAAACAGCTCCGACAAGTCATCGGAGGTAGAATTAAGTTCTCACAGTAGTAAAATTGCTAACCTATCTATTCTTCAGGTATTATTGCACTTGCGGGCATTGCTCGTCATATGAGATACTGGGATGGGCAATTTGCCGATTTCCCTTACCTATGCTCATTTCCCTGGGAGACGAGTAATATTAGCAATTCTAAAACTTCAGTTTGCGGATAAATGTAAAAGTGGTAACTTGTACCCAAAAAGCTCGTAATCTCCATGCGCTCTCCGAATTAGCTTATAAATTATAATTAAGTGGAACCTATTGTAAACATTGGTGTCTTTTAATAATAATTAATAAATAAAGAATAATTCTGGGTTTATAACGTGTTTAAGAAATAAAATAAGTTTTTAAAAATACTTTTTCGGAGTTGCGTATTGTAACTGGCAACGCTTATTTGCTCCGCAGTGGCTCCAATAACCGCTCAGAGGCGCCGGCGCCGGTGTCAATCGCCTGCCAACTATATGTAGGTCACATATTGGAAATTTTACTTATTACTTTGATCGGAAAAAACGCGCCTAATGTTAGTCTTATTTACAATTAAACTGTTTGAAAGCAAAACTATTAATTTGAAATCTATAAGGGTCGATTTAAGGAAAGGCTGTTTTTTTTTCTTACTGGTATATCGTTCATTTCTTTTAAGGCGATATTGTGTGCCTACTTTCCATACATCATCAAAATATTCTAGCGCTCAATTTTGAGTTTTTAGTGAGTAAAGGCGACTCACCATCTACTGCCGTCGAAAAACTCGACAAACCAGCACGACCGGGCCGGCTTGTCGATTCTAATTGTAAGCTTATCGTTGCCTGCACACGTGCCGGTCAAACGAACGTTTCTTTCGAAATAGTTCAATAATGTAATTTTGTCTAATGAATGTAAGAAGACGGACTCTTTCTATTTTTTCAATGCATTGCTTCCTAATAATTTCAGGGGAAAATGGTTTTTAACTGTTTGTATGGCATTTGGTAGTATCCTTATGCTTTTTTAATGTAGACAGGCACGGTGCATGATTCTTGGAAGTGCACAAAAAGAAAATAATAATAATATCCTCAATTTCCGCAACAGTATATTTGTTAAATTCTATAGTTATTTGATCGTGACAAACTTCAAGCATGCACTGAAGTAGTTCGTTTTGTATAGTATTGGAAGTATACTGTAAAAGCTGCTGCATCTTGTAAATGTTACTTCATAGCTGCGTCTAATTCAGCACTGAAATCTACCAACCCATGAAAAACGCCTAGATTGGATGATGTTTTCGAATCATCGTGTCCTCTCAGGGACCGCTCAAATTTTCTACAAAAACGAATACAGTTAATAATATCGTTTAAAACATAACTGTTTTTTGAAACAGTTTCATTGTGTGCCGCCACTGCCCTTGGACGAGCAAAATCAAACATTCACGCCATATCTACAGTGCCTACTTGCCTAGCATTCCATACCTACATTATATTCATTGTCCAGCAGAATTTGTGTGTTTTTTTAATTTTCCAGTTCACTTAATTTAAATCAGTTACTCCAGGGAGCACTTTACGAGTCCGTGTTGTTAACGCCGTGCAGTTAGCGCCACGACCCTTTTGCGTGAAGGTATCGCCCCGAAAAGTGCAGGTAAAGTTATATCGTGCATTTATCGCCGCGAGTATACCACCAGTATATAAGTCTTTGTACAATATTTTATATTAAGTTTATGAATTTTGTTTTCGTATATTAAATAAAATTACATTTAAACGCAGGCTTAGAATTGGCCGTTATTTTTTAACAAAACAGGCGAGTTTAAAGGTGTAAGCATTATAATATAAACCTTAATCATAATGAATCAGAAACTGGAAACATTTTTGATCCAAGTTTTGGGGATTATCCATCGTTAAATCTCTATTTCAAAAGTAATAATTATTACCAAAACCGAAATAATAAACAGTTGTTATGATCGGGTTGGTATTATTATCATATATAATAATATTAATAGAAACACTAAAAAAAAAATAAACACAAAAATCGTGCGAGGAATTTTTACTAGCGACAATTGGACAATTAAAAAAGAAAAGAAAAATTGAATATCTAAAAATCGATGAAAGGATAGCCACTATTTTAGAAAAATTTAATTTTGACAATGACTGAGGATTATATTTGCGAGCTTTAGCATACGCTTTAAAATTAAAATAAGTGGAATTAGTATAAGTATAAAAATTACATAAATGGAATCACTTTGTTAATTAGATTTTTAAGTTTTTTGTACATAGTATAACGAAGGTTTATAATTCTTATACTTTTAAACACGTCAATTTTGTTAAACAAAATTGCCAGTCCTAGGCCTGGGTTAAAGTGTGAAGGAATGTAAAAATTTGTATTTAAAATATCGTACGAAAACAGAATGCATAAACTTTTAAATAACATACGTAGGTCTATATACCAATGGCATACTCGCGTCGCGAAATAAACGATATAATTTTACCTGCACCTTTGGGGGAGATACCTGCACGAAAAGGGTCGCGGCGCTAACAACACGACACCGCACTTTACATAAATTAATTTTTTTATGGTATTGATTATATATAAATTAAAAAATGATTGTGTAATCTTAACACTTCAGACAAAATTGTTACGTTATTCGTTTATTAATTTGTTACAAACAACTGGACTAGTTTCATATCTTTTAAAAAGTAATGATTTTCATAACAAGAATTATTATAAGCAAACGAAACAACTTTTTAACATAACAAACATTTTTTATTGCCTCATTGGTTAAAAAGTGAACTTTTCCAACGCGACCTTATTCTATGAAGTATTAAGAATACACAATATTGTTATTTTTTAATCTGATAATACCTCAAAAATAATTATAAAATATGCTGGCTATCAAGTTGCACGCGTATCCTGTAGCGGCCGCGCGGAGTACTATTTTCAACGTTAAATTAAAATTAGTAATAATTGAGATGGAGTTTCGAGAGTTGAGTCTGTTTTATTGGAAATTTCCTCCGCTTTAAGGACGTTTTTTTTTCCAATTCACGCTATCACTATCACTGGTATTTCCGAAACAGGGACAGACCCGAACAAGTTAGTAACATCCAAGAAAATAAGTAAATCATTCGGTTTTACCTCTATATTTGAGATCTCTTGCAAATTCGATTGAATTATGTATGGAATATAATGACTCAAATTTTGTATAATTTTTAAATTTATAAATTACTACAAAGTGCGTGAGTAACTGAACTTACAGGTCAAATGGGCATATCAGGTATGTGTAATTTTATTAATCCATAGAGTTTCGGTGGACTTGGATTCATTGCTATGATCTTTTTAATTTGAAGGTCACTAAAGAGTTGCAGTTTTTCAGAGCTAATTTTAAAAAAACTTTAAAAATAAAGAAAATATTAAATTTAGATCAATTATATACATAGGCAACATATCAAATGTAATTTCAAAAAATGTTAAAAAGAATAATAATTTTCAGATTTCATTTAAAACAAACAACAACTTATCAAAATTTATAATTAACAGTAGAGATAAAACCGAAAATATGAATAGTTGCGGTGTTTACAAATTAAACTGTAACACTTGCAATGCTCTTTACATAGGACAGACCGGAAGAGCATCTAAAGAAAGGTTCAACAACACATAAAAAAACTAATGATAAATCAGCATTCATGAATCACCTTAACATTAACAATCACCAATTTAACTTAATAGAAAATTTCAAAAATTTTACACAAACAAGCTAAAGGTAAACGCTTAGATACTCTGGAGCCTTTAGAAATTGAAAAACATATTGAAACTAGTAATATTGTTTTAAATGAAATCGAAAATGTGTATTCCTCAGTAATTTTAAATAAACTATCTAAATTACCCCCTACTAACACAATAATACCTAGAATACTATAAATAACAAAGACTGTAAGAAAAATGTACTCGTCCTACGCAAAATAACTGCCGAAGACATCGTCGACACCTTCGCGAAACTTAAAAACAATTCACCGAGAGAGGACGGTATCACAAACGCCATTATAAAAAACCTACCACCACCCGCCTTAGGTTACCTCACATGTATCGTAAACGTCATCCTTACCACCGGCTACTACCCTACGAAATGGAATAGTGCAAACTTCATAATGATTCCTAAACACGGCAAAGACCACAAAGACTAATTGATAGCAGTGAAAAAAGCGTATAATCGCGGCCTGACTTTCCGATCACCAACAACATCATCCCTAACTCTCAAACCGTGTTCCGGAAGGGACGACCCCCCCTTGATTCTGTCCTAAAACTTCAGACTGATGCAATTTCACAAATAAACACTAGCGGTTGCACTCTAGCAATTGCACTCGATTTCGAACGCGCATTCGACGCTGTTTGGCATAACGGCCTACTGTTCAGATTACTTCAGTTAAATCTCCCTTCCTTCTTTATAAAAATCATCCATTCATTCCTATCTAACAGACCCTCCAAAATTGAAATTGGTAACACCCTATCATGCACTTTCACACTAAACGCACCACAGGGCACGGTACTCTCCCCGCTTCTATACAATATCTTCTGTCATGACCTTCCCCAACCCACCCATAACTCTCTTACCCTATGCCAATATGCCGACGACACGGCTTATTGGGCCAGCGGCCTCACAACTACCTCCTGCAACCACAAACTCAACAGACAAATAATCAAACTAGAACTTTGGGTTAATAAATGGCGATTATTTTAAACAAAAAGTTTTACTTCTCTTTACATTTTAACGCAGGCTTAAGATTGGCCGTTTTGTTTAACAAAACAGGCGAGTTTAAAGGTGTAAGCATTATAATATAAACCTTAATCATATGTATAGGAAACTCAAATACAATGTGATTTCATTCATGCCATATTTATATATTTCATAATACGTTCTAAGTTTCACAAAAACAATTGTGCTAATATTATTGTGGATTATCCATTGTTAAATCTTCATTTCAAAAGTAATAATTATTACCAAAACCGAAAAATAAATAGAATAAACAGTTGTTATGATCGGATTCATATTATCAAATATAATAATGTTAATAGAAACACTAAAAAAATAAACACAAAAGTCGTGCGAAGAATGTTTACTAGCGAAAATTGGACAATTAAAAAAAAGAAAAAATCAAATATCTAAAAATTGATGAAAGGGTAGCCACTATTTTATAAAAAAATTATTTTGACACGGACTTAGGATTATGTTTGCGAGCTTTAGCATACGCTCAAGAATTGGAATAAGTATATAAAAGGAAAAGGTAACAGTTGTTATCACAGATAAGTCGATACAGTACGTTTTAAAAACTATATTAAATATCAAAGTAAAACAATGAAGATGAAGACTAATAGTAAAACAAAATGAAATTTTGAAAGCTAGGAAAATTGGTTTATTTATAAAGTGGAGAAATATATTTCATTCAGTTTTTCAGTATTTTGTGTATATTAAGAGTATTAGTGTTAATTGTTATAAATAACAATTCAGATACGTCACGTTTGTATTTGTTTTTGTCAACATCTAAAATTTTGGGATTATCCCAGTCTGTATCATGTTTGTAAACAATTCTATAAACAGAAATGGGGTTAAGTTTTTCTGTTTTTTATATTGTTCTTATGTTCTTTGGCTCTAATATAAAAAACACATTATAAACAACTTTGTGTTGTCTTAATAGTTAGTTTGTGTTTTTCCTTTTTTACAATATCATCTAATCTATTGTAATTTTTAAAAACTGTCTTAATGTTGTAGTCTTTGAAATAGTTTTTTAATTTACCAGAAAGAGAGGGTTAGATGGGAGAACTATGAAATTTAATTTATTGTAAAGAATGCTGTTGTTAATGATAATATTATTAAGTTTTAAAGATTTCAATCTTCTATTGATGTTTTGGTTAATGAAGTAGAGAAGGTAACAGTTTTTTTGTAAGATGAGCAAATAATTAAAGTGATGGATTGGATCAGATATGAAGATAGCTTTATCAACTAAATTGTAAATAATTGCCTTTTTTTGACTGATGGGATTGTTGGAATAGAAATGGAGTAATCTGCCATATTAAGTTGGTTTTCTATACCAATTGAGATTTGATTATTGGAGGCAGTAACTTAAATATCTAAAAAGTTGATACTATTGTTAAGTTCCACCTCAAAACAAAATGTAGTTTATTATGATAATTGTTAGATGTTGTGATTATGGAATTTATTTTATCTTTAAATAAAAGGTTTAAAGTTCAAGGATGATAAATAGATTCAATATAATTTAAATAATTTTATAAATCGCGCTTGACAAACTCAGCGAATATGGGTGAAATTGGTGATCCCATAGTTGTACCATCTATGTGTCGATAAAATCTGTTATTAAATTTAAAAAAGGTTGAATCCACAATTACGTTGATGGCAATAATTATTTCATTCCAGGAAATGTTACAATTTTGTTTAATAATATTCCACCTAGTCTCAATTCTAAAAAGAATAAGTTCAATAGGGATACTAGTAAACAAGGAAGAAACGTCTAAATAAATCATACAATGACCAGTAGGTACCTGGATGTTGCGAATATTGTCAACGAACTTCAAACTGTTTTTTATCAACACACACATTTAGAATGCGCTGTATAAATGAATAAAATGAGTGGAGGGGACTACCAACTGAAGAAGCAATAATTCTAAATGGGTTGTTTGGTTTGTGAATCTTCGTGCCAAGTTTGCAGATGTCACAAAAAGTTTATTAAACTCCAAAACATTTATATATTCTTTGTCTTTCCATATTTCAATTTAGTAATTACTGAGGTAGTGGGAACTTTTGAAAGTAGTTTATATGTGTTGGTGTCTTGAAGTAAAGTTTCAACTTTTTGCAAATAGTCAAATTGTTGTAAGGCAATCAATGTTTTACTTCTAGTCTTAATATTCATTGCTTTATTTTGAAATTTTGAAACACGTACCTGAGCTGACCTACCTATGACAACAACTTTTACCTTGTCCTTTTATTAATATAATATTCATCATTTATAGTTTCAACTCCAAGTAGTTATAGTATATATGGTGTTGTTCACATCACCTCACCATTTATTAAACATACTTATTGATTTTGAAAAAATAGGTCAGTCCTATTTGTTGTGTTTGTTACGCCATATTCATTAAGTTATTTGTATTACAGCATGTTATTTTTATAATGTTTCATTTTTAGTTGTGATGAAGGCCCACAAATCTGGTGCCGAAACGTCAACTATAAATACATGTATTTTCATTCTAGTCTGCTAAATAAAAAACGGTCGGAAATACCGCTCTATTTTTAACCATCTTTTAATTTAATATCTTTGACTTTATTGATGAATTCAATAGAATTCTTTACTGAAAAACTAGGCTGTTGAATGTTAAGATCTTTGCATTCATTTGTAATCCATTCGGTTAGTTTAGTAGTCGGTGAACTGTAGCCACCCGCACCCGGGTGTTAAAATGTTGTAAATTATTCTCTTGTATTTATTTATGTTGAATATTTATTGGAAGATATGCAAATAAATGTAAGTACAGCAGATTTCAAAAAACAATGTATTAACAATTAAATCAAAAGGAACTATACATGAACTGAAATACTATGAGTGAAAAAAACAAATTGGCAATATTTCTCGGTTAAAGCTCGAGGACAACACTACACGTTAAGTTTGTAGACTAACAACAATACATTTTTAACAGTTAAATCGCAAGTACTTGCTAAGGGTCGTGTACCTACTGTTTCGATTGTACATCAATTGCGGCCTTCCAAGAATTGCAGCACAAGCTATGTTAAAAAGAACAAGGTTCTCGAAACTTTCTAAAGAAAATGAAAATTTTCAAAATACATATGAATTTATACAATTTATTTAATAGGTGGTTTTTATTTGTTAACCAATTCAGTCATCTAATTAAATCGTAGGTATTATTTCGTACTTTCAAATTTCGATTATTTTTCTGATTATTTGAAATGACAATGGGATTGAATAATTTCTTTTAAAATATTTTTCGTATGTAATGAGTAAGAGAAGGACAGAATACGTCTTTAAAACTGGCGTTTTGTGACAACTTTTGTCCATCAGAATGCCGTTTGAGGCCATGTGTTTACCCAGAGGGTGTGGAAGGGTGTAAAGGGGAAAAGGGAGTGGTTTCGACAACTGTAAATACAATTTCGAATATTAACATGTGAGACTCAAGTATCGGAGGGTAAAAGTAGAAATTTCCGTGTCTTGAGTTTCTAACGATAGGTATGTTAGGGGTGTATGGAAGCGATGGGAAACTCGCGAGATGAAGAATCGTGTGTTGGTGTGGGTAAAATTTTAGGATAATACAACTCGAATTTCAATAGGATAGACAGCTACAGACAGATTTAGACAGTTACAGTTATAGCTAGGTTACAGTCAGAAACAGAGCGTTGACCAGAGTTACAGTTGAGTTAGAATCGGAGAGCTACAGTTAATCAAATAGTCAGAAAGTCAAAAGGTTACAGTCAAATTCAGAATATCCGAAAAGTTGCAGAGAGTTGTTGCCCAATTTTGTCAATTGAATAGTGGTCTAACCCGTTCGGAAGTGAAGTACTGTTAAACCGCAAATATTTGATTCGAACCGTTCGTGCTTGGTTCCATATTCGTGATTTGGTACTTGACTGCAACCTCACCTGATCTGAGTCATTTATAACTCCGTAGTTGCTGTTTAATTATCAACGCAACCATCGTACGAGAGTCGTACCGTTCACCAACGTACTTTGGTTTATTGAATAATTATAGCTTGAGGAGTCTGATCAGCTGCTTTAGGATGGGTTCATTTTAACATCGGTATATTTACCACAAAATTACGTAAACGTAAGATGTGACCAAATCGGCCTGAGGGAGTAAAAACTATCAGCAGGGATTTAGAAGGAGCTCCCTCGTTTACACTCTGACGATTAATTCAAATGACCGTGTAGTTACCGTATTAATTAATTTGCAGTATCTATTGTTTCAGTTGAAGTTATCTGTTTTGGTTTGATTCTTGAACAACCAACATTGTTTGAGCATTTCCAGATTTTGCCTTGGTAACAAGTCTAATTCAAAAAAATATTGCAATTACAGTTTTGTCTAAATTAAGGCGGAACTCTCTATTGAATAACTCTTATTCTGGTAAACGAAAGTCGAATAAGTTGACGTACTCCGTTGTTCTGAACTGTCAAAAGATAGAGGCTATGTCCACTAAGCGATTCCTGCTCCAAACAAACTAAATACAAACTCCCGTGGAATGGCATCTTCAGACAATAGGTAGCCTATGGGCATTCGGCGTTTGTGGCTTTAATTACAGATAGAGTTCATGATTAGCAAGCCTTTCCTTCTCCTAGTTTTGCCTACACAACACACTATTTTGGCAGTTAATGGTCTTTGATGAGACATCTGCTCCAACCCTAAATTCTGAGGTGTAATAAACAATGTTACTTACTAATGCCGGATCGGTCTGTAACATACTTATCTTTCAAAATGTAGAGGAATATCTCAAACAAATGTTGCCCAAAATTGAGCGTAGAATGGCGTAAAAACATTCGGATATACCGGAAATGTACCCTAACTTCGTTATTTTAAATAGAAACCCCTATTTATTGTTGCCTTTTTGAAATATACATAAAAAATAAATGTCAGTTTATTAATAAAACATGGGATCTAGGTTGCACCGTTTTGTAGTTATTTCACATTCCTTATAAAAATTGACGTTAGACGCCACTTTGATTAACTCGGTAAAGGGGGATGGGGTTTTCACGTTTCGATTCCGAAGGAAATAAGCTACTATTCGCAGATATTATGCGCACATGTACTTTTGAAGTACTATGAAATTTATCGATACCAATTTTTTCGCGTAAAACAAACGCAGAATTAAATTTCCTTTCTACCGATACAGGGTTATTGGTATCTGCATCTAACAGTTTTTGAGAAATGCGCGATTTTTTGGAATTGTTAAATAATGTCTCAATATCGCGTTAGCCACTGTTATCGTTCGGCGATTTTGTTTTGTTTTGTGACGGTAATATTTGTTCGGCTAGTAAAAAGTACAATAAGACAAGAACAATAACAGTTGTACATACAATAAAAATAATTTATTTATTTATTTATTTATTTAAACTTTCAACGGACTTACGTCCTTTACAGAAATAGTGTTACATAAAGATAAACTACAGTGTAATCAACAGTGATTATAATGATCTAAAAACAACAAGTTATTTACGTAAATAATAGATATTATAAGCAAAGATTTAATAATACATAAAGGTGACAGATCTTAACATAACTTTAAAGCTTGTTAGGTTTGTAAGACTTCTTATATTTAATGGTAGACAATTCCATTTTCTACGCAACCTGTGTGTTGCACTATTATGAATAAATGCTGATCTGGTGCCTGATTCAACGAGAATTCTTGGATTGCGAACATTGTAGGATAGATGGCGTTCAGTGAAAATTTCAGATACAGCATTGCAGGAAATAAGTCTGTTCAAAGCTTTCATAGAAAATACCATATCATGATAGTTAATCAAAGGTGCAATAGAAGGTAGACACAAGTTCCTAGCAATTTCAGAGTAGTTATAATAATAATTATTTATATCTTTTTTAAAACAATTTTCAAAATATCGTCGATAATTTACTTGCTGTAGAACAACAGATAAGGTAGCAGAACATAACGGTAGCTATATGAGGGAGTTTATTGATACCAAATTTCCAAAGAAGTTGATTTGATCAGAAGGTCCGAGTCGAATACTATGGCCAGCCAGAACATCAGAGCTAACAAAGCTGAATTTTGCATGTTATCTCATTTTATTATAGGTGTATATATTTCGCTCAAGTTGTTCGCGTTTGTTTGTGCATTCAAAACAATTGGGTTTATTTTTTTATTCCAGCTACAGCCTTTTACAAAAATTGTTTTCTCTCCTAGTTGAAATCATTATCATAATTAAGTTTATTTTCACTTATTACATTATAATATTTTGGACCTCTTCGTATATTGGATCATTGTTCTTTTACCTTAGTTGATAATTTTTGTTTAGTCTGGCTGCATAGATCCATGCAATTTATTCATTCTCTTACGCTTTTGTCTTTATTATTAAACTATGATGCTATTTATCAGTTATAAGAATCTAATTTTGTTGTGCAATGCCGGCTTTTCACTATGGGATACAATAAAGACCAAAGATGACACTAGAGCGCCATCTATGGTCAACGCTATTTAATAATAGGTACTGTGGTGTTCAACAGATACCTTTTCATTAAGGTAATGCTTGTTGAACCAGACCTACGCATAGCTACGACTGCGTCAAAGGCACGCGAACCTAAATAGAACAAAATATGCTCTCAGGTCAGTATTCTGTCGAAACCACCAGACACGCTATCGGATAATTTAAATTATATCTCGAAATATAAATTATATCCCGCGATGATCCTTTACACTGTGAGATATGTATTTCTGCTTAACTGTTTTGCAATCGTCTACGAAGGAACTGGCGATAGGATGGGAAATGATGTTTGAGGGTAAAGGAAGGCGTAAGATATTAATATAGAACCTTGAAAATATCGCTCGATCGACCGAAAAAATATTTATAGTTTGTATTATAACATATATTACATTTAAGTGTAAACGGTACCAATTAAAAGTACGGTGAGCGATATCATATTATCGCTCAACATTTAATATATATTATATTATATCTCATAGTGAAAAGCCGGCTTTATGATTTTTTATATAAATTGTGTAGTATATATGGTAATTTAGATAGGTAACTGCCGCCTGGATGTTTGTATGAACGTCGAAAAAAGTGTGAAAATAAGTGTAGGTGACTTTTGAAAGAGATTTGGATGCTGACCGTTTGGGAAACTTTGAATTTGATTGGTATGAGAGTTTTGGCAGTTGAAAGAATATTTGAATTTGGTTGGCTGGAAAAATTATTAGGAATGATTGGGGACAAACGTATAAATGGGAGTGAATGAGATAAGCCTGCAGTTTTGAAGGAGCTTTAGTTAGTTGGACTGTCGGATATTTGGAAAGTCGAATGAACTAATAAAAGTTTGTAAAAGTAAAGTGGTTTTTCTAAACAAAAAAGAAAATAGTACATTTTAGCAGTTGGTAAATTGATATATATATAATTAATAGAAGCTAATATCCCCAATCACCAACAAATATTAAATATTAGTGGTGTAAGATGACCGGTTCTAATTCAGAGGAGGAGAGGTTACTGAAGGTCAAATTGATGGAAGGTCATTGACTTTAAACGTGGGTATGTAGTGGTCGAATGCTTCACAATGAATTGAAACATATGTACATGTATCGGTAATGTAAAATTAAATACGTCTGCAGTCGTCTGAAGTTTACGAATCTCAAATACGTTTACATGATAATGTAGAGGAAGTGGAGAAAAGTGTAGGGTATAGACATATGAAATAAAAGTGAAGTCGTTATAGTTATCGATTCTTTATTTTGACATAAATGAAGTATGTAAGTGATACAATCAAAATATTGAACAATAAGATTACATTAATAGTACTAACAACTTGTAGAAATACGAAAGAGTCGGCGATATAGCCGTTAGTTATAACGTCTCTGTTTTCATCATCCTTAAGCTGAATCCATCGGCTTTCAATATATCTTCGAAACTGTCCATCTTTATCAATAAATGCTAGTTTTACAGAGTGAAGGTTTTGCACGTTCTCAACTGTAGAGACATTTGTTCCATTAACATTTTTTAAAATAATAGTATACCAATTTTTCTTCCATGTACAAAACACATCAAAATTCTTATCAAAATTTTTACAAACAGGCTTCATCTCCAATAGTATTATCAGGTCGGGAAATGTAGAGGGTATTGTTATACAAATATGTTAAAATCAGTAACGACGACACACTGCTCATGATTGCTTTTTTCCATAACAACTGAGACATTTAAAACGAGCAACGTGGTTTGTATAATAAGTTCCCCTCCACTGAAGCCTATGTAATGGAAGGGGTATTTTACATAAGTTACGGGAACGAGTGAAGGAGCGGTAGATGCATAACAGAGTTGAGTGTGTTTAAGTCGGTATAACATGGAAACCTTTATCGAAAAGTTTAATAATGTGCGGATGGGTTATGAAGAGGAAGAAATACGTGCTCTGAAATCACTGGAAGTGAATCAAACGTATCCCGTGCAACGCTTCAAAAAGGTGAATACAAAATGGGGACCTCGTCTATTAGCTGATTTATACAGCTTTATCATATTTCTTCCGTGCAGACACGCAGAAGCTTTTACGGATGCAGAAATCGAGGACATAAACGAAAAAATTGTGAGTAAAGTGGGACATCCATCAATTCGCCTTAAAGGATTTGTTGGAAAAGCGGCTGATTTAGAAATACATATGTAAAATGTATAACATTGTACAAGAATACAAAAAAAAAAATAAAAATCTAATTTATATTATGAACGTGTTTTATTTGTTTAAAGGAAAAAAATACAGTCAATTTATGAGTGTAAAGATAACCAATATTTTAATAAAAGAACATTTTTATAAGCACAATTCTGTTCAACAGCGGTTGTAAATAAATGATGAGAACACACTTTAACTTTAAAATGAGTTAAGAGTTTGGAGAGAGCTGGACATTCGATATCTTTAATGTTAACAAAGTTAACAGTAGGAAAGGATTCCTGCAGCCACATCATCTTTTGTAATCCTTTAACATATACAACTGTTGACTCCATCAATATGGAGTGAATTCTATCATTAAGTGTAGAGTACGGAAGATCGCCCTTATCCCAATATAACCCATGAAAATTTCTTGTTAACCAACGATTTTGACTTCTGTAACGAACGGGGAGAGCGCCCAATGGAAATGGTGGTTCAAATGTGAAATGATAAACTGGTTCTCCTTTTAGAGCAACAACAGCTACTTCTTTAAAAACAAATCGATTCTCACTACACTGAAAACCAGTATGTCCAATAAGAAAGTCATCGAGCTCACTGTTCAGTACCGGTAAGAAAACTAAATTGTGGAAGTGATCGTTGTGTTTTATACTTCTTGAACTAAGTTTGTGGACGGATTGTAACGTATCACACGATCATGTATTATTAAACAGAAAGCTGCCGTTTTGTCTGGTATATTTTCTTTAGTTTGAAACTCTAAACGGATATCTATACCACCAGATTTAACAGTTTCATTCTGATAAGAACAGTCTACTATTACAAGAGGAGCAATTACTAGAAATTGTTTAGGATCGAATAAGGGTTCACTTACATTACCATAATACGATTGTTGAAAGTTGGCATTCATTTCATATAAAACAGCAAATCTAGAAGTATCAAAATCTAGATTCAAATTATCATACGGGTACATAGTAGATCCTAAGTGAACATTAAAATTGGTTAGCTTGCAGTGATCGAAGGCACTCATATTTTTTGCAAGATTATTACTTTTATCTGAGTTATGTCGATGCCGAAATAACGATTTAAAAAAAAACAATTTATTTGAACAGAAATACACGTTACACAATATGACTTATCACTACAACGGCTAGCTTAATTCTAATTCTTTTTACTTGTCTGAGTTATTGAACAAAAATCATTACATAGGTATTTTACAACTAAAACTGTTGTATCAGCTTTGACATTTGAGAAGCTTCGTGCGGTGCATAGAAGTGTGCTATACAGGGTCAATATACCATCGTTATAACACCTCCCCCGTTAAGTTTGATGTCCTCATCAAGTTTAAACAATATTGGGATATATTTGATCGGCTGGGACCATTTTAATTTCGGGGTGCTCCGCTCCATTTTCTTCTGTTGCTTTTTCTTTCTTGTTAGTCTTCCGGACCTGATATGTTTTTATAATGCGCTTTCTGCAACATAGTAAGGGCATTAAAGCCATTATAATTATAATAGAAATAGCAGGAATAGAGAGATGTCCGTAGAAGGTGATTGGTTTCAAGTGAATTGGCGTCTTCTCAATTTCCTCTAGTAATTTATTAACATCTTCCGCTTTATTTGGGAATTCTTCAAGAAGATGTATTTTCTTTTGCGGTTGCGGCATCTCAATATGATATTCTTGTATTTTGGTATTAGTTATAACATCGGGATTTTTCTTGAATAGGTCTTGATCGATGACGGTTTTGTCTTCATAGTTGATGATGAAGCTGCCTTTCCCATGTTTTTGGGAGTCAATGATCCACTCTTGGTTTGTAGTAACGAGAAGACTTCCATTCTGTAGTTGATAAACTTCGTGGTATTGTTTAACTTGGAAACTAGGACTTACAAAAGCGTGTACAATTTTGGTTTTTATCTCATTTTTACAAAAATAACTACAGTTTTCTATCGGAGTACAATGTTCATACCATTTAGAAATTGTTTCATAGCGAGCATTAAGTTTGGAAGGAATAAGGAGAAGAGAATCGTCTGGACTCAAAATAGGATACAATTGAAATAATTTAAATGTCACTGACATTGATATGGGAAACTGAATTATTCCAATAATCAAATCATCAGTTGATATCATTGTTTGCTTGTTGAAATTTAGATATACAATAGGATTGTTTTCAGAATGCGGTAGTAATTGTGTTTTAGAGTATATTTCAGAAAGATGTTGCATCATTTGTAGTATCTGAGTGTTTGAAATTAATTCATAATTTACGATTTCCTCTTTCGCAAATGTTAAGGAACGTTCTATGGCTTGTATTTGATTTAATAAACCCTGAGCGATTAAAATAAATTTAGTTATTAAACTTTCGATATTTAGAGTATTTATTTCTTGCGTGAAGGCGTGAAAGGTTTCATTAAATCTTTTTGTTATAGTATTGAGTGTTTCAGAATAAGAATTAGTAATGTGGTGTGCTAATGACAAAAATTGATTTTGTTTCTCTATTTCTTTTTTCTGATTGTCAAACAACCTATTCATATTTTCTTTTATTTGTTGATAATCGTCGTTATTCATAGTGCCAAATAGATATTTGGAGGCATTTCCCATTCCGTTTATAAGTCCACGTTTTTCTCTATAAGGTCTTAGTTTATTTATATTATCATCTACTTGATTAAGAACATTTTCTAAAACGTCAAACATTCCGTTAGTGTGTTTATATTTAAGTATAGCGGTTTTAGTTAATATGTCTAAGTATACTAGCCTAATTTGAGTAAGATTAATGTTATAAATAAATTTATGATAATGTGAAAAAAGATGAGCATCGCCCACTTCTTCCTCTAAATACGCTACTGATTTTTCAATTGGCGTTATCTCTAGAGCGAGATGTTGATGGTATAGGCTCATCATCACCATTATTATCAGGAGGGGGTTCATTGTCACCTGTAATAGAGATATTTTTTCTTATTCTTTTGATCTTCCTCTTAGAATATTTCTTAGGAGTATTCTGATTAGGGGACATTCCTTCTATATGTGTATCTTTATTTTCTAATAAAGTTACACGGTTGAATGGTGGTTTTGTTTTATTAGTGCGCTGTTCATTTCTAACATAAAGGATGTTAGGAAGTTCATCGGGTAAAGGATCGTTATTGTGTTCGTTAAGTCTGTCTAAGTCCTTTTGATTTTTGTTTTGAGATTTTTGTGCAATTTGGGTATAATAAAATCGAAGTTCTTCAATGCGCCTAGTAATATATTCTGATGGTTTATTAAATTCGGGTATTTCTTTTTCTGTAATTTGTTTATACGGGCCGTAAATTATTTCGAAAGGTTTTAATTTAGTTGTTGATTGTACTGAGTTATTATACATAAAGATTACTTGTAGCACTAAATTTGGTATCGTTTCTTCAGGGTTGGCAATTTTGAGGGCGGCTACCTTTTCTTTGATAGTGCTATGAATACGCTCGAGAGGAGCTATTCCCGTAGGGTTACTTATACTAATAACATGCAAATCTATGTGGTAAAGTCGGCAAAAATCTCTTAAATGTACATTGTTAAATTCTGTGCCTTGGTCAACAATAATTTTTCCGGGTAGGTTATGGTGATTGATAAAGTGTCGAATTTTGTTTATATAAGTTGTTATATTGGTGTCTTGTAGGTAATAGGCTTGAGCATATTTTGAAAAATGATCAAAGAAGGTGAGGAATTTATGATTAGCTAATGTAAATGTATCTAACATTACTATCTCGAAAGGACGAGAAGATACGATGGGTCCTTTATAAGGAGGTTTATATGGATTACGATCATATTTAGCTTGAAGGCAGACATCAATTTGTTAATGTAATGGCTTATTAGTTTCTTTAAGTTTGGATAATAAAATTGTGTTTTTAAATGGTAGTAGGTTTCATCAATGCCATTATGGTTAGCGTCATGATATTTAGAGATTTCGTCTAGAGCTTTTTCTTGCTTGTAAGTAGGCGGGTTGTTAGAAGTTTTGATAATTTTCACTTGATTGTTTTTTGTGTGGAGATGGTCGTAAAGTACTTCAAAAATTTGTTGTTGAAAATTTTCTGTAATTTTTGGTTCGAAATATATTCCTACTTGATTACATATCCTACCTTTAAGTTCTTCGTTTAGCTTGTTTTTTAACCAATTAAGATCGACATGTTCATTTGCAATGATGTTAAGGGTTTGTCTGTTACCTTTCATTATTAATTTAAATTTTGGTGATCCCAATTTAACGTTGATCATTATCTGGAATGAATTTAGGGGTCTATCAGAGATTTGCATCACAGGTACAGGATTTTCCTGTGCAGAATGTATTGTTTGCAGATCGTCAAATAAATTCGGGTCGAAATCGTTTAAAATTTCATCAGCATTTTCCGGAATTATTTCAGGAGCGTTATTAAATAATGAGTCAACATCTAAATTTTCAAAGTCATCTTCAAGAGCATTAATTTCTACGCGAGACCATGCGTCTGCCACATAGTTTTCTTTTCCTTTTATATGTTTTACATCGAAATCGTATTCTTGTAATTTAATTTTCCAGCGACAGAGTCGGTTTTGCGGTTCTTTCAAAGAATGTATCCAAACTAAGGGCTGATGGTCAGTTTGCAAAATAAATTTTCTACCAAAAATATAAGGACGGAAGTGTTTTCAGGAATCAATTATAGAGAGAAGCTCTTTTTCAATGGTAGAGTAATTACGTTCTGCACTATTTAATGTTCTATTATAAAAGGCAATCGGATGTTTATCTTGAGAAAGAACGGAACCAATAGCTTTATCAGATGCGTCTGTGGTGATAATGAAGTCGGGGTAGGCTAATATGGGAGCGTTAGTTATTAATTCTTTTATTTGTTTTACTGCATTTATATAATTAGGAGATTGGTATTCTATTTTTGAATTTTTCTTAAGACACTTTGTAAGAGGAGTGACAATTTTGGTATAGTTTTTTTATAAATTTTCGATAATATCCAGAGAGGCTGAGAAAAGCGCGTAATGTTTTAATATTGTGTGGGATAGGGAATTCATTAATAGCTTTAATTTTGTCGGGGTTAGGTCGTATACCTTCTGTAGTGATAATGTGTCCAAGAAAAGGTACTTCTTTACGGAGAAATTCTGATTTATCAAGAGATACCTTTAGATTTACCAATTTTAACTTTTCGAAAATAAGTTTTAAATGATTAATATGTTCTTGGAGAGATTTAGAGAAAATGACAATGTCATCCATATAGACAAACACAAATTTATACAAATATTCCTTTAAAACCTCGTCCATCATTCGTTGAAATGTGGCGGGTGCATTCTTAAGGCCAAACGGCATACGAATATATTCGTAGTGGCCGTTATCTACCGAAAATGCCGTTTTTTCTATTGACCGCGGGTCCATAGGTATCTGATGGAAACCAGAAGCAAGATCTAAGGTTGTATAATAACAACATTTACCGAGAGCGTCTAATACATCGTCTATTCTGGGTAATGGATATTTGTCTTCAATTGTTTTCTTATTTAAATCCCTACAATCAATTAACATCCGCCATTTCTTTCGTCCGGATGCGTCAATCTTTTTAGGAACGATCCAAACAGGGCTTGAGTAAGGAGAAAAAGAAGGTCTTATAATATTGTCATTTAGAAGTTTAATAATTTGTTTTTGTATCTCTTCCTTGAGTTTTTGAGGATATCGGAAGGATTTCTTATAAACGGGTTCGTCGTCTGTAGTTCGGATATGATGTTTTACATTAGTAACTGCTGTAAGTTTTGTCTGTTCTTTGTGAAATATGCTTTTATAATGATTGCAAAGTTTAATAATTTTGTATTTTTCTTCTGAATTCATATGATCTGTGCGAAGATCTTTTAATGGGTCAAACTCTATTAAGTCTACGTTATTAGGGGGATCTGAGCTGTAAACATAATTGTCCAAAGGTTCGATCTCCATAGGCTCAATAGTATTAAAATTATTCAAACAGTGTACGTAAGCATATCCATTATTTGCCGTATAAATTCCTGGTAATATATGTTTATGGTTGTCTGTGATGACAAAGTTTCCTTTATGTATTGAAACAGGTACATGTTTAAGTGTGTATGTGTTTATTATTTTATCTCGTGTTTCCAAGAATGGAATGACGGTGTTAGGCGTGGTGATTATTTGATTGTTGTAGTCAATTATAGCATTTATTAATTTTAAATCAACATTACTAATGAGAGCGTCAAAAGTTTCGTGAAAATTGAAAATTAAAAATTCGATTATTGTTTCTTCGTATAAAAGTGGGATTTGTAGACGATATTGACCTTTAGCCTTACCGTGAGCTGTTTTAATTTCAAAGGGGCTGTAATAAAGATATTCAGAAAAATATTGTTCAGCCAATTTCGGGTTCATTACTGATTTAGAAGCTCCGCTATCTATTAGAATTTTGCAATTGAAAGTATATGATTGTATATACGGTAGTCTTGGTATTTTAATTAATAAATTGTTTAGCTCATCTAAATCTAAGTATTCTGATGTTGGTTCGAGGCTGTTTTCGGAAAATTTTCGTTTTCCTGTATAAAATTGTCTTGTTCTGCTAATTCGTCATTATTTTCGGGGTATGTGTCGTATTCTTCAGGTAATGTTTCGGGATTAATAGGAAGATATGCGTTTCCATCTTCGTCATAAACTATTTGCGAGTCATTTTCTAAATTTGTTACCTCTTCAATTTTATAATTTGGATGTTGGTTACGTGTAACATTTTGGAAATTATTAACAAAAGGTTTTCTGAACTGTGATACAGTTCGCATAGAAACATCTTTGGTACCTAATGGGTTGCGTGGAACAAATTGTTGTTTGGGAAATTGATTCTGAACTTGTAGTTTATTTTGTTGAAGAAAAGCAGGATGAGGTTTTGGCGCAATAAAGGCTTTCGGGGCTTGTCCCATTGTTGTGAACATGGGTCGCGATTGTTGTTTTACGACTAATTGTGGTTGGGAAAAGAATGACCTTCTTATTGCTTGTGGATGATATGATGAGAAAATATTATTTACTTTGGGTGGTGCATTTGGAGTTTTTGGAGTGTTCTGTGTATGCGTTATTTTGTTTCCTGACTGTATACGTTGCATCTGTTGATACATCATACTTGATTGGTTAAGATTTTCTAATTCTTTACAACACGTTAAAGCATTTTGTAAATTAAAAGGACGTCTATATAATAAATGTGTGCGATAAGGTTCGTTTATAGCGGCGCAAAATACTTTTGTAGCTTCACGCTTATAGTGCTCCCTACGATATTGTTGGTCAACTTGACCGTCAACTGATTCATTTAATTTACTGAGAATGGAATGTACCCTCAGATAGTAATTTTCATAGTGCTCATTTTGGTACATTGCACACCCCATTAATTGATTATAAAGCAAATCTGTGTTTTCTAAACAGCTAAAACGATCCTTAAGCAATTGTTTAAGAGTGGGCCAGTCCTCAGGTCTTTCAACTGAGTATAATAGACTAGCATCACCTTTTAATTTATTTGTTAATGCTAAGAATTTAGAAATTTGAAATTCTGGGCTCGAAGTAGAAATATTTGTCCAAAAGTTATCAGCTGATCTGATAAACTGGGCTAATTCACTTTCTTTGCCATCAAAATTTGGAACTAAATTAAAGAAAAAGTCGAAACGAGTCTTAAATTCAGTAAGAGAAATTGTTGCAGTGGCTGGAGTGGTAGTCATTGTGTAAATCAAGGGAAGCAAGGTTAGAAAGTAATGATACGAACAATTGTACTTACTTGTCTAAATACTTCCGAAAAATAGAGAACGCAATGGATTGTCCTAGTTCCTGATGAATAAGACAGTTTCCTGGGTGTCGCTCTATTTCTTGATTATTTCTGCCAATAATCTTGTGTAGGTTCGGGTTGGATTCCAAACGTTGCAAATCTGAGATTTGAGGATTCTTCTTATTTTTTCAAAATGATTAGTGAAGACCCTTTTGGAATCCTGTTCGCAGCGCCAGTTATGTCGATGCCGAAATAACGATTTTAAAAAAACAATTTATTTGAACAGAAATACACGTTACACAATATGACTTATCACTACAACGGCTAGCTTAATTCTAATTCTTTTTACTTGTCTGAGTTATTGAACAAAAATCATTACATAGGTGTTTTACAACTAAAACTGTTGTATCAGCTTTGACATTTGAGAAGCTTCGTGCGGTGCATAGAAGTGTGCTATACAGGGTCAATATGCCATCGTTATAACATCTGTTTGAAATCCGAAAATAATGAAGCGAGGCTTTTCCAATTGTGACGTTGTTTTCACATTCCAGTTGTGAGAATAAGATTTGGGAAGTAGCAGATTTTCATGTAGTTCCCAACTCCGAAATGAAAGTTCCATATTTAAATTTCGATCAACATAACGCAACAATTTCGAATGTTCAGCATCTGCTACAGATACATGAGCAATTTTCCAAGAAATCTGATCCAAATGTACGAGTACATCTTCAAGTGGCGTTGCTGAGCAATATAAAGCATTATTGTCAGTGCTGCTGCGAACTAGAACTAATTCTTGTCGAACGTTTAATATTATTTTTCGGAAGTCTTCTGCAAATCCAAAAATCATACGTAGTGGAATACAAACGTTGAAGTAACCGCTGGAATCTACTAGTTTTACAGAATTAAGCTTAATTCCTTGTAGATCGCTTAAAGCAGGAGGCAACCATCCACTGTTGCTGAGACGTTTACTTTCATTCTCGTTGTAAGATACGTAACCTTTCATTGTTGTAACCATGCCAGGATTACGGACTCGATCAATAACTTTTCCGCCTAATTCATAACGAATTTCATCAAACAGGTGTAAAATTCCATTGTGGATAAAAAAAGTGTTCGCAGTTGCCTTTATATCCTTTTTAAGAAGCAAACGACCTTCTATGTATAGGAAACTACTAGAAGGCAAAGTGTAAACATCTTCATTTTCTATTGGAATACGTATCGTATCATTATTTTTGAAAGTTGAGTTCGTATAAGGTTGATGAGTATGTTTATCAGCGTTAACTATAGCGTTATCGAAGACTGTTTTTTCGGTAACATTCAGTATTTCTGCTACCATTTTACCGTTTCCTCTTTTTCAATCGCAACCCCAAAGATTTAAGGAACTGTTTATTGAGCGGTGTTAATCGCTTAATGGTTGTAGGCGAAATAAGCATTCGGGATTGTGGTAGTAGTTTTATAGTACTATTCTTCTTTGAATATCGTTGGGGACAGCTATATTGCACTACCATGTTATGCTTTTCGTAAGTGGAGTCTTATTGTGACACACTCTCCTCGGAAACTAACTAGATTACCGTCTTGATCAACTATTTTAAGGGAAATGTAGTCGATGACACGAGTGTTGATTGATAAATAAATAAGATTCGTAGGATTCTCAACAATTTTAAATCCGGGGGGTTCATTGGGAAAGAATTGATGTAGTATATGTCCATCTAGTCCTTCAACACGATCACTGGTATGTATGTAGGAGTTAGTTACGAGGTTACACATCACTGAAATCGTGTTTACTTTGAAAATGTCAGCTACATGATCAGACACCTCTTTAAGTGATGGTAGAAGCTTATTTTCAAAACCCCATATCTTTGCGGGAGAATCTGTAGGAGCGAAGTTGACTTTTTTGGTGTTTTTTATATGGCTTTTTAAGGTAGTATTGTCTCCAAACAATTCAATAGCATCATCAGTATGTCGCAATTTCTCTCGAAGATAATGATTAATATGATCGATTTCATAGGATCCTTCCGGAAGAACAACGACTGTTGGTGTAGAACCTTCAGAATAGAATTTGTTGTTAGTTTCATCGACATTCGGAATACTGTTATATGCTTCAAAATTTAACAAACCAATTTGATATTCATCATCATCGCTTAAAAAAATTGGTGGACTTATTATCATTTGCAGCTCCGACTTTGTATTAGTCAAGGTAAATGTGTAAGACATGTTTTCGGTTTGACGTTCTGTCTACTACAACGAAGTTAGTTTGATGGTTTGTTTTTATGAAAAGGTTTGCGTAGTCTCATTAAGGAATTGGACAACCAAATGGCCGCAGTTAAAATATGAGGGGTTTTGAACACGATTGTAGTTATAAGTGATAGCACAAGGTCCGGAAGATTGTAAATATTGAACCAATTCTTTAGGTGGACGGAGATCTCCAAAACTGTCAAAGTACATAGCTTTATTATTTCGTTTTACATACGCTGTCCAATGTGTACCAGTTCCCGTGTCTAAATCTAAATTAACAATTCCACTATCACACCTTTTAACTTTTCTGGGTAATTCGTTACGCATAAAGATTCCCCGAAAATGTGGAGTTTGTAAATAGTTAATGTAATTGACTAAATCCAAATCTGTCAAAGGACGATTAGGTAACTTTACGAAAAATTTTACGTTTTTTTTTTTGTTGATAAGGTCTAAGGTATAAACCGAAACCTTTACGGAAAGGTTGTACTGAAATATTTTTTCCAACAGCAATAGCTTCCATTGAAGCGTTATGACGTTTATCTTCTTCTAGCTGTTGTTGTGCTGTTTTCGCATCGCGTACAGCTTTAGCTATCCCAGCAGCACCGCCAGAGAGAGCTCCAAGTGCTGATAGTCCAGCGAAAATCGGAATTAACGGTAGAAAACCACCTGTCTTTGGAATAGGAATGATTCTGGGAGATTTAGATCGCTTTCCAAATTTACGAATTGTATTTAGTGCTATTTTAGCAGCATGTATCAGCTGGAGAGGTTTCGTTTTCTTAAGAGCAATTTTCGCAGTTGTCACTAGCTTACGAAACGGTAGAGCTCCTCCTTTTCTTGTTCGCCTTCTCTTCTTTATTTTTCGCAACGGAATTGAGCCACCAACTTTACGACGTCGCTTTTTGTGCCCCATTCCAAGTTTCTCTTTACTCTTCGTAGCTGAAGCAATTGTGAGAGCTGCCAAGCGTTCACCAAAAGACGCGTGAGGCGACTTTAGTCTTTTTAATGATTGTTGCGCCAAAACCTTATCAGCAATTCGACGATGGGAAATGTCTGGAAATGTTTCGTAAGCAATATCGTGTAATTTACAAGATTCGTCAAGGGGATTTATACGGATATCACCTCGAGCTAATCGTTTGTTTAGTCGAGTCCCTGGACCGCAGAAGTTATACCCTGGGAGGTGTAATTCAATAGGTAATTTATCTATAAACCTATTCAGAAAACCTCGTGTCATGGGACATGTGTAGTGTTAGCTCTTTCACTATACTGAACGAACTGACTACATAAACACTGTTAACTCTAAATTTATATAACCGAGAGCACATGCGCAAACCGTTTAATCATCAATAAACATGCGGATAGTACAACATCCATCTGTTCTACCCATAACCAATCGTGACTTCGATATTGCCAGGAAAATAAATCGACAGGGTCCATTACCACCATCCACAATAAGAGCCATTGTCGCCAGACCATCAAATTGTGGAAAAACAAATGTGATTATAGGACTTTTGGAGCAACCGAACGGTTTACGGTTCGCAAACGTATACGTTTATTCCAAGTCATTGTATCAACCAAAATATAAGTATTTAGCTGAATTATTGAAACCAATTGCTGGAATTGATTATTTTCCCTATAGAGACTCTGACGATGTAATTGCCCCATCACAGGCAAGACCAAATTCTGTATTCATCTTTGACGATGTTGCGAATGAAAATCAAAATAAGATAAGGGAATTCTTTAGTATGGGAAGACATAACTCAATCGACACTTTTTATTTAAATCAAACATATGCACAGATTCCCAAAAATTTAATTAGAGATAATGCAAATTAAATAATACTGTTTAAACAGGACGAATTAAATCTCAAACACGTCTTCGCAGAGTTGTATCTAGCAGAAAGGCAAGTCCTCATTCTCAACCTTCGAAGAGCAATACTATCAAACGATTTAGATAGAGTTAAGGTTGTGTTGTCGAAGTTGGGAGTTGCAGTACCAACGGAAGCATTCAAATGGTTAATTGTAACACAAGAGATATATATATATAATCAACTTCCCATCTACCGTATGGTGTAGGGATTTTCATTTTAGAATTAGGTATATACAAATGAACTCCACATTTTTTTGTCACTTGTCATTTCTTTTGCTTCGGACCACGTTTTTCCTTTTCTACTTAATATTTTTCCTGTTGTCTTATCCCATGTTTCATGCGGTCGACCCCTTCTTCTTGTTCCTAACACTTTTGCTTGCCATATTTTTTTAACTGTTCTGTCATTCTTCATCCTATGTAGATGTCCCCACCAGCTGAGTTGTCTCTTTTCTATGAAGTCAGTCAGTCGGTTTATTTCTAGTTCTTCTCTTATTTGGCTACTACGGATTCGGTCTTTCAGCGTAATACCTTTTACTCTTCTTAGGTATTTCATTTCCATTGCTTCTAGTCTTCTTTTCATTTTATTTGTTAATACCCAAGTTTCGCAGCCATATGTCAGTACAGGTCTATAAATTACCTTATATATCTTTATTTTGGTACTCTGGGATATTTCTTTCTTATTGATGAAGGTCTTGTTTATTGAGTAATATAATTTATTGCTTTTTTCTATTCTTTCTGTTATATCGATTTCTTGTTTTCCCATTTCGTCTATTGTTACACCTAAATAATTGAACTGTTGCACCTGCTCAACCAATATTCCATCAAGTTCTATTTGTATTTGCTGTTTTTCATTACCTACTACCATTACTTTGGTTTTGTCCACATTTATTTTCATGCCAAATTCTTGTAGTGTTTCATTCCAAATTTTCATGTTAGTTTGTAAGCCACTTTCACTTCCAGCCATAATTACAACATCATCAGCAAAAGCACATTCGGAAATGAACACTGGTTGTAGATGTCTATAACCCATATGTAACTTTTTAATTCCATTTTGACATTTTTTCATTATATCATCCATGAATATTGTGAAAAGTACTGGACTCATAACTCCTCCTTGTCTTAATCCTTCTGTTGTTATAAATTCTTCTGATTGGCTATTATGACTTATTACGTAGTTTCTGTTGTGTTTATATAAGCTTTCTATTGCTTTTCGTAATTTTGGATCTACTCCTCTATTTTCCAAGCTTTTCCATATTCTCCCTCGTGGTACTTTGTCGAACGCTTTCTCTAAATCAATAAATGCCAAAAATGCTTTCTTATTTACTTCTTGTAATTTGGCCGTTATTTGTTTAAGCGTAAATATATGATCTTGTACGCTACGCCCTTTACGAAATCCACACTGTGCTTCTGATAATGTCGGTTCTACAATTTTTCTTAATTTGTTTTCCAGGATTTGTTCGTAAATTTTTAGTGGTACACTTAGCAGTGTTATTCCTCTGTAGTTATTACATTGCTTGCTGTCCCCTTTTTTATATATTGGTATTATTTGGCCTATTTCCCAGTCTTTCGGTATTTTTTCTTCTTGCCAGATCTTGTTGTACAACATCAGTAACATTTCTTTACCATCTTCTCCCATTTTCTTAATCATTTCCGCTGTTATTTTGTCGTGTCCTGGTGCTTTACCGTTCTTCAATTTTCTAATAGCTTCATTCATCTCTTCTTCTGTTATATTTATTTCCTGTTCATTCATTTGATTTTTCCTCATTTCTGTCTTTTCGTTTGCATTGTCATCTTGATTTCCTATATTGTCGATTTCTTGTCCACCTAATAGTTCTTGAAAGTGTTCTTTCCATCTTCGCAGTATATCATTTGTGCTGGTAAGTATTTTTCCTGTACTACTTTTTATTGTCTGTGTTGCTTTCGGTTTGTTATTTCTCAGCTTTTTTAACACATTGTAAAAGAGTTTCTGATTTTCTTTACTGCTAGTTTCTAATTTTTCACCAAATTCTTTCCATGATTTTTCTTTCGCTTCATTTATCAATTGTTTCACCTTTATTCTTTGGAGTTTATATTCTTCATATTTATTTTGTGTTTTATTTGTTAAATATTTCTGCCATAATTGTTTTTTCAGTTTCACTTCTTCTCTTATTGTTTCATTCCACCATGCTGTTCTTTTATTACTTTTACCTATTATATTGGTTCCACAAGCTTCTTTCGTCGCATTTATTATTAATGCCTTTACATTTTCCCACATCTCTTCTGCTGTCATTTTATTCCATTGCCATTTTATATGTTGTATTTTATTTCTTACTATTATTTCATATTTCCTGGTTACTTTTTCATCTTGTAGTCTGTATGTTTTTATGACTTCTTTTTTGTTTGTTCTTTCTGTATTTCTTTCTTCTTGGACTGTATTTATTGTTTTTATTTTACCCAGGAGTAAAAAATGATCACTGTAGATTTCGGCACCTCTTCTCACTCTAACGTCCTTCACTGCTTTTCTTTCTTCTTTTTCAACTAATATGTAGTCTATTATTGATCTTTCTTCTCTACTTGGCACTACTCTGGTATACTTGTGTATGTCTTTATGCTTATAGAATGTATTAGTTACTATAAGATTATTTACTGTACAGTAGTCGATTAGTCTGTCACCGTTGTTATTTCTCTCTACTTCTCCATATTTTCCTATTACTGATTCCCCTATGTTTTTTCGTATACCCACTCTACTGTTGAAGTCTCCAGCCACAATAATTTTCCCTTTACTTATTTCTGTAACTAATGAAAGATCGTTCCAGAATTTATCTTTCATTTCTTTTGTCTCATTTTCATTTGGTCCATAAACAGCTATCAGCGTGATCATTTCAGTGTTAATCATCAATTCTAGCGTTAGTATTCTTTCTGTCCATCCCTTCCAATTTATGATATTACTTATATGTTTCCTGTTTATTATACATCCTACCCCCTCTGCTGCTCTACTATTTTCGGATACCCCAGTGTATATTAGTAAATGGCGCTCACTTAATTCCATTTCCCCTTGTCCTCTTTTCTTTGTTTCCGCTATTACCAATACGTCTATTCCTATATTGTTTATTTCATAGATGATTTCATTTTCTTTTCCATTTAAGCTCCTAATATTCCATACCCCTAGTTTCCATATATTGTCATCTTTTTTCTTTTTTCCTGTATCTAATTTCCAAAGTCTCGCCAGCTCCTTTTCGTTCCTTTTCGTCATCTGTTTTCCGTTCAGCTTATTTAACAAATTTAGTTTTTTGATTCTTCTTGTGAAGTTGCTTTTTTTAAATCTTGAGATTCGTTGCACCACGTCCATTTTTCATTATCGATTATTAAGTATATGTAACCAATTTTCGTTTTTCTTCCGTTTTTCCGTTCTTCCTTCGATCTTTCGCTTATTTTCTTTTGAACGGTTCTCTCTCTGAAGGTGAGATCGCTGGAGATGTATACTTTTCTATCTTTAATATTGTTTAGGATGGACTTAGCTTTCATTATGTTAATTTTTTGTTCTAGCGTTTCTAGGGTTGCCATACATAAGTTGTTGTTGATTTTTTTGGCCATTGTAAGTTTCACATTTAGTTTTAAATGCGTTTTTAAAAATTCTTCAACCTTTATTTTGATATTCTTTTCGTTGATTATTTGTAGATTTAGTCCAGCCACAATGATATTATTCTTTTTTTTTGCTTTCTCTTCATTTTCTAATCTCCATTCAATGTTTTCTAGCGCTTTAATTTTATTTCCCATGGTTGCAATTTCTGCTTTTAAATTGTGATTTTCTTGTCTCAGAGCTTTTAGTTCGTTCCTGTACTCGGTGTTTTCTTTCCTTAATTCTTTTATGTCCCCCATCACTTCTAACAGCATTTTATGCAATTCTTCCATTTCCGTTGGAATCCTACTCTTCTTCTTGCTTCTCTTGATGGGCGATTCTTCCTCACTTCTTTTCCTCTTTGTATCGTCTGTAGAGTATCCGTCCGCACTTGTATAGCTCATTCATACAGTTTTTAAAAGTACAATAGGTAATTAGGTCAATTGTCTATATTTTCGCCGTGTCGTTATTTGCACAAAACTCACGTGTTACTCGGGTCAATAACTCGCGGAAACTACACGTGGCTATTTACTGTGTCTCAACTGGTTTTGTTTAACAATAAGATTATGTATTCATTTAATTAATTTTATCAAATAACTTCGGTTTTATCGGAACTGTTTTAATTGTCACTTTGGCTTTGAATTTTGTAATTTGTCGATAGTGTATGTTTTACTCGTGTTGATCCAAATTTGGATTTTCAATACGGAGCTACTTCACACACGTCTATACCGTACCACAGTCACGCTCGAACTGTCAACAAGAGATATCGTTCGATATTTTATACTTCATATTCGAAAGAAAGCAAAGGTGTGACGAATTGGTGGATGAATTTCTAAATGGTTGATGTGAAACAGTGGAAATAACGGTTGATGATGTCGAAATGATTTAAAATAAAACAAAGTATAATTTCATGCTACACGACGTATATTTTTTAAAGGAAATGTTAACAAACGGATCAGTTCTAATGCGGGATAAGAAGTTCTCCGTAATGAATGTCAAGAAAAAGTATGTTACATTGTTAAAGTGTGTGGATGACTTAATACTGGATGTAGCATACTACTCACAACCGACAAATTTGGAAAAGTATATTAACTGATCAACTTGTTTCGGCTTCCGTATACATTAAGTCCAAATATCAATGGTCGTCATCAAACAGTGCTGCAATGGATAGAAGAAAACATTTTAAGAGAAGGGACGGAGAAAGCTGCAGGCTGGCAGAGCGGTCCTGACTCAGGCAAATGGCCATCAAGTAATATCGAAGATTATAAGAAAATTTATTCATTGTGAATGTTATTGAAACAATAAATTGTAACAGTAGAAATCGTACACATGTTATTTGTGAAGTTGAGGAATATATTTCGCAGAATAAAAATAGTAAACAAACAAGTTGTGTAGTAACCTTTTATTATTATTGTTATTATTATTTATACAATACACCCAATATTAAGGATAAAATATTTACGTTTAGTGACATTTCAGCGTAAGCTATACTTAAACAGAACTCCAGGTAGGTATTACAGTAGGTGTTCATAAATATCATCAATGGCTTCCTGTGGAAGTGACGAAGCTTCGAAAAGTCTTTTAATAAAGTATTCTCCAACCGTTAAGTCGTCGGTATACGGTTGATGAAAATTTTGTATTAATCGATCAACGGCACCGTCGAACTTTGAAAGGGAACTGTTTGAGTTTTCTATGTTGTAATGTCCCCAAGGAAGTGTATTCGTTGTTTTCGGAATTAAGAAACGTTTGTTATCTTTGGGAGAGAGGGCTACTTTCGTTTTCATATGGGTAAACATAGTATGCAGATCGGAAACGAAAACATTCATACATTTAAGAATGGTGGCGTCATCTCTAATGACGCGTAGGTAATCATCGATTTGAAGATGTAATTTAATGACATTTTTCTTGACACCTTTTGCTTTTTTAACAATTTGATCAACGGCTTCAACGCAGTAAGCTTTTGCTCCGGTTCCATAGAATGCTTTAATGGGATTATTAGGGAATTCGTCTTTAAATTTGCCAATAACAGAAGAGGTAATAGGGATATTGAAACTATTATTATGGGGATAATTGGAAGTGTCGAAGTGATGAATATTTTCAATGATATCTCTGTAGAAATTTTCGGTGAAAACTTTAAGAATGAAGGAATCAGTATCCATATACATCAAAGAAATATTTTCTTGATATTTTTGCTTAAGAAAGCCGTAGTAGAAGTCATACATAACAACTTTTGATAAATCCAAAATAGCGAAACCTACATAGAGCGGTTTATCGTAAACAATGTGTAATTTATTCATCTGAATAGCTACGAAATGGGGGGTGAAAATTTTTGAATTTCTGAAATTGGGTTTAGCTATTAAACTTTCAGCACCAAGGTACCGTCCAACGTTTTGCCAATGAGTAACTAACTTGACGTCAACTCGTTTATCAACGTTCTCCATCGTTTTTCCGAAAGTACTGTTCATCAATTTAAAGAATGATTTCCCAAACTTATTATTACATATATTGCACGAAAAAATAAACGATAAACTATCACAAAGTAACTGCCAACTCCATCCAATTTTTTTTTACATATATTGCGTTTTCTAGTATTCAAATCTATGAAAGGTTTCAACTATTGTGACTGTTTAAACTGAATAGCTCTATGCACTTTAAGTAATTTTAATCCGCTCTGGAGAGCTTGTTTAAGCGTTAGGTAATGAACAATATACTTTGTCTTAGTCATAAGGTTCGGAATCAATTTTTTGACTCTGCAATTAGCATTACCAGGAGAAATAATATTTTCAACTAAAAAGGGAAGATCAGCATGAAAATCGTGTAGGTTTTGGGGATATTGAACGTCAACTTCAAGTCCATAACCGTATTCAGAAGAAGCATGTAAATCGAGAACATTAAATTCATCAATTTCAGCATCGCTGAGCCAACGAAAATGGGATATAGGAAGGTATTGACTCATGCTGTGTCCATACAAATTGGTAGCATCCAAATACATAATGTAGGAAGTGGGAGCAGATGCGTTATAATCAGGAAGGTGTGGGTTATTAGCGAAATGCATTCTTTGAACACACTGACTTATTCCTCCACCTACCCCTTTTTGGAAAAACTTTAACATATCGATACATATTTCACGAAAATTCTCGAACACGTCAGCTAACAGTAGGACATCGGTTTTCAAGTAGAGGTCAGAATATTCTCCGAGAGTGGAGCAGTTAAAGGTTTTCCAAACGGTGGCAGCTCTTTCTAAATCTTCATCGGAAATGGGTAGAGATGTTAATTTATCGAAAAAATCGTCTTTGAGAGGGAACGTTGATTCGTCAAGTTTAGTAATATCGTCGACGTAGGAGTAAGGGAAAACCCCTTTCCGTCGCACAAGTTGAAATTGTGTATGATCAGAAAAATACTTCTTTACTTGGAAGCATTGAGAAGGGTCGAGTTCTTCAGACAGTTTATCGAGGGAGGAAGCCATAAAACGAAAGGAATCGAGAAATCGAATCTTAACAAATACGTTTTGAGTAGAGTTATCTGAAACACCGGGAACAGTATCAACTCGCAATAATTTGGTAAAGGAAACGTATTTTTCTTTATTTTGAGCAATTACGCTAAATTTAACATCGTTGACAGCCATTTCTTTTAAAAATAAATGACAATCGTAACCGAATAGGTTGTGGAAGAATACAGGCACAAAGTTGGGTAGTTTGTAGTTTAAGTTACATCTGGAATGAGCGGCCCCTAATCGAAATTTACCAGTCAAATGACAATGATCGCGAACCTTTACATCATCGATTAGGAAGGGCTCTTCGCAAATATTACAAGACGAGGTTTCAGAGAAAAGTCGCATTTCTTCATCAGTCAAGGCTATCATAGGAGCCGGGGTCTTTAAAAATCGGTGATAAATATCAGAAACGTCTTGATCAAGAGTTTTAACAAATTGATTAGCACAATCAGGTCCTCTATAAGTTATGAATATTGAAAGGGAATCGTCAAAAGGGCACTTAATCGAGTAAGCAAACGAGTGCGGTTGATGTTCGTGGGTAGGTGTGGTGGAGGTCTTGTTAGGATCGGAAAAGCATGTATGAATGGGTCGCAATATGGTTTCGAAGTCTGCATAAACAACAAAAGGTACTTTGATACGTTTGTGGTAGTTTTGAAATTTTAAAACGTTATTAGGGATGAGCCTACCCATCTTATCCAATTTGAGATCAGCAGTTGGCAGCGGCGTGTAAACGTGGTTGCAATCATTCCGCTGACGACGGTGCAGGCGAGCCACAGAGCTGAAGTATTGCAAGCAGCCGTCACATAGGAATTTGCGATGTTCTGTTTTGGAGAGTTGTTGAGAGAGCAAACGGGACATATCCTTAATCCAACAGTAATGATTATTTCCTCGATCATCGTGTAGCAAGAGTAAATTGATGTGCAGCCTTCGTTTGACGGACGAGTAGTAGAGGGGACCAACAATTTCCCAGATCCATTTTCCATCCTTCAAAACGTATTCAGTCCCGTAAACAATCACAGAGCAATGGTTCTTCGTTTCAAACTTGGGAATGTCGTTTAATTTAATAGGAAAATCGATACCGTCATAGTCCATCGTGCGGGAGTAATGCGGATAGGAAGTCGTTCTGTGCGGGTTGGCTTGGGCGGGATACAAAGCTGAGGTTATTGCCCTCGCAAAGCAGGCTTGGTCATCGTTTCGCACGTTCACAACAGCTCTCTTAAGTACAATTTGTTTAGGTAGAGGAATGTAAGATGAAGCTCTAAGGGGATTGTACTTGTTACAATTGAGTTCTAGGAAAAGGACTCTTTCCAAAGCCCATCCTGTAAGAATGAAATAATAGTAAACACAAGTGAAATATATATAAAGAGAGAATGATAAATTACCTGACTCTCGTTCTTGAAACTCAGAAGCTTTACCCTCAAGAACGTCGAAGAAGCTTTGGAGAATATTGGAAAGATCCGTCGACTGAGTGACAACTTTGTTATTGGTGTTGAAGGATTTCACATCAACCAATTGTTTAGCATCGTGCACATACCGTTCGAAAAGTTCAAGATTCAGTTAAAGCGTGTCATGCAGTTGTATCTGATTACGAATAACACGCAAGCATTTGTCGAAAACTTCGGTGAAAAAGTCGGTATACGACAGAAAGAACTTGGCGGATGAAATACGAAAGGACACAATTCTGTTAGCGAACGCGGACGAAAGGAAAGTAATTCCTTCCTCAAGAGGAGAGCAGCAAGTTTGTTTATGGTTGAATCTGCGAAGGTGACCGTTATAGGAATGTTGTGGAACGTAAATGTTACAAGTATCACACCAGCGGTCAGAAGAGCCAGCAGGCGTACCAATTTTAAGTTTTTTCTTCGGCAGAGGCGATGTACGTTGGAGTTGTGCTGGTTTCCGACAGGAAGTTAATCGATGTCTTTTTAAATTATCAGATCGCGTAAAGGAAGCATCACAGTCCGGACAAGGGATCATAGCGGCTAGCGGTAAGAGGTATATCTCGACAACGACTGAGGAATACTGAACGCGAGGGACAATAAATAGCTATAGGAAAAGGAGAGCGATGTGTAAGGTGGAGATGGCATAAGGAGAGGGACGAAAGGAATATATACTGAAACTGTAGTGGGCACGGTGTGGTAAGATGAGTGCTCTACAACTGGGTAACGGTGTTGATTTAGCTGCTGAGCTAAATATAAACGAAACCGAGCTGGCTGATATATTGGAAAACTACTTTCCAAACGATTCCTTCACATCATCCGTTAAAGGTGAGAGGTGTGTTGGAGGAGCTACCACGGCAACGATGGCAGAGCCTGTGGCTAGCACCTCTACGTTGGCGGTGGCGGGAACGAAGTCGATATCGATGAAGCCGAAGAAGCGATTGTACACACGAAGGTTGTCGGCTGCTCCATTCGATTATTCCAAGATAGTGGACCAAGTAGGAGAAGCCATAAATAGTGTTAAGGAGGAAAAGCGGCGACGAGAAGTGGTACTGAATGAAAGAGAGACAAAGGCCGCTTAATTGATTGAGTACATGAAGCGGAAAGAGAAGGAGCTGAAGGAGTTGAACAGATCGGTAGTTGAAACGAGAAAGGAGGTACAAGAAATCGAACATAAGCTAGCCAACCTTAAGTCTGCTTTACTGAGTAAATTTAATGACTAAAATTCAATCATGTTTTATATTATATTGTATTATATTAAATAAAATTCTGTTATATCGTATCGTTTTATATTTTGTAATTATAGAAAATAAAAGAGAATATAAATTATATATATATATATATTTATTTATTAAAATAAAAGACGAAATATATAATGCAGTAGAAAGTTCAAGTAATGGTTGTTATATATACTGCTCCTCCGTGGCCCATCGCACAGACGACCAGTGTCCCCTTGTAAGAGGTCCAGGACAGCTCCGCTTCCTGGTGTTGGCAGAAGTCTACGACGGGTCTTCTGTCGGACACGTTCCATATGCTGAACCCTCCTGCAGTGGTACTAGTGAACAGCATTGCGTCCACGTTTATGTTGGTATCAGTCGGCGCGGAGCCATGGAAGAGTACTGTTTATTGCGGCATTTTTGTTGTACTTACTTGAACAGTCTAAGCGATCTGTGCTGAACGTTGTGAAAACTTGAGTATTTATACAATTTGGAGGAGGAGGATATGAGTGGGGTAAAGTTAAGATCAGCACAAGTGTTTGTGCGAAGAAGGAAAACTAGAAAGAGAAGTTGTTTGAGCTATAAATGACAATGTAAGATACTTTCTGATTAACACCTGTATACGAGCAGCACTTTGCTGACCGAACTGTGCATATTTCAATAACAATCATAATAGTTATTGTATTAATTTTGCTGATATTTTATAAATTAAAAATAATTAGTATTATAAGAAATTGTTGCAAGAAAATTCCGAGTTCCCAGGAAATTGATGCTATTCGAGGTCAGCCTATACCTAAGACGGGGACGTCTTCAATCTAAGGGGGAAGGAGTAATGTCATGAACCTACGGATAGACATTGTGTTTGGTATCATCTCATACATACATAAAAATTCTGATACATGGCTCATGTAGGGTGTGAACCATTGCTTATTCAGCAAATAGAAAAATGGGTTACATGTTTAGTAATGTCATGAACCTACGGATAGACATAGTGCTTGGTATCATCTCATACATACATAAAAGTTCTGATACATGGCTCATCGAGCGTGTGAACCATTGCTTATTCAGCAAATAGAAATATGCAGGAAGTGTAGAGGGAAGGTAGCAAGCGGAGCGTCGTCTCATTCTTCTCTCCACTCTCGTTGTGAGCAGACGTTCGAATAATTATAAAAAATTAGTAGAGTAAATACAAAAATAAAAATGGATAAACAAAATAAACAACAAAGAAAACCTGCCGTACCGAAATGCCGGTACGGAAAATCAAGGTCAAGTGGTGTAAGTATTAATTAATATTGTTGAAGTAATTGTTTAATTGTTAATTAATAATTTTGTTTTACAGTGCGAGTTTGTGGTCGCCGTGACTACGATGGCGGCGATATCTGCAGTGTCGACGCCACCTAGATGTTCCGCAGCTGCAGGTGGAAAGCGGACTCTAGGGATGGCGAAAATAAAGCGTCCTTCAACGTTAACCACCACCGGAACCACCACGACAGCGACCACGACAGCGACCACGACAGCGACCACGACAGCGACCACGACAGCGACCACGAGGAGGAGCACGGTACCGACGCCGTTGTCCACGTCCACGGCGGCGGCAACGACGTGTACCTGGACAACGGCGACGACGATGACACGTGCTGCTTCGGTGTCAAGTGACTGCAGTTTTTCACTTCCGACGCTTACGCCGATTCCATCGCCTGTTTCTCCTCTTCCGGAAACCCCAACGACGCCTTCTCAGACGACGCATCGCAAGACATAGATAGCCTGGAAAGCGCCTTTGGGATAATTCCGAAAGTGTGTGAAAAGATGGCGTATTTGACGTCCGCTTGGGAAGGAAGGCGCGCTGCGCAGCAGAAGGTGCGCGCTGAGATTGCTCAGCTAGAAGCAATAGTGGCGAAGTCTGCCTGTAACAAGGCAGCTTTGTTTAAGAAACGGGTCGAACTGGTTGAGGAGGACCACCAGCTCGATCAGGAAGTGGACGTCTTAGAGCCCGCGAAGGAAGCAAAGCTTCCGAAGTTGGAGCGATTGAAAACGTTGCTTGACACCGCGAAACAGCAGTTGACGTCGGTGACCAAGAGGTAGTGTAGTAGTAGTGTAGTCTTAGTAGATAAGGGTTAGTATGTAAGTATTGTAAATAAGTTAATTAGTAAATATATATGTAAGTGTTTTGAAAAAAAAAAAAAAAAAACAGGTTAGGTTAGGTGGTGTTAGTCGGCCCCATACAGGAAAGGACAAAGAGACCATTGTTGTTCGAAATTGTGAATAAGACATATATGTGAAATTTGGTGAATTTATGTTTCCTAGGAGAAGTTGTGTATAGGTATGCAAGGGATGAAAAATGGGATGGCAAAGGGGTTGAGAAGAAAATGCGCTGAAAAACATCATAGGGAAATGGGTACAGGGGGGGAGGCAGGGCGCCGAGGTGGGCTGGTGGGAGAGGTCGGGAGGCATTAAGTCCGAGAGGGGTAGTTGTCTGAATTTGATACTTCTGACATTGCCAAGTGGTACCTTCAGTCTTCGACATCAATACTGAGAGAGGTACCTTTTTTTTAGCACCGCTCCTTATACCTTTAATTAATTCTTGAAACTTAGGGTAGAAATTACTTCCCCCATTACAGACGTTCTCCAAGTTTCGTTGGAAGCAAATTGTTCTTCATGGAACACTAAACATTTTTTACTGAGACATTTTCTCCCTTTCATCTACCCTTCATACACTTTTCGGGGGTCAAAGCATGAGGGTGAAACACGTTAAAAAAATATTTCTCGACTTTTCAGGGTGGGATCATTTAGCCCACTGTTCAACTTACATTTTCCAAGAGGAACAATTTTTTTTTTAACTGCCTCTATTTTTTTTTAAGCTTAAAGGTGACAACTTTCTGTCATCTTCATTTTTTTTTTTAAAAATTTTTTCAGATTCGGGTACTTCCACACGGGGACCTTCTTCCCACACCATAAATTATCTCACCACACCATCCGCAATGAATGTGAACTTCGTCATGGATATACACTTCCAACATCCATTAATTCGGAACTCGTGTATATAATGACACAATTCCTCCATTACTTCCCCCATATCGACAGCTCCAACACATTGGTAGGTAGCGAAGATTATTCCTATCACAGTACAGCACATCCACAGAACATGCTGAGAAGTTCGTTTCACATTTGAAGAGTTTTCGAGCTACGTTCCACCCTTTCATTGAGCTAACACCACTTACATATTTCTTTGCTTTATTTAGAGTATACTCCTCTGTGTCTACGTGATCTCCACTATGTAACACAGTGTTACGCTGTGCATCATTCAATCCTTCCATGTGGTCCGCATTATTCCAATACTCTACTTCTTTTGTACCACCACCTCTACTACTGCTTCTTACATCCATTCTCAAACCAATCTTCTCAACTACTTCTGCCTTCTTTTCCTTTTCACTACATTAACGATTGCCTACCTGCTTACAACTGCACTTCTTTCCCATCCTTCCCCATCACATTATCCACATGAATCACGTACAATTGCAATTACATTAATCAGTGTAAGTGTAACTAAATACCTAACATCATTCCTCGAATAACGTTGCAATGACACTTCAACGGCTGTAGACGTATTTAAAACTTTCCGTCATAAAAATCGTAAACTTCAGACGACTGCAGACGTATTTAATTTCACATTACCGATACATGTACATATGTTTCAATTCATTGTGGAGCATTCGACCACTACATACACACAAGTTTAAAGTCAATGACCTTCCGTCAATTTGACCTTAAGTAACCTCTCCTCCTCTGAATTAGAACCGGTCATCTTACACTACTTTTGACATTTGGTCGTTTACAGAATTTATTGCAATGCTACAGAAAATTTTATGATTATGTGTAGTTTTATTTGAAATTTTACCTGCGATAATCCAACGGAATCTAGTTTTTTGCAAAACGGCTGATTGATTATTAATATTTACTTGTCCTACGCATAAAATATTATAAAATAATTCAGAACCTAAAAGCGCATCTATTTCTGATACTTTCTGATCAGCACGGGGTAAATTACTTGACAATTTTAGTTGATCATGATCAATTTGTTGTGGTGGCAATCGATTTGTAATTCTGGGTACAATTAGAAGTATTAGCTTTATAATTACCTTGTCTGTACGAAATTTTTGTCGCAACTGTGTGTCTAATATTTGTTTCTAATTGATTTAAAACTGTGACTGCAATATTAATTTTTGTACGTTATAATTGAAGCAACCTTGCAAACTTATCAGTTATATAATTAGCTTGAGAGCCTCCATCTAATACTACGCGTGCTATGTGTTTTTTATTATTCTCGTCAAAAAATGCGACTTGAGCTGTGGCTAACAAGACTTGACTTGAGTAATAAAGACCCAAGATTTCACTAGAGCGCCATCTATGGAAAACGCTATTTAATAACAGGTACTGTAGAGTTCAACAAGATACCTTTTTCATTAAGGCAATGCTTGTTGAACCAGACCTCCGCATGGCTACGACTGCGTGAAAGGCACGCATACCTAAATAAAACAAAAGACGAACAAACAATTTTAATGAACGAATAATAAAGTACAATCGACGAACATTCCACTAAAAAGAAAATAAAATCAAAATTCAACACAAGTGGTGCTAACTCAATCGAGCCCAGAAGTAGGTACATTTTATAATAATTACAAGCCCAAGCAGCGTTTGTAATGCAATTTACAAGACGTTAGTTATTATTTTATTTGCAGATAATACAGAAATGGACCCATTTTACTAAATAGCGCGTAAAGCCAGAGACCCGGGTTCGAATCCCGGCGGGGCATGATGACAGCAATAGCTTTTTCCTCATTAATTTGAGGTATTTTGTAGATCATTCTTGAATTTAATTCATATTAATTCAAATAAATTTTAACTTACACACGGCTGAAGAGATCCAACTATTGGACCTATAACGGCCTGAAGTAGAGGGGTTTTAGTCGGTAGGTCTGAGGAAACCTTTCTCAGGAATCCGACACTACCCAGTCGCATCGGGTGGCTGGGTGTCTTTTGAAGATTTCCCCTCTTCCACGAAAACAAAAAAAAAGGTGGTAAGAGAGATTAGATTTGATCTTCAACAACGACTGTTTGTTTTATAATTCAAGTTAGGTTCTTCGTCTTGTTTTTAATATCAATAAGTTCTTTTTGTTGTTTCCTGTATATAGGTATGTATTTTTAGCTTGTGAATAGTTCCTTTAACTAAAATTGATACTTCCAAAAAGGGTGTCAGTTTCTTTATTTGAAAAAATCATAAATCAGCTGTACTACATTAATTTGATGTACAGCAGAAGATAGGAAATTCAAACTTCCTGCTTCAACATTTTTTAGTCCTTCGAGTCGGATGCAGCAACTGTAGATTCATCAGTTCCAGATAAAACAGTTATTCCAATACATTCAGTTCACAAGTAAAAATAAAAAATACAGTGCATTCTACAAACAGTTCAGTGAAATAAACATATACAGTGCATTCAACAAACAGTTTAGTGCAATAAACATATACAGTCCATTTTAACAGACACTGTAATGCAAAATACATTGAATTCAACAAACGAGTGCGAAATAAAATACGTGTAGAAAACATTTCAAGGAACCAAAATACGTTATACATCAATACAAAGCATCAAATCATTCATCCAGAGGCGACAACTTAGGGTACGAGATCCAATCATCATCATCATCATCATCGTCAAGGATGTTCAATTATATTCAGGTGACTCCTTGGAAACCTATACAAAATCAGCAACATCTTCGTCAAAGAACAAGTAAGTATGTGGCAATCATTGATTTATCTATTTCCTACCTACGTGCCAATTTAAAAAGACAATTAACAGTTTTTTTAATGCAAGCAACTCAAGTGATGCATGTGAGGAAATTGAAAAACGCTTAAAGTAAATTGAACATTATTTAGATCAGTTTCACGAAATTCATATAGAAATTATTTTACTTGAGGAGGATTCAGAGCATGACGAATATCAAGATGAATTTAAAAATTTATATTATTTGGTAATTAGATCAGCTAGGGACTTTCTTAAAACTAATAGTCCACCTTCTTCAATTATATTGAACGATAAAATAAATGCGCAAACATCATATACAACGGAACATGTAAAATCTAATGTACGCCTTCCAAAAATTTATTTGCCTTCGCTTAATGGATCATATGATACTTGACTGTGTATTTAAGATACATTTCAGTCAATGGTAGACAACAAACCAGATATCTCTAATATCGAAAAATTGCATTAATTACGAGCCTGTTTAAAGAGTGATGCAGCAGCAGTCATACGGTCATTAGCAACATCCGATAAAAATTATTTAGTTGCATGGAAGACTTTAATTGATAGGTATGACGATAAACGGATTATTATTGAAAGACATATCAAAGAAGTTTTTAAACAAAAAGTGTGTGGTTGTAAGCGGTAGTAACGATATCCTTCTGAGTGCGGTAAGATGACGATCTCGATGTGGACATGATCAACTTTTTCTGCTGGTAGTTCGAAGGTGCCTAAAGGAACTGAAACATATCGAGATGATTTGGCTTTTTAATAACTCATGCATTCACGAGCACATCTTGCACAATCTTTACTTGCTGATGTCCAAATGAACCGGTGTGTTACTAATTTGCTCGATGCTCTGATGCCGGGATGCGTGAGTGAATGTAACTGTTTGAATGCAGCAAAACGAAAAGTTGGGGTCAGAAAGGGTCTTACAGTTCCAGTGGTAATGTCGCAGAGAATAGCCTTGTTTGAGCCAGGAATGTGGACCAGTTTCAGCAATAGGGAGTTGTTTGCTTCGCGGTAGGATTTTAGTTACTCATCGGTCTCTTGTTCCGTTGCGAGGGCTTGGTAATCAATAGTGGTTGATAACACTGATATGCGCGAGAGAGTATCAGCTACCACGTTGTCTTTGCCGGAAATGTGCTGAATGTTCGTGGAAAATTGGCTGACGTAACTCAAATGGCGGGACTGTCTGGGGGAGCACTTGTCAGGGTTCTGACGGAAGGCGAAGGTGAGCGGCTTGAGGTCTGTGAAAATAATGAAATCACGAGCCTCAAGGAAATGTCGAAAGTGCTTGATAGTGCGGTAAATCGCTAGAAGTTCTCTGTCGAAAGCACTGTATTTTGTCTCCGCGTTGGAGAGTTTCGTAGAAAAGAATGTCAGTGGCTCCCATCTTCCTTTTTGAAATTGTTGTAACGCGGCGCCCAAACTATGGTCGTAAGCGTCACAAAATATGACTAGCGTAGCATTTGGTGGTGGATGATGAAAGAGAGTAGTTTGTGCAAGCTGTCGCTTGCTTGTACTGAAAGCTTCATCAGCCGTGGTGTCCTGTTGAAGCGGTGCTTTACTCTTAATTTTCCCTTTTAGTAGGCAGGAATTTCCTGTAGAAATTTAGTATAGCCAAGAATTGTCGCAATTGTTTTGCTGTGTTCGGTTTTGGGTAATTGCTGATTGATGTCGCTCGGTCAGGTAAAGGACATATTCCATTTGCCGTGACCGAGTAACACAGAAAAGAGACTTCCTCCATGCTAAGTTTGCATTTTGCTTGGTTCACCAGGATGCCGTACTACAGTAACCGTGAAAACACAGTATGTAGGTGCTGATGGTGCTGTCTGCTGACTCGGATGCCACCAATATATCGCCGATGTATACAAAGCAAAAATACAGGCAATGCAATACTTCGTCGGTGAATCGTTGGAATGTTTGGCTGGCATTCGGTACCCAAAGTTCATGTAACGAAATTCGAAAAGATCAACTGGGGTTGTTATTGCCGTTTTTGGAATGTCTTCTATTGCGACCGGAATCTGATTGCATGCACGAACCAAATCGATGGTGGAAAAAATGGTTTTGTTCGCAAGCGCATGCGTGGAATCATCGATGTTGCGGACAGGATATCTGTCGGGGATGGTTCTTGCGTTTAGAGAGCGGTAGTCTCCACATGGTCGCCATTCGTCTTGTTTCTTGGGTACCATGTGTAGCGATGATGCCCAAGGACTGGAGGATGGTCGAGCGATGCCCAGTTGCACTAAAGTTTCGAACTCCTTCTTTGCAGCCATGAAACGGTCCGGGTCTAAGCGTCGTGGTTTGCATGACACGGGCGGACCGGGGGTGGTAGTTATGTGATGCCTTGTTGAATGTTTGGGGACGGATATTTGGCCACTAGGTTGTAGTAACGATGGATATTGTAGCAGTATGTTGTGGTAGACCGATGTGCCTTGAGGTGCGTCCGAGATGAATGTGATTGAGGGTTGAATGCTTCTAGAGACTTGGCCAGGGGTAACAAGATGCGTCAGCAGGTCCAGTAGTCGTTGCTTTCTTAGATCGACCAGTAATTAACAGTGCGTCAGGAAATTAGCACCAATTATGGGTTTCGTGACGTCAGCAATTACGAACCTAAAAATAAATCCTAAATCGAGGGATAGAATGATTGTGCCATAAGTAGGGATGGTGGTACCGTTTGCCGCTTGAAGTGTGAAGTCGAACTTCTGACGTGGACCATGTATTAGAGACTTGGGATGCACGCAGATGTCCGCACCGGTGTCGACCAAAAATTTGAGCCGTGTGTTTCTGTCCGTTGCGAAGAGGCGACGTTGCGTCTGGTGGATCTCACTCGTCGCCGTAAGTGATCTCCGGGTCGGTTTCCCGAGGCCATCTTGCACGGCGGAGTACATTTTCGTGCTTTTTCCTGGAATCTATTGTGGTAGAAACATATGCCGTTGTTTCTACTGGAGCGTCGTCTGGTGGACTAGCTACGAGGGCTAGATCGATTCCTGTGGTGCGGATGTCATCCTGGGTCTCCCGAGTAGCGTTGCTTCATGTCATCAAGGTCCATTCGAAGGGTGCATACCATCTCAGTTAACTTCTGAATGGAGTTCGTGAAGGGAGCAGTGGTGGGGGTGACGGTGGCAATGGTTTGTGCCTAACTTGCTCTAATAATGCTGTCAGCGAGGTCGACGACTTCATGCAGGTCCTTGTATTTGAGTGTCGCAAGTATCAGCTGGATGGAGGGGGGAAGACGACTTGTCTAAATTTCACGTAACAGCTCGTCGGGGGTTGAAGGTCCACCAAGGTTGCGCAGGTGGCGCAGAAATTGGGTCGATTGTCTGTCACCCAGACCCTCGTGCTTCAGGAGTTCTCTCGTCCGCGATTCCTGAGAAGCACCCAATCGACGGATAAGCTCCCTTTTAATAGTGCTGTAGGGATCTATGGCCGGAGGGTTGATAATGGTGTCCCGTACTTCAGTAGCGTAACGGGGATCCAGGTTGCCGAGGACATAACCAAACCTGGTGGCCTCTGTTGTGATTGATGACGCCTCGAAGCTACGTTCTATCATGCAGAACCATAGTTCCGGGTCGGTATTAGTCTACCTCGATGACATCTTGATTGCCGGAAAACCCCCTATAGATCCTTTGCTAATTTGACGAAAGTATTGCAAATTCTAAGACTTCACGGGTTAAAAATTAAATTATCAAAATACTTTTTCCTACAAATAACTATCGAATTTTTTTATTATAAAATTAGTTACACCGACTAATCTAGTTTATAGAGAAATATGCTGAAAAAGCAAAACCACTGAGTATGTTATTACATAATGCACAAAAATGGGAATGGGGCACTGTTCAACAAACAGCTTTTATATTACTAAAAACTTATTTAGTTTTTAAACCTATCCTAACACTTTTTAATACAGAACCACCAACACCTTTTACACGGACGCCAGCCGCTTAGGCTTAGCTGGAGTTTTAATCCAAGAACAGCAAAACCGTGAACATGTAATTGTTTATTTTAACAGGCAAACTACACTAACGGAATAAAACTACCATTCGTTTGAACTAAAAACATTGGCAATCGTAGAGTCAGTCAAACGGTGTAGACCAATGTTAAATAGAAGGTTTTTCACAATTATTACCAATTTCGTAGCTGTTCGCAGTACTGCCTTCAAGGATGGTAAAACCTGTAATGTGTCAGGTAGTCCACTGCAGAGCTAGCTATATGTGTATGGAGTGGCAGGCCACCTGCAGAGGGTGACGTGTGTTTATTGTGGAAGTCCACACCTTGACCTGCCGTATACAGCAGTGATCTAAGTGTCGGTAAAGCTGCGGTGATATCGGCACAAGGTCGTCCAGTGCAATGATAAGTATTAGGGGCGATCCATGCATACGGCCAATGCATGGAATGTCTGGTTATTAAACTAATTGTGGTAAACACCTATTGTTCCAGCTACTCTGCGGTAGCCAACAGGGAAGATACATCGTCGGTAACGAGCACATCACCAGGTCCGTATACCCAGGATACCGCATTGCGATTGTTCTAATAAGGATTTATTTATCTTTTCCTTACATGTTGTTTACATTCATTGCCGTATGCCACTTCGTAAGATGTATCTTTCGAGGGGAACCCACTGGTTGCTAAGTAAAGCGGTAGGAGTAAATAGTTATAATGTGTAAAGGCTACTATTTAATTAACCAATAATAAAATTGTCTCCTGCAGAATCTAAATGAATATATCTTTGAAATAAAACATCAAGGAAACATGCGGATGCGCCACGTTGACGCTCTCAGCCTGAATCCTGAAACCTAAAACCTCTCAGAATGTATTGTCAATAAACATAACTGAAAATGGTTGGATGCCAGCGGCACAACAGCACGACAAGAAAATAAAGCACTTATAAAATATATTAGCAAGCGGCAAATCTCATTTGCACAAACAAATATTTAATGAATATAAATTAAAAGGTGATATCGTTTATCGAATTACAGCCACTGGTCACAAATGGGTGGTTCCAAAAATGGCCCGTTTTCAAATACTGCGATTATGCCACGATGATGTTGGTCATCCTGATATTGAAATAACTCATGAGGTAATATCCAGTACAAGAATGCCATGATTCAGTAATTAATACGTCAAAAACTGTCTAAACTGTCTTTGTTGCAAATCGCTGAGTGCAAAGAAGGCAGGCTTCTTTCACCTAATTCATAAGAAACCGGAACCTTTCCACACTATCCGTCTGGATCACATAGGTCCGTTTATTAAGTCGAACCCGGAAATTCATACAAACCGACTATAGTTGACGCATTCACAAAATTTCTAATAATTTATCTTCTAAAGAGTCTTAATGACATTAGAAAAACTTTCGGAGCACCTCGTAGAATAATATCTGACCAGGGTAAAACATTTGTTTCAAACAAAACCATCTCAGTGCTGTGGGGTTACCAAGGAGAAATGGTAAGGCCGAACGTTACTAGACTCTGTCAACAATGGGAGCAAATTCGGAAGATGACCAATGGGATGAAAATGTTACAAATATCCAGCTTGGCATTAACAGTACTCTTTATAAATCGGTTGGTGTCTCTCCTAACTATCATCAGTGACAGAAAACGATAATGATGACACAAACCCATTAGATGTGACTACTATTCGATGCAAAATGATGGAAAAAATTGAAGAGCAACAAAGGGAACATAAGCTTCGTTTTGATTCAAAGCGTTGCCGGGCCCCTATATATCAAGTAAATAACTTGGTACTAATAAAAATCATAACCTCAACATCTATAGGATATAGTCAGAAACTTCTTCCTAAATGGAGGAAGTCCTTCCGAATTACAAAAATTCTTCAAAATTACCGTTACGGGGTAGGGAATATTCTCGGTACTCTGAGGTCCCGCATTAAGTATTTTGGGACAGTTGGAGTGGAAAATATTAAATCGTGGATTACCTTTCGTTACTATAGAGAATAGCAAAGTCCCAATCAGGTAGAGATTTTCAGGATAGGTAAGAATTTAGATAGTCAAATTATTTAAAACCAATAAGACTTGTTACCATGTCTGACTGTGTCGATCTAAGTGAGACCATGTTTGACAGTGTTTGTTAGGTATTGAGAGGACCATGTGACGACTTAGTGTTCGATGACTCAGTGTGAGCACATCTTTAGTAGACAAAGTGTCCTACAACCTAGGTTAACCAAGTCTTTCGCAGACAAAGTGTTAAAATGCAGTACAATGTATAAATGTGTACAAGGACGGATTACCTATTCTAACCCAGTTTTACGATTAGTTATTCTTAAGACTACGATCCGTTAAATTTTACAATATTTATTCTATCTACTGACACAATACCCTTATACAATCGATTACTTTGTTGCTCGCTCTCAATATCCTGTATCTAACAACAAACTGGCTGAGTTTCACGATTTCATAATAGTGCAGTAGAATTGCCGCGCTATCTCCCTTATTTACGAAGTATAAACAAATTAAACTTGTGCTGTTTTGCAGATATGTGAGGGGCCACAGAAATTCGAAAAATTTTTCGAAGTACCGAATTTTGAAAATGACAAAAACCGTCACCGCGCTGCATTCCATAAAATCACGTTTTTTGAAACAAACATCGCTGTGTAAAATCAGCGAACGAAGCTATAGTGACGAAAATTCCAAATCTATTAGTAAAAACTAGAACACTTCGAATGATGTATTTACATACTTTTTACCCTAACATATGCGATGTAAAAGAGTCCGTGTAGATCCGAAATGTTTTTAAAGAAACAATTAACCAACCCAATATCTAGTTATTTCTGATTTTTCGTTGATTAAGTGAGCGCCGGAGTTCCGATTTCAATAGGAGTTGCCGGCTTGGCTGTCGTTCATCTGGCTCCCCTATTGCAGGCCGTTGCGTGTCTTACAGACTAAAACAAATGCTACCTTTTCAAATAGCATAAAGTTCATTTACGATACCGGTAAAACTGACTGACAATCCACGCAACTGAATCTGATGTGAAGAAATACTTGGATTCAGAAGATATAGAAGATTCTACCTGTTCAAGTGCCGGAAAAGGAACCTCAACGGCTTTGCCCAATTCTCTTACCCTTTCTGACAATCATCAAAATGGAACAGTTTAAAGAAACAAGAAAGGTGTTCCTATCTTTTGCCAGTATCAGTAAAGCAGAATTTGAAACGTAAGCAAGGATGTCCTGTCTCAATTTTCTAGTTGTCTCTTTATAATAATAATAATAATAAAAACCTTATTTAGCACGAAGCTATACAACTGATCTTTACAAATTAATTTTACCATACTGTAAATACTAACAATTATATTTTTACTGTTCAATAAATGAGTAATTAACCTACTACCTGATTTAATCTATTATAATTATACTTATTACCTATTCAAGTAATACTGCATCAGTTCGTTTTTGAACTTTGATAAGTTTGTGTTTTTTAGTTCTTTATGCAGTTCATTGTGTCTCATTATTCCTCTAAAAAAAATTGAATTCTGTGTTTTAGATAAATTTACTTGAGGTAACCTAAAATTTTCTCTATTTCTCGTATTATGCTCATGTGCTTCCGCAAACTGGAGTAATATATTAATAAAATATCGCGGCATTAAATTCAACTTGATCTTGTGTATGAAAATTAGAGTCAGGTACTCTGTGTGTTGTTCTACATTTAACCATTTTAACTGTTTCAACATTCTATAAACACTTGTTTTGCAATTTTTGTAACACCTGCATGCCACTATTATTACTCAGATAGAGAACAGTTCCCGTGAAATAAAAATGTGGCAGTATAATGCAATTATATACTGTCCGCATTGCCCATTGTGACAAGAACTTGCTGCTTCTTCGCAATATACCCAGTTTTTTTGCAATCCTTTTGCTAATATAATCTACATGATCCTTAAATTTAAAATTATCATCTACTATTATCCCTAAATATTTCGTTTTATCTATTATTTCCAATTTCTTGTTATCGATTTTTATTTCTAGCCTACTCTTTAACTCATTCTTATCAGGCCCTAATATCATTACCTTTGTTTTTTCTGCATTCAGTTTTAATTTATTTGTGGATAGCCACTCACTTATTTTCTTCATTTCCTTGTTTAGTACTTCTTGCAATTCTATTGCACTCTTACTTGAGTAATAAACTATTGTGTCATCTGCAAACATATGAATTTTGCATAATTATGTTGTCTCCACTATGTCATTAATGTACAATATGAATATCAGTGGTCCAAGAATACTGCCTTGTGGAACCCCAAAATCAACAATTTTACAAAATCGCTTCTTAACTTGAAATCTGAGCTGGGTGAAGAGATCAAAAAGAATTAAAGCCAGAAGTGAGTAATTGGTTGAAAAGTGACGTTCCAGCTTCGTCAACACCAACAAAAATTAGAAAGTTTGACCCTTCGAAGGCTCCAGGTACCTTACTACCAGGTGCTCCTTCATTCTTAAGGGAAGAAAGTGTTTATGAAAGTGGCCCAACAACGGGTCATGAAAACATAGACCAGGATAATGATGAGTTTCAGCAATTAAAGAAAGCGTACATAGACTATATTAATAGCTCTCGATTTGCTGAATATTTGGAAGAATTCGATCCTCTACCTCGAGACTACATAGAAGGAATCATTAGAGACTATGAAGGTGGTACATTTAACACTGACGTTCTGAATCCCCGTCTTGATAAAGTTCGATACGAATGGGACACAAATAAATTTTTTATTGGTGATTCTGAACTGTATTTTGACGGACCAAACGTTGTAATCAATAGAAAATTGAAATACATAGGTACTGTGGGATTATATGAGCTACTCTTCAAATTACGTTCTGAATATCCGACATCGATTAAAGAAAGGAAAGACTACGCCGATATATTAAAACGTACGGGAGCAGTTTACAAGTTAAGACAGCAAACATCGAAATTTTCTAAAGGTGGAGGATTGTCGTTGTTGACATACAACAAAAAACCGATCGAATACAAATAGTTTGATGACGTTAATGAGTTGTGTGATCGTTTAAAGTTATTGGTTACTTCTCAACAAGCAGGCAACACAAATCTTGAAAACGAAATTCAATCAATTTTAAAAGAGTTGCGTGAGTGCAATATAATCGTATAAACAAATTATTAAGCTTGATAGTTAGACAATGACGGTTGATAGGTTCAGACGTGGGTAAAAAAAAAGCGATTGTTTTCGCAAGCATTCAGCAATGTTCATGATTTCAATCATAAACGCTTAACAAGGATCGGTGATCCTCAGCAGGAGCATGATGCTGTGAATGTACAATTTTTGGAAAAGAAAGTGCAACGTCTGTTATCGCAAGATGATGTAATCGATATTAGACAAGCATTCGATAAAGTGTTGTATTTGGTTGATGTGGCTAATAAGCGTATTACACATTTGAACGAGCCTACCGCTGGGTTTCATGCAGCTACTAAAATGTATGTAGATGAGAAAGATCAGTTAACAAAAGAGCATATCAGAACCGAGTGTGAAAAGGTAAAGGATCATGCTGTCAGTGAAGGTGTCAGAAGGATGAAGGATTTACGAGAAGAATTGAAAACAGCTGTCTCCAAAAGTGGTGAAATGATGATGAAAACTTTTAGTAATAATATAGAGTTAGCGATTAAAAATTTGGAAAGAGAACTTGAAAGAAATAATACTGACAGGGATAAAGAAAAAACAAACAAGGTGAACGATATAATAGAAAAGAATGCTGTCAGAATCATGGACGTCTTTTCAACAATTGTAAAACTAGAGCGTAAAGTTGAAGAATCGTTTGTTAGGAAAGGGGGTGAAGAAGTGTCGAAGAAATTGAAGACGGAAATTGTACAAGATATGAAAAATGATATAGACGCGAGTTTTGAATTAATTAAAATCGCGATTCAGGATGAGTGTAAAAAAGTTAAGGAATTTGCAGAGAAAGAAATTCAAGGAACCAAAAAAAAGAAAGATGATCTGAAAAAGGAATTAGTGGAAGTGATGGAATCACTAAAAAAGGAAGAAAATGTGCTGAAAGTAAGGCTAGATACTCTGCAACAACAAAGAGGAACAGGTAGTGCAAAATCGAGCACTTCTAAACCAACAACAGCTCTGTCCATGTGGTTTTTCATTATAAGGAAAATGTTAAACGTGAAAGAAGAACTAGTGAAAGAACTGCATAAACCTGCGAGAATTGATTTTACATGTAGGAAAGTGATTGTTAAAGAATTAGATGATCTTCATCAAGCCGATTTAGTGGAAATGATTCCGTATGCCAGAGAAAATAAAGATGTCAGATACATTTTTATTGTAGTAGACGTTTTTCCAAAATTTGTATGGGGGTCAAGCAGTAAAAGGCAAAACAGGTGAATATGTTACAAGTTATGCTAAAATATAAAATTAACCATTACTCAACGTATAGCACCAAGAAAGCGTCGGTAGTGAAATGGGTAAATCAAACATTAAAAACAAAAATGTGGCAACGCTTCAGTTTACAAGGATCCTACAAATGGTTGAATATATTACAAGATATAGTAACCGACTATAACAATAAGGTTCACAGAACTGTCGGAATGAAACCAAGCAAAGTCAATAGACGAAACGAAGAAATACTTTTGAAGAAGGTTTACAACAATCCGAAAAAGGTGGATTTACGAAGAATTCGATTCAAAGTGGGAGACCGAGTACAAATAAGTAAATATCGTGAATTGTTTAGCAAAGGTTATACACTGAATTGGTCCAACGAACTATTCACAATAACTCGTATAAAATTGTCTGATCCAATTATGTACTACCTAAAGGATGATAAAGGGAAAGATATAAAAGGATGATTTTTGGTAGCATCAGAGTTAGAAAACGTAGTGCAAGAATTTGAGTTAAAAGGTGCATACGATAAACTTGTAATATCAGGCTATTTAGTAAGCGAGGATAGCGACCCAGACGACTTAGAAATCGATTTTTTCTAAAAAATGGATTCCTTATCATATGAGTTGTATCAAGTGGAAAGGCAAGTCCTCGTTATCAATTTCCGCAGAGGAATATTATCCAATGATTTAGATCGAGTTAAAGTGGTGTGTTCGAAGTTGGGAGTAGAAGTCCCGAAGGAGGTGTTCAAATGTTTAACAATGTTGCAAGACCCATCGTTTGATGTTTTGCATTCTATTTTCGAAATAAAACGTCGGTGTGACACATTCGTTGACGATTTTTTAAAAGCTTGTGGTAAAAAGGTGGAAATAACCGGTGATGAAGTTCAAGGGATTTTAAACAAAACTAGTTATAATTACACGCGGAATGATGTATATTTTCTAAGGGAAATGCTAACAAACGGATCAGTTCTAGCTAGGAGCAAAAGATTCTCCAAATTTACATAAGGAAAACGTATACAACATTGTTAAAGTCTGTAGATGATTTAATAATGAAAATAGCGTACTATGCACAACCGAAATATTTGGAAAAGTGTATTAAGCCCATCAACTTGTTCCGGCTTGCATATTCCTTAAGTCCAAACATTAAAGGTCGTCATCAGGCAGTGATGAGGTGGATAGAAGAAAATATTTTACGAGAAGGAACGGAAAAGGCTCCTGGTTGGCAAAGCGGTCCTGACAAATGGCCATCAACTAATATTGAAAACAATAAGAAAACTTATTCATTGTTAATGTTATTGACTCAATAAATTGTTTCAGCTTTAACATTCAGTGTTTTCTTTCCATATTCAGGAAAAATACAGTTTTTAAAACTTAAGATAATGACAAAGCTGCGATATAAAGTTTTTATTTTATTTTTTAAACAGACATGTGGGTATAATTACTATTGGGTATAAACTTGTAAAATATAACATCGATACGTTATATACACATACACATATAATACACCATCTGATTAATATTATATAAGATGTCGGTGTACGGTTGATAAAAATTTTGGATTAATCGATCTATTTTACTATCCTGCTTTGAAATCGAATTTTCCGGCTTCTTTATATTATAATGCCCCCAAGGAAGCGTATTAGTTGTTTTCAGAATTAAGAAACGTTTATCATCATTAGGGCAAAGAGCTACTTTAGTTTTCATTTGTGTGAACATAGTGTGGAGGTCGGAGACGAAAATATTCATACTTTTTAGAATGGTGGAATCGTCCCTAATAACGCGAAGATAATCGTCAATACCTGGATGTAACTTTATAAAGTTTTTCTTAAAACTTTTAGCTTTTTTAACGACTTGATGAACCGATTCGCCACAGTAAGCTATAGCTCCGTTTCCATAAAATGCTTTAATGGGATTATTTGGGAACTCATCTTTAAATTTACCAACCACAGATGAGGTAATGGGAATATCGAAACTATTATCGCGCGGATAATTTGAAGTATCAAAGTGTTGAATATTTTCGATAATATCCCGATAAAATATTTCTGTGACTACTTCAAGAATGAAGGAATTGGTATCCATATACATCAAAGAAACGTTTTGCTGATGTTTTTGTTTAAGAAACCTGTAATAGACGCCATACATAACAACTTTAGACAAATCCAAAATAGTAAAACCTACATAAAGAGGTTTATCGTAAACAATACGTAACTTATTCATCTGAGCGGCAACAAAATTTGTCGTAAATGTGTTAGAATTTTTGAAATTGGGTTTAGCTATTAAATTCTCAGCTCCCAGGAAACGTCCTGAATTTTGCCAATGAGTAACCAGTTTCACATCAACTCGTTTATCAACGTTCTCCATCGTCTTTCCGAACGCGCTGTTATTCATTAATTTGAAGAATGATTTCCCAAATCTATTTTCAGACAAATTCCGTTTTCGGGTATTTAAATCAATGAAAGGTTTAAGCCAGTCCGACTGTTTAAACTGAATAACTCTATGAACTTTCATTACTTTTATTCCATTATGTAGGGCTTGTTGTAACGGTAGGTAATGAACAATATATTTTGTCTTATTCATAAGTTTCGGAATGAGCTTTCTACTCGACCATTAACATAAGCAGGAGAAATAATATTTTCAACTAAAAAGGGCAGATCAGCATGCAAGTAATGGAGGTGTTGGGGATATTAAACATCGACTTCTAAGACATAACCATATTCTGAATAAGCATCTAACGAGAGAACATTTAATTCATCAATTTCGGTTTCGGTTAGCCAACGAAAGTGTGAAAGAGGAAGCGGTTGACTGATACTATGCCCATACAAATTAATAGCATCTAAATACATTAAATAAGAGGTAGGAACGGAAGCGTTGTAATCGGGGAGGTGAGGGTTGTTAGCGGAATGCATTCTTTGAACGCATTGACTTATTCCTCCACGTACCCCTTTTTGAAAAAATTTTAGCATATCGATATCGGTAAGAAGTAAATTAACGCGACTGAACTTTAACATGCTATCTTAGGCAAGCCCTGGAGCTGTATAATATTGAGCTGGGTCTAAATCGTATGTAGCAGCACATATTTCTCGGAAATTCTCCAATACATCAGCTAATAAAAGAACATCTGTTTTTAAATATAGGTCTGAATATTCCCCAAGAGTTGAACATAAGAACGTATTCCAAACCGTTTTTGCTCGCTCATAATCCTCATCGGAAACGGGAATGGAAGTTAATTTATCGAAGAAACCGTCTTTTACGGAAGCATTGTCTCATCAAGCTTAGAAATGTCATCAACATAGGAATAAGGAAAAACACCCTTCCGTCGCATAAGCTCAAATTGTTGAGGATCTGGAAAGTACTTTTTCACTTGCAAACATTGAGAAGAATCTAGTTCTTCCGATAGCTTGTCGAGGGAAGAAGCCATGAAACGAAAAGATCGATAAATCTAATCTTAACAAACACATTTTGAGCTGAGACATCTGTAGCGGTTTGTACAGCATTAACTCGTAATAATTTAGAAAGAGAAATGTATTTTTCTTTATTTTGAGCGATTACGGTAAATTTAACATCGTTCACAGCCATTTCCTTTATAAATGGGTGACAATCGTATCCGGAGAGGTTATGGAAAAAGACAGGTACAAAGTTGGGTAGTTTGTAATTTAACTTGCATCTGGAGTGAGTGGCACCTATGCGAACATGACCGGTCAAATGACAATGATCTCGGACCCGCACGTCGTCGTCTAGAAATGGTTCTTCGCAGATATTACAAGAAGTGGCCTCCGAATAGAGATGCATTTCTTAATCTGTAAGGGGTAGCATGGGCGTTATTATCTTCAAATATCGGTGATAAATATTATAAACTCTTGATCGAGTGTTTGAACAAATCGATTAATACAATCTGGTCCCCGATATGATCTAAATTTGGAGAGGGAATCATCAAAGGAGCATTTCATCAAGTAAACGAACAAATGAGGTTGATGTTTATGGGTTGATGTGGTAGAGTGCTTGTTAGGGTCAGGTAAGCATGTATACGGTCTGCATATACAACAAAGGGCACTTTGATATGTTTGTGATAGTTTTCAAATTTTAAAATGTGGTTGGGGACGAACCTACCCATCTTTTCCATCTTGAAATCTCCGTTAGGAAGGGTGGTGTAAACGTGGTTGCAGTCATACTGTTGATGACGATGTAGCTGGACTAAAGTGGAGAAGTATAGTAAGCAACCGTCACATAAGAATTTGCGATGTCCTGCCTTGGAAAGCTGTTCTTGTTCCAACAGTAATGAGTTTTGCCTTCATCATCATCGAGTAGCAGTAGATTGAAATGCAACCTCCGTTTGATGGGTGTTTAGTATAGGGTACCAACTATCTTCCAGATCCACCTTCCGTCTTTCAAGACGGATTCCGTGCCGTTGACGTTCACGAAACAGTGGTTCTTGGATTCAAATGTGGAAATATCTCTTAATTTTATAGGAAATTCGATACCGTCATAGTCGGTAGGAAGTTGTTCTGTGTGGGTTTGCTTGCGCGGGGTATAAAGCTGACGTTATTGCCCACGCAAAGCAGGCTTGATCATCGTTTTGCACATTTACAACAGCCTTTTTCAGTAGAATTTGTTTAGGTAAAGGAATATACGACGAGGCTTTCAACGGATTGTACTTGTTGAAGTTGATTTCGAGGTAAAGAACCCTTTCTAAAATCCATCCTATAGAAAACAGAAAAATTAGGTAGATTGTTTGTAACCGTGTTAGAAAGGTAATACATGTAAAAAAGAATAATCACCTGACTCTCGTTCTTGAAACTCGGAAGCTTTGGTGTCGAGTACTCAAAAAAGTTTTGGAAAATATTAGAAATATCATTTGCTTAGTTTCGTGCACATAACGTCCAAAACCTTCAAGATTTATTTTAACCGCATCGTGGAGATGGATCTGATTACGTACAACACGCAAACATTTGTCGAGGACATCATTAAAAAAGTCAGTATAAGACAGGAGGTACTTCGCTGTCGTAATACGAAACGAAGCTATCCTGTTAGCGAAAGCAGATGAGAGGAAACAGATTCCTTCCTCCAAAGGTGAGCAGCAAGTTTGTTTATGTGGTAAGGTGTGCACATGACCGTGGTTTGAATTTTGCGGAACATAAGCTTCACAAGTGTCACACCACCGGTCGGTGGACATCCCAGGTGCAGCACAGTTGGGTTTTTTGCTCGGTATTGACGATGTAGCTTCGTGTTGCGCTCGTTTACGACATGAAGCGTTTTAAAGTCTTTTTAAATTGTCAGATCGCGTAAAGGAGGTATGACTGTCCGGACAACGAATCATATCGACAAGTTGCAAGAGACGTTTCTCAACAAAGACTAAGGGCAACCGTTGGGAGAGGTAAATTTAATAGTATAAGAAAATGGTAGAGAGAAGGGGAATTTGAAAAAGGGTGAGGATCTTAACAGGTTGACTGCCACGGCAGATACCGATGTCTGATGCGTTACTTACCGATAGTGCCATCGTAGACACCGGTGTCTGCTGTTTATTAAGACGCAAAACTTGCTGTAGTTCGACCGTGTCTGCAGGTTCCACTGTAAAATATATGTCGTGTGTCTGCTATGGCATTACTGAGCATATGTACAATAAGAATTCTTTATTCCTCTAGTTTAGTTTAGGTAATTTTATAAGGTAAATAAATTATATACAACAGTTTTCTATTTTATTATTTTTGCGTATTAGAACAAACAAACTTGAATTAAGAATAGTGTTTTTCATTAAAACATTTTAAACAGTATAGGGTTTATATTAAAAATCGATTCAAATACTTCATCAACTCGTCAAACAAACCACTTAACACTAACTAAATGTTGCAGTTCACTGCCGACAAATCAACCCATACAGCATTAATGCGTGCATGATCCAACATGATCTAACTGGTAAAAATCTGTACAATATCGCGCAGTCTGGGGTCTGCAAACTTGTGTCAGTACATGCGGTTTTGTGAAACATTTGCCAAAATTAAAAAAGGCAGACACCGGTGTCTGCTTAAAAAAATGTGTGATTTGATATTAAAAAACCAATATATTATCGATTTCTACAGTTCTACACACCACACCAAACAAACATTGCCAAAAAATGCAAAAAAAAATTAAATAAAAATTTTGACAATTTTAGAAATAGTACCGTGGCAGTCAACCTTTTAAGAGAGGGGATAGAACATATTTAAGAAAGAAATGTAGAAGTTGAGGTTAGATAAAATGACTGAAAAGGTAGAGTGTGGTGTTGCCGAAGTACCCGTCATTACCCTAGACGAGTCAGAGCTGCGGCGATGTTGGAGCAGTTCTTCCCCAACGATGAGTTGATTGGTAAGACGTCATCGTCCGGTGGAGTCGCTAGTACATCGCGAACGGTGGCAGGGGGCATTGAATCCATAGCTATGAAACCGAAGAAGCGGACGTACAACAGAAGAGTTTCGAGCGGTCCGTTGGATTATTCAAAGCTTGTGGACCAAGTTAGGGAAGCAGTGAAGACTCTTCAACGCGAAAAACGTAAACATGAAGGAGAAATAAAGGAGCACCACACGAAGGACGCTCTACTGTTAGAGCAGATACATCGGAAAGAGAAGGAGTTGGAGGACCTGAAGAAAAGTCGTGAAAGCAGCAGCAAACTAGTGGTGGAAGGTAGAAAGCGAGTAGAAGAGGTGGAGCAGCAGTTAGTTAGTTTACGGACACATTTATTGGATATACAGGGTGTTACTGATATAACTGCGGATATTTAAGGAGGTGATAGGGCAGTAGAAAATAAGAAAATTAAGCAAAACTTCGCAGGTCCTAAAGTTTACCGTTTTCGAGAAAAACGTATGTGAAAATACAGGCAAAACCGAGTACGGTCCTGTGTAAGACGTGTCCTCGATTGACCTGGTCGTGTGTAGTGGCAACGCTGTCTTCAATCAGCTGACCGTGAATGAGGTTACTCGGTTACTGTAACCACTGTAACGTAAACAAGTGTGTTCAAAAATGGCGTTTAGTTCATCAGAATTTTGTGACAGTTGCCAAATGTGTTGCTTAAGTCAAAGCGAAAACGCACAGGACCGTATTCAAATTAATTCATGTTAAGATGTTTTTCAAAAATTTTGAAAATTTTTTTGTTTCTTCACCGCGCTGCTGTAGTGACCATTCGATGATATATTGCATCTAGTTGACACCCTCCAAAAATCCGTATTTATATCAGAACCACCCTGTATTTGAATGAAATTTTACAAAAGAAACATGAAATAAATGTATGTAATGTAGAATAAAGTTTATTTTAAATTGATAAATAATACTCACAAAAATCGCTAAAATCGAATTTATAACCTTACAAATTACATATATGTATATATTTTTAAATATAGAAGTGCGATGATACGCATATTCCGTATCGAACATATTGCGCGATTCCAGAACCCTTCACCTCCAACAGTCGGAGATGCTTCTCCAGTTCCATCATGAATTCTATGGGAGGCATCTTATCCTTAACTGTGAAACTGGTGACCGTCCCTCCTGATGTCTCCCACCGTTGGTGGTGTAAAACGTTGAACTTGTTAGGGTTAATTCGAAGAGATGTTCCGGTGAATATCACAAAGTAATGCATCTTGAATGTGTAATTGTAGAAATTTTAGTTCTTGGTTTAACGAGAAGAAGTCTTCTGCCGAACGATTCGGAGGAGGAAGATGAGTGGGGCGGAAGAAGGAGCTGTAAAGTTGGTAATAAAAATGTACATTTGCATCAGTACGTAAGCAGACAACATAGTATTTATTTGTAGAATATCGTGATTCGATAACCGTTCGTTATCGAGATTGTTTAGTGATAGAGGAGTGGGTAGGTTATTTTTTTTGTATCGCAGACTTCGGAGCAGACGTGTGTGCAGAGCAGCGGTCGGTCACAATCTTGACGATCAGGTGTAATTATTGGTGACATTATTTACCAATTAACGGCGAGACATGCGAAAACAGCGAGAGAATATTGGTAATAAAATACGAAAAAAATGTGAGGTTACATCAGTATGTAAGCAGACAAGAACTCGAAATGCAACGAATCAAATTAATTATCGATCTAATCGTACTGCCCAGGAACGTGAAGATCGCAATAAACGTAAAAGAATTCGGTTAAGACAGACCCGTAAATAGCGACATTCGAATAATAATGGTGCAAGTTTGAATCGAGAAATTGTCTGTGGTAAAACTAAAAACCGGGTTATGTTAATGGGTAGTATAGGTTGCAACGCTTCAGAAAACTGTAAGAGAACATTGTTCTAAATAAATCATAATGATCGCATTTTACTTTTGGTGAATCTATCTTTCTTGGGACAGGTTGTGTATAGGTAAAGCGGGGTTTAAAACTGGGGTAAATGTATATGTATAAATGAATTTTTTCTCTTAGCCTTTTTACATCGAACCAACATTATCTTGCTCTTTCATATACACTATATACTCCCACCTGAATTCCCACCATTCTCCCAACCCTCTTTCTCCCTATTTAAATCAATCACTCTCTGTTCGCAATACTATCCCTTCTCCAACCTTCCTCATAGCAACATCATGTCTATGAACCAAGTACAAGGTACTCTCCTTCCAAACGAAGCACGAAAGGCTTCGTTTGTCTATCATGTCGGTTTATGGAACCTTCTGGGTTTTGTACTGCTGCAAAACTTAGTCGAACTTGTTCTAATTGCAGATCAGGATACCTCTGCGATAAGACCGGTTTGTTTTATGAGTCCTCACAGTATCATGCCTTGCAGTGCTACATTTGCGCTTCATGGTATGATAGGGAACAAGTTCGCAACGACCTAGAAAGTTATTCTACCGAAGAGTTCACACTCTCGTAGTTGTCTTATTTCTTTCCCATCCTTTCCGACCTGTTTCGACTGTCACACATTCGAAACATCGGCTTGTATACTCTACTTTTTCCAATCTTACACCACTCTTACCCCACTTCTTAGGTCATCCCCACTCATCCCCTCACTTCCTTCTTCCTATTTAAGCTGTTGCAACTGTGTAGCACACATCACTGCATGAGTACGGTTCACTCGTTCAACATGAACCTTTCTCATGTTTCACTTGTTGTTAATCCTTTCAGGCAGACAAGTTCCTTAAACTTTAACCGGTTGTAAAGTGGATATGGTTGAAGTTTTCGTGAAAGCTGTACGGCTAAGACACGATACTGTTGCATCGAATATATTGCCAACGCACACCTGGCTTTTGTCACAGAGTATCACTATGATGTCATAAACTGGTGTGGTGACTGATTCATACCTCTGCGAAAAGTCGGGTCTAGTCTATGAGATCGAGGATACACACACGCTCTTCTGTTTACTATGCACTACAACAGTACAATACAGTAAATTGGAGCGAATGGTTGGGTGGGGGAGGAAAGGAGGGAGTATGCTGTTGTATTTTCTAAATATCATATATGTACATCTACCTGTAGAACGCTTCCAGCACTGCAAGGTATGATACTGTGAGGAGGTAGCCGGTTCTGAAACAAGGACGGGGGAGGAAGGTCGTTGCTCGGCGGGTTATGTTAGGGTACCGACCTTCCTCCCCCGTCCTTGTTTTAGAACCGGCTGCCTTTCCCTACTATAGAGAAAATAACTAATACAACTACAAAGGAATTGAGTTAATTCGAAAAATTATATAACACAACATTAACTTGCGCCCATCAAATTATTGATTCAGTCTCCAATGCAAGGTCTGTTGGATAGTCAAGTTATTCCTCACCTAAATATAGCATTACTACAAAGAGATTGAATTTCAATACAAGAACCTAAGTTATCACGACCGGAATCCGTAAAAAAACTTGGGTTCGGGCTTATAGGCCATGGTCTATAGCAGTGTTTCCCAACCTTTTTCTCCTCGCGAACCAAAAGTAAAATCTAACAGAATTTGGCGAACCCCCATATGTAGTCGTTAATGATAGGCAAAAAAAACAATAAAATTTTCTAGAACATTTATTTTACATATTGCACAAACATTAATAAGATTAAAATGATTAATATTAATAAGACTAAAATAAGCTATAAACATTTAATACAAAATAAATTTAACAAACTGGTTCTTATTTCAGCACATGTTCCCTTTGAAAAAGCTCTTAATGGGATATTTGTTGCTGTTTCATGGAACAAAGCAATTGAAAGTTTGGCTCAATATATGACAATTTCAGTCTTAGATCAGGTTCTGCATTTAACCTGTTTCTATATTTATCTTTCAGATAAGTATATGTTGAAAATCCTTTCTCGCACAGATATGTTGTGCAGAATGGTAATAGAACGTCTATGGCTTTTTTTGACAGACAGGATATTCATTTTTTATACGGAGCCAGAAGTCAAATAAGGAGTGATCTTTAAAAATAGCTTGCAGAGAACTGTCACAGGATAGCTCTATGAGCTTTTCTTTTTCTAATAAAGTTAGAGAGGTTTCTAAACTTACATTTACTTGAAATGGACTACGTATCCAGTTGCTTGAGATGGATATATTGCATCTATTGGGAAAATAGTCATCGAAAGTTAATTGAAGATGTTTCAGATGTTCATATATATTCTTTTTAATATTTTCGTCAAGTTTCATTGAATTTTCTGATAAAAAAGTGCAGAGAGAACTGAAACATTCATACTCATTCATCTGGAGACATTGGATCCAAAAATTGATCTTTTTTAGCATAGCCTCAATTCTATCATGAACACTGAAAATGGTGACACCTGCGCCTTGTAATGACATATTTAATTCATTTAATTTACAAAAGATGTCAGCTAAGTATGCAAGCCATTGCAGCCAAAGAATATCGGATACACAAGAGGACAAATGAAACGGATGATCAATAAAAAATGCTTGAACTTCACACTTCAATTCAAACAAGCGTGTCAAAACTTTGCCACGGGAAAGCCATCTCACTTCTGTGTGAAGTAGTAAAGAATGGTGGAGACTTCCAAAGTCTTCACAAAGCGCACGGAATAGACGGCTATTTGTAGCACGCGATTTTATAAAGTTTACAATTTTTACGGCTTCACTTAAAGTAGTAGATAACACTTCAGGAATACGCTTACATACCAACGCTTGTCTATGAATACAGCAATGAGTCCATTCAATTTTCTCGTTGATCTTCTTCACCCGTGCCACAAAACCAGAAAATTTTCCTGTCATTGATTTCGCACCATCTGTACACACACCCACACAATAAGACCAGTTCATTCCATTTTTTTGAAAATAACCATTGATCATATCGAAAATTGCTTCTCCAGTTGTATAGGTTTTCAATGGTTTTGTAAATAGTACATCTTCTTGAACGATATTCGTGAAAATATATCTAACGTAGACAAGCAAGATTGCGGCGTTTGCTACATCGGTCGACTCGTCAAGTTGGATAGCAAAATAATTCAATTTTATTCTCTTCAAAAGTTCGTTCTCCACATTATTTGCCAAATCATTAATTCTACGCGACACCGTATTGTTAGATAAGGAAACCAGGTCAATTTTCTTTACTGTCTTTTCTCCAACCACACATTTCGCGATATCTTTTGCACATGGTACAATTAAATTTTCTGCCAATGTATGTGCCTGCCCAGATCTTGCAATTCTATAACTTACTCGAAATGATGCTTCAAGAGCCATTTTACTATCTTCGTTTGAAGACAGGAAAGAAGAGAGATTACACTTTTTATTATCTCATAATTTTCTTTTAAAATGCTCAAGAGGTTTATCTTTGTGCGTCGGATATTTTATTTCAAGGTGTCTACGAAGAAGTGACGGTTTTAAACTACTATTAGCAAGAATTTCGTTGCATATAACACAAAGCGGTTTAGGTTCAGACTCTTCCCCAGTAAAATGAAAACCTAGTTGTAAATAGTCGCTGTCATATTTTCGCTTTTTTCCCTTTTTTCACACCATGTTCACCATTTTCTTGGTTTTTACTCTGGTGAAACGGTAGCTCAATACAACTTTCAGTATCATCATGTGATGTTTCTAAACGACCCGTTTTTAACCATCGATCCATAATAAAATTGGGGTATAATAATTATTAAAAGTTATGTACACGAGAAGAACTTTAATGAACAAACAATGTCACAGTAGCTATTCTACTAATTGCGAACTAAATCACTCAAGATTTATAAGCCTATGTACGAACGTCGGTAAATGCAACACTACTCTCCCAGTTCCCAGCTGTGAACAAGCGTTTAATTCTTAGGTCTGCGTGCAACTAAAATCTAAGTTTACATGGATCGTTGCCACTGTCATTTTTACGACCGTTTTCTAAGTATTCCGGACATGTATTTAAAGGCCGTAAAATAGCTTAACTAACTGTTGGCAACCATAAGATATAGGTAGGCAGTATGCATACGTTCGAAACAACAGCGTGCAATCTGCATTGCATTTTTTTTTTCTTTGGCCATTTTAAATCCCGCCATTACGCTATTATTTTCGCGAACCCCCTTTGTACACATAGCGAACCCCCAGGGGTTCGCGAACCACCGGTTGGGAAGCGATGGTCTATAGGAACTGTTTAGTCCAAACGTTTCATCAGCAACTGCGGCTGACATCTTCAGTGGAAGTTTTGACGAGAGCGGAGATTATACCTCGAAGTCTCGAGAGCGACTGACTGTAGTGCTGGCTGCGCGCTGATATCTATTCCGGGCGGCGGTGGGCGTGCCGCATATGTAGGAGTGTCAGAATGGTTCGTAAGTGGATTCAATTCCTTCTGCGTCGTCCTCACATGAGCCGGGTAGCATACCTTACTCAAATGAGAAGTAACTAGTAAAAAGTAGAAACTATTCTAAAGGCAGAATACAACTGACACTAAAAGTAAGAACTTAAAAATCTAACATACAGAAAAATAACCTTTCTGCCTACTTGGGTACCGGATGTTCACAGTGGTAGGTGCATGGTTGGCAACGACCCTTTTGTTGTGGAAGCAATAAATCTAAATAGATCGATACCGATACACAAGAAAAAATGTCTACATTCAACAGGTCCTTCTTCTATTCTGTTGAAATTCATAGGGTGTTTGTGAATTTCGATGGCTTCCCTATGCAATCGGGGGTAATACTTCGAAGTAGTAGACAATACGGAAGTTTCCTCATACTTAACAAGATGATTGTCGTTGTTTAAAATATGTTCATTTAAAGCAGATTTGTCAGGCTGTAAGAGTCGGCAGCAGCGTTTATGTTCAGCTATCCTCGTCTTAATGTTGCGTTTTGTTGTTCTAATGTATACTTCTCCACAAGAACAAGGAATTCTATAAATACCGGCGGATGTCAAAGGGTCTCTAGGATCTTTAGCTTATCTGAGGAGGTTACGTAGCTGATTCGTCAGATCCATTAGACTTCATAGTAACAAGAACGTCTAGACAGGCAAGTTTTCCGTTATCTTTTATTCCATTGTAAACCGAATGCGGGGATGGACAGCATTGATGTAGAGAAAAAAGTTGTCAAGATCATCATCACCATGACTCCATACAACGAAGGTATCATCCACGTAACGAAACCAGCATTTAGGCTTTAGAGGTGCTGAATTAAGGGCCTTTTTTTCAAAGAACTCCATGTAAAAGTTGGTGACCACCGGGCTGAGAGGGCTTCTCATAGCTACCCCATCTGCTTGTTCCACTGGAAGTAGATGGTAAGGACCTGCAGAGAACAAACAAACTCTGGTAATATCAGAAGCTCTGCCGCCTAGACTCTACGGTCTGCCAAAAATTCACAAACCAGGGATTCCACTCCGCCCAAGTGTCAGTACCATTGGATCTCTCACCTATGGGCTTACGAAGTTTCTCTGCAAACTTCTACAACCCCATGTTGGTTTGAGTGACTCTTATGTTAAGGACTCCTCCCATTTCAATGAGAAGCTGAAGTCACTGAATTTACAACCTGGAGATATGCTGGTCAGTTTCGATGTAGTGTCCCTCTTCACCATGGTCCCTATTAAGGATACTCTCGAGTACATTCAACAGATTTTTCCTAAAGATATCACTACTCTCTTTTAACATGTACTCACTGCCACCTACTTCCAGTGGAATAACACCTTCTACGAACATGCAGATGGGGTAGCTGTGGGAAGCCCTTTCGGCCCGATGGTCGCCAACTTTTACACGGAGTTCTTTGAACAAATGGCCATTAATTCAGCACCTCTAAAGATTAAAAGATACCTTCGTTGTATGGAGTCATGGTGATGAAGCTGTTGACAACTTTCTTCTCCACATCAATGCTGTCTATCCCCGCATTCAGTTTACAATGGATAAGGAAGATAACGCAGAACTTGCCTTTATAGACGTTCGTCTTTCTAAGAAGTCCGATGGATCCTTAGGCCATACCGTATATCGTAAGCCTACACACACTAGTCATTATCTCAATAAGGATTTTAATCATCATCCTGGACAAATACGAGCCATGATTCAGACTCTTATTCACAGGGCTAAACGCATCTGTGAACCTTCTATTTTACAACAAGAGAACGGTCTTTAGACCAACGAATCAGCTATGGAACCTCCTCAGATCAGCTAAAGACCATAGAGACCCTTTAACATCCGCCGGTGGTTATAGAATTCCTTGTTCTTGTGAAGAAGTATACATTGGAACCACAAAACGCAGCATTAAAACGAGAATAGCTGAGCACAAACGCTACTGTCGACTCCTACAGCCTGAGAAATCCGCTTTGGCTGAACATATTTTACACAACGACAAACATATTGTTAAGTACGATGAAACTTCTGTTTTGTCTACTACTTCGGAATATTACCCCCGATTGCATAGGGAAGGCATCGAAATTCACAAACATCCTATGAGTTTCTACAGAAAAGAAGAAGGGCTTCATTTGAGTAAGGTATGGCATCCGACTCTAAGGAAAGCGTCGAATCCATCTACGAACCATTCTGACACACCTACAACTGCGGCACGCCCACCGCCGCCCGGAATAGAAATCAGCGCGCAGCCAGCACTACGCTCAGTCGCTGTCGAGACTTCGAGGTACAATCTCCGCTCTTAACAACATTTCCATTGAAGATGTCAGCCGCAGTTGCTGACGAAACGTTTGGACTAAACAGTTCCTATAGACCACGGCCTATAATCCCGAACCCAAGTTTTTCTAGATTGAATTTCTTTTGACCGTTCATTCAGCAAATTTTTAGTTTTTTCTTAATTGTTTAGAAACTTCTATTCGCAATAAAACAGATCTTTCTAATACTCAAAAGTTGTTATACGAGTACTTAAAGTCATGTACGAAGCGATATTAGTCATTGAATCATTAGAGTCATCCGATAAAAGTTATACAGAAGTTAAAGTTGTTAAAAAATCGTTTTCATAAAAAAATAACCGTCCAAAAGAATGTTAAAACGTTGCTAGAACTACCCAATATTCCGAGAAAATCGGCAACCGAGCTAAGAAAACTATTAAACGCAATTCAAACAAATTAGACGTTTTAAAATCGTTAGGCAAGCAGGTTGATCATTGGGATACATTATTAATTCAAATTCTAACAAACAAAATCGACAGAAATTCGCATTAAGAATGTAAAAAATCTGTGAAAGGTACCCAGATGCCAAAAATGAAATTAGAAGATCCTTATGAAATATGACAAACCGCCGCAATTAATATTTTGGAAACGAAAAATATAAATTCGTCAAAAATTAACCGAAATAAGCCAATGGCACACGCGTTAGCTACAGTACGTAAATTAACTATATACGTTCTTTGTAAGGAACCTCGTAAACTATATAAATGCGAAAATTTTAATAAAATGAAAGTCTATGATCGTGCTAATTAAATAATATCCATGAATGTATGTAATGATAAAAAAGAAAAAACACTTGGTATTTTTGTTTCACAAGTTTATTAAATAAGTCTGACAATATTGGTTCGGCAGTTATGCCATTATCAAAGAGAAGAAATTATGTGAAAGATGGTATTTATAAGGGGTTGAAAATACATAAACATAAATTTTAATACACAAATACAATTATATACTAAGAAAGGAAAACCTATACAAGTAAATTACAATTCGGTCCTAGTAGCTAACTTTAATAGTGCGGAAATCCTGAACTCAATTTGGTCGTTCGTTACCTGTTTATCTTGAACTATTGCTTTATTTATTTCTAGAATTTCTAAAAGGTTCAGGCGTTTACCTTTATTACAATTATGTAGTAGTTTTAAACTGTTACAATCTATAAAGTGGTTATTATTAAAGCAATGTTCCGCTATACCTGTGTTCTTTTTACAATTTATGATAGATTTTTTGTGCTCATTTAGACGTATTTTTAATGAACGACCCGTTTGACCTAAATAAATGGATGGGCAGTCAGAACATTTTATTTCATAGACTCCATTTTTGTCCAGAATATCTTTTTTATCAATTTTGTTATTAACTAGTATCTAGTTTCTTTAATCTATTGGTGAGGGTATTGGACATAGTTGGTACATAGTTTAAATTGGTGAAAAGTTTTTTCTCAATAATATCACAACGATAAAAGGATTTAAAATGATGTTTTTTCTGTTTTTTGTATATAAGGTCATTTATTAAAGATATGTCGTAGCCATTATTTAATGCTAAAAGTTTAAAAAAAAAAAGAAAATTTTGAAAAAGAAGTAAATACCATCAAACTTTTAGCATTAAATAATGGCTACGACATATCTTTAATAAATGACCTTATATACAAAAAACAGAAAAAACATCATTTTAAATCCTTTTATCGTTGTGATATTATTGAGAAAAAACTTTTCACCAATTTAAACTATGTACCAACTATGTCCAATACCCTCACCAATAGATTAAAGAAACTAGATATCACCCCTATTTCAGTCAATAAAACGAATCTAGATTCTTTACTATTTAATAACAAAATTGATAAAAAAGATATTCTGGACAAAAATGGAGTCTATGAAATAAAATGTTCTGACTGCCCATCCATTTATTTAGGTCAAACGGGTCGTTCATTAAAAATACGTCTAAATGAGCACAAAAAATCTATCATAAATTGTAAAAAGAACACGAGCCCTCACAGATAGATGCGTTGTTAGGCGTAGAAAAATTCAACGATCCTTTATGCGTAGGTCAAATTTAAATACCAAGTCATAAGGCGAAGTTGCAGAAAACAGAACTCGGGTGGATTATTTCGGGAAGAATTGGTGGTAATTTATAACAGCGAAAGTCCGTAAAATGCTTGTTTTTATAAGTTGCAAGAAAGCATAGAAAATCCTGGGAAATTGAGGATGAAGACATTTTTATCAAACAAAGAACTTGAAATGCGATTCAATCACTGGTCGATACATTGTTCGACTGTTTAATATAAAAATAAGAATGTTGGGAAGATCACATAATGGGGCTGAAAAATAGTTATATGAATTAGAAGGCAAATTGTCAAAAAATCTGCCATTTATGACTGAATACATTGAAGGTATGCGCGAAGCTTTTTCATTAGGTCACATGAAAGAAATTAAATGAAACGAAATTAAAGGGTCACTTTGATTCCTACTACAACATCTGGTTATAAAGGAGTCAAGCTCTACTACTGAGGTTCGAATTGTGCATAATGCATCTGCAAAAACTGAAAAGTACAGGAGTCTCGTTATATGATTGTTTGAAGATTGGGGCGGTAGTCCAAAATGAAAACCTAAATCTTTAATGCTCAAAAGATCATGTTTCTTCTTTAAAAACAATAACTTTACCAAAATTAGAACTTTGCGCTTTGTTACTCCTGAACGCGATTAATTAAATCAATTTTGAAAACGTATTCTAATTTATTGAAATTTTGGTCTCCGATGTGTCCTGTTACAGGAGGCGACAAAATAAATAAACTAGCAACAACGGTAAGCAAGAAGATTTAATAAACAAACAATTAAAGCAAAACTTAGAAGTTGAAATGGTAGAGCTGAAAATGAAAATTGAGTATAAGTTTTATGAATATAGATCTTTCGGAGTCGAAGGCTAAATAAGAACTGTAAAGGAGAATATTTACAAACAGATACAAAAACAAATATACATTGAATTACAATACTAAACATTTTATATGTACAAAAATGGTCTGTAATCGCTACAAAATTAAAACTAGTTACAGCGTATTTTTTGCGATTTAAGAATAATATTACATGAAACAAATTAAAGCTAATTGGTGACCTAATAGTAAATGAACTCGAACAAGCTTTAAATGAAATAAGTATATAAGATTATTTAGAAAGAAAATTTTCCAAATGACATAAAACACTGTCCTACCTGATAGCAGACTTCATGTGTTAAATCCATTTGTCGGTGATAATGAACTAATTCTACACAAGCTTTTAGATCATTTAAATTGTGTGATGTAATTAATTGATAGATTTGATTCAGTTTAAAGTTTAGTAGCTTTCCAAGGTTGCAAAATTCTATTGTAGAGGATATTTGTTGCATTAAAGGAGGACTTACTTAGAAACCAATGGCAGTGCGTTATAAGGTGCGCAGGTGCGCGCGCACAACCCGCAATGTTTTTAATTTAGCATTAATAATTTTCTTTAGCAAATAATCGATGTATTCCTAATTCCCTCCGCGTCCCTATAGTTAAGACCATCCAAGTATAATTCAGCCGCAGCGTTACAACGTACTAGTCCACCAGGCGCTGGGTATTTTCTACCTCAAATGCAGCAGGCGCGGCGACTGGGCGACATTACTTGCCAGTTATGTGCTAGCATTGGCTCGGATAGAGCGGACTTGGGACGCCTATTTCTACTGCTTACGTGGCTTTGATTAAGCTCCTAAAAATACATGCCATGGTTAATTGGATTCGGAATAATGCCTAGAGCAGTGTATTAAAATATATCATCACATAAAAAATTACAAAAGTTATAAACAAATTATTATGAGAAAATAAAGACATTTAGTTTTTCGAAAATAACTCAAAATTGGAAAATACGTCCTTAAAGGGAAAGAAATTTCCAATAAAAAGTTCTTACTGCCTGAACTCTATCTCCATCATTACTAATTCTAATTTAATGTTAAAGATAGATCTCCGCGCGGCCACTAGAGGATGCGCGTGCTGCTTGATAGTCAGCACATTAGGTAAATTAATTTTTTCATGGTATTGAACAAAATATGTTCTTGGTCAGTATTCTGTCGAAACCACCAGGCACGGATCGCGATTTCGAGCTGGTTGGTTCTCATCAGCGTGTCGTAGGTGGCTCCGACAGAATACAGACCGACCAAAGTCTCCTCTTACTAGAAGTGGATTCAATAACGACCAGAGATGTCACGAGAGCTAGATGGCTATGCGAAGGTCTGGTTAAACAAGTATTTCCTTAACGAAAAGGAATCTTGTTGAACATTACAGTACCTGTATTCATAGTATTTACCATAGATGGCGCTCTCGTGACATCTTTGGTCGTTATTGAATCCACTTCTAGTAAGAGGAGACTTTGGTCGGTCTGTATTCTGTCGGAGCCACCTACGACACGCTGATGAGAGCCGACCAGCACGAAATCGCGATCCGTGCCTGATGGTTTCGACAAAATACTGACCAAGAACATATTTTGTTCTATTTTAGTATGCGTGCCCTCCACGCAAGTCGTTTCTATTCGAAGGTTTGGTTAAACAAGTATTTCCTTAATGAAAAGGAATCTTGTAGAACATTACAGTACCTTTTTTCATAGTATTTACCATAGATGGCGCTCTCGTGACATCTTTGGTCGTTATTTTATGGTATTAACTATCAATTTAAAAATTTGAATCAACTCTTCACACTTATAAATAGGTTCCCGCTGAAAAAAATTGTTAAAGGCCATTTTGGTATATAATTGATGAGATAATGTGAAAAAGTTTTTAAAAGTTGTTTATTTTATTGATAATAATTCGTTTTATAAGAATCATAACTTTCTTAATATAATAAAAACTTTTTGAACAGTATGAAATTAGTCCACTTTTTTATAACAAATCGATAAAAGAATGGCAAAAAAATTTTTTTTTGAAGAATACACCAACATTTTTTCGAATTTGTAAATTGATGAATAATACCGCAAAAAAATTAATTAATTTAAAGTGCTCACTGGAGTAACGGATTTAAATCATATGAACGAGAACATCAAAAAAACACGCAAATTCTGCTACACATACGAAAAATGTTTTGAATTTATCCATGCTAGGCAGTAGGCACTACAAATATTTGATTCTGCTCATCGAAGAGCAGTGATGGCACAGAATGAAGCTGTTTCAAAAGGTTTTTTTGAAAAATTTAAACTAACCCTGAGAAGACACGATCATCCAATCCAGGCGTTTTTCATGGGTTTCATATATTCAATGTAATATAATAGAAGCAACTACAATGCACACTGACAAATGGGTTCACAGTTGCCATTGATTACTTATCGATTTATGGCATAACTGCTTTTGTGTTTGAGGTAAAATTTAGAGCATAATCTGCAATTTTTTTGGCCAAATTATTAGCTTCAAATTTTTACTTTTCTTAAATGTCTTAGTAGTCAGCAGTGTGAGAGCGATTCAGATATATGTCTATTAGTTTTTTTGGTTTGTCCTGCTTTTATTATCTGGGACAACAACCAATGCTTCTTAATACAACATAGCAATTAGAATCCGAGGTCTTTAGTTTCTGTTAAATTGAGACCCGTGTATGATAATAATCTACGTTTCATGGTAATACTACGTCTACACAAAAAAATGCTGCTTTACGCAATATTCAAAATTGATCGAAAAAAACGTAAATGGTAGAATTATTTTAAAATTGCTGGTTTCGTTACTATCTGCCATATAATTACGCGAATGGATTTCAGCCTCGCAAGAATAAGCACTGCCAACATATGGTCGCAGACTTAAAGATCATATCATGTCTTACTGATACAGACCCACGGTCTTTTGGAACTTTAATTGAAGTCCGTAATAAAATTTGCCCTGAATAATTTCGATACAAAGACGTCAGTAAATCCTGTCGCGTTACATTAAATATCCAATTAAATTATTATTAGTTAATCACACTGAATATAGCTATCCTGGAAACGAGAAATCGATGTCACAATCCCTGTTTCAATAGCTCATTTAGAAAATCAGTCCTTGCTATTCAACTAAAAACCACCAATTTTTACAAATCAGGATACTGTAATAATAAAAATTGTTTACCCATAATTAGTTTTGTTGAAAGGTAGAAAGAAACTGCTGTTGAACTTCAGTTGTTAATTTTATCATTTATACTTACATGTATTCTAATTCTAATTACCCACAAAAAATATCTCAGTTTGTTAAAAATACATTCACATAGGTTACACCGTTTTGGAGTTATTTCACATTATTAAAAAATTGAGTTTCCAGCGTTTGACGCCACATAGAATATCCCTACTTATATACGGTTGGTGGTATCTGCTACCTACAGTTTTTCAGAAATTCGCAATTTTCTGAAAATTTTTAATAGGCAATGTCTTAATATCGCGTTGGCCTCTGTTTTAGTTCCGCAATTTTGTTTCATTTTGTGGCAGTAATGTTTTTTTGACGAGTGAAAAGTACAATAGAACACGAACAACAACAAATGTTCAATAAAAATAATTATTATTTAGTTCCTTCAAAACAATTTACAAATAATAGTAGAAAATTTGCCACTTGCTGTGGTACAGCATACGTGGCAGTAGCATATCACGGTAGCTATATGTGAGGAAGTTTCTTGATCCCGAATTTCCAAACAAGACTAGATCAGTCCCTCTAGAAGAATTGAATATAACTCTAAAAGATCTGGTTAATTCAAGTAATTTGTCTGAAATAGAAAAGTCTGAATTTTTACAAATTTTAAAAGTTTGCTTAAACCAATCTTATTTTGAATTTGACAAAAAGTTTTATTCTCAAAACGATGGCCTCCCTATGGGATCACCTCTGTCACCCATTTTGGCGGTTATCTACATGAATAGTTTCGAAGAAAAAAATATTAAGAATAGTCTATCCAGGTATATACAATTTTATTGCAGATACGTCGAAGATATTTTATGTATTTGGCTAGGTACTCGTAGACAGTTGGATAACTATTTAAATTTTCTAGCCTCAATTAACAACAAAATTTCATTTACCAAAGAAGTCGAATGCGATGGCCAATTAAATTTCCTAGATTTAAGTATATCATGTAATAACAATAAGTTGAAATACAAAATTTATAGAATACCGACAACTGACACGATCATTTCAAAATTTTCAAACCAATCTTTTAGTATCAAATTAGCAGCATTTCATAGTCTTTTACACAGATTAATCAGTATTCCTCTCGACGAAGAAAATTACAACACATAATTAAATATTATAGAATATATTACTATTAAAAACGGTACAATACATCTTTAGTCACAAATCTTCTGAATAAAAACCTTAGAAAACGGCTTTTACAAATGATGTTTAATAATTATAATTTTAAAAATAACCAATATGTTCATTATTGTTGTATTAATTATATCCAAAAATGTAGTTCAAAAATAACAAAAAGACTGAGTAGATTTGATGTCAGAACGATAGAGATAAATAAAAACAATCTAGGAACTTTTTTAATAAATAATAAACGCAAATTAGTCAACAACCAAAAAAGTGGCATTTATCAAATAAATTTCAATGATTTTTACTTTAGTATTATCTTTGTAATCTTGATAATGACATGTTTGTCGAAACAATTGTCGAGTGATTGTATTAAACATTTCGTTCAAACATTTGTTTTTAATTTATACTTAAGACTAGATCAGTTACGACGTAGTTGTCCGCCAGGCGCTGAGTATTTTTAACCTCAAATGCAACAGGCGCGGCGACTGGGCGACATTACTCGCCAGTTACGTGCTAGCATTCGCTCAGATAGAGCGAACTTGGGACTCCTATAGCTACTGCTTACGTGGCTTTGCTTAAGCTCCTAAAAATACATGCCATGGTTAATTGGATTCGGAATAATGCCTAGAGCAGTGTATGAAAATATATAATCAGATAAAAAATTACAAAAGTTATAAACAAATTATTATAAGAAAATACAGACATTTACTTTTTCGGAAATTACTCAAAATTGGAAAATACGTCCTTAAAGGGAAAGAAATCTCCAATAAAAAGTTCTTACTGCCAGAACTCTATCTCCATTATTACTAATTCTAATTTAACGTTAAAAATATATCTCCGCGCGGCCACTAGAGGATGCGCGTGCTGCTTGGTAGTCAGCACATTAGGTAAATTAATTTTTTTATAGTATTAATTATCAATTTAAAAATTTGAATCAATTATGGTATTCTTAACACTTAAAAATGAGGTCCCGCTGGAAAAAATTGTTAGTCCATTTTGGTATATAATTGATGAGATAATGTGAAAAAGTTTTTAAAAGTTGTTTATTTTATTTATAATAATTCGTTTTATGAGAATCATAATTTTCGTAATATAATAAAAACTTTTTGAACAATATGAAATTAGTCCACTTTCTTATAACAAATTGATAAAAGAATGGCGTAAAAAAATGTTTTTTGAAGAATACTAAAAACATTTTCTCGAATTTGTAAATTGATGAATAATACCTCAAAAAAATTAATTTATTTAAAGTGCTCACTGGAGTAAAGGATTTAAATCATATGAACGAGAACATCAAAAAAACACGCAAATTCTGCTACACATTTTTTGTGCGATATAACGTCAAATCGGTGCCCCATGTATTCTTAATAAACTGACACTTATTGTTTATGATTCGGCCTTAGTAACTGCCCTGTATCCATAAAAATAAATCCCTATTTCCCTTGGTCATGGCACTAGGCGTTAACGGCTAGACCAATGTAGTTAATTCTTTTTTTTGTTGACAGTTATGAAGCAACAGACAGTCATGTTAAGCGCCATATGGTTACATTAGAGAAGTTAACATGGTCGTTAAGTTTTCTTGAATTTTACTATGTTCCGCGAAAGTTTTTCGTTAGTAAGAACCTCCTCCTGACAATAGTAAACACAGCAAAAAGAATTAGGTACCTAAATTGGTCCATCTGTTAACGCGCGATACCATTACTAAGGAAAATAGGGATTCATTTATATAGGTAGGTATATATTGCCATGATAGAAGGATGCTGTATTTGTATAACAAAATTAGAAAATGATATACGTTCCGAAATATTAAAAAAAAGCGTATGCATTAATTTACGTTAAGAAGTTTATTAAAATTCTAAAGTTGTGACAAATAAAATTCAATTTTAATATATATTGGAAATCGATTTTGGAAATTGTTTTGAAAGGACTATAACATTTTAAAGTAATAATACTAATCAAGATTGCATGAATTTAAAAATAAAATTTTATTTGAAAGATACTAGTGGAGAATTTGTTAAAATGGTAACTAAAAAAAAAATGATACAGTTTCTTGAAATGAAAAGAAAATAAATTAAAAAAAAAAAAATTATTTGAATAGAACATAAGAATACGGGAAGAAAATAAATATTTTAAAGAAAAAAAGAAAGTTTATGGAATAATTCAAGATTTTTTGAAAAAAACTCAATATCAATTTAATTAAACAAGAAGAAGATGCAGTTAACAAGAAGAAAAGAATAAAGAAGTTAATTTAAAAGAAAAAGAAGAAAATTAATATTTATATAGAATGGCATCATATTTTGGTAAATGCTATTTATCAATTGACATTGATTGATGTTTAAACTGAAGGGAGTGAATTTAAACATCAGTCGTAATTTAATAGAGAAACTATTGTCCTATAGAAGTTTAGAATTTAATTATGTAAAGTTTGTTAATAGTATTTAATAAGAAAAAACTTGGGTTCGGGCTTATAGGCCGTGGTCTATAGGAACTGTTTAGTCCAAACGTTTCGTCAGCAACTGCGGCTGACATCGTCAGTGGAAATATTGTCGAGAGCGGAGATTGTACCTCGAAGTCTCGACAGCGACTGAGCGTGGTGCTGGCTGAAGATGTCGGCTGCAGTTGCTGACGAAACGTTTGAACTAAACGGTTCCTATAGATCACGGCCTATAAGCCCGAAACCAAGTTTTTCTATGGATTCCGGCCGTGAAAGCTTATGTTCATATATAGTATTTAATTAATCTAAAAAGACAGGTAAATTCCTGTAACGTCTAAATATTTGAAGATTACAAATCCCACATTTGGAGCGCGTTCTATACAATAGACACAACGAACCACAAGCCATATCCTACAGCCCTCGGAGTAGTTGTTTCTCTTGTTTCTAGTCAGTCTTGTTATTCAAGTATTCAATTAGTTTTGAATTAGAGTAGAATTTAATTCTATATTCTTTAATATAAAAAAATTGTAAAATTAATTGTTGGAACTTACACTGAGTATAAAATCATGCTCTTTAATATTTAAAAATTTAATATTTAAATTAAATAAAATAATTTAAAATTTAAAAAACTGTATTGCATCTCAACAGATCATTACATATTTTTATTATTCCAACATAACACATTACACAATATATAGACAAAAGGAAGTGGACCCCACCATCGTTACCCTGTATATATTCCATTAACTTTGATTCTGTTTTTGACTTTGCAGCTGGCCCTTGATGAGCTGTAATGCCATTCCTCTGATAACATAGTTGTTTCATTTGATCAAAAGTATCTGATGATTGGCCGTATTAAATGCCTTAGCCAAATCCAGAAATGCAATGATAATTCGTTCACTCTTATCCAGGTTTTTTTATATGTACAGTAGAACGCCGATTATCCGAATTAATTGGGACCGGGGTCAATTCGGATAATCGAAAATTCGGATAATCGGCCATAGACTGGTAATAAAGAAAAACGAACTGTCACACATAGAATAAACTTTATTAAGTTTAACAAACACAGTTCTACAATATGTAAGTAGTGCACTAGAGAAAGAGAGAGCATCAGCCCCGCGGCAGATAATTGTATATACATACATATATACGAAACGTATACGAAACCCCGTGCGCTCACTTGAACATCTCGATCAGAGTAAGTTGCCTCGACGTTGAAGCTCGTTTCCGTGCGGCAAGGTCACGCAGACGTCGGACGGCAAGAAGTTGTATACCGTCGCATTCGGGTTGTCACTCCATCCACTTAAGGGCGTTGTCGAAGCACATAAACGCCTCGCTGTGAGATGGTACACTTTGGTCTTGTGCCTCTTCCCCTTCGATCTCATTGTCATCCTCTTCATTATCCTGTTCGTCCATGGCACTCGCTGCGATTTCATCGTCTGTCTGTATCTGGAACCCTTGATCGTTCTTATCACAGTGCAACCACTCTTTCACATCAGCGACATCACACTCCGAACATCCCGCGATTTCATTAGCCATGTTTACAAACTCTTCCACTGACGGTAATTCTTGTCCATCTTCAATAACTTCAGCGGTTGATTCTCGTTCCTTCGCTTGCTTTTCTAACTCGAGTTGCTCTTTTGTTGATGTGCCGTTTATTTTATACCAAGCTCGTTTCAGTGAAACACTTTTAACCATGTTCCAGGAATCTGCTATCATGTAGCAACAATCTTTCAAGTTGATTTTTTTGTACGAATCCAAAACCCGTTCATCGTCATTCTCTTCAGCTAGAAGCAATTTACGAAGCAACTGTTGTCTGTAAAGTCGTTTCGTGCACTCAATCACACCCTGGTCCATGGGCTGCAGCAGACTTGTAACGTTAGGTGGTAAAAAGAGACACTTAAATTTCCCTTCTTCTCTCACGAGAAGCTCAAGTGATGGATGCGTTGGTGCATTGTCAATAATTAGCAAAACATTTCCTTTTTTTCCTGTTTCCGTTTTAAACTTTTTTGTTTCAGGAATAAAAGTTTTACCATACCACTCCAAAAAAATACTGCTGTCCATCCATGCACTCTTCTGATGAGTGTAGGTCACTGGTAACTTGGCTACGTTCTTGAAAGCCCTCGGCTTCTTTGCTTTGCCAATCAATAATAGAGGAAGGCGATGGGTACCAGTAGAGTTAGCGCAGACCATTATGGTGACGCGATCTTTACTGACTTTGTGACCGGGAGCACTCTGTTCTCGTTTAGATGCTAGGATTTTTCTCGGCAAAGCTTTCCAATTCAATTCAGTCTCATCAGCATTGTAAACAAGATCAGGGTCGTAGTTTTCAGTTTCTTTTTTAAAGGTGTCCACAAATTTATTAGCAGCTTCACTATCAGCAGAAAGTTTTTCACCAGCAATATCCAGTTCCCGAATGTCGTGCCTATTCTTGAAATTGCGGATCCATCCAGTGCTTGCCTTGAAATCAGCTACACCCATTTTTTCACTGAACATTCGCGCCTTTTCACATAAAATCGATCCTGAAATCGGTTGTCCAATAGATCGTTGCTGCAGAAACCACGTAAAAACAGCATTCTCAAGCTGTTCATCCTTTGCCTTTTTCATTTTCGCGACGAACATCCATCAACAGTTTCCAACGCAGTCACAAAACTTGAGATTTTTTCACTGTTATTTTTGATATCAGTTATTGTAGCCGCCCCGACACCAAATCTATCTGCCAGTACCTTTCCCGCCACACCTTTTTTTAACTGATTGATTATTTCCACTTTGTCCTTTAGTGATAGGACGACACGTTTCCGCTTTGAACTCATTTTGGTTATTCGCTTATCATATAACCGTTTGAAAAAGCGATCCGCACAATAAGAGAGGGAGGAGCTTACTGACAGTAATTCAATGATATTGAGTTTCACGGATGCCGCGCGACGCAAAACATGTAGTGTCTTGCCTCTAGCTTTTAACCATAACAGTTGAAATATATCTGGACTCCTGCGAGTTTCAACTTATTACAACAAAACAAAACAAAAATTACATTACTTACTTACTACAGTACTTGGTTTGAATTTTTCATATTACGCTTAGTACCGATTCGGATAATTGGCGATTCGGTTAATCGGCGTTCGGATAATCGGCGTTCTACTGTATTACCATATAGCAGCATTTGTCCCCTTGTCTTTTCTATACCCGTATTGATAAACAGATATGATAATTAATGGTTGAAAATGTTGAAACTTCATAATCAATTAGATAAATAAATGAGAGTAATAGTTTCAAAATAAATTTAATTGTTCACAACAATTGTTTCATCAAAACATTAGCTTCTTCAGGTGAAGATACAACTGGATACAGCAATTACAAAATTAACTTAAATACTAAGGTTGTTGGTAATGGGTGTAGGTGGGGGTTAGTGTAAGTGGATGTAATATTTTGATTTTTAAAATAATTTTAACAGCGGAGAATTGTTTACTTCAATTTGATCATTTAGTGAAGTATTTAATTTGTTATATTTGTTTATAAAGAGACTTTCTGTTAGGTTTAATTCTCGACTTTTAGGTGGTTCTTTTAGAATTTAAAAATTTTCATTAAAAGAATGGTTTTCTTTTAAAAGGTGCTCTGCATATGTGGAATCTGTTTTTCCTTTGATGTAGCTTCGTTTGTGTTCATTGATCCGTTGATTGAAGGCTCTACCAGTTTGTCCGACATATACTTGATCGCAATCTCCACATTCTAATAGATAAACACCTGATTTTGATCCTTTATCAGTTTTATCTTTATTTCTCTTTACAAGAATAAGGAATTACTAGTTTTTAAAGTGGTTACTATATTATGTGAATTTTTCAGTTCTCTGCTTATTTTAGGGGAAATATATCACCCAGTTAATTTAATGAACAGAATTTATTTGATTTCGATTTAATGTCTGGGTAAATTGAATTTAAAGTTTTTTTAAAAGTTTTTTGTTTAGTAAAGATTATATTAGATTTACCGGGTATCCATTATTTACAGCTATTTTAAGTATCCTATTTAATTCAATTTGATAATTACTTCCGTTTAAAGGTAGTGAGATAAGTCTGTGTAACATACAATGGAATACTGCTAATTTTTTATTACAAGGGTCGAATGATTTGACGTGTATAACTGTATCGGAATGTGTGGGTTTGTGAAAAATTGAAAATTCGTGTTTATTGTTAATTTTGGTTATAGTTAAGTCAAGAAAATTAATTTTATTGTTTGTTTCTAATTCTATGGTAAATTTAATGGCTGGGTGTAATTAATTGATGAAATTAAATAAGTTATTAAATTGACGTTCAGTACCATTAAAGCAGATTAATATGTCATCGACATAATGATACCAGTAGAAACATTTCTTAAAAAATTGTGTTTCTGAGATTTTAATTTCCAAATCATCCATAAAAAAATCTGCAAGTAAAGGGCTTAGAGGGTTCCTCATTGCTAGACTTTGTTTTTGTTCATAGTATTCATTATTAAATTGTACATAATTTTGTTTTTGAGTTAAATTAAGAAGATTCATTATATCGTTAATTTGGAATATGTCGACTTTGTTTTTATGTAAATGTTTCTCGACTGTATCTATTACTTCTGCGGGGGGTATACTTGTAAATACTAAGTATTTAAGTTAATATTGTAATTGTTGTATCCAGTTGTATCTTCACCTGAAGAAGCTAATGTTTTGATGAAACAATTGTTGTGAACGATTAAATTTATTTTGAAACTATTACTCTCTTTTATTTATCTAATTAATCAGATATGATTTCGTTTTTATTGATTAAATTCAGAAAAATCTATTGTACATACCTAACCTTTTACAAAAATTTTTGCCAAATTGGTTATCAGTGCGGTAGGTCTATAGTTGGAAGCGTTATTTTACTTTTGGCTTTGTGTTTGGGTTTGACTTCAGCACTTTTTAGAGCATCTAGCCAAATAGCGTTCCCAAAGGATAAATTAGTAAATTATAAATTCAAGTGGCTCCAATATATACGGCTGCAATGTTATTGGTGTCCTGACATCCATGTCGTCAACACCACTGTTTTTAGGATCCATTTTTCGTAGTATATTCGATCTCTGGTTTTAATGAGTTTAGAGCTAGTTTATTGAATTTAGATTCTTGCTGGCTATGGTAATTTCTGCATTTTATGGTTGTTTAATATTTTTGCTTAGTTCTTTTCCAATATCGCAAAATAATGACTTCAAATGATTAGCAATTTCTGTGATTTTTGGCTGCTGTTAAAGTAAATGTCTTGGATATTGTCATCTTTTGTTGTATTTTTACCCATTTTTCTGTTAATGTAGCACCATAGATTCTTCAAATTGTTGCTATTCTTTTCTATTTATTTTTTATCAAACATCAATTATGCTGAAGTTATTACCTTGCTTAAAACATTCGCATGTATTATATACTCCAATTTGAGTTGATTATTATTAATGTCTGTCTTCATTACTCTATACAATGTTTCTTTAGTGTTACAAAATATTAGAATGGCTTTTGAAATTCAGCTACTTTTGGGAACGTTTCTTCTGGTCACCTTATAGTTATTATTGTTTTGAACTAATGACAATTTCATGTATTTATTAATCTTGGATATCAGTGAGTTTCTAGCATCATTTGTATATATCATTTCGAAAATCTCGTACCAGTTTTCAAACTTTCCTACTTTCTGTACTTTATTGTAATCTACACTCTTAAGAGCATTGGTTTTTTCATATATCTAATTTTATTTATTGAAATGAATAATGGATAATGATCCATGATAGAGCTAATTAGTTTGGCAGTTCTTGCCTCAATCGATTCAGTCTTGATAAATGCATGCTCCCCTGTCTCCAGTGTCAGAAGGTCTGGTTGTACCTTGGAATCCGTGATTGTATCCTTTCTCCAGGAAGCTACTTAAGAACGGTTGGCTAAAATTGTCAAAAGTAATTAAGTCAATACTTAAATCCTCAATGATTTAGTGATTTATAGAACTCTTTTTTAATTCTAGATATTGCTTAATATTTGATATAAATTCAGCCTTTGGTAGATCATGTAAATTGAAGAGTATCACAAGTTTCTTTTTGTTTTCTACAACTACACCATCAGATTTGTTAGGTTGTTTGTTATAATAAATTGTTTATTCATCCAGTGTGTTTAGCTTTTATGATAGTCTAAATTCCATGATTCTGTGCAGATAACACAAATAGTTTTATTTTTACCCAAGCTTTTCATAAATATTTGTAATTTGTTGTCATTCAAACGCCTTATGTTGATGTATAAAATATTTTCATTATTATTTCGCATATGCTTATCTAATGATCGCTAGTCATGTATATTCATCTCCGGTTGTTGTTGTTGCATTTTATTAATTATCTCAAATCAATGATCCATAATTGTTAAATTCTATTTTTATTGTGCTTAAAATTATTTTGGGCTATCTATTTGGTGAAGAGACAGAATTGAGGTTGCCTTTCTGAATTTAGTAACAGATGACGTACTACAAGTACCGGAGGGGATAGGCAATATTTCTATATTTCTATCTTAACGATATATCTTGATATTGTAGGTATTTCAATGTAATGTGTTTCAGCTATATCCTTTTTTTTTTTTTTTAGCACTTGGCACTGATGTGAGTCGTATGCCACGTTTTTGATATCATAGCTTTTAGCATACTTTTCATTTACAAAAACACAATTTGGACAACATAATTCAGATGTATCTTTTCATTGAATGGTATAATGAATACCTAAACATTTTTAACAAATTTTTTCATTGATGAATTTTTTGTGGCTATGCCAGTCTCGAACAATTGAGGTATGGTTGAAGATGAATGTCGACACATACCTTACTGCTCTGCATGTTTAGGCTGTTTCCTTAGAAAACCAGGGAAAAATATTATGACTTTTATATTATATATAATAATATGTTAGTGTTGAAATTAAGCAAAATTAGAAAAAAAATAAACTTAAAGTTATGACATTAGAATTTTCAATTAAAATTTTCAAAAGAAGGACGTAATTTCAAGGAAAATACTAATTCATAGTTATTTTTTATTTAAAAAAAAGCTTTCTTTTCATGTAAACAGTTCCTAGTTTTGTTAAAATTTTGAAAAATATTCAAAAATTGTATTTAATTTCGACATTCGGATCCAGGCAGTCTTTGAAATTTTGCTCCGTATCCTTGAGTAAAAATTGAATTTTACGTGGTATCCAAGGATATTTCCTTAAAACAGTAGGTCAAAGAATATACTATATATACTAAAGTATATAAAAATGGGCACTTCCATAGTAACTGAAAACCGAGCAGCGCCTCTATGAATCTGGGCCGGAATAAACGTTAAATGGCGGCATATTTGAATGTTTCTATTTCTTTTTTCTTTGTTATTGTAATATTTTGAAGTTTCTTACCCCTATTCCAGAAAATTTCACCAAACATTCTTAGTGAAAATAATGATGTTTGGTGAACTTTTGTGGAATAAGAGTAAAAAAGTTCTGAATAATAACGGAATTCTGTTACTAGTCTTAATTTTTTGTAAATATAGTTTTTTGGTTTTTTACAATAATGGTAAATAAAAAAATAAAATTACAGAAAAAAGGATGTATTGACGAATTACTGATAACCAGTTATAACATACAGCATTACTTAAGTCAAAATAATAAACCTTTACCTACTAACTTATTATGATTAAATACATAAATATTAAAAACAATAAAACACGGTCACAATGAAATAGAAGCAGAAGATAGTGTTATTCATATTATCACATAAAATTTTACGTAAAAGAAAATGTAAGCACTCACAATTCCACCAGTCCAGTGAAGTGAAAATCAAGCAAAGTTTCTATATATTTTTACATACTGTACGTTCCGTTTCCAACCTCTCGTGTATCTTCTTTACTTCTACATACGTAATCAGTAATCACACATATAAGAAGATTTACATTACCTTATATTTTTGTTATAATACTTTTACCGGTTTGACAGATTATATTTTTGATGGTTAGATTGATGTTTGTTTGTATCGATAATTTATTTAACAATCTTTATTGCTTAGAAACGGTTGTAATTTTACTGTAGCGCCACCTAACAATCTGGGCCGAACTAGGGCAATGAAAAACCAACTATCGCCATTAGATTGTCTAGGCCCTGGTTTTTCATTGCCCTAGTTCGGCCTAGATTGTTAGGTGGCACTACAGTAAAATTACAACCGTTTCTAAGCAACAAGGATTATTAAATAAATTATCGATACAAACAAACATCAATCTAACCATCAAAAATATAATCTGTTAAACTGGCAAAAGTATTATAACAAAAATATAAGGTAATGTAAACCTTTTTATGTGTGATTACTGATTACGTTTGTAGAGATAAAGAAGAAACACGAGAAGTTGGAAACGGAACGTACAGTATGTAAAAATATACAAACTCTTTGATTTTTACTTCATTGGACTGGTGTAATTGTGAGTGCTTACATTTTCTTTTACGTAAAATTTTATGTGATAATGTAAATAACAGTATCTTCTGCTTCTATTTTATTGTGACCGTGTTTTATTGTTTTTAATATTTATGTATTTAGTCATAATAAGTTAGTAGGTAAGGGTTTATTATTTTGACTTAAGCAATGCTATATGATATAACTGTTTATCAGTAATTCGTCAATAAATCCTTTTTTCTGTAATTTTATTTTTTATATTTTTATTTGCCATTATTGTAAAAAACCAAAACTATATTTACAAAAAATTAAGACTTAAGTAACTGAATTCCGTTATTATTCAGAACTTTTTACTCCTATTTCACAAAAGTTCACCAAACATCATTATTTTCACTACGAATGTTTGGTGAACTTTTGTAGAATAGGGGTAAGAAACTTCAAAATATTACAATAACAAAGAAAAAAGAAATAGAAACATTCAAATTTGCCGTCATTTAACGTTTAGTTCGGCCTAGGTTCATAGAGGCGCTGCTCGGTTTTCAGTTACTATGGAAGTGCCGATTCTTATATACGTTAGTATATATAATATATTCTTTGTGAAAAACCAACTATCGCCATTAGATTGTCTAGGCCCTGACTTGTCCTATGAAGACGTATTTTTAGTGCTCCGAATTAAAATACTAAAAAAAGAAAATTATCAGTCACCGATGAAAATAAAATTACCTGAAAACAAAAATAAACGAAGTGACAATTTAAGGTTATGTTATTAACTATAACGATTATAACGATCAAAACGAAGTTATTCTTTAATAATATTTATTTTCTTGGATTAAAAATAAACTAAACCACAACAACAAATAATCTACAAAAGAAAAGAAAATATTTCATTAAGTAAAAACATTTGAAATATTGTGCAATTAAAATAAAGTGTACTTACTACTTACTTCAAAATAAAACTGAATTTAACAAACAGTTAAATAACAACAAAACGATTATTACTATTAAGTAATAAATAATTAAAAGTGTTTGAAAGTGTTTGTGTGGGAAGCTGAAGCTGTGTATTCATAACTAACTGTCAAATGTCAATGTACAAGTGGATCATTGATTTTACCAGCATCTAGAGGTTGATTTACCGTTCACCAAGGAATACACATTGAACCAATTACGGAGGATACTTTGAAAAATAATAAAACTTGGCTTCGTGAAAGTGAGTTTTTTTTTATAAAATTTATTTGTAAATATTGTATTTGTTACTTTGTTAATTTTTAAAATAACTTAAATTTAATATGAGATTTAGCTAGATAGGGTGTTTGTAGGGTAATTTTAAATTTTAATAGTTTTCATTGTTTCATTCTTATAAATTTAAAATATTAGAACTCACTAGCTGATTTAAGATTTTCATGTTCAAATTGTGTATCGATAATCTTCAAACCAATTTATTATTCAATATAGTTTTTAATTTGTTAACATTTAATACTTCTTTTATTTCTCATTTGATATTTACTTTAAATCATAATACTTTAAAAATTAATTATTCTCAAGTTTTTAATTTCATTAATATTTTTAAAAAGGTGTGTGAAATAATATATTATTTTGTATTTCTTAATTATTGGAAATTCTATAAAGTGATTTCATTTTCTTTACATTCATACATTAACATTACATTCTCTCCTTCATATATTCCAATGATCACACCCCGAATACATATTAATTTATACTACTTAACTCAATGAATTACAACAGGACAAAAGAGCAGTTTAAAATTGTTTATTTATATAACTAATAAGTTTTTACTCGTACAAAGCATTCGACACAAATTACCACACTCAAACAACAAATTTATAAACTATAATATACAGGAGGATAAACAAAAACGTAAATTCAAGCAAAAAAACACTACACAACTTCTACAAACGCCATTAAACTATACCACAGTATCTTTCCATCTTCTTTTTTACTCCTGATGCAAATTTACTGCATTCTGTTCGTCTGCGGGTCCGTTCCAGTTACTACGAATTAGTATAGAGTTCACTGTGTGAGAACGTTTCTCTAAATTTTAGTGTTTGAAGCCGACGTGATAAATAAAAAATCTCAGCAAAAGTAGTCATGTTACTGTTCTGTCATTTTACGATGATTGTGTGATAAATTATGACGTGACAGAAAAGGGACAGTAGAAGACTTTTAAAGTAAACTAAAGAATTTAGTACAGTCTAAAACCGACGGAGGGTGAATTCGTTTTGGCTTGATATTGTTACGGTATTAGATAACCTTTGAAACACGTGTGCAAAGCTGTGAACAATCCAGAACAATCTGTGTCGAAACCTCTAGCAACGGCCTAGATTGTTCGAAAAACTTCTAGTGGTTACTAGGTTATAGCAAATAACTATAAAAGGAGAGCGACCAATGAATCTGAGTTAGTGACAGTAAGTAATACGAGAGAGACTACGAGTGCGCGAACCAGAAAGGGAGGAGCTAGTGGTTTTGAGGAGAAAATTGTACTGCTAATTTTTTAATTTAATTAATTGAGTTGTTGTTAAGTGTTGTTATTGTGTTGTTGACGTTCATTAAGAAGAGTAATTGTTAAATTTAAGGCACAAATGAATAAATGGTTTTGGAAGAAGTCGTAACAATATAATAAATATAGCTTTGTTATTTTTTCTGGTGTTGAGGAGAGTGAAGATTGCACGAGTGAGTCGCTATCGAGGCTTCGAATGTTTACTTAATGTAGCTTACTTTCTTTTATTTTTCTCATAAAAAGGTGTGTGCCTTGGACAATTGACAACCAACGGCAATCAATACAAAATCAAGCAAAAAATCGTCCTTTCGAATAATTTCTGTTACAAAAATAATCGAAAACGAAAACTTCAATAGAAGTATTCATTATAAACAATTCTCTCGAACATCTTCCTAACAGAAATTAATCGAAAGAAAGGTTTTTGATTTAATTTTGCTTTGATTGACGTCAGTTACCAATTGTCCAAGACACACTCTTATTACTCTAAATTTAATGAAATTATCTATTCTAAAAATTCCAAATAACTAAAATTTTTTCAAACAAAACAATAGGAAGTACTCATATGGTTCGATAGAAGATAAAAAAAGAAATCGAATGAAAAGTTACAATATAGTAGGTGCCTTCTGAACATAGTTATTCGTGTATAGAGTTTTTAAACTTTAGAATTATTTTCTGAACGCCCTGTATAAATTTTTGATTTTTTTTATTTATTTATTTTTTTCTAAATTTTTTATTAACGGCATATGCCGTAATACAAAAGTGTAATACAAATGTATAATATAATAATAGCTAAAGGCCAGGTTACAGCCAATTCCATATAGCAACAATATATATATGTATAAAACTTATAAATGCAACAACAAAATCAAAAATTAAATTTCATAAATTAAAAACAAAAATAGCCTCTCTCAATCTATTCTTATAGCTAGAAATAGTATGCGTGTCCAAGATATCACGGAGATCAGTGACATTATTAACTATAGAGCAAGATCGATAAATAATTGACCGGTCTTGTACCGAGTGACCATGAATAGGTCGCTCAAACTGGATACTATTACGTAGATCCCTACCAGGAACCCTAAAGCAAATCTGAGCTAGTAAATCAGATGAGTCGATAAACCCATGAATCACTTTATAAAGAAATAATAAATCCAAATATGGTCTAAAGGAGCTTAGGGGGGGAATACGAAGATCCAACGCAATGTTGGAGTAATCATGATCTAATCTGGACATTGGAGTGCCCATACGATAAGAAATAAACCTTAGAAATTTGTGCTGTACAGACTCCAACTTAACAATATAACCCACCGTCGATGGACCCCAAATAACTGATGCATACACTAAGTGAGACTTCACAAACGCGTCATATAAAGCCACCATTGCATCCGGATTTGTCACATCACGAGTAGATCTAAAAATAAAATGTAAATTCCTAATAGCTTTATTTATGATATAAGTTATATGGGCATCGAAGGAGAGTTTACATTCGTAGATCACTCCCAAATCAGAAACCTCACACCCTAGTCAGTACTATCATTTAACCTATAACAGTACTCCATAGATAAATTTCTATAAAAGGAGATAACAGAGCATTTGTCAATTACACGTTTAATTGTAATTTAATTTCGTGTTGTTGGGCTTAATACTAAAAGTTTAAGTAATTTTCCATTTTAAACAATAGTCACCGCTCAGACCTCTTTGTAATATCTATAAACGCTGCAACTGGATTTTTGTTAGAAATCATCTAGGAATATTTGAATTGATTTTGTGCATCTCGTATTGTTGTTTGCCTAAAAACGGAAGTCACGTAGCTCTCGTGCTTTTATAAAGGCACTGTACTTGGTATTATTGTTCTACGTTTTCTTGATAATAATATTTCTGATGGTGACAAATTACCATCAATCAATCTGCAATTATTTTTTTGAATCTATTTTTTGCCGCTCAGCCATGCCATTCGATTGAGTATATTTGGGCGAGCTGATGACATGTTCAAAATCCCAGTCTTCTGTGAATTTTTTGAAGAAATAAGAACTGAATGGGGCCCTCCGCCAGAAACTAAAATTGACGGTATTCCATGCCTCGCAAAAACAGACTTTAAAGTGTCTATTGTCATATTACTTGATGTGTTATGAGTCATTATTTCGATTTCAAAAAATGTCGAATAACCGTCAATTCTACTTATTTAAGTGATAATTTAGGTATATTCTGTGATATCAGATGTTCTAGTGTGGGAACACTCAGCGCCCCTGCCTCACGCAACATTGGTGACGTGATCAAAGTGATGCAGCGCCCTGCCGCCGTCACTGCCACCGCTGTCACTGCAGCCGCCAAGATACAGTGCTTTCGACAGAGAACTTCTGGCAATTTACCGCACCTACAAGCACTTTCGACATTTTCTTGAGGCTCGTGACTTCATTATCTTCACAGACCACAAGCCGCTTACCTTCGCCTTCCGTCAGAACCCTGACAAGTGTTCCCTCAGACAGTCCCGCCATTTGAGTTACATCAGCCAATTTTCTACGAACATTCACCACATTTCCGGCAAGGACAACGTGGTAGCTGATACTCTCACACGCTTCTAATCCAACGGTTCTTATTAGAACCAACCTCTCTACACGCGCCTTCGTGGTAGCTGCTACGTTCGCTAGTTTTTATGATTTTGAGTAATTCAGACAGATTTCGCATTGAGCCATAGCTTGCTTTATTTCATTGTTTATTGTTGGCCAGAATTTTGACTCTTTTGTTAGTTTTGAATATTTTTTAACGTCCATGTGATTGTAGTAGACATTTCGACCGCTTCTTTCCTGAAAGTTTCACAAATCACTAACGATTGGTCTTTAAAAATCAAGTCGTCTACAATAGTCAAGTCATTTATATATTTAAAGCAAGGTAAAATTCTGTTATCTTATTTGAATTCTCTTAAATTGTGACTAGTTACGTTAATTTGAGATGCTATTAGACAAACCTGTGCCTTTACCTCTTTGTCAAAGTGATCTAATCTTGAGACTTCTCGTTGGTGTACGCTCAATTCCTGTTTCCTTAGATCAATTTAATATTTCTGTTTTTTAAGTAACATTCGTTAGAGGCCAACTGGGAATTTATTTAACGGTTTTTTTATAGTAGCCAGTTGGGATAGATGGCCTGTCTCGACCACTACCTTTTTTGGCAGAAATGTACTCATGGAATTTATTTAGCCCAAAACAAATTGCAAGTAATGCCTTTTCTATTTCCGCATGTCTTTTTATATTAAATTTAATATTGTTTTCTTTAGCTGTTTTCAGGACTATTTCAACCTTAGATCATGTTCTATTTTGTCTCGCCCCCACAAAATTAAGTCATCAATGTATGTAGCAGTACCTTTATCAAAGATAGACGTGAAGCGCTGCTGAAATACTTCTGGTGCGGATTTTATCTCGTATGGTAACCTGAGGAACTTATATACACCGAAAGGACTGCCAAAAGTGCAAATAATTGCACTTTCTTTATCAAGTAGAACTTGATAAGAACCGCTTGCATAACTTTACAAAGTTTCACCGCTTCATCCAGGGTTAGGTTAGGTTAGGTTAATAAGTAAAACAACAAACAAAGTTTTGACCCCCTGGCAACACCACCCAGAAAAACACTCGGGGCTATCCCAAACTTTTACTCTATCGACAGCATTTAGTTCCGCTGCCTCTCACCAAAGTTATATTAATTCTTTCTTGAGGAAACAGCTATGTAATGATATTAAAAAAAAAATGAAAATTAAAAAGAAAAGAAAATTCGTCGAATGGGACTTCAACCAACTACAGCTGGAGACAATACGAAAGCGAGATCGGTGCACTACCGTTAACGCTACGAACTCGATAGTGCATCGTATTACTCATACATGTTGCTACACAAGGGGTGCACTATCACCCCACAAAAGCTGATCCCAAAGTGAATTTACTAGAGCGCGACTTCTCGTCGTAAGTAGAAAAATGCAAAATATTATTAACTTTTGCGGAAATAATTAAATAATAACTACATTTTTTAAACAATAGAATGGTAAATGCGTTGTGTAAAAATCGTTGTGATATTTAGGGGTGAGTCTCTTCGAAACACCAAGATGTGCTGTACATAATAAATACTTAAAGTTATGTTGTTATAGTTTATTGCACGCTTTGTAGGTCTTTCGAAATTAAAAAAGTACATATGATTTTCGACATGAACCATCCATTGAGGCTGTGCACTATTAGGATAAGTGCTCTACACTAATAAGGTAAGTGCTATATGCACCAATAGAGTAAGTACTATGCACCACCGTGAGGTTACGGTACAAAGTGGTCCTCTGAGTTAATTTTTAACAGTGCTACGCACCACCGTCCAGGCCGGATAGTATTCAAACAGCATAAAATGGAGTGTGGGGTGAAGGGTAGCATTCAGCTTAAATAGAAACGTGATAATTGTACGCTTTCACTTCCACCAATGTACATACACGTTGGGAGCGGTAAACACCCCATCACATGGTTTTTCCGAATTGAAAATTCAACTTCCATACTCCAACAGTTGAGAGCTTCTAGCAGGAAAAAAGTAGATGAAGGTGGTGTGAAAGGCGGGGGTGTTGTAGGAGGTAGTGTGGAGGGGTTTGGGGTTGTGCATAATGTTATTGAAAGAATAAAAGTTTGGGGTGGGTTCGAGGCTGTCGTAGGGGGAGGGCTTTTTACCCCCTTCAAGCCGCACTCCCTGTAACCACTAACCTTTGCAACTACCACCTACAACGCACTATCTACTAATTTCACCCCCTACTATTCCACCACCCACTTCAACAGTATCCTTAAACATTTTCTGGATTACAAGAGGCAAACAGTTACGGTAGGGTGTGTATGCGTGTGTGTAAATGTATATACACCCACCCTCTACCTTATCCATTTCTAATCCATGTACTTTTGAATAAAATAAAATTTAAGAGGGGTGGTAGGGAGTGGAACTTGTAATGGAGAGCTTTTGACTCCCTACAAAACCCACCCCGCTGCAACCATCACCTGTTGCAACCCCCTACCTCCCACCCCAACATATTTTCTTTAATAACACAAGGATAGGGAAAGGTTAAGGTACGGGGTGGGTGGGTATATTTATGTACGTGCACCCATCCTCCACCCTAACCTTTCTTTAGTGGTGAGTTTTTGACTACCTATAAGCTCAACCCCTGCAATCACCACCTCAAACAACCTCCTACCACCCATCCTAACGGTATTGTAATTTTTTTTTCAAGAACGCATGGGCTGGCAAAGGTTAAGGTAAAGGGTGGATGTATGGACATTTACGCCTATTGTAATCTTTTCCAACCCTTGTATAATTTGACCCTTATCCCTTACAACATTCTTGCCTCTCAAAAAACATGCTCCGAGGCATCCCAAACTTTCACTGTGTTAATATCGTTTAACCTACCCCCAACATCCCCCCACCGCCTATACAACGGCCAACTCCCTATAGCACCACCACCGATCACACTTCATTTAGTATTTTCATTCTGCCCGAAGCTCTCAATTTTTAGAAAAATCGATTATATTGTAGCGACGATTGTGTGTCGCTAACGTGAACAGGATGCGTGTGCTGATGGTTCTAAGAGGAACCGTTGTGATGCGGTTGTTTAGGCCAGCATCTGAGATGTACCAACCATACCTTCCACGGTACTAAGGTGTATACCTGCTGCGGTACTGGAGTGGATTAAAGACGAGTCAGAGTAGACTAACTTTATTAAATAAATTACAGCTATTTATACAAAGATTATTTACATAGGTCTTATGGTAAGTGCATGGTCAACCGTTTACACTAGTATGTGTATTTGCGTGTTGACCTAGTTTGTGACTCAAACTGACAATATTCTCTGTCAGCAGAGTTTAAGTTCTGCTGTACAGAGTGAACTAATTTGGAGAATTCGATGAATACAGAGTGTTCCCACAATATATTGCTAGGATTTTGAATTTTCAATGTCGAAAAACCGTGAAAATAAACGCTTTTCGCGCCCAACATATTTACAGATACATTCTTGCTCGGGGCGGCGAATACTACAACATTCTATATAATATGAATCGAATCGGAGATGTGAGGGTAAAAGCGTACAAACACCTAGAAACGTTTATAAAATTTATCGGAGAGGTGTGTAAATAAAAAAAGAAATAGCTCAGCTATGTAGACCCTTGTCTCCTACGTTAACACCCCGTGTTACAAATTATGCCGTTTTGTCAATTCTATTCTAATCAAATCCTTACCTTGCTTTTCTCCTCATGGTGTAAATAATTCATTACAGTTCGCGTATAAAGTTAAGTATTCGGAACTCCCTAACAATGAAATTTTAGTATCTTTTGATGTTTCTAGCCCTTCTACATCCATTTCAGTTAGCAATTTATTTTCTCTGTTAAAAGCTGTTATACAGACAAGTAATCTAAACAACATAGAAGGTCAAGATCTTATTATTTTATAGGAAACGTGTCTCAATCAAAATTACTTCGAGTTTCAGAAAACATTATAAACAACAAGAAGGACTTCCCATGGGTTCGCCTTTAGTCCCAGTCTTAGCAGAAATATATATGTCTAATTTTGAAAGCTTATTATTCAATTCTAATAACAACCTTATCAAACATATCTTTTCGTGGTATCGGTACGTGGACGATATTTTCTGTAGCTGGAAAGGCACTATGAGACAACTTGATTTATTTTTAACTTTTATAAATTCAATAGATTATAATTTAAAATTTACAATTGAAAAAGAATCGAATAATACCCTCAATTTGTTAGACTTAAAATTAACAACAATTCAGAATAAATTTACCTTTGAAATCTATAGATAACCTACTTATACCGATACAATAACTCCCGTAAATTCCAATCACCCCTGGCAAACAAAACCAGCTGTTTTTCATTCATTGATAAATCGATTATTATGCTTACCTTTGTCAATCACTGGTTAAAAAAAAAGAATTAAACATAATTAAAATAATTGTTTAAAAAAAATGGTTATAGTGCTTCAATAGTTGATAAGCTAATTTGTAATAAAAAACAAAAAATTGTCAAAAAACTCCTACATAACTATGATTATAATGTTAGTTCTACATGTATTAAACAGTTTGTATCTCTCCATTATATTAATCCAGTTAGTCATAAATATAAAAATAAATTAAAGAAATTAGGTTTAAATAGCTATAGAAAATTTAGTATAAAAAATCTGTTAATGTATAATGAAAAGAAAATTAAACCAATAGATAAAAGTGGCATTTACCAATTATCAACTAGTATAAGTAACGCCATTTACATAGGCCAGTCTGGTAGATCTATTTCAACCCGTTTCAAGGAGCATATTTATAACATAAAAAAAATGTAAAAACTGAAATACCAGAACATTGCACCTTATATAAACATGATGTCGATACAGATAATGTAAAAATCCTCCATACCAATACTGTAAAAAGTAAAAAGTTAACTCTATTAGTAAACTTAGAAATTAAGAAAGCTATGTTCAAAAAACTTAATATTGTCAATAACCAGATTGAATTAGGAAACTTAACATCCCCACCATTACTAAGTTCGCTAAAATAAATAGGAATAAATGTATTTTACAAATACACATTATTTAGTACTATTACCCTTGATAATGATAATGATGATGATGAATCATATGTCGAATGGCAATAAATCGGTGAGCATTACTAATTGTTTTAGAAGAAGAAGCCACAGTGTGGCGAAATGGTCATTGTGGCCAATAAATAACTTTTGTAACTTAAAAACTTTGTGTTTTATTTGTATTTGTGAATATGGAGTTACAACAATTAAAAGCTTCCTCGATTGAATTTCTGATGAACGCCGATGTCGGTACTCAAGCTTTGTGGTTTTTTAAATTGAAACTGAAACTAAAAATCACTGAAACTTGAAAGGCTCAGCTACCCAAAGGACCATAACTAAAGCTAGGAAGATTTGGATCGCCGAGTCCCTAAAAAACCTGTATAAAAAGAGGGACATCTTGTCGAGCTACATTAAGGTCTACATTTAGAACTCACCTTTAATTTACATTATTTAGAATTTATCTCATTGTGTGACAGTATCCATCTTAGAATTAAACCAATTGCCGGTAAGAAGTTTGTTATACAGAATAAGAAATTATCTAAACTAATTAAAAAAAACAAAAATAATAATGTCAACAATAAACTAGAAGATATTAATGTAGATGTTAACGTAAATTTCTTTGATAGATCTATAAACTTTAGCAGAACTCAGTTTAACACAGAACAGATTAATCTATAGGTACTTCTATCTACAGTGGCGGAAAAAAGTCTGTATACAAAAAGAGCCAAATCAGATACGAAGCTATAAATTGTGTTTATAATAGATTGTAGGGTTAAAAATGCTCAAATATCAACAAGAAACGTTTGTTGAAGATTTTTTTGGCTTATTAATACAATGCGAATAGAAATTAGAAGAAAAAGATGCAAAACTCAAAACAATACAGAAAATTTATGGAAAAAAGTCTGCATACAGAACACAATATGAATTAATATTAAAGAAAATATAGAATAAACTAATAACGGGTTGGTCCTCCCTTTTTAGAAATGGCTTCCCTTAATCGGTTCGGCATTAAGTTGACTAATCTAGACGTCTCTTCTGCCATTATTTTCTCCCACTCCTCAACCAAGTTAGTTTTTAGAATATCTTTTGACGTTATTTGATGTTTTCGAATTTTCCGTCACAATAACTCCCATAAATGTTCTATAGGGTTGAGGTCGGGTGACTGTGATGACGAGTGTAATTGTTTCAGGACATGGTATTTCTTCACAATATGGGTAGTATGCTTAGAGTCATTATCCTGCTGAAAAATAAAATCATTTTCCAATGAAATTTTTTCCGCTGATAACTGTAAATTGTTCTTTAAAATATCCAAGTAACCAAATCGATCCATGGTTGATTCTAAGTAGGGTAAGATAGCCGATTCTAGAACAAGGACGGAAGAGGAAGGTCGTTACCCTAACCTAACCTGTCGGGTAACGACCTTCCTCCCCCGTCCTTGTTCTAAAATCGGCTACCTACTATAGGTAGATGTGTATACATGATATTTAGAAAATACAACAGCATACCCCCCCCCCCCTTTCCCATCCAAACATTCAATCCAGTTTAGTAATTATTGGTTACATTATTTTTATCAGGAGGTTTTAGAAACGGTTTACTGTATGTAGGATATTGTATTATCTGTATTTACCTGTCGAGACGTTAGAATTTAATGGAAACGTTGTTAAATTTAACGATTCTTTATTTTGATATAAATAAAAGGTTGGTAACCTCACGACGTCTTTGCTCAGGACAAGTGAAACATGAGAAAGGTTCATGTTGAACAAGTGAACCGTACTCATGCAGTGATGTATGCTACACAGTTGCAACAGCTTAGATAGGAAGAAGGAAGAGAGGGGATGAGTGGGGATGATCTAAGAGTGGTGTAGGATTGGAAAAAGTAGAGTATACAAACCGATGTTTCGAATGTATTTACAGTCGAAAAACAGGTCGGAAAGGATCAGAAAGAAATAAGACAACTACGAGAGTGTGAACTCTTCGGTAGAATAACTTTCTAGGTCGTTGCGGACTTGTTCCCTATCATACCATGAAGCGCAAATGTAGCACTGCAAGGTATGATACTGTGAGGACTCATAAAACAAACCGGTCTTATCGCAGAGGTATCCTGATCTGCAATTAGGACAAATTCGGTTTACAACATCCTCCGAGTAAGTTTTGCAGCTAGTACAAAACTCAGAGGGTTCTATAAACCGACATGAAAGGCAAACGAAGCCTTTCGTGCTAGGACATAACTGAAGACATTGCTGACACTGCAACTTAGTGGTAACCTTGAAGGTGATAGAGGATTTAACCACCTGTCGGAACGGTTGTACAGCAATGGTAGCATGTCCAGGTAATGAGTAATTGTTTGGGAGGAGAGTACCTTGTACTTGGTTCATAGACATGATGTTGCTATGAGGAAGGTTGGAGAAGGAATAGTGTTGCGAACAGAGAGTGAATGAGTTAAATAGGGAGAAAGAGGGTTGGGAAAATGGTGAGGATTCAGGTGGGGGTATGTAGTGTATATGAAAGAGGAACATAATGTTGGTTCGATGTAAAAAGTGTAAGAGAAAAAAATTATTTATATATTTACCCCAGTTTTCAACCCCGCCTTACCTAAACACAACCTGTCCCAGGAAAGATAAATTCACCCAAAAGTAAAATGCGATCATTATGATTTATTTAGAACAATGTTCTCTTACAGTTTTCTGAAGCGTTGCAACTTATACTACCCATGTTCAACAATCTGATTAATTTATCAAGTATAAAATTTATCCTTTTTGCAGTTAAACATCTATTATAATTATCGATAACTGCTGAATTTCAATGCTCATAGTGTTAGTTATATATTTTTACCAGGCTTAAATGTCTTATTTAGAAATAACACTGTAAATAGATTCAGTATAAATGAACGTACCCAAACATATGAGTGGTAGTTATAACATATTCTGTGGTTTATATATGTTAGGAAATTAAATTTGTCGTTTATTGCATTTAGAAGAAAAAATTAAGTAAATTGTGCTATAAAATTTAATTATTCGAAACGATTAGGTTGTTTATTTAATTTATCAATAGTAGGTGTAAGTATTTCATGAATAATGTGCATTTCTCTCGTATATTCTATTAGTTTGTGTTACCGAACCTAACTAGTGTATGTTTACCTGTAACTGTTTAATAATTAAAATATTCAGCAACATTAACATAATCCGGCTTTTAGTTTTATATGTTAAATATGCATAAACAGTTGATAATCATCTAAATATTTGTACCTATATTAATGAATTCATACTATATATATATAATATAAATGAAATGAACAAAAACTAAGAAACGATTAAGAAATTCTACACAATTTTTTCTAACAATCGAACTTTAAATATCTACGAATTAAACGAGCACGTTGATGGAAATAATTCTATAATAATTTTTATACTTTACTTTACTCAAATAATTTTTCCTAGTACGGACCATTAACCTCACAGATTCGGTACAAATACCTTCCAAATTACTTTATTGCTTTGAACATCAGGAGGTATTGTAAACCACTCAAAAAGTCAAAGCCATAATCGCACTATAAGTATGGTTGTTCTATACCACAGACACTTTCTCGATTCAAACTTGCACTATTATTATTCGAATGTCGCGCTTTACGGGGTTGCCTTAACCGAATTCTTTTACATTCATTGCGATCTTCACGTTCCTGGACAATATACGATTTCGGGTTGTTGTCCGCTTGCAACCGCACATTTTTTCGTAATTGACCACCAATATTTTCTGGCTGTGTTCGGATGACTCATCGTTAACTGATAAAAATAATGTCACCAATAATCACACCTGATCGTTAAGATTGCGACTGACCAGTCCTCTACACACACGTCTGCTCCGATACTACCCACTCCTTTAAACCGTGATATTCAAAAACAGCTCGATTCAAACTTGCATCATTATTATTCGAAGGTCGCGCTTTACGGGTCCGTGTTAACCGAATTCTTTTATCTTTCATTGCGATCTTCACATTTCTGAACAGTACGATTAAATTGATAATTAATTTGATTCGTTGCATTTCGAGTTGTTGTCTGCTTACATACTGATGGAATCGCACATTTTCGTATTTTTTATTAGCAATATTTTATCTATGTTTTCGCATGTCTCGCCGTCAACTGATAAAATAATGCTATCAATAATTACACCTGATCGTCAAGATTGCAACTGACCAGTCCTCTGCACACACGTCTGTTCCGATACTACCCACTCCTCTAAACCACAATATCAACAACAGCTCGATTCAAACTTGCATCGTCATTATTCGAACGTCGCGCTTTAGGGGTCCGTCTTAACCGAATTATTTTATCTTTCATTGCGATCTTCACGTTCCTGGATACTACGATTAAATTGATAATTAATTTGATTCGTTGCATTTCGAGTTGTTGTCTGCTTACATACTGATGGAATCGCACATTTTCGTATTTTTTATTAGCAATATTTTATCTCTGTTTTCGCATGTCTCACCGTCAACTGATAAAAATAATGCTATCAATAATTACACCTGATCGTTAAGATTGTAACTGACCGAATTCTTTTATCTTTCATTGCGATCTTCACGTTCCTGGGCAGTAAGATTAGAGTGATAATTAATTTGATTCGTTGCATTTCGGGTTGTTGTCTGCTTACATACTGATGCAATCACACATTTGTTCGTATTTTTTATTAGCAATATTTTATCTCTGTTTTCGCATGTCTCGCCGTTAACTGATAAAAATAATGTCACAAATAATTAATTACACCTGATCGTTAAGATTATGACCGACCAGTCCTTTGCATACACGTCTGCTCTGATACAATGCAGATAACCTACCCACTCCTCCTCTATCACTAAACAATCTCGTTAATGGACGGTTATCAATCCATGATAGTCTACAAACGAACCCCATTTTATGGTCAATATATTCTTGCTCTTTTCACATGTCTCATCGTTAACTGATAAAAATCTACCTCGAAGTCTGTAATACAAAACAAAATAACCTACCCACTCCTCTATCACTAAACAATCTTGATAAGCAACGGTTATCGAACCATGATATTCTACAAACGAATCCAATGTTGTCTGTTTATGTCCTCCTCCGAATCATATAAATACCTTCAGATTTCGTTCGTTCAGCAGAAGATTTCCTCTCGTTGACGAAATAAGTGTAACTTTGTAAGGTGTTAGAGTTAATTAGTGACCGATTCGCCTTATTGTGGTGAACAAAACGTGAAACACGGAACTGTTGTAATTAGGTGAGTTATTCACTAAACACCTTGTATGTTTGCATGTTTTAGTATATTATCGTCTTTTTGATGATATTGAGTTAGTTAGTAATAATTTAATTATGACAATGCTATTAAATCCAGCTCTGAGCCAGTGTTGGCAGACGCATGATAATTATAGTACACATCACATAATTTGATGGATTGTACTATATTACATAACGCCTGCACGATAATTGGAAAAAGTACTACAATTTTCGATTTTTACAATTCCAAATTTTTTTCAACAATAATAAAATATTTTTATTTACCCACTGAAATTCAAATAATGTTCAACGATTCTCATATGTACTAGGTTGCGCATCTATTGTAGCATATATACCTATATTGTGTGTACATGTTGAGTTTTATCTTAACGTATAAAAAGCGTATTAAATTTATTTGAATGAAAAAAATCGTTTTTTTTCAAGTATACTATAATTTCGTAGAATATACTATAATTTTACGGCCCTGAAAACATAATTCCATCTCTCGAATCTGCCAACACTGCGTCTGAGCAAATTATGATAGGGACCTAGACTGTTAAGCTTCGGTGATAAAGTCAATATTGGGGTCTAAGGTTTTTTAAAGCACTGCGGTGCAATGGGGACTGTGGGCTGCAGTCGTATAGTTATCTAACCCATTGATAGCCTCAGTCTGCCTTGCAGAGGTAGTCGTCATTTGTATAATAAAATTACGATAGATAATGATGCCAAATGAATATATGTACATACATGTAGGTTTGATAATTAAAATTCGCAAGTATTTTTGGTGATTCATGGACAAGTGTTCACTCTATTTATTTTCTTCTTAGCTAATTGGTATTGGACTGAAAAAATGCATTATTTTATCACATTCACCGGGACACCTATCAAAAAAAACCTCAACAGGTATTTTTTTGTGTTGCTACACCGAGAGTGGGTGACATTAGAAGGGGTAGTCACCACTTTAACAATCAAGGACAAGATGCCTCCTGTAGAGTTCGTTTTGGAACTTGAAAAAAATCTTCGGTTGTCTGAGGTTAAGGGCTCCGGTGTGGCGCAATATGTGACACATGGTATATGTGTAGCGTCACATTTTTATATTTAAAAATATTATATATTATAAGTTTATACATATTTATCAATTTAATATAAAATTTACACAACATTACATACATTTATTTCATGTTTCTTTTACAAAATTTCATTCAAATATATCCAATAAATGTGTGCGTAAACTAACTAACTGCTGATCCACCTCTTCTACTCGCTTTCTACCTTCCACCACCAGTTTGTTGCTGCTTTCACGACTTTTCTTCAGATCCTCCAACTCCTTCTCTTTTCGATGTATCTGCTCCAACAGTAGAGCATCCTTCGTGTGGTGCTCCTTTATTTCTCCTTCACGTTTACGTTTTTCACATTGAAGAGTCTTCACTGCTTCCCTAACTTGGTCCACAAGCTTTGAATAATCCAACGGACCGCTCGAAATTCTTCTGTTGTACGTCCGTTTCTTCGGTTTCATAGCTATGGATTTAACGCCCCCTGCCACCGTTCGCGAAGTACTAGCGATAGGCTTTTCCGAGACCACATCTCCTACACTCGTCTCTCCTCCACCGGACGACGATGTCTTACCAATCAACTCATCGTTGGGGAAGAACTGCTCTTACATCGCCGACAGCTCTAACTCGTCTAGGGTAATTACGGGCACTTCGGCAACACCATACTCCACCTTTTCAGTCATTTTACCTAACCCTAACTTCTACATTTCTCTCTTCTATCCCCTCTCTTAAGATCCTCACCCTTTTTCAAATTCCCCTTCTCCCTTCCATTTTCTTATACTATTAAATTTACCTCTTCCAACGGTTGTCCTCAGTCTTTGTTGAGAAACGTCTCTTGCAACTTGTTGATATGATTCGTTGTCCGGACTGTCATACCTCCTTTACGCGATCTGACAATTTAAAAAGACATCAAAACGCTTCATGTCGTAAACGAGCGCAACACGAAGCTACTTCGTCTATACCGAGCAAAAAACCCAACTGTGCTACACCTGGGATGTCCACCGACCAGTGGTGTGAAACCTGTAAGGTTTATGTTCCGCAAAAATCATTTAACGGTCATGTGCGCACCTTACAACATAAACAAACTTGCTGCTCACCTCTGGAGGAAGGAATCTGTTTTCTCTCCTTTGCTTTCGCTAACAGGTTAGCTTCGTTTCGCATTACGACAGCGAAGTACTTCCTGTCTTATACTGACTTTTTTAATGATGTCCTCGACAAATGTTTGCGTGTTGTACGTAATCAGATCCATCTCCACGATGCGGTTAAAATAAATCTGGAAGTTTTTGGACGTTATGTGCATGAAACTAAGCAAATGTTAGAAATTAAATCGTTTAACACAAATAACAAAGTTGTGACTCAGTCGACCAACGTTTCCAATGTTTTCAAAAACTTTTTTGAGATACTCGACACCAAAGCTTCCGAGTTTCAAGAACGAGAGTCAGGTGATTATTCTTTTTTACATATATTACCTTTCTATTAATAACACGGTTACAAACAATCTACCTAATTTTTCTCTTTTCTATAGGATGGATTTTAGAAAGGGTTCTTTTCCTCGAAATCAACTTCAACAAGTACAATCCGTTGAAAGCCTCATCGTATATACCTTTACCTAAACAAATTCTACTGAAGAAGGCTGTAGTAAATGTGCAAAACGATGATCAAGCCTGCTTTGCGTGGGCAATAACATCAGCTTTATACCCCGCGCAAGCAAACCCACACAGAACAACTTCCTACCCACATTACTCTCGTACTTTGGATTTTAACGGTATCGAATTTCCTATGAAATTAAGAGATATTCCCACATTTGAATCGAAGAACCACTGTTCCGTGAATGTCTACGAAACTGAATCGGTTTTGAAAGATGGAAGGTGGATCTGGGAGACAGTTGGTCCCCTATACTACGCACCCATCAAACGGAGGTTGCATTTCAATCTACTGCTACTCGATGATGATAAAGGCAAAACTCATTACTGTTGGATCAAGAACATGTCTCGTTTACTTTCTCAGCAGCTTTCCAAGACAGGACATCGCAAATTCTTATGTGATGGTTGCTTACAATACTTTTCCACTTTAGTCCAACTACATCGTCATCAACAGTATGACTGCAACCACGTCTACAGCACCCTTCCTAACGGAGATTTCAAGATGGCTAAGATGGGTAGGTTCGTCCCAAACCACATTTTAAAATTTGAAAACTATCACAAACGTATCAAAGTACCCTTTGTTGTATATGCAGACTTTGAAACCGTATTACAACCAATTCATACATGCTTACCTGATCCTAACAAGCACTCTACCACATCTACCCATAAACATCAACCTCATTCGTTCGCTTACTTGATGAAGTGCTCCTTTGATGATCCGCTCTCTAAATTTAGATCATATCGGGGACCCGATTATGTTAATCGATTTGTTCAAACACTCGATCAAGACGTTTATGATATTTATCACCGATATTTGAAGATTATAACGCCCATGCTACCCCTTACAGATGAAGAAATGCATCTCTACTCGGAGGCCACTTCTTGTAATATGTGCGAAGAGCCATTTCTAGACGATGACGTGCGGGTCCGCGATCATTGTCATTTGAACGGTAAAGTTCGCATAGGTGCCGCTCACTCCAGATGTAATTTAAATTACAAACTACCCAACTTTGTACCTGTCTTTTTCCATAACCTCTCCGGATACGATTGTCACCTATTTATAAAGGAAATGGCTGTGAACGATGTTAAATTTACCGTAATCGCTCAAAATAAAGAAAAATGCATTTCTTTTTCTAAATTATTACGAGTTGATGTTGTACAAACTGATACAGATGACTCAGCTCAAAATGTGTTTGTTAAGATCAGATTTCTCGATTCTTTTCGCTTCATGGCTTCTTCCCTCGACAAGCTATCGGAAGAACTAGATTCTTCTCAATGTTTGCAAGTGAAAAAGTACTTTCCAAATCCTCAACAATTTGAGCTTATACGACGGAAGGGGGTTTTTCCTTATTCCTACGTGGATGACATTTCTAAGCTTGATGAGACAATGCTTCCGCAGAAAGACGATTTCTTCGATAAATTATCTTCCCTTCCCGTTTCCGATGAGGATTATGAGCGAGCAAAAACGGTTTGGAATACGTTCTCATGATCAACTCTTGGGGAATATTCAGACCTATATTTAAAAACAGATGTTCTTTTATTAGCCGATGTATTCGAGAATTTCCGAGAAATATGTTCTGCTACATACGATTTAGACCCAGCTCAATATTATACAGCTCCAGGGCTTGCCTGGGATAGCATGTTAAAGTTCACTCGCGTTAATTTACAACTTCTTACCGATATCAATATGCTAAAAATTTTTCAAAAAGGGGTACGTGGAGGAATAAGTCAATGCGTCCAAAGAATGCATTTCGCTAACAACCCTCACCTCCCCGATTACAACGCCTCCATTCCCACCTCTTATTTAATGTATTTAGATGCTACTAATTTGTATGAGCATAGTATGAGCCAACCGCTTCCTCTTTCACACTTTCGTCGGTTAACCGAAACCGAAATTGATGAATGAAATGTTCTTTCGTTAGATGCTTCTTCAGAATATGGTTATGTCTTAGAAGTCGATGTTCAATATCCCCAACACCTCCATGATTCGCATGCTGATCTCCCCTTTTTAGTTGAAAATATTATTTCTCCTGCTAATGTTAATGGTAGAGTTAGAAAGCTCATTCCGAACCTTATGAATAAGACAAAATATATTGTTCATTACCTACCGTTGCAACAAGCCCTACATAATGGATTAAAATTAATTAAAGTTCATAGAGTTATTCAGTTTAAACAGTCTGACTGGCTTAAGCCTTTCATTGATTTAAATACCCGAAAACGGAATTTGTCTGAAAATAAATTTGGGAAATCATTCTTCAAATTAATGAATAACAGCGCGTTCGGAAAGACGATGGAGAACGTTGATAAACGAGTCGATGTGAAACTGGTTACTCATTGGCAAAATTCAGGACGTTTCCTGGGAGCTGAGAATTTAATAGCTAAACCCAATTTCAAAAATTCTAAAATATTCACAACAAATTTCGTTGCTATTCAGATGAATAAATTACGTATTGTTTACGATAAACCTCTTTATGTAGGTTTTACTATTTTGGATTTGTCTAAAGTTGTTATGTATGACTTCTACTACAGTTTTCTTAAACAAAAATATCAACAGAACGTTTCCTTGATGTATATGGATACAGATTCCTTCATTCTTAAAGTAGTCACAGAAAACTTCAATCGGGATATTATCGAAAATATTCAACACTTTGATACTTCAAATTATCCGCGCGATAATAGTTTCGATATTCCCATTACCTCATCTGTGGTTGGTAAATTTAAAGACGAGTTCCCAAATAATCCCATTAAAGCATTTTATGGAACCGGAGCTAAAGCTTACTGTGTCGAATCGGTTCATCAAATCGTTAAAAAAGCTAAAGGTGTTAAGAGAAACGTTATAAAGTTACATCTAGGTATTGACGATTATCTTCCCGTTATTAGGGACGGTTCCACCATTCTAAAAAGTATGAATATTTTCGTCTCCGACCTCCACACTATGTTCGCACAAATGAAAACTAGAGTAGCTCTTTGCCCTAATGATGATAAACGTTTCTTAATTCCGAAAACAACTAATACACTTCCTTGGAGACATTATAATATTAAAAAATCGGAAAATCCGATTTCAAAGCAGGATAGTAAAATCGATCGATTAATCCAAAATTTTCATCAACCGTATGTCGACAACTTAACCGTTGGGGAATATTTTATTCAAAAACTGTTTCAGGCTTTCTCTCTTCCCGACGAATCTATTGATACTATTTATGAACATCTTATATAATATTAATCAGTTGGTGTATTGTATGTGTATATGTAAATAATGTATCAACGTTATATTTACAAGTTTATACCCAATAGTAATTATACCCACATGTCTGTTTAAAAAATAAAATAAAAACTTTATATCACAGCTTTGTAATTTTTTAGTTTTAGAAACTACATTTTTCCTGAATATGGAAAGAAAACACTGAATGTTTTAGCTGTTACAATTTATTGTGTCAATAACATTAACAATGAATAAGTTTTCTTGTAGTCTTCAATATTAGTTGATGGCCATTTGCCAGAGTCAGGACCTCTTTGCCAAACAGGAGCCTTTTCCGTTCCTTCTCGTAAAATATTTTCTTCTATCCACCTCATCACTGTCTGATGACGACCGTTAATGTTTGGACTTAAGGAATATGCAAGCCGGAACAAGTTGATGAGCTTAATATACTTTTCCAAAAATTTCGGTTGTGCATAGTACGCTATATCCATTATTAAATCATCTACAGACTTTAACAATGTTGTATACGTTTTCCTTATGTTAACGATGGAGAATCTTTTGCTCCTAGCTAGAACTGATCCGTTTGTTAGCATTTCCCTTAGAAAATATACATCATTCCGCGTGTAATTATAACTCGTTTTGTTTAAAATCCCTTGAACTTCATCGCCGAATATTTCCACCTTTTCACCGCAAGCTTTTAAAAAATCATCAACGAAAGTGTCACACCGACGTTTTATTTCGAAAATGAAATATAAAACATCAAACGATGGGTCTTGCAACATTGTTAAACATTTGAACACCTCCTTCGGGACTTCTACTCCCAACTTCGAACACACCACTTTAACTCGATCTAAATCATTGGATAATATTGCTCTGCGGAAATTGATAACGAGGACTTGCCTTTCCGCTTGATACAACTCATATGATAAGGAATCCATTTTTTAGAAAAATTCGATTTCTAAGTCGTCTGGGTCGCTATCCTCGTTTACTAAATAGCCTGATATTACAAGTTTATCGTATGCACCTTTCAACTCAAATTCTTGCACCACGTTTTCTAACTCTGAAGCTACCAAAAGTTTTCTCTCAGATAAGAAACCCTCTTTGAAAAATTTCACTTCAATTACATAATTTTCTACCATTACTACGTCTTCAACTTTCAATCCGGTAACTGGCGATTGCAACTGATGACACTCGCCATGTCTAATCTTATTTATAATCATTGTTTGAGGGAGGGGGTAAACAAATTCGTAAATGTTTCATCATTTATTTATTCAAAAATTTGCAACCAAATTACAAAACGTTTTTTTTATGAATCCAGCTGTTATGAGATTTGTCCAGCCCTAACTATTTCACGTTAAGCATGTCACCTCTACGTCTTAATACTCGCTCCACTAAATAAATGTCAGCATGTGCAGCTTTCTGTAATTCCAAACCATAAAATCCTCCTTTTATGTCTTCCCCTTTATCATCTTTTAGGTAGTACATAATTGGATCAGACAGTTTTATACGAGTTATTGTGAATAGTTCGTTAGACCAATTCGGGGTATAACCTTTGCTAAACAATTCGCGATATTTGCTTATTCGTACTCGGTCTCCCACTTTAAATCGAATTCTTCGTAAATCCACCTTTTTCGGATTGTTGTAAGCCTTCTTCAAAAGTATTTCTTCGTTACGTCTATTGACTTTGCTTGGTTTCATTCCGATAGTTCTGTGAACCTTATTGTTATAGTCGGTTACTATATCTTGTAATATATTCAACCATTTGTAGGATCCTTGTAAACTGAAGCGTTGCCACATTTTTGATTTTAGTGTTCGATTTACCCGTTCCACAACCGACGCTTTCTTGGCGCTATACGTTGAGTAATGGTTAGGTTAGGTTAGGTTTGCATAACTTGTTTCACTTGTTCGTTGTAAAATCCTTTTCCCAAGTCAGTTTGCATATTCTTAGGAATACGTTTACTTCTTTTGAAAATTAACTGTAAAGCCCTTCCAACATATTCACCTGTTTTGCGTTTTACTGCTTGAGCCCACACAAATTTTGAAAAAACGTCTATTACAACCAAAATGTATCTGACACCTTTATTTTCTCTCGCATACGGAATAATTTCCACTAAATCGGCTTGATGAAGATCATCTAATCCTTTCACTATCACTTTACGACGTGTAAAATTAATTCTCGCAGGTTTATGCAGTTCTTTCACTAGTTCTTCTTTCACATTTAACATTTTCCTTATAATAATAAAGAACTACATGGACGGAGCTGCTGTTGTCGGTTTAGAACTGCTCGATTTTGCACTACCTATTCCTCTTTGTTGTTGTAGAGTATCTAGCCTTACTTTCAGTTCCTTTGCTTCCTTTTTTAGTGATTCCACCATTCCCACTAATTCCTTTTTCAGATCATCTTTCTTTTTATTGGTTCCTTGAATTTCTTTCTCTGCAAATTCCTTAACTTTTTTACACTCATCCTGAATCACGATTTTAATTAATTCAAAACTCGTATCTAGATCATTTTTCATATCTTGCACAATTTCCACCTTCAATTTCTTCGATACCTCTTCATCCCCTTTCCTAACAAACGCTTCTACATCTTTACGCTCTAGTTTTACTTTTGTTGAAAAGACGTCCATGATTCCGACAGCATTCTTTTCTATTATATCGTTCACCTTGTTTGTTATTTCTTTATCCCTGTCAGTATTATATTTTTCAAGTTCTCTTTCCGAATTTTTAATCGCTAATTCTATATTATCACTAAAAGTTTTCATCATCATTTCACCACTTTTGGAGACAGCTGTTTTCAATTCTTCTCGTAAATCCTTCATCCTTCTGACACCTTCACTGACAGCACGATCCTTTACCTTTTCACACTCGATTCTGATATGCTCTTTTGTTAACCGATCTTTCTCATCTACATACATTTTAGTAGCTGCATGAAACCCTGCGGTAGGTTCGTTCAAATGTGTAATACGCTTATTAGCCACATCAACGAAATACAACACTTTATCGAATGCTTGTCTAATATCGGTTACATCATCTTGCGATAACAGACGTTGTACCTTCTTCTCCAAAAATCGTACATTCATAACATCATGCTCCTGCTGAGGATCACCGATTCTTGTTAAGCGGTTATGATTGAAATCATGAACATTGCCGAATGCTTGCGAAAACAATCGTTTTTTTTTCTAACGCACGTCCGAACTTATCAACCGTCATTGTCTAACTAATAAGTTTAATAATTTGCTTATACGATTATATTGCACTCACGCAACTCTTCTAAAATTGATAGAATTTCGTTTTCATGATTTGTGTTGCCTGCTTGTTGAGAAGCAACCAATAACCTTAAACCATCACACAACTCATTAACATCATCAAAATATTTGTATTCGATCGGTTTTTCGTTGTATGTCAACAACGACAATCCTCCACCTTTAGAAAATTTCGATGTTTGTTGTCTTAACTTGTAAACTGCTCCCGTGCGTTTTAATATATCGGCATAGTCTTTCCTTTCTTTAATCGATGTCGGATATTCAGAACGTAATTTAAAGAGTAGCTCATATAATCCCACAGTACCTATGTATTTAAATTTTCCATCGATTACAACGTTTGGTCCGTCAAAATCCAGTTCAGAATCACCAATAAAAAATTTATTTGTGTCCCATTCATATCGAACTTTATCAAGACGGGGATTGAGAACGTCAGTGTTAAATGTGCCACCTTCATAGTCTTTAATAATTCCTTCTATATAGTCTCGAGGTAGAGGATCGAATTCTTCCAAATATTCAGCAAATCGAGAGCTATTGATATAGTCTATGTACGCTTTCTTCAATTGTTCAAAGTCATCATTATCCTGTTCTGTATTTTCATGACCCGTTGTTGGGTCACTTTCATAAACACTTTCTTCCCTTAAGAATGAAGGAGCACCTGGTAGTAAGGTACCTGGAGCATTCGAAGGGTCAAGCTTTCTAATTTTTATTGGTGTTGACGAAGCTGGAACGTCGCCTTTCGACCAATTATTACTCACTTCTGGCTTTAATTCTTTTTTGATCTCTTCACCCAGCTCTGATTTCAAGTTAAGAAGCGATTTTGTAAGTGGTTGATATGCTTGCTGCAACAGGAGATTCTGTCCTGCTGTCGATTCCTTTAACATTTGCAATTTCCTCTTTACCGCTTTCCTAAATTTGATTAGTTCTTTCTTTGCTTTTACATCCATGCTCTTGTCAAGGTTGTCTTTTAACAACTGATTTCATTTATGTCACTTACATTAATATATATTTATCGAATCCTATGCGATATCTCCCCTCATTTATACCACAATCCTTGTTTATCACTAGAAATCCGAACTTCTCTTTCCAGCATTCTCCACACATACTTTTAAATTGATCGAACGTCATGTCTGCAGCAACATGGTCAGAAAAAACGTGTTTGAGATTTAATTCGTCTTGTTTAAATAGTACAATTAAATTAGCATTATCTCTAATTAAATGTTTAGGGATCTGAGCATATGTTTGATTAAAATAACATGTGTCGATTGAGTTATATCTTCCCATGCTAAAGTATTCTCTTATCTTATTCTGATTATCATTCGCAACATCATCAAAGATGAATACAGAATTAGGTCTTGCCTGTGATGGACCGATTACTTCATCCGAGTCTCTGTAAAGAAAATAACCTATTCCAACAATTGGTTGCAACAATTCTGCTAAATACTTATATTTTGGTTGAAACAATGACTTTGAATAAACATGTACATTTTCAAACCGTTAACCGTTTGGTTGCTCCAAAAGTCCCATAATCACATTTGTTTTTCCGCAATTTGAAGGTCCTGCAACGATACATCGTATTGTTGATGGTAATAAAGGACCATGACGATTTATTTTCGAAGGGATGTTGAAGTCACGATTGGTTATCGGTAGAGCAGATGGATGTTGTACTATCCGCATGTTTATTTATTTTTAAACGATTTCGCTGTGTTCACGGATATATAGATTTAGTGTTACCCTTATTTATATAGTCAGTTGGTTCGTAATAGTGAAAGCACTCACACCATACCTGTTACATGAAACGTAGCGTTCTGAATAGTGTTATAGATAGATTACCTTTTGAATTACATCTACCAGGCTATAACTTTTGTGGTCCAGGGACACGATTAAACAAACGATTAGCTCGAGGTGATACTGGTATAAATCCTCTCGACGAATATTGCAAATTACACGATATTGCATACACAATTTCGCCTGACATTCCGCAACGTCGAAGAGCAGACAAGGTTTTAGTACAACAATCTTTACAAATACTGAAGTCATCGGACGCGTCTATAGGTGAACGTTTATCAGCTTTAACAATCGTTTCCGCTATGAAGGCTAAGACGAAACTTGGAATGGGACATAAAGGAAGACATCGAGTAAGTCACCATAAAAAGGGCGGTTCGATTCCGTTTAAGAGAATAAATAAGAGAAAACGAATTAGAAAAGGAGGAATTCTACCGTTTAGTGAACTAGTAAAAACTGCGAAACTTGCTCTTAAGAAAAATAAGCCGCTCCCTTTGTTGGATGCTGCTAAAATTGCATTAAATCAAATTCGGAAACTTGGAAAGCATTCCAAATATCCTAGAATCATTCCTATTCCTAAAACAGGTGGTTTTCTACCGCTAATTCCTATTTTTGCTGGACTATCGGCACTTGGAGCTCTCTCTGGTGGTGCCGCTGGGATAGCTAAAGCTGTAAAAGACGCTAAATCAGCGCAGCAGCAACTAGAAGAAGCTAAGCGTCATAACGCTTCCATGGAAGCCATTGCTCTAGGAAAAAATATTTCAGTGCAACCTAATCGTAACGGCTCCGGTTTATACCTCAGACCGTTTCAACAAAAAAAAACACCAAATTTTTCATGAAGCTACCTAATCATCCTCTAACAGATTTAGATTTGTATAATTATATTCATCATTTGCAAATTCCACATTTCCGTGGAATTTTCATGCGCAATGAATTACCAAGAAAAGTTAAAAGGTGTGAATGTGGAATCGTTAATTTAGACACGGGTAGTGGTACACATTGGACAGCGTATGTTAAACGAAACAGCAAAGCTATTTACTTCGATAGTTTTGGTGATCTCCGTCCACCGAAAGAACTAGTTCAATATTTACAATCTATTGGACCTTGTTTTATCACTTATAACTATAATCCTGTTCAGAATCCTGCCAATTTTAACTGTGGTCATTTAGTTCTACAATTCCTACGAAGGATTACGAAGACCCTTTTTTAAAAGGAAACATCAAACTTATTTCTCTGTATTAAACAGAACGTTAAAACGAAAACATGTCTTATACATTCGCCTTGACTAGTACAAAGTCCGAGCTACAAATAATAAGTCCACCGATTGTTTTAAGCGATGATGAAGAATATCAAATAGCGTTAGTAAATTTTGAGGCTTATAACAGTATTCCTAATATAGATGAAAACCACAACAAGTTCTATTTTGAAGGTTCCACGAAACCAGTCGTAGTTCTTCCAGAAGGATCCTATGAAATCAACGATATTAATGATTATCTTCAAGAAAAATTGGGAGGTACTACTGATAGTATTCTCTTGTCTGGAGATAACACTATATTAAAAAGTCGTATAAAGAGTACTAAAAAAGTTGACTTTACTCCGGCAGATTCTCCCGCAAAGATATTGGGTTTTGAAAATAAGCTTCTTCCGACGTTTCAAGAAGTGTCCGATCATGTAGCTGACATTTTCAAGGTAAACGCGATATCAGTAATGTGTAACCTTGTATCCAACTCCTATATACATACTAATGATGGTGCTAAAGGACAGGATGGGCATATACTACATCAATTCTTTCCCAATGTACCTCCCGGATTTAAAATTGTTGAGAATCCTACAAGTCTTATATATTTATCTATCAACACTCGTGTCATCGAATACATTTCCCTTAAAATAGTTGATCAAGACGGTAATCTTGTTAATTTCCGTGGAGAGGGTGTGACAGTAAGTCTTCCCTTACGAAAAGTATAACATGGCTGTGCGATATAACTGTACCCAAAGATATTCAAACAAGACAACCACTATAAAACAAATACCGCGCTCGCAAACGTTTATTTCGCGTACAACATTTAAGCGAATAACACCCTCCAATAAACAGTTCCTTAAATCCTTAGGATTGCGATTGAAAGAGACGAAAAGTTAAAATGGTTGCAGAAATGCTTAATGTCACCGAGAAAGCGGTATTCGACAACGCTATTGTTAACGCTGATAAACATACTCATCAGCCTTATGCGAATTCAACTTTTAAAAACAACGATACCATACGCATTCCCATAGAAAATGAAGACGTTTACACCTTACCTTGCAACAGTTTCGTATACATAGAGGGGCGTTTGTTGAAAAAAGATGGAACTGTACCTACCAGTACTAATTTCATAAATAATGGAATTTTATACCTTTTTGATGAAATTCGATATGAATTGGGTGGAAAAGTTATTGACCGAGTCCGTAATCCTGGTATGACTACAACAATGAAAGGTTACACGTCTTACAATGAAAATGAAAGTAAACGTCTCATTAATAGTGGATGGTTGCCTCCTACTTTAGGCGCTGTACAAGGAGTTGCCCTTCATAGCAGAAAGCTAATTGATGCAAACGGTTACTTCAACGTTTGTATTCCTCTTCGTATGATTTTGGGGTTTGGAGAAGACTTTCGAAAAATAATACCTAACATACGACAAGAATTGGTTCTAGTTCGCAGCATCACTGATAATAATGCTCTCTATTGCTCAGCAACACCGGTTGAAGAGGTAATAATATGTTGGAAAATTCCTGTATCTGTTGCTAATGCCGAACGTTTGAAATTATTACGTTACGTTGATCGCAATTTAAATATGGAACTTTCGTTTCGTAGTTGGGAACTACATGAATATCCCTTACTTAATAAATCGCATTCTCACAACTGGACTGTGAAAACTACATCACAATTAGAAAAACCTCGCTTCATTATTTTCGGTTTTCAAACCGACAAAAGTAATGATATTACAAAAAATATGAGCGTTTTCGATCACTGCAACTTAACCAATTTTAAAGTTCATTTAGGATCAACTATGTACCCATATGATAATTTGAATTTAGATTTCGATCTTTCCAGATTCGCTGTTTTATATGAAATGTATGTTAACTTCCAACAATCGTACTACGCCAATGTAAGTGAACCTTTATTCGATCCTAAGGAATTTCTAACGATTGCTCCTCTTGTAATAGTAGACTGTTCGTATCAGAATGAAATTGTGAAATCTGGTAGTATCGATATTCGTTTAGAATTTCAAACTAAGCAGAATGTACCAGATAAAGCAGCAGCTTACTGTTTCATTATTCATGACAGAATGATACGTTACAATCCCTCTACAAATTTGGTTCAAGAAGTATAAAACCCAATTACCACTTCCCCACTTTACTTTCTTTATTGCTGGTGAACGGTGAGCACTATGACTTTCGTGCTAGACGTTCAAGGTTTTCAGTGTAGTGAGAATCGATTTGTTTTCAAGGAAGAACCACTTCATCATTTTACATTTGAACCACCATTTCCGTGGCACGCTCTTCCTGTTCGTTATAGGAGTCAAAATCGTTGGTTAACCAGAAATTTAAATGGTTTATATTGGGATAATGGTGATTTTCCGTACTCTACGATTTATGATACTATTCATCCCATATTAATGGAGTCAACGGTCGTGTATGTGAAGGGATTACAAAAGAAAGTGTGGTTGATGGAATACTTTCCTAATATCAACTTTGTAAACATCGAAGACATCGGTTGCCCATCTCTTTCAAATTTAGCAACTGATTTTAAAGTTAGTGTGTGTTCTTATCATTTATTTAAAACAGATCTTGAACCGACTTGTGCTTATAAAAATGTTCTACTATTAAAATATTGGTTGTCTTTACACTCATAAATGCGTTGTATTTTTTTATTCAAATAAATAAAACATATTCAACATAAAAATTGTTTTTATTCTCTTAAAACAACATTACAGATTTTACATTTGAATTTCAATATCAGCTGATTTTCCCACAAATCCTTTAAGACGAATCGATGGTTGACCCACTTGTTTATCAATTTTATCATTTATATCCTCGATCTCTGTATCTGTGAAGGCTTCTGCATGTCTACATGGAAGAAATACAACGAAGCTGTACAAATCGGTTAACAGGCGTGGTCCCCATTTAGTATGCACCTTTTTGAAGCTTTGCACGGGATATGTTTGATTCAGTTCTAATGATTTTAGAGAACGTATTTCTTTTTCTTCATAACCCACTCGTACACTATTAAACTTTTCAATAATGGTTTCCATGTTCTTCTGAGTAAAACGCACTCAACTCTGCTAAACAAACATCTACCGCTCCTTCGCTCATTCGCATAACTTATGCAGAATCCCCTTCCACTAAAACAAGTAACTGTGGAGAGGGGGTTGTGTAATAAAAATATGCTACCGGTATTGACTATCTCAGTTGTAATGGAAAAGCTGATCATGATCAGTGTATCGTCGTTACTGATTTTAACATATCTCTATAACAATACTCTCTACATTTCGCGACCGGACAATACGGTTGGTGACCAAGCCTATGTATGTAAAAATTCTAATAAAGATGTTGGTGTGCCCTGTGTATGGATGAAAAATTGGCAATCAATTATTTTAAAAACTGTTAATGGAACAAATGTCTTCACTGTTGAAAACGTGCAAAACCTTCACTCCGTAAAATTTATGTTTGTCGAAAAAGATGGGCAATCACTAAAATATATCGAAAGCCGATGGATTCATCTTCGTGATGATCAAAACAGAAAAGCTATTGTTACAACGGGTTACTTGACAGATTCTTTCCTATTTCTACAAGTTGTTAGCACTATTAATGTAATTCTATTGTTCAATATTTTAATTGTAGCACTTACATACTTTATTTATATCAAAATAAAGAATCGTTAAATTTAACATCGTTTCCATTAAATTCTAACGTCTCGACAGGTAAATACAGATAATACAATATCCTACATACAGTAAACCGTTTCTAAAACCTCCTGATAAAAATAATGTAACCAATAATTACTAAACTGGAGTGAATGTTTGGATGGGAAAGGGGGGGGGGTATGCTGATGTATTTTCTAAATATCATGTATACACATCTACCTATAGTAGGTAGCCGATTTTAGAACAAGGACGGGGGAGGAAGGTCGTTACCCGACAGGTTAGGTTAGGGTAACGACCTTCCTCTCCCGTCCTTATTCTAGAATTGGCTATCTTACCCTACTATTCTATAAAACGCAACTGGCCGACGCCATTTGCCGCCATGGACCCCCAAACCATGACGTTACCACTTCCATGTTTCAGAGTGAGCCGTAAATTTTTGGCATCCATTTCTGTTTTTTTTTTCTCCAGACAATTGCCTTTCCATCAGAGCCCCACACATTGAATTTACTTTCATCAGCAAACATAACTTTCTTCCAAAAGTCCAGTGGTTTATTAGTATGCCTTTTCGCAGAATCTAAACGTTTTTTCTTATTTACTTCGGAGATGAAAGGTTTTCTTCTTGCTACGCAGTCTCGGTATACGGCCCGTCTGAGGATGTTTGCACTGTTTTTGATGTAATGTCTTTGTTAAAGTCGCTATTAACCACTGAAGCAAGTTTTGTTGCACTTATTTTGGGGTCTTTCTTCACTAATTGAATTATTTTCCTTCTCCTCTTTCGGTTAAAGCTTTAGGTCGGCCTGCACGAGCTTTTGTAAAAACAGTTCCCCGCTCATTAAAATTGCTAATAACTCTCTGCACAGTTGCATGGGACTTTCCGATTGTATCCGCTATTTTTTGCATACTATGCCCTTCATTTCGCAACTTTATAATTAATTGTCGCAGTTCTATAGACAACTCTTTACCTTTCTCACTCATTCTTATTTTTTTTTCAGTTTGTACTATTAAAAACTCTGTACATGTAAATTTTAATTACCTTCTTCACCCACACTTAAATAACAAATGAGAGAAATGATGTTTAGTAACCAACAACCAGGTACAGCCAACTTTAATTTCATTTATACATAAATAAATAATTTGTGTATGCAGACTTTTTTCCGCCAATTGTTTGTATTGTTTTGATTGTTGCTTCGATTGATCATAATGACTATCGCCTGTGAATTCTCAAAAACATGCATTTGATAAGTGAACCTTTTTACTTGGTTTTTGAGAATTTACAGCCGAATATACATATTATTCTCAAATTTAATGCCGCACATCTGCTTCAGCACTCTTTGTATACAGACTTTTTTCCTCCACTGTATCTATCATCATCATCATCTATCATATATAATAATGTTCTAGTGTCCGGATGTTTGTTTGAGCTTGAGCCCCACTCAGTTAGCCATGAAAAAAAGCATCGAAAATTGCACTTTTCGGTTACAGATTGTCGAAAAACTGCAAAAGACGCTCGAAATACCATAAAGGATATCGATTAAGATTAAAACGAAGTAGGGTTTTGCAAAATTTCATCACGATTGATTAAGCGGTTTCAAAGGTATTAGCAAATGAAAACGGGAAGAAACGCGTTGTTGGTTAAAAGTCATAATTTTCAGATCTATCTCGTCCGAAGATAGGACAATCTGGAATTTGTCGACTATTAAAACATCTAATCTAAGGACCAAAGGGTTACATAGGCCTATTTTCATCATCCATTATAGTAAGTAAGTAAGTAAGTAAGCTTTATTAACCATTCGGTCATATATATACATACATTTTTATACATGTACAAGTGTGCATTTTGTAAATTTACTTTATTTTGTGATTAGTTCTAATCTTGTTTATTAGGTATAGTTTAGATAATATTCCTATTTCTTTAAGCTGTTGTGTCCAGGGTTTTCCTTCTTTCTTCGTGTATAGGCATTCTTCAAAAACGTGTTTTAGGGTTTCTTCCTCTTCCCCGCATAATCTGCATAGCTTTTCTTCTTTTTCCATCCAGTATCTACTTGCTTTCGTTTCTGTCCCTAGTCTGAATCTAGCTACTAGTTCTATGTTTCCTTTCTTTTTCTCTCCAGCTTCTTCTATTAGATAATCGGGGAATTCCTTGTCTTCTGGGGCGATTTCTTGCCTTTCTGAGTTCTTACTTATCTCTTCAATTTCTAGCCAGACTCCTTCATTTTCCTCTTTCTTTTTATCGTAGTACTCTAATGACCAACCTCTTTCATGCAGGAATTCTTCCCTTGCTTTCTTCCATTTTTCTCTTACATCTTTTTTCTTTCTGTCTGTCTTGTCTGCTCTTCTTTTTACCCTTGTTTCTATTGTTATCTGAAATTTTTAACTTTTATACATTCCTTGATTAGTTCGTCTTTTCCTTTTAATATTTTTTCTTCGTATTTTATTGCTCTTTTTCCCGTTTTGGTTGACATCTTTCCTCTTTTCGATTCTATATGTAATATGTAAGCTGGAGTCGTTGCATCTAATTTTAGGGACCATCTTATGAATCTATCTTGAACATTTTTTATTTCCTTGTACTGACTCCATCCCCATATCTCCACTCCATACATTAGAGTACTTTCCACCAGGACATCAAACAAAAACATTTTTTTCTTCCATTTGTTCTTGAAGTTTCTTTCCGCTATTCCTCACACTTTTCCTAATACCGACATCGCTTTCTTCTTTAGGTTCTTTATATGGGCTTCGTTTTCATTATTTCTTTGTAATGTATAGCCCAAGTAATTGAATTCTTTTACCTCCTTTATCTCTTTTCCTTCCCACATAAAGTTTATTTTCTTGCGTCTACCTCCTGCTTTTCTGCCTCTCATTATTTTTGATTTTTCGGTATTTAGCTCTAGTCCTCTATCTCCAATGTACTTTTTGAGTCTTTTTAGCATCTCTTTCAATCCTTCTTCATTATTTGCCAGGAGCACAGTATCATCTGCATAGGATACTGACCATATCTTTTTTTTGCCTATTAGAATTCCGCCTTGCTGTATTTTTTTCATTTCTTTTTCTAGGTTAGCAAATACCAAGTTAAACAGCGTTTTGCTCAATGGGCATCCCTGCCTAACTCCTTTCTTTGTTCTTATTCCTTTTGACATCCTATCTTGAATTCTTATTTTGAAGTATGTCTTTCCATATGTCCTTTATTCTTTCTTTTAGGTTTTCACTTATCCCTGCGTCTTCCATTGTTTTCCCCATATTTTCTCCCTTTTTAGCTTGTTGAACGCTCCTTTCATGTCTGCGCAGAATACGAAGATTTCACCTTTATCCTTTTTTATTTCTTCCTCCATTGCCGTTTTGACTGTATATATGGCTTCTATCGTCCCTCTTCTCTTCCTATATCCAAATTGTGTTTCGCCCATTTGTTCTTTATCTTCCATTTCTTTTTCTAATCTATTTCTCAGTGTTTCTGCATAGATTTTGTAGCCCGTGTCCATTAGTGTAATTCCTCTATAGTTTTCAACATTATGTTTGTCGCCCTTTTTAAGTATCGGTGTTACTATGCCTGTTCTCCAGTCTGTCGGTAATTTTTCTTCTCCTTTTCAGATTTTGTTGATCACTTCATGTAACTCCTCTATCGTCTTTTCATTTGCATAGAGCCACGCTTCATTTTGTATCCTGTCTTTGCCCGCTGCTTTGTTTTTCTTCATTTTTTTGATAACTTCTCTTACTTCCTGAATTTCTATTTCTTCTTCCGGTCTTTTTGATGTTTCCGTTTCATCTTCATTTGTTTCCTGTTCTTGCCCTTCCATTTGTTTTTTGAAGTGTTCTGTCCATTCCTCTATTTTTATTTTGTCACTTATTCGTTCTTTTCTTATTCTTTGCCTGTTTATAATTTGCCAGAATTTTCTTCCCGTTTTGTCCTTTTTTGCTTCCTTCCATTCATTTACTTTGTGTTCTTCTTTTTTCTTGACAAGTAGACTTCTATATTCTTTTTGTCCTTTAATGTATTCCTCTTTCTTGTCTTTGTCCTTTGTATAATTTCTTTTCTTCTGGTTTCGCTTCTGCTTTGCTTCGTGACATTCTTTGTCCCACCAGTACTTGTTTTCTTTTCTTTTCGTCATTGTTACCTTCTTCATAGGTATCGACTCTAGTACCTTTGTTTTTAGGTCGCTCCAGTTCTTTATGACCTTCTCATTTTTGAGGTTATTTCTATATTTTTTAATCGTTTCTTCATTCCATGTTATTAATTCTTGTTCTTTTGGTTTTCCTTTTTTCTTCATTCATTTTTATGTTCAGTTCAAGTTTTAGTCTTTGATGATCTGATGCAATTCCTTGTTCAATTTGCAGGCTTTCTATTATTTCTTCTCCGTGACTATTGGTGATTATGTAATCGATTACTGATCTTCCTGCTGCTCCTATGTATGTAAAATTTCCATCCTCATCACCATTTATGTTTCCGTTAATTATGTACATGCCAGTTTCTTCCATCCATCTCAGTAGCTTTCTTCCATCCTAATTTATAACTTTGTCTTCCGACTGTCTGAGTTCTTCATCTCTATTGTCCTCTATTTTTCCTCCTTTATTCGCCGTTTTTGCGTTAAAATCACCTCCTATTATTATTCTCTTTTCCTTGTTTCTCTCTATTACCCCTGCCATTTTTGCTAGGTTTTCTTCTTTGTAATCTCTCATATATACACTCATAATTATGATTTTTCCTTTTTTTGTTTCCATCTCTGTTTTTATCAACTCCTCTGTCAGTTTTTCAAATCATATGTTTGCTATATCATTGTTTCTTCTTGTTACAGCTATCATACCTCCTTTTGGTCTTCCTTTTCTATTTTCCCTTCTGTCTTTAATGTGTTCCATTTCTGAATCTTTTAAGTAGTTTTTGTTCTTCATAATCCCTAATTTATGTTCCATATTTTCCAATTGAACTCCTATGGTTTGTTTCATATTTTTCACTCTCCATATTTTTCTTGTCTCTACTGTCGTTTCTAATTTCAAAGCGAACCATTTTTTCAATGTTTTTTTTTTCATCTATATCTATTCCTGTAATTATTATGTTTTTTTTTTCTTTCTCGCTCAGCTTCTTCTAATAACCATTTCACTTCTTTGCTGTTCGTCTTGTCATCTTGTAAACTGTCTCCATATATTTGTATTTTCACTTCTTCTTCCGTATTTTCGATTTTCAGTTTTTCTTCCATTTTTCCTTCTATTATCCTTATCTTTTCCTTCATTTCTTCTAATCCGTCCTTTAAATTAGTTTCCTCATTATCTTGCTTTTTTGCCTTTTTAATGTTTTTAATTTCTTCTTTTATGTTCGCAATACTAGAATTGATTTCAGTTTCGCGCTCTCTCATTTTTGTCTTAATCTCTTTGTTTTCTTCATTTATTTCATATATTTTTTTTTGCTAGATCTGACCATCGCTTATCTTGTTTCGATTCGTATCGCTTCATGTCCTCTTTTATTTCTTGCAGCATTTTTATTATTGGATTTATCTCATCCATGTTGTTTTTTCCGTCCAGATTCTGCTTTTATAATTCAAGGTCTTCTTTTTCTGGGTTATTTTCCGCTTTCCTTTTTTTGTCTGTCTCTTGTTGCTTAATTACTGAATGTCCTAGGTAGTCTGTTATTTTACTTTTCTTTTCTTTTTTATCTTCTTTTTCGCTGGTACTGGTGTCGCTTCTATTGCCTGCAGTCGAGCTGCTGCTTAATTTCCTTTCTTTGTTTGTTATCTTCTTTTTCTTTGTAATTTTATCTGTTTCGATCTCTGTATCGTTCAAACTTCCCGCGCCGTCAATCGTTTCCATGTGTACGCACTTCTCTTCGCGATTGCGGAGTGGCCTCTGCTGCCTTCTTCTCTCTCTTTCTGCCGGTGTCCTAACCTAGCAGCCTGCTTGTTTACTTTTCTTGTTTTCTTTTATTTTTACTGGCTTTTTATATGTACTTTATTATTTTCTCTTTTTTAGTGGCTTCAACTTTTTATTTACACAAGCTTACAATTGTCCGCTTATTACTTCACACCTTTCTTGTGTTTTTTTCTAGCACACTTTACAACGACCTTTCTCTTTACCCTTCACCTTCACCAATCCCAAACTTTTTTTTATCCGTAATATGTTTCACCTCCTTCCCGTACCACTCCCTACACAACCCCCAAACCCCCATCACACCACCTCCTACAGCAGCCCCGGCTCTGATGCCACCATCATTCTCTTTGATCCTGCTAGAAGTTCGCCATAAACCGCCGATAGGTGCTATGCACTAATAGGAGAAATGCTATACACGAGTAAGGTAAATGCTGTTCACCATTAGGGTAAGTGCTACGCACCAAAGTGAGGTTTCGGTACAATGCGACCCCTCTTGTTAAATTTGTTAAAGTGCTATGCACCACCGTCCAAGCTTTGACGGATGGTATTCATAAGAGTACAAAAATGGATGTGTGGTGAAGGGAAGCAATCAGTTTAAATAGAAACTTTTACAACAATTTTCAGAGATGTGTAACTTTTCTTAAAACAGGATGATTATTATAGACGACTTAGATGAAAGTTTGCAGAAAGCAACCAAATTGTCAACCTGATTATGATTTCTTAAATGCTATGCACCACCGTCCAATGCTAGACGGGTTCAGCTGTTCATCATCATATATAATAATGTTCTAGTGTCCGGATGTTTGTTTGAGGACGACCCAGTTGGCCATGAAAAAAATTGCACTTTTCGATTAAAGATTGCCGAAAACCTGCAAAAGACGCGCTAAATGCCGTAAACGATATCGATTAAGATTAAGACGAAGTATTGTTTTGCAAAATTTCATCCGGATTTAATAAGTGGTTTAAAAGATATTAGCAAATAAAAATGGGAAAAAATGCGTTGTTGGTTAAAAGTCATAATTTTTAGATCTATCTCGTCCGAAGATCGAATAATCTCGAATTTGCCGACTACTGAAACATCTAATCTAAGGACCAAAGGGTTACATAGGCCTATTTTCGTTATCCATTATGTGTTCGTTTAATCAAAATTTGTAATTAAATATCGTTAATTTTGACAAGTTCGTATTCTAAGGAATTAATTGCTGACTGGATGGGCGGGACCTGTATTGTCATTACTTGGACGTGTCAATTCTAATCGTGGAAGTTTGACGTTTATATTGACGTTCATCAAAGAACGTTTATTAATGATACGAAATGAGAAAATAAATGTAATTTATAACAATTATGCAATAAAACTCATTGCAGTTTTCATCGTTAATATAAAAGCAAATAAATATAGGCTTACAAGTCAAATCGGTTCGTAGCGTAGTCGGTAGTGCACCGATCTCGCTATCGCTTTATCTCCAGCAGTAGTTGGTTCAAATTCCATCCGACAAATTTCTTTTTTTTTTAATTTTACGCTTTTAACGGTAATAATGGTGGACTTAAGCCCACCAACTTAGATTACTTTGAGCTTGTAGTATGTTGTAGAGCTTGTTAAGCTGAACAAGAAGATATAAATTTATGTGAGATAGAATACAATTTTTTTAAATAGAAATTATTTTATTTAATTTAAATATTAAATTTATTAATTCGAGCATGAATATTTTTCTCAAAGTGAGTTCCAAAAAATTAAATTAACAGAACCATTTGTAGGTTATTCGATATGAAAAAAACACATCTGAATTTTGCCATGAACCGGCGATAGGTTACAGTAAATTCGTTGAAGGCTATACACCACCTTCCAAGTTTTCACGGGTAGTACTATTACCTACAGTAAAATATGGAGTGTGTTATTAAGGTTATCGATCAGATTATGCTAATTGTACGCGTTTACTCCCACCTCCCCGATTCAATTTAAATATTAGTATGTTGTAGTACTTATGCTGGGCGCAGAAACAACCCCTTTACATGTGAAAAACGGTTAAGATAGGGTGTGTGTCTCCGAGCATGTTTTTTGAGAGGCGGGGATATTGTCAAAGATGGGAATCAAATGATGTAAGGGTTGAAGAAAGCTACGGAAGTGGGTGGGTGTACGCGTAAATATACGTAGTATTCAATATTGCTTTCATGCTAGACATAAAAACGTAAATATGTAAATCACATAATATTTACACAGTAAAATGCTAAATATTAACTTTTGCTCAAATAATTGAATAATAATAAATATTTGAAGTAATACAATGGTAAATGCATATGTAGAATACGTTTTAGTATCTAAGGGCCTCTTTGAAATAATAAGATGTGCTCTACGTCATAAATACTAAAAGTTAGGTTGAAGTATTTTACTATTTTTAGATAAAACAAAATTAAAAAAACACATATGTTTCGCCATGAACCGCCGATAGGTGCTGTGCACTAATAGGGTAAGTGCAATGCACTAATAGGAGAAGTGCTATGCACCAATAAGGTGTGCTATGCACCACCGTGAGGTTACGGTACAAAGCGGACCCGCTGATTAAATTTGTTACAGTGCCATGCACCATCGTCCAATACTGTTGTGGTGGGTGGTGGGGGTAGTAGTGAGTGCGTTTTAGGTAATAGTTACAGAGGGTGGTGGTTGCAGTTGTTGGGGGTTTGAAGGGGGTCTAGAACTCCCCCTACGACATCCTCGAACCAATCCCAAACTTTTTTTTATCCGTAATATTTTCCACCTCCTTCCCGTACCACTCCCTGCACAACCCCCAACCCCCCATCACACCACCTCCTACACCAGCCTCGCCTGTGACACCACCTTCATCCTCTTTGATCCTGCTAGAAGTTCGCCATAAACCGCCTATAGGTGCTATGCACTAATAGGAGAAGTGCTATGCACCAGTAAGGTAAATGCTATACACCATTAGGGTAAGTGCTACGCACCACCGTTTGGTTACGGTACAAAGCGGCCTTTCTGATTAAATTTGTTACAGTGCTATGCACCACCGTCCAAGCTTTGACGGATGGTATTCATAACAGTAAAAATTTGGATGTGTGGTGTAGGGAAGCAATTAGTTTAAATAGAATCTTTTACAACAATTTTCAGAGATGTGTAACTTTCCTCAAAACAGCAAGATTATTATATAGACGATTTAGAAAAAAGTTTGCAGAAAGTAACTGAGGTCTTGATACTAAATTGTCAACCTGATTATGATTTCTTTAATGCCATGCACCACCGTCCAATGCTGGCCGGGTTCAACTATTCATCATATATAATAATGTTCTAGTGTCCGGATGTTTGTTTGAGCCCCACTCAGTTAGATATGAAAAAAAGCATCGAAAATTGCACTTTTCGGTAACAGATTGTCGAAAAACTGCGCGATATGCCGTAAACGATATCGATTAAGATTAAAACGAGGTAGGGTTTTGCATAATTTCATTACGATTTATTAAGCGGTTTAAAAGAAATTAGCAAATGAAAACGGGAAGAAACGCATTTTCGGTTAGAAGTGATATCTTGTGCACCAATCTCCTCCGAAGATCGAATAATCCCGAATTTGCCGACTATTAAAACATCTGATCTAAGGACCAAAGGGTTACATAGGCCTATTTTCATCATCCATTATGTGTTCGTTTAATCAAAATTTGTAATTAAAGATCGTTAATTTTGACATGTCTAGATTCTAAGGAAACAACTTCTCAGAGGGATGGGCGGGGCTAATGTTGTTATTACTTGTATATTTGTTGATTCTAACCTTGGAAGTTTGACGTTTATTTTGACGTTTATCAAAGAACGTTTAAGAAAGATACCTATGAAAGATACGAAATGAGAAAATAAATGTAATTTATAAACAATCATGCAATACAATTCATTGTAGTTTTCATGGTTAACATAAAAGCAAGTAAATATGCACTTGAAGTCAAGTCGATTCGTAGCGTATACGGAAGTGCACCGGTCTCGCAACACTTACTCCAGCAGTAGTTGGTTCAAGTCCCGACCGAGGCGAATTTCTTTTTTTGTTTTTTTTTTTAATTTTACGATTTTAACGATAATGATAGACTTTAGCCCGCCAACTTAGATTACCTTGAGCTTGTAGTAGGTATGTTGTAGAGCATGTTAAGCTGAGCAAGAATATATAAATATACTGTAATGATATGTGAGATACGATACAATTTTTTTAAATATCAATTATTCTATTTAATTTAGATATTGAATTTATTATTTCGAGCATAAATAATTTTCTCAAAGTAAGTTCCAAAAAATTATATTAATATAACCATTTGGAGGTTTTCCGAAATAAAAAGAAACATCTGAATTTTGCCATTAATCGGCGATAGGTTACAGTAAATTCGTTAAAGGCTATGCACCACCTTCCAAGTTTGGACGGGTAGTAGGTACTATTACAGTAAAATGTGGGGTGTGTTATGAAGGTTGGCGATCATCTTAAAAAACGTGGTAGGTAATTGTGTACGCTTTTACTTCCACCTCCCCGGTTCGATTTAAATATTAGTAGGTTGTAGTTTTAAATTATACATGTGTGCTGGCGCATAAACCACATGATTTTTTCCACTTTGAGAATTTAAAATCGAAACACTCTGAGATCTTCTTGCAGGATAAAATAGGATGAAGGTGGTGTCAGAAGAGAGGTTACTGTAGGAGGTAGTGTGATGGGGGTTAGGGTTCTGTAGAGGGTGGTAAGGGAAGGGAGTGGTAAATATTGTAGATTAAATAAAAGTTTGGTATGGGTTTGAGGGAGTGATACGGGGACAGTTCTTGACCCTATTAAAACCCCCAACCCCTACAACCGCAACCCTTTGTAACTGCCACCTAGAACGCACTCACTACTACCCCCACCACCCACCACAACAGTATTCTTAAATTTTTTCAAGATGTCAAGGGAGAAACGGTTATGATAGGGTGTGTATGTGTGTGTTTGTGTCTCCGAGCATGTTTTGTTATAGGCGGGGATATTGTCAAGGATGGGAATCAAATTATGTAAGAGTTGAAGGAAGTTACGGAAGCGGGTGGGTGTACGCGTAAATGTACATAGTATTCATTACAGCCTTTATGCTAGACATAAAAACATAAATATTGTAATGAGCGTATGTGTGCGAGAGCGGGCAGTGTAGCGAGCGTATATGAGTACGAGAGCGAGCAGTGCGGCGAGCGTGTGTGTGTGCGATAGCGGCGACGAGAACCGACAGCAGATAAGCGGAGCTCAAAGAATGCCGGCGTCGGTCGGCGCTTTGATGACGATAAACAAGGCCATAAATTAGACGAACACAATAAGCACTCCAGTAAAGTCTAGTATGTCATTCTGGAACTTTCTGGATTGTTCCTAATCAGTATAAATACCTGTTGACGTGGCCAGTAAGAGTCAGTTCACAGCGAGCTTCCGAACAAGTAATATAAATACCGAACTACGATATATAGTGATATAAATACGCATTTTCCTTGCGATATAAATAAGTCGTTGAATTGATATTAGTGTTTAAGTATTCTATTAGTGTTTAAGTGTTAAATAAATAGTTGTAAAATAAATATCCGTTAAATAAATAAGTTCTACTAGAAAAGTCGTTACATTGGTGTCAGGTGTTGGGGTGCTCAGCCAATCAATCCCCCAAAGAAGAGAATTTTCTAGTAGAAGGAAAATAGTTAGATAAATCAAAATGCCGAAAAATTTGTTGGAGTTGAAAGTTGCCGAACTGAAAAGTGAACTCGAGGAGAGAGACGAAGATACGTCTGGTAACAAGCTCACTTTACAAGGGCGACTTGAGGAAGCTCTGATACGAGAGGGTTTCGATCCGAATATCTATGAATTTGAGGATGAACTAGAAAAGAAATTAAAAGAAAATTCAATGGAATTGGAAAGGAAACTGAAAGAAAATTCAATGGAATTGGAAGGGAAACTGAAAGAAAATCTGGAAAAGAAAATGGAGAACCTGGAAGAGAAATTAACCGAAAGTGGCAGACCATTCTGCTGGGAACCGGACTGCCAATCTGCCTTCGAAAAGTTAAAGCAAGTTCTCGTTTCCACACCCGTGTTGAGTTATCCGATACCAGAGGGGAAATTTATTCTGGACACCGACGCTAGCAATGTTGGGTTAGGCGCAGTACTCTCACAAATACAACACGGAGAGGAAAAAGTCATCGGCTATTTCAGCAAGACCCTATCCAAGCCCGAACGAAACGACTGTGTAACCCGACGAGAACTACTGGCAGTAATAAAGAGCGTGGAGCACTTTTATTAGTACTTGTATGGAAGGAAGTTCCTGCTCCGAACAGATCATGCTGCTTTACGGTGGTTACTGAGTTTCAAGAATCCAGAGGGTCAAGTCGCGCGTTGGATAGAAAAGCTCCAAGAATACGACTTCGACATAGAACATCGAGCTGGAAATAGCCATAAGAACGTTGATGCCTTATCCAGAAGACCATGTTCCGAAAACTGCAAGCACTGCAAGCGCCTGGAGGAACATGAAGAAGTCCGGAGGATAACCGTCACGGATGAACAATGGCATCCTGATAACATCAAGACGGAACAGGGTTCTGATCCGGTCCTGAGCTTGTTTCGGAAATGGAAGAATGAAGGCAGCCGACCGATCTGGCAAGAGATCGCCGCTAAATCTGGGGAGGTAAAATCGTTGTGGGCCCAATGGGACTCCATTGTTGAGGAAGATGGACTCCTGAAGCGAATAGTGGAAAACCAGGATGGTACTGAGAGAAAACGTCAATTGCTTGTACCGAAGAGCCTGGTAAGGGAAGTCTTGAAGTGCCTCCATGACGATGCTTCGGGGGGACATTTTGGTGTTAACAAGACCCTCGGAAGAGTCCGTGAGCGTTTTTACTGGGTCAATTGCAAAAAGTACGTTGAAGACTGGTGCAAGAAGTGCACAACTTGTGCAGCCAGCAAAGGACCGCAAAGACGACGGCGTGCTCCTATGCGCCAGTACAATGTCGGCAGTCCATTCGAACGGATTGCCATAGACATCGCAGGACCGTTTCCAGAGACCGATGGTGGCAATAAATACATCCTGGTGGCAATGGACTACTTCACAAAATGGGTTGAAGCTTACGCACTTCCAAATCAGACAGCCACCACAGTAGCGGAGGAGCTCATAAACCACCTGATCAGCCGGTTCGGCGTGCCCATGGAGCTTCATTCTGATCAGGGTCGGAATTTTGAGTCCGCCGTGTTCCAAGAAATCTGCAAGACTTTAGGCATTCACAAAACCCGGACAACACCTCTGCATCCTCAATCAGACGGCATGGTAGAGCGAATGAACAGGACCATTAACAAGTACTTGTCCAAAGTGGTCTCCAAACACCAAAGAGACTGGGATCGCCATCTGCCACTGTTTCTTATGGCATATCGATCATTGATTCACGAAACTACTGGACAAACACCAGCAAAAGTACTGTTTGGTCGGGAGCTACGGTTACCATGTGACCTGAAGTTTGGCTGCAATCCTGGTGAGGACGTTGCCGGAGAAGACTACGTTAGTGATCTTCGCAGAAGACTTAACGATATCCATGAGGAAGTACGTTCCCGGATGCAGATAGCTAGCGATCGCATGGAGGAAACATACGATATACGGGCCACTGATGGAGGTTTCCAGGAGGGAGACATGGTGTGGTTATACAATCCACAGCCCCGTAAAGGTCTTTCGCCGAAGCTACAGCAGCACTGGGAAGGTCCATATACAATCGTCAAGAGAATAAATGACGTTATTTACCGGATTCGACGCACACCAAATGGAAAACCGAAGGTTGTCCATTTTAACCGTTTGGCCCCATATGCCGGTGACAATCACGAAGAAGCACGGATCAGGCTTATGCAAGCTCGTTCTCCGGATCCCCAGTATGACGAGTTTATGGCCACGCCGAGCTTATATGCCAATTCCAGATTCGGTGTCACCTCCGAGAGATCCGAAGATTTGTTTTCTGCTTCGGACTCGCTGGTTCATTGTGTGGCCAAAGACTTGAGGATGGATCGCGGTATTGCCACCGTATTCAAGAAGAAGTTTGGCCGCTTGTCAGAGCTGCGGGACCAACTCGGAGATGGAGAGAAAGTGCTTAGTCTGGTGGACGGAAACAGATCCATTTACTACCTGGTTACTAAGGAGGCGTCGTCTGAGAAGCCCACCTACCGCTCGTTATGGAATTCGTTGGTGGAACTAAGAGACCAACTGCTATCCACAGGTACCACAAGGTTAGCCATGCCAAGGATAGGATGTGGGTTGGATGGACTGAACTGGAGAGTGGTGCGGAAAATATTAGAGGTCCTGTTCCGGTGGAGCGGTGTCAAAATAACGGTATACACCAATAATCCCCAACGAGATCCCGCACAGCCGGGGACGGTGGATTGCTACTTCCATATGACGACTGGGTGCCTTAGGGGACAGAATTGCAAGTACCGGCATGATCCTTCGAAGGAACGGAAGATGTGATCCGGGACGGATCACCCTTAAGGAGGGGGGCAGTGTAATGAGCGTATGTATGCGAGAGCGGGCAGTGTAGCGAGCGTATATGTGTACGAGAGCGAGCAGTGCGGCGAGTGTTAAATAAATAGTTGTAAAATAAATATCCGTTAAATAAATAAATTCTACTAGAAAAGTCGTTACAATATGTAAATCAAATAATATATACACAGTAAAATGCTAAATATTATGAACTTTTGATCAAATAATTGAATAATAATAAATATTTGAAGTAATAGAATGGTAAATGCGTATGTAGAATACGGTTTGGTATCTAACGGCCTCTTTGAAATAATAAGATGTGCTCTACGTCATAAATACTAAAAGTTAGGTTGAAGTATTTTACGATTTTTAGATAAAACAAAATTTAAAAAACATATATGATTTTCGCCATGAACCGCCGATAGGTGCTATACACTAATAGGGTAAGTGCAATGCACTAATAGGAGAAGTGCTATGCACCATTAAGGTGTGCTATGCACCACTGTGAGGTTACGGTACAAAGCGGCCCCTCTGATTAAATTTGTTACAGTGCTATGCACCATCGTCCAAGCTTTGACGGATAGTATTCATAACAGTAAAAAATGGGATGTGTGGTGAAGGAAAGCAATCAGTTTAAATAGAAACGTTTGCAACAATTTTCAGAGATATGTAAGTTTTATCAAAACAGCATAATTATTATATAGACGATTTAGAAAAAAGTTTGCATAAAGCAACTGAGGTCATGATACTGTAGCGAACGTAGCAGCTACCAGGAAGGTGCGTGTAGAGATTGGTCCTATGAAGGACCGTTGAATTGGAAGCATATTTCAGGAGCCAATTATAAGTCAGGATTAGACTTGTTTTATTACAATAATATTCAGGTTTTTATACAGAAATTATTTACATTAGGATGATTTAAAAACTACTGTTACAAATGACCTCAGTTTAATTTTTAAATGGTTTGCACAAAACTCCCTCACTGTTGACTATAGCAAAACAAGCTTTACACCTTTTGGATACTATAACACCAGCCTACCAATGTACAAGAAATTAGATACAGTACAACAAACTAACTCAATATCAAACACACAACCTACGATACACAGATCGGATGCCCAAAAGTTCTTGGGAATCACTATTGATAGTAACTTAAAATGGAAAACACATATGCATGATCTAACAAATAAACTACGAAGAGTTATATTCCTCATTAAACGGCTCCAACCTATACTCAACACACAGCAGCTCCTGATGGTTTACTACGCACTTTTCCACTCCCTCCTTACGTTCGGTATTGTGGCATGGGGTGGAGCTTATGACAATACAATAGACCAAATCAAAACCCTCCAAAATAAGGTTATTAAAATAATATACAGAAAAGAACACCTCTATAGTACAAAGCAACTCTACAAAGAAACCGGCATCACAAATTTAGAAACACTTTACACTTATACAGCTATTATGCATACTATTCCACTCAGCAACATCAAAGACAGCACTACAAATACCCGTAGCAACCTCAGGAAAGATCTTAATATACCCAAAATGAATACAACGACTGGGCAAAAATCATTTATAAATATAGGCACGAAAACCTACAATCAATTACCAGAAAAATTGAGAAAACTGGTATCAAACAAAAACTATTAAAAAAAATTATCAAATGGATAAAATATACTTCCGAAAAAAGTTCTGGGCAAACGCTTCAAGACACAAATTAAGTAACTTCAACTCATCAATCCATCAGTCCCGTCTACTTAGTTGAGATACATAAAAAAAGCCACGCTTCTGAATTACTTCTATAAGTAAAACTTGTATCAATTTGTAACCTGTACTTACAACTTATGTGTTATATGGTTAAATGTATTTGTTTAATAATAATAATAAAAGGCTTATGGAGATACCGAACTCAGCAGTTTACGTTGGTGTGTATACTTGCGCGTTGACCTAATTTGTGGCAATAACTGACGATGTTCTCTGTCAGCAGAATTTGCTTTCTGCTGTACAGAGTGTAATAATTAACATATTACGACCGATACTGAGTGTTCCCACAATACTAAATTGTCAACCGGCGATAGGTTACGGTACATTCATTAAATGCTATGCACCACCTTCCAAGTTTTGGCGGGTAGTACTATAACAGTAAAATATGGGGTGTGTTATTAAGGTTATCGATCAGGTTATGGTAATTGTACGCGTTTATAGCAAGATTATACATGTATGCTGGGCGCAGAAATCACCCCTTCACATGGTTTTCCGCTTTGAGAATTCATATTCCAAACACTGAAGGTTGAGAATCATCTGGAAAACGTTTAAGAATACTGTTGTGGTGGGTGGTGGGGGTAGTAGTGAGTGCGTTTTAGGTGGCAGTTACGGAGAAGGTAGTGGTTGCAGTATTTGGGGGTTTCAAAAGGTGTCAAGAACTCCCCTACGACACCCTTGAACCAATCCCAAGCTTTTATTTTATCCGTGATATTTTCCACCTCCTTCCCGTACCACTCGCTTCACAACCCCAACCCCCCATCTCACCACCTCCTACATCAGCCCCGCCTCTGACGCCACCTTCATCCTCCTTTGTCCTGCTAGAAGTTCGCCATAAGCCGCCGATAGGTGCTATGCACTAATAGATGTGCTATGCACCAGTAAGGTAAATGCTATGCACAATTAGGGTTAGTGCTACGCACCACCGTTAGGTTACGGTACAAAGCGACCTCTCTGATTAAATTTTATACAGTGCTATGCACCACCGTCCAAGCTTTGACGGATGGTATTCATAACAGTAAAAAATTGGATGTGTGGTGAAGGGACGCAATCAGTTTAAATAGAAACTTTTAAAACAATTTTCGTAGATGTATAACTTTTCTTAAAACAGCATGATTATTATATAGACGATTTAGAAAAAAGTTTGCAAAAAGCAACTGATGTCTTGATACTAAATTGTCAACCTGATTATGATTTCATAAATGCTATGCACCACCGTCCAATGCTGGACGGGTTCAACTAGTACTATAAATACTTTCCGTATATTAGGAAGCCCACGACATACTGTAGTCCGTAAGAAGTTGTATAGGATAACGACAAATAATTTATTAATAATTACAAAAATATTACTCATATGAATACAGAATAAAATTTAATTTAATGTGTTGTTCATAATAATATAGATATCATTATACCTACCAAACACATTAAAAACTCATTACTATTAGTATTTCGTAAATATTTTGTTCTTTCAAATTGCACTTTTCTGATTGGTTTATCAAAAATTATAATTTAGGATATAAATTCGGTGTTCCTTATTTTACATTTATTTGAAGTTTGAAATTTTAGAACGTGTTTTAAAATTAAATTTCGTGTTTAGACCTTGGGAAAGTACGCCTAGACCAAACTATCAAGATGATTATTTATCTGATGATAATATTTACAACAGCGATAGTGAACTTGAAGAGGAGTATCAAGAAAAATTAATTCTTCAAACTCAGAAATTATTCGCCAAAGCATTTATGAAATGTATGCAAATAATACAGTGCCTACATTGTTATCTTTAACCTTTAGGGAGATTTTTAAAAAAAGTGGATTTAAGATGCGGCTTTTAAATAAAAAAAAACAAATTATCGTGGAATCCAAAAGGCTTCAAGAACTAAGAAAAGAGTATTTAACCAAGATCGAGCTATATAGGAACGAAAACCGTTTCATTATCTACCTTGATGAAACTTGGTATGACACCCACGATGTCATCAAAAGAGGATGGGATGATAAACCAAAAAATTGTGCTCTCGATGCCCCTGTCTCAAAAGGCAAAAGAATTGTAATTTTACGAGCTGGATCCAGTAATGGATGGATCGGAGAATGTCTAATATCCTGTAAAAATATTTCCAATTCAAAACTGGATTACCATGAAGATATGTCTTCACAACTTTTCGAGTACTGGTTCAAAAATTCTTTACTGCCAGCTCTTCCACCAAGGTGCGTCGTCGAATCCATCGATTAAGAAGTTCTTCATTCAAAATATCACGAGCTCTTTGGGAATAATGTGCTGGTGCCCCGTCATGCTGAAACAACATTCGTGGAAGAACAGCAAAGGGAATATTGTCTAAGATACCGATCAATTCGTTCCTAAGGAATTCTTTGTTACTGATTTCATTCAAAATACAACACCCCTCCCCAAACATTTAGCGACCAAAGATCTTGGGAGCGTGATTCTCTAAGGAAGTGGGGGTTTTTGGTCGAATAATAGTGAAAATTGTGCCGACTAACGAAGCCATTTTACTGAAAGGTGGGCAAAACCTTTGAGAAGAAGTGTTCGTCTTCATTCAACATTTGCCCATTCACAAAATATTTGATGACTTTAAAAATCAGTATGAAGCAGTTCGTTTGAAAATGATTACCAAATAATGTGAAGAAAAGGCAATCACACAAACTACGAAACCAATCAGCGCCTTCTTTGTTTATAAATAAAATAATGCGTTTAATACAAAACCTGCAAGAATTATAAAAAATGTACAATTTCCCGAATATCTTGAAAACTACCGAAAATAGTCGCCAAAATACCTCTACAGAATCGATTTTATATTTTAATTTTACACCTGATTATGCAAAAATGTGTATATCGTTCCATTTAAAAAAATCAAATTTTCCTTGATTCAAGTTCTCAAAAATCACATCATTTTATTTGTTTATTTTTCAAAGAAATACATTACTCCTTATTATGCTTATTTAAAGGGCGCGGCTTTTTATGTAATTACAGAGGATTTTAGAGAGCGCCGTAAGCGTAATACTTTTTTCAAATGACGAAATAATTCCCAAACGGCAACGGTAAGATACACTGTATGGTTACTGAACTACCCTTTAGATTAATCGCTTAATTCAAAAATTTAAAAATATACAGGGTGTTCTATTAAAAAAAAAAGCAAAGTTCGGTATCGCCCAGGCGTAATGGAGCATCTTGTATAAATATAAATAATTTTGTGATGTGAAGATTCAAATTTGATGAAACTATTATTTAAATATTTTTTTCGTATTTGTAATATTAGGCCAGCTATGAAAGAAATACGCTTAAGGTGGAACACCCTGTATGTACGTACCCAACTACCTATACGACGCCCGCTGATTACCACAGGCTCTCAGACGCCCTGCACTTCTAGGGGTTCTAGGGCTGTGTATTTAATTCGAATACACTAAAAATTTCTTATTTAGTGGGGGCAACCTGAGAGGGTTAACATTATTTATGATTCATTATTTTACTCATTTGTTAATCTTATTGACGCCCGCCTCATGAGCAATTCTATGCGACGCCCATTTGTATATGTGTATTTATTGTTCGGATTTTACGACGCCCGGCGAACGAGTAAATATAAAAAAATATAATATGGGAGACAGAAACAAATTCATTATGGAACTATCCAACCAAGACAAAATAGGTAAGTTGGTATACCCCATAACTATTTTAAACACGGTCATAGCTGATTTGGAAAACTTTGCTCTATTTGTCAATTCGTATAAATTTTTACCTAGGAAGAAATTAAAAAATAGCTGATTATAGTAATATTAATAATAAACAAGTTAATAAAGAATTCTATAGACGCAAAGGCCGATATTAAAGTAAATTAAAGTTAGATTTTCTTTTTGTTGAAATTTTCAATTTTTATTCCACTCTTTAAAAGTTGAAAACGCATTTTATTTATTTATTGATGAGCTTATTTTTGAGTCTCTTCAAATTGTTGTTATATGCTTTTTTAATTTATCGTTCACGAAAAAATAAACTAAGCTGTTAATGAATAGAAGTTTAAATTAGAAATATTTCTGCTTCATTCCCCTAAAAAGAAAATGAATTAAATTTGGATATAGAATGGTTAGTAAATTCTTGCTAAATATAGTAGTGAGACAAGGACCTTCCTATCGTGTTCAGCTTCAAAGATATGATTTTTGTTTTTGAGACGCTCAAAATATTTTCTTTTTCTTCACAAATGCTACCTAACGCCAGAAGGGTGCAACTTCAACCAAATACTTGATTATTAAACTGACCATTATTTTCAATTGGAAACTCAAAAATGAAATAATATATAGTATAAGGACAAATAATTTTATTTATAAACAAAGAAGGCGCTGATTGGTTTCGTAGTTTGTGTGATTGCCTTTTCTTCACATTATTTGGTAATCATTTTCAAACGAACTGCTTCATACTGATTTTTAAAGTCATCAAATATTTTGTGAATGGGCAAATGTTGAATGAAGACGAACACTTCTTCTCAAAGGTTTTGCCCACCTTTCAGTAAAATGGCTTCGTTAGTCGGCACAATTTTCACTATTATTCGACCAAAAACCCCCACTTCCTTAGAGAATCACGCTCCCAAGATCTTTGGTCGCTAAATGTTTGGGGAGGGGTGTTGTATTTTGAATGAAATCAGTAACAAAGAATTCCTTAGGAACGAATTGATCGGTATCTTAGACAATATTCCCTTTGCTGTTCTTCCACGAATGTTGTTTCAGCATGACGGGGCACCAGCACATTATTCCCAAAGAGCTCGTGATATTTTGAATGAAGAACTTCCTAATCGATGGATTCGACGACGCACCTTGGTGGAAGAGCTGGCAGTAAAGAATTTTTGAACCAGTACTCGAAAAGTTGTGAAGACATATCTTCATGGTAATCCAGTTTTGAATTGGAGATATTTTTACAGGATATTAGACATTCTCCGATCCATCCATTACTGGATCCAGCTCGTAAAATTACAATTCTTTTGCCTTTCGAGAGCACAATTTTTTGGTTTATCATCCCATCCTCTTTTGATGACATCGTGGGTGTCATACCAAGTTTCACCAAGGTAGATAATGAAACGGTTTTCGTTCCTATATAGCTCGATCTTGGTTAAATACTCTTTTCTTAGTTTTTGAAGCCTTTTGGATTCCACGATAATTTGTTTTTTTATTTAAAAGCCGCATCTTAAATCCACTTTTTTTAAAAATCTCCCTAAAGTTTTTTCGCAACAACGCAAATCTATGTATTTTTGATATAGAACCCTTTTTTAAAGATGACAATGTAGGCACTGTATTATTAGCATACATTTCATAAATGCTTTGGCGAATAATTTCTGTGTTTGAAGAATTAATTTTTCTTGATACTCCTACATCTTTTCGTTTTTTTCGTCCAGGTATTTCTACACCATTGTTAACTGTTGTTCGGGACACTTTAGTCAAAATCGAAGTTTTTCTTATTAAATGGGCTTTATTTGTTTCTGAGTGTCTAAGCCTATTATAAACATTAAAAACAATCCGTTTCGCATCTTCTGTTAAGTGTATTGTTTTACGTAGTGTAACATTTTCTTCCTCTTCAAGTTCACTATCGCTGTTGTAAATATTATCATCAGATAAATAATCATCTTGATAGTTTCGTCTAGGCGTACTTTCCCAAGGTCTAAACACGAAATTTAATTTTAAAACACGTTCTAAAATTTCAAACTTCAAATAAATGTAAAATAAGGAACACCGAATTTATATCCTAAATTATAATTTTTGATAAACCAATCAGAAAAGTGCAATTTGAAAGAACAAAATATTTACGAAATACTAATAGTAATGAGTTTTTAATGTGTTTGGTAGGTATAATGATATCTATATTATTATGAACAACACATTAAATTAAATTTTATTCTGTATTCATATGAGTAATATTTTTGTAATTATTAATAAATTATTGTTGAATTTGAAAGTCAAATTGAAATCATATTTGGAAATATTAAGTCTTTATTATGCACCATTGTTTAAATACGGCCCTTATTGACTATAAATTACCCCAAGCTGTGGCAGGTAATGTAAACTATTTGATTTTTATTTATGGTTCTTCCCATCAGTTCAATTATTTGTCCTTATACTTTACCTGCTTCCATGTTGTTCTTGACTGCAGCTCCAACAGGACCAGTAATGTTGAACTACAACTTGCAAATGTTGAAATCTACACTGTAAGAAATCTTTTTTCAAACTTGCATTTTATTAACAACACGGTTGTAGTTAAATCTGTTTAGGGAATTTTGACTATAATCTGTTTTTAAATCTTCTTTACTGGGATTCCTCTAGTAGTTAAAACTGAAATTGTAATATTAGAAGAATAATCTAAAAAGACAGGTAAAATTTCTGCAACGTCTAAACAATTAAGGATTACAAATCCCACATTTGGAACGCGTCCTATACCATAGGCACAACGAACCATACGCCATATCCTACAACCGGTTTCGACCTATTAGGTTTCATCAGGTAGGCGCTGGCAAACACAAACCGCATGGTTCACTTGAATAACGAGACTAAATCGAAACAAGAGAAACAACCACTCCGAGGGCTAATACCCCTACCGGCATTCAATTACACTATTGAATCTGAAGCCACATATTAGACGTAGATAAAACAATCTAAAAAGTTCCAAATGTGGGATTTGTAATCCTTAATTGTTTGGACGTCACAGGAATTTTACCTGTCTTTTTAGATTGTTTTATCTACGTCTAATATGTGGCTTCAGATTCAAAAGTGTAATTCAACAAAGACAAAGATACCTATTCATACTTTTTGCCCTCTTTGTTTTTCTATCTTTTAGCCAGAATGGACCACCGTAATCTATCCCAACATTCAAAAAAGAAAAATAAGTGCTCACCCTATCATCAGACAAGTCCCCCATTAGATAATTAAGAGATAGAGGTTTAGCCTAAATACACATAACACAATTTCTAACAATTTTTTACATATACTACGCACAGCAATTGGAGAAATTAAACATGGAGGTACATAGTTTTTTGTGTTGGTTTTATATTAATATGCGTTAACCTATGGGACTAACTCGTAAAACATGCGCCAAAATTCTAATCAATTTATTTATTAAAGAATACTTTTCAATCGTCAGTTGCCAAAACTCTTCATCAGTTATAGTATTTGTAGATATAGTGAAAATTGTACTGCCTTTGTTTTTGAGGAGGTAGGTGCTGATGCGTCGAATACCACTCGACAACGTGTGGTCAAACTACTATTAATTACATGGTGTGGCATATAATACCCATCCTCCCCTTCCTAATCTCTGTGGTACAACATATACCTAATACCTTCAACTTCTAACAAATTTTGAATATTTGTTCTCGCTTGTCTCATTTTTTTTCCGGTAGAAAGAAATCTTTTTCTCGCAATTTCGCGCGAATTCCCTAATTTATTGGTGTTCGGTTTAAATGGAATTTGTACGACAAATCTATCATCGTCATATTTCTTTATCGAACCTTCAAAAATCAGTTCGCAGTATTTCTCGACCTCAAACATAACAGGCCCTTGATTAGATACTTCTTCAATAATCTAGAGTTTTTGTAACATTTTGTGAGTACACATTTTCATTTTATTTTTTATTTTCATTCAACGCTTAATAATTAACCGAAATTTTGTTTCTCTAATTTAAATGGAATATTTCCAGCTATCAACCAAACCAATAAACTGTTTTGTTGGTAAGTTTTCACTCCAATTTATTTTTCCGTCGCAAACAATTTACCAGAATACATTCCATCCCAATAATAAATCAGTACTATCCGAAATATTAAATTGTGCGTCTGCTAAGGCATTTGAGCCAGGTATTTTTAAATGTTCTTTTTTTTAAAGAATTGACTAGGTGAACGACCCGTTCTTTTAGGACATGCCAAGCAGGCTATTGTGTTTTCACACGAAGTGCATATCGAACTCAATTTTATTGCTACCCGCTTATCTACATTTTTTAAATATTCCCCCATTATGTTTGTCAGCAGAACATTCAATGTATTTATTAAACGTATAGAAATAAAATTGTTTTGCAATCCGCTATCCAACAAAAGTCTTCAAGAAGTAGGTTTTTTCTCATACTCGACATTTACAGTTGCCGTAGAAAGTGATACACTGCATATTTTCATTATTTACAAAAGTATCACTGGACATTACTATTGCGCGCGCGGACCCTTTGATGATTCAATATTTTCCGTGGCATTTCCCCGTTTAACCCCTTGTCAGTGCAAGTCGCCGTGCCGCTTCCATGTATTGCAAGTGTTATAGTTTTGTATTTCTTGCTTTGACTCTTGCCTCTCGTTGTGAAACAAGACATTGTGTGATTTATTACTTTTTTGATATCTTCTAGCCTTACATAGACAATTCTAACACAGAGTTTACATTCTTTAACCTTTGCAACACGATTTTTTACACTCAGTTTTAAAAATGCATCACAATAAGCTAGAATAAATTAAAAGTAAAAAGACTTTTTTAAAAACAAGCCTTTATTTAAATACACTAAAAAGAATAAGATAAACTTTTCCTTAAACTTCTATTACCAACTTATAACGCCAAGTATTCGTATTTTCGTATTAACTTAGTTTGAAAATTTTAAAAATTAAAATCAATCACATCAAGTTACTTAATTTACTTGTTTATCTACAGCGATAAATCTCGCGACAAGCTTTCATATTATATAATTGTGTAATTACGTTAAAACTTGATAGTAAAGGTTTTTGAACGAAAAGTTTGTTTATTCTTTTTAACGCATTCAATTAAAAACTTCTTTTTAAAGTTTTTTTTACTTTTAATTTATTTTTTACTTTTTAGTTATTGCTGGACAGGTTTCTCAGTCTCAGTTCGCCGTTTAATTAAAACAGCCTAGCTTTTTAACAAGGAGACCTTCTGATGATTGTGCCATACTGCAGGCTAAGTATGCTTGACCAACAGTAAAGAGCTTCGATCTTAAGTACACATCGGCATGGTCGACAGTACCGCCCTGCATTTATGATCACCACCTTATTTGTTTTTAATTCGCATTCTCATTATCAGGAAGTCCTTTTATTTGATATCCATAGTGTAGGAAAAAATAAAAAACTTTGTTTGGCATCTTTAGAAGTCCGCCATATTATACTTTGAGTGACTGCAATTTATTTTTCGAGTTATTCTCAGCAAGCCCTTTCATTTGATATCCATATTGTAAGAGTGGATTATGAATAACAGGTCAGCCATCTTGGGTGTTCCGCCATGTTGGATTTAGAATGACATCACACAACTAAATATGCATTGTCATATAAAACCAAAGGTGTATACAAATTTTCAGCTCAATGGGTTGAAGATGTCTGCTTCAAAATAAAATGTTCGTTGTCCCATCGCACACTTTGGTCTTGAACATACTATCTCAACGTGCTGGGTGAGCTAACTTAGAAACAAATATACAACTAACTATACTATCACACTTTTCAATTTCTTCTACCAAAGGTTTTAAAGAAAATAAGTTGTTAGACACATGCTCAAATAAATGTATTAAGCTATTGTGAGGCCATTGGGTGGTATTCAAATATTGTCCTTATATGACTAAATACCATCAAATTGTCGCTCTTATATCTCTCAAAAATCTTTTGCCACAGAATTTTATAGTTCTGGGCAGTAATCTTTAAATTTGTTTTAAGTTGGTTTAAGAGCTTCAGGCTCCAAACGTTGGCGCAAATAATAAAATTTTCGATATTCCGTCATTTCTGGATGAATTTCTATTAAACCGAAAAGGGCATCCTTTAATTATAGCCATTCACTATATTTGGTGTTTTGACGGAAACCCTTTTAATCGAGTAAATTGTTAAAAAATTATTTTGTACACTTTGAGAAAATGAATGGCGCAATGAGAAAATTAAAAAGAGAACATTTTGATAATTTAGGTCGGGCGCCACTCTGAATAACTCAGAGAAAGAAAAAACCAAAAGATAAGTGCCACGGGAACTACAAGATCTATGGGGCGTTCCATGAACAATTATAAGAGACAACTATAAGGTCCGAAAACCCCTGCACAAGTAAAAGAGAGCTAACAACAATTTAATTTGACAAATTAATAAATTTTAAATAACATTATAATACAAAAAAAAACTCTTAGCGTTGTTTAAGGAGAACGTATCTTACATTCCTACGCCAAGGTAGGAGACCCACAGGGGTCTTTTGGGAGCTCCTTCAGTGGGGATTTCATCAAGGCCAAGGGTAACTATAGGGGGCACCAAACACCAGGACCAGTCAGCTGCCGGTTCACTTGGCTCGGAAAGCTCCGGAAGATATTTGATAGTCTACGTGGATTAACTTGCACGGCAAAAACAGCTGGTGGCAAGGCCTAACAACCTTAAGTGATCTGGATGCCCACAACGGAATGGTTCCTTCCTGCGGCAAGACGGAGTCATCACCCCAGAAGCTCTTATCCTGGTCTCTCTTGCGGCTCCTACGTTATAATTAATTGACCTACAATCCAAGAAAGTAAAGGAGGAACTGATCTTGAAGGCAGTACATTAATGAAAAATCAAATACATGAAAAGATTGAGCAAATAAAAGTGGCTGAAGGCTGAAAACAAAAAGAGCAAAATATGTGAATGAAGCGAAAGGCAAGCAACAAAACCTAAATTAAAAGAGGTTAAGAGTACTCGACCTGAAAAAAATATTACTAGTTAGAACACTACAAAGATATTTACAGCAAAAATTTAAAAAAAAACGTAAGAGAAAATGGTAGATGAAATTAGATCCAAACTTAAACAGATTAAAAGCACTAAGCACTACAATGAGACCAGAGATCAGGAAGGAAGTCTCCCTCCAGTCCTAAGTGCGGCAAAGGGGGGGGGGGAGAAAATTGCGCAGGACAATTAACAACGATTAAAGATCAAGTGTACACGATCGAAAAGGACAACGAGACAGCTTCAGATATACGACCAGTAAACTGAACTAAGTACCAAGTGAAAATTCGGGGCTAGGAGTAACGTATTTTCTGGAAGTCCAAAGTATAAACGTTACAATCCCCTTTTACTACAAAAAAAGATGGAATCCCAAATCAAAACCAAAGTACTGTACAAGAAAATCGTAAATCTAAAAGATACTGTTCAAAGATTTTGTACAAGGATAATATCAGAACATAAATCAAAGGAGAAATAATTAACAAATACGCAAACAGTAACTAGATAAGAGCCATACTAACTCAAATAATATCGAAAACTAGTGGTCATCACCACAACTGTCAAAAAGAAAACGGGTCATAAAAACCAAAGGAACAAGGTACCCCTAACACACGGAGGAACCACTACAAATCTCACAAATGGTTTATGATACGCAAGGGGTGAACTCCTTAAAGCAAAAGGGGTTTGTGTAAAAATGGACAAAGTCCAACATCAGTACATAATCATCAAACATAAGCCTACCAAAAGCAATAAACGAATAAAAAAAGTGAGTCATCTCACCAAGTCAATATATAATCATCACACTGACGAAGGTAAAATTGCACAACTGCTGCCAAACAAGGTGAGTCTCAGCTCACTAAAATCAAGGCATCGTCCTACAGACCAAGACAGGATTGCATTACTGCAGCTAAACTCTAGTAAGCTTCAGGTCACCAAAAATCCCAACTATCGTCATACAGACGGAGATAAAAGCTCCACTACTTCAAACAAGGTAAGGTGAACTTTTAAGTCATCAAAATTCATAAACATCGTTCCATGAACGAAAATAAAGTATGCGCTATAACACACAAACTAACGTGAGAGTCTTTCATCTCACACAAACTATAAAAACATCGTCCCAAGACGAATAAAGGATTGAAACTTTGCAACCAAACTAACGGGAGCGTCTTTCATCTCACAAAACCATAAATTTGTCCAACCGACGAAAAAACAAGTGCATACATACAAAATCAAAAATCATAAAAAAATCGAAGTCATCTCGATGCATTAAAGGCTCAAGAAATAAACAAGCCAAACTCAAAAGTGAAAGTCTACCCAGCTACAAGACTCAAAATTACTCAAGGATACATGACCCAAGGACATGAGTCAATACACAAAACTTAAACATGTTTTAAACTAGAATTACAAAAATTAAATGTTCAAAATACAAGTCCAATTTAATGACTAAGAAGAAAAATTACTGACACACGTCACACAAACTACAAACGAAAGCGAAAACGCCAGTAGAGCGAGATGAAATGAAGAAGATGAACCAACAAGTGAGGCAGCCGAAAAAAATATAACAGTGCAATTTTCTCTTTTATTTCGGCATGCAGCCAGGTACTACAACACTGAAAAGCGACGAAACGGCCCATGGGGAACAAACCAGAAACAGAAATAAAGACCTGAAAGACTGCTGTTACAGTGTGAGACTAGAGCAATCGTAATTTTAGCGTTTCATTCATTCCTACATAGCTATCATTTAACTATTTAAATTGTAAAACAAGACTGACTAGAAACAACAGAAACAACTACTCCGAGGGCTAATACCCCTACCGGCATTGAATTACACTATTGAATCTGAAGGTACATACATGTTAGACGTAGATAAAATAATCTAAAAAGACAGGTAAATTCCTGTTTCGTCTAAATAATTAAGGATTACTAATCCCACACTTGGAACGCGTCCTATACAATAGGTACAACGAACCACAAGCCAATTCTGCGACCGGTTTCGACCAATAGGTCGGGTTAGGTAAGGTTAGGTTAGGTTAGGTTAGGTTAGGTAAGGTTCGACCAATAGGTCGAAACCGGTCGCAGAATTGGCTTGTGGTTCGTTGTACCTATTGTATAGGACGCGTTCCAAGTGTGGGATTAGTAATCCTTAATTATTTAGACGAAACAGGAATTTACCTGTCTTTTTAGATTATTTAAACTGTATTGTATATTGTTTGAATTATTAGAATCGTTTTATTCTCGGGAGTGAGTTTCACTATTTACCTCTGTACTTGTTTTGAGTAGTGTAAGATGACCGGTTCTAATTCAGAGGAGGAGAGGTTACTTAAGGTCAAATTGACGGAAGGTCATTGACTTTAAACTTGTGTGTATGTAGTGGTCAAATGCTTCACAATGAATTGAAACATATGTACATGTATCGGTAAAGTGAAACTAAATACGTCTGCAGTCGTCTGAAGTTTACGATTTTTATGATGGAAAGTTTTAAATACGTCTACAGCCGTTGAAGTGCCATTGCAATGTTATTAGAGGAATGATGTTAGGTATTTAGTTACACTTACACTGATTAATGCAATTGCAATTGTACGTGATTCATGTAGATATTGTGATGTGGAAGGATGGGAAAGAAGTGCAGTTGTAAGCAGGTAGACAATCGTTAAAGTAGTGAAAAGGAAGAGAAGGCGAAGTAGTTGAGAAGATTGGTTTGAGAATGGATGTAAGAAGCAGTAATAAAGGTAGTAGTATCGATGAAGTTTGTGGTGGTACAAAAGAAGTAGAGTACTGGAATAATGCGGACCACATGGAAGGATTGAATGATGCGCAGCGTAACACTGTGTTACATAGAGGAGATTACGTAGACACAGAGGAGTATACTGTAAATAAAGCAAATAAGTATGTAAGTGATGTGAGCTCAATGAAAGGGTGGAACGTAGCTCGAAAACTCTTCAAATGTGAAACGAACTTCTCAGCATGTTGTGCGTACGTGCTGTACTGTGATAGGAATAATCTTCGCTACCTACCAATGTGTTGGAGCTGTCGATATGCGGGAAGTAATGGAGGAATTGTGCCATTATATACACGAGTTCCGAATTTATGGATGTTGGAAGTGTATATCCATGACGAAGTTCACATTCATTGCGGATGGTGTGGTGAGATGTGTAGGTACGAGTTTGTTTGCAGTGAGAACCACCGTATCACAAATAAGACCGTATTTGAAGAAGGATATGTAATAGAAATAAGTAATAATCTTGGTTATGTAGAAGGAGCGTAGAACGTGTACATGTATATATTTGACGACTACGGGGACACTAGTGTCCCAAATAGTAATAATAAAATAAAACAGTAATTAAGAAACTAAATTTAATTTTTGGATAATAAAATAGTTTCTGAATACAACCTTTTCATTTTTTATGCTAGCAACACAAAATAAAAAATATCGTTCTTTCTCTATAGCGTTTGGAAACTGACACTTCGTTTGGCGCGCTAATCATATATTTTGTAAAAGTGTTCGGAAGTGTAAAACTGTTTTATAACCATTTACAGTGTGAAATAATAGTTGACTGGTAAGTAAATTTTTATTTTATACATATGCAAAATTATTATTTCTGTTGAGTATTACGATAAATCATTATAAACATAAAGGGACACCAGTGTCCCTGTGGCCGTAGAGAGATACTATTTATGAGGTAAAGTGATCTTATTGTACTGATTCATTAGCACCACAACTAACTCATGTTTTTTGTCAAATACCCTCATTTTTTATTCGTGTCGTTCCAGATTATGTTTCGCAAGGGTCTCGGCGTTTTCGAACTTACAGAACATGAAATACAACAGGTTTTGATGTGTGATATACTGTATATAATGTATTCATAAAAAATAAGTACAATTAGTTTTTAGTTAACAAAATATGTCGATGACCTGTAACCTACGGAAATTGCAAAAAATAGAAATGCAGAAATGCATATTCAGTAAATCGTTTCTTTGCATAATAAGTAGGTCATAGGAAATCAGCAATGACAAAAAAAATAGCTTGTTATACATAAATTAACGACATAGCAATTAAGAAATAACTTTGGGTATTATTAAGTCTTCTCTGTACGCTATCAGAAGGTACATATGACAATAAAAAGTAATATATAAAATGGAAGTGCTTATTAATTAATAGAAACATGGGAAAATAGATAAAAGGACGATATATATATATAAATATATTACATGGCGACCCTGCCAGCCGCACCTAGCAATTTTGAACGTAAAAGCCAGTTTTAAGAGTGCACCTTAGAAAAGTTTGATATGGGTAATCACGAAACGAAGCAAGATAATTCGAAGGAAGAAATTATAATAGCACAAGCAGGTAATAGTGGCGGACAAACATCAAATGGTAATTTGGGATATAGTATTTCATTGGGAAATTATCTACAACTAGCAACATTTTTACTTGTTTTGATGGGTTTAATGCTTGATTTATACGACCGATGTCAGAAGAGATGGAACAGGAAGATATGGAAAGCAGTCGCAAGAAGTCAAGAACAACTGTAGGGTGACAAGAAAAGTATAAATTGGGTTAGTGACTAATTTAGTGAGAAAACGTAAGTGCTTAAAATTTAATGATGTGTTTGCGATATCGTGGACAAATGGTCTTATTATGTCAATTCCTGTCGAATTTACTGATCTCCTTGAACAAGTAAAAGGCCTCCTAAGAAACATAAACAAGGACCCATTGGAACGACGCAACAATTTAGATGTAATAAATAGACAAATAGTTAAGGTAAATAGTTTTAGAAAAAAGGTGAGCGATTTAATAGATGATTATAATAAAAACCCTAATTCAGATAGAACAATAATTGCAGACACGAAAATCTGTATAAAGTCGATAGAAAGTAATTTAATAATCATAGATAATATTTTAAGGGATAGATTAAGTTCAGTTACACAAGTGATTGAAAATACAAATAACTCTACAGCAAGTTCAGCTTTTCAGTCAGAAATGGGCGAAAAATTCGATTTAAGGACAGCTGGAAGCTTGCTACCTATATTAAATGGTACTGAGGAAGTTGTTCTTCAATTAGTTGATGCAATCGATTTATATGATTGTTTATTGGATGTTGAAGGTAAGAAACTTTTGACAAATTATGTATTAAAAACGCGATTAACACAAAGTGCTAAGATCAGGCTCCAGAGTACTTACGCTAATAATGTAGAACTAATATCTGATATTAAAAAACATCTTTTGACAAAACAAAACCCTGTAGCCCTATCAGTAAAACTAAATAATGCTAAACAATTAGGAAATTCAATAGACAAATTCGGGAAAAATATAGAAGAACTCATGGTTAATTTAACAATCACACAAGCAGACGGAAAGCAGGAAGCGATAGATATTTTGCGACCCAATAACGAAAAAATTGCTGTTAATGCATTCAGTAGTGGTCTTCACAATCACGAAATTAGAACAATTATTACAGCGCGAAACTATTCAAAATTAAATGATGCAATAAGAGCAGCAAAAGATTTAGAACTACAGAAAAATGATTCAGTGCAACTGTTTAATATTCGCGGACGAGGTAATTTTAACCGAGGCTCCAGAAATATTAGATTTAACAGTAGAAATCATAACAATAATAATAATTCATACAGGCATAATTTTGTAAATAACAGCTACAGATTCACTAACACTAATAATCGTGGACGTGGAAATAGTCGCGGCGGAAGGTTCAATCACAGAAATTTTCGTAATAATAATATTGACAACAATCGACATCCTAATAGTCAAAGAAATTTTCAAAATCACACTAATACGAGAAACAACTTTAGAAATTATTATATCACCGAAAATCGGCAAGAAAACGAGAATTTTTCTGGTTCTTTAACATCAACAACGACCCCTATCCAAACCGAAACGTTTTTTCGAGGCTAACAGTACTGAAACGATCCTTAATCTAAATGGATTAAATTTTGTGCGAATGAATTATGGTACGAATGAATTGATATTATTGATTGATAGTGGAGCATCAGTTAGTGTAATTTTTAAAAATATTTTAAGTAATTATCAAAAGATTAACGTCTCAAATAAAGTAAAAATTAATGGTGTATCAGGTTCAATATATTCTTATGGTTCAGCAAATTTACAATTATATGTAAACAATACAACGCTGACTCATAAATTTTTATTAATAGATAAGTTTGAGTGTGGCATGCATGGTGTTATTGGTTCAGACTTTTTAAGAAAATATGCGGCAACAATTGATTTTGAAAAATTTCAGTTTACATATTGGTTAAAAGGTAGAAAGATATATTTGCCACTCGAATCAAATTTCAATTTTTATACAACTATTCCCCCAAGATGTGAAATTATTAGATATTTTCGTGTAAATACTGAAGAGGAATGCGTTATTCTACCGCAAGAAATTGGCGAAGACACTTTTGTAGCCGGTTCTATTGGTAAACCTCAAAATAAATTAGTACCTGTTAGGATCCTGAATATTCGTGACCAGGAAATAAGACTCAAAAATTTTACACCAAAAATTGAAAAATTAAGCGACTATAACATCCTCAATTTAAATGTGAAGGAAATTCCGCAATCGTGTGATCGAGTAGAAAAACTTCTAAAAATTATTAACACAAATCACCTCAATAACGAAGAAAAAAGCACTCTTGAACGCATTTGTTCCAAATATAGCGATGTGTTTCATCTAGAAAATGATCCTTTAACAGTAACGAATATTTATAAAGAACAAATTCATATCAAAAAACCAATACATCCTGTATATGTAAAACCTTATCGCGTACCTCAAGCACAAACAGCAGAAATACATCAACAAGTAGGTAAATTGCTTGTAGATGGTATAATAGAACCATCAAGATCAGCTTGGTCCGCTCCAGTATTAATTGTGCCTAAAAAACCAGATCAAAATGGTAATAAAAGATGGAGACTTGTAGTAGATTATCGCCTACTAAATAAACAAATCGAAGACGATAAGTTTCCACTTCCCAATATCACCGACATTTTAGATTCTCTAGGTGGAGCTGTTTATTTTTCACACCTTGATCTATCTCAAGGATACTACCAAATTGAACTTGACCCCGAAAGTAGGAAATATACTGCATTTACAACACCACGCGGACAATTTCAAATGACAAGACTGCCCATGGGATTAAAAATAAGTCCAAGCGCATTTTCCCGAGCAATGACAATAGCAATGGCCGGATTAAATTATGACGTTTGTTTTATATATCTAGATGATCTCATAGTTTTCGGAAACAACTTAGCTAATCACAATACAAATTTAATAAAAGTGCTGGAAAGATTACGTCAAGTTAATCTAAAAATTAATCCGAACAAATGTAATTTTCTACATAAAGAAGTTTTGTATCTAGGTCATGTAATCTCAGAAAAAGGAGTTTCTCCGGATCAAAATAAAATCCAAGCCATTCAAAATTATCCGATACCGTGTAATGCTGACGAAACAAAGAGGTTTGTTGCATTTGTTAATTACTACAGACGCTACATTCCAAATTTTGCTCACATTGCTTCACCACTTAATGCATTAACAAAAAAGAACGCTCCATTTGAATGGACAGAAAAATGTACTGATGCATTTAATTTACTTAAAAGATGTCTTATAAAGCCACCCATTCTTCAGTATCCTAATTTCGACAAAAATAACACGTTTATAATAAAAACAGACGCTTCAGGTTTTGCTCTCGGTGCAGTTTTGTCAAATGGTAACGATCTTCCGGTAGCCTATGCTAGTAGATCTTTAAACAAAGCAGAACTTAACTATTGTACAATCGAGAAAGAACTTTTGGCAATTGTGTGGGCTGTGAAGCACTTCAGACCATACATTTATGGTAGGAAGTTCATTGTACAAACAGACCACCGTCCGTTATTGTATTTATTTAATATTACAAATCCCTCAAGTCGTCTTACTAAATTCCGTTTAACGTTAGAAGAGTATGACTTTGGCGTAGTTCATATAAAAGGCAAAAATAATGTTTCGGCTGACGCATTGTCTAGAATATCAATTTCAATAGATGAGCTAAAACAAGGCAATAGGTATGTTCATAATAATTTGTTGGTTACGACACGCACTCAAAGTAATCGAAATCAAAACAACAATACAGAACTTCATGAAAATGACAAACGGCTTGATCACCCGGGTGTCGTTGAAATTTTAAAATCGCCAAACGAATCATTTGAGCTTCGCGAAATTTCAATTAATGACTTTAACAATCTTTTCTTTAACAATCCAATGCTAATTCGTACGAATTCCGTAATATGTGATAACGAAAGAAAAATTATTTATTTGAAACAGGACCCTCGATCAACGTTAGCATTAAGTGCATCGTTGAGAGACCTGAAGGAAATTTGTAATAAATGTAATATTAAAGAGCTCTTTATAATAAGAAATAATAAATGCGCGCATCTAATAAATGATATTATGAAAAATGTAAATAAAATAAAAAACCTAGGTTTGCAAATATCAGTTGTAAAAGGAGTTGACGTTATCACAAATTATGAATCAAAACAAATTATCATGAACGACTACCATATTTTGCCCACTGGAGGACATGCCGGTATGAACCGTATGTTCAATAATATTAGAAAACGTTTTTATTGGAATGGTATGAAACGGGATATCAAAAATTTTGTAAAACGTTGTAGTGATTGTCAACGGTATAAACATTCAAAAATAAACATAGAACCAATGACTATTACAACTACAGCCAATTCGGCACTTGAATCAATATATTTAGATTTGGTTGGTCCTTTGGAGCCCGATATTAGTGACAATCGTTATATTTTAACATTACAATGCGAACTAAGCAAATTTGTCGAAGGTTACGCCCTTCCGAATAAAGAAGCAGAGACAGTAGCTCGAGCACTTGTTAACAATTTTATTTTGCGTTATGGCATTCCGAAAAAGATTATTACTGATCAAGGAACGGAATTTATGGCTTCAATTTTTCGAGAGACTTGTAAAGTACAGCAAATTACAAATCTAAATTCAACCGCTTATCATCACCAAACTTTAGGCGCCCTTGAAAATTCTCACAAAACTTTAGGGAGTTATTTGAGGATTCAAATTTCTAAAAACGCTGAAAGCTGGAGTACTTGGATTCCGTATTGGTGTTTTGCCTATAATAATACTGTACATACGCAAACCAAGTACACCCCTCACGAATTAGTATTCGGTAAACAATGCATAATGCCATCAAATATCAGTAATAGTCTTGATCCAGTTTATAATTTTGATAACTATCCACTGGAACTTAAGTATCGTCTCCAACAGGCATGCCATGATGCACGATCTAACTTACTGTCATCAAAATTGAAACAAAAGGAAATGTATGATATTAAATGTAAGAGTACAAGTTATAAAACAGGAGACAAAATACTTTTAAGAAATGAATCAGGTTCAAAAATGGATGCAATTTTTTCAGGACCCTATAAAGTAATTAAAAATAATGGCCTAAATATAGTTATTAAGGTAGGAAATAAGCTAAGTGAAGTTCATAAAAATAGAGTTAAACTGTATTATGAATAAAAAGCATTGTACATTAAAAGTCAAACAAAGAAAAAGATAAGCTGTGCACCCTTACCTTTTTCTTTATTTTTCTGCCGGGGGAAGGTGTGATATACTGTATATAATGTATTCATAAAAAATAAGTACAATTAGTTTTTAGTTAACAAAATATGTCGATGACCTGTAACCTACGGAAATTGCAAAAAATAGAAATGCAGAAATGCATATTCAGTAAATCGTTTCTTTGCATAATAAGTAGGTCATAGGAAATCAGCAATGACAAAAAAAATAGCTTGTTATACATAAATTAACGACATAGCAATTAAGAAATAACTTTGGGTATTATTAAGTCTTCTCTGTACGCTATCAGAAGGTACATATGACAATAAAAAGTAATATATAAAATGGAAGTGCTTATTAATTAATAGAAACATGGGAAAATAGATAAAAGGACGATATATATATATAAATATATTACAGATGGCTGATAATAGTGACGAAGAGGACGATTTACTGCTTGATGAGGAAGATCAAAGGCTTTTGACACAAGACGTTGATCAAGGGATTATTGACGTGGTGATTGAAGATACGACACTTCAACTCACCGACTCAACAAGACCTGAGCCTTCAACGTCCACAGCAAAACCTGTGATCGAGGCACAGTGTAATCATCAACCAGTTTTCAAGTGGAGTCAGAGAACATACGTACCAAATGTTTTTAGTAACGTGGAATACGAATTCGGAAAAGTGCAAATTTGTCAAGAAGTTGAAAATGCACTATTGACTCCCTTCGACATATTCTGTTCAGCAACTAATTTTGATGATTTAGTACAATATATAGTATCGGAGTCAATACGATATGCTCATCAAAATGGACGGGAATTTACTGTAGAACTCGAAGAAATGAAAGCATTTCTTGGTATGAATTTGGTCATGAGTTATCATATCTTACCATCATTGAGAGACTACTGGTCTACAGAACCAGACATGGCAGTACCTTTCATATCCAATGTTATGCCACGGGCCCGATTCGAAGAAATTCGCAGGAACCTACATTTCTGTAACAACGAAACAGTAAGAGACACGACCAACCCTGATTATGATAGAGCATATAAAATTCGGCCAATAATAGATCACTACAATACTTCGTTTCAAAATGCCCTCAATAATACAGAAAAACAATCAATCGACGAGCATATGATAAAATTCAAGGGGCATAATGCAATGAAGCAATATATAAAAAATAAGCCAGTCAAGTGGGGCTTCAAATTATGGTGCCGATGTGATGCCGCGACCGGTTATCTATTTGAATTTGATTTATACACAGGCAAACGAACTTCTGGGATTGAATATGGATTAGGTGAATCAGTAATACTGCAGCTAACAAAAAAAGTCGAAGGCTTAGGATGTGAAATTTACATGGACAACTTCTTCAATTCACCTTTACTACAATATAAACTGATTGATCAGAATACCAAGGCTTGTGGAACAGTTCGAACTAACAGGAAACATCTTCCAAAAACTGCACCTAAGGACAAAACAATGAAGCGCGGCGATATTTACACGACAAGTTTCCATGGCATAAGTTATGTGAAATGGTTGGATAATAAAGGAGTACATTTGTTGACCAACTTTTTGTCACCTGTAGAAACTGACACCGTAAAGCGTCGCAAAGCTGGTTCAGCGGACAAAATTGACGTGAGATGCCCTAGAATTGTATCACAATATAATAAAAACATGGGTGGAGTAGACCTTATGGATCAACGTAAGGTGTGCTACGAAATAGATCGAAGATCGAAAATAAAGTACTACCTTCGACTTTTCTTTGATTTGTTCGATATATCAATAAATAACGCACACACCATCTACACTATACTTCACATTCAAAAGCACTTGGAGGGAAGACTACTGTCCACCCTACAGTTCAGACAGGTAGTCGCCAGGAGTTTGGTAAACGGCTTCAGTACCAGACAACGTGGGGTTCCTACTTCAAAAAAAAGTGCAGTGAGTAAATCTGTAAAGCGGCAATTACCGACGCACCCCATGGAAAAATTCGCAACCAGAAAGAGATGCGTAAATTGTGCGAAATATAAAAAAGAAAATCGGACAAATAATATTTGTGTTCTATGTAAAGTTCACCTATGCTATACCAATGAAAGGAATTGTTTCGCTGATTACCATAACTAATAAATAATATTTCTATAATAAAACCCTCTTCATTTACATATTACGCTATTGCCAATAAGCAAATCTAATAAAAGTAAAATTGAGATTGTTTGAGTGAAAAGTATCTCTTATAGACCATAGGGACATACGTGTCCCAGAAAATTCCAAAAAAACTATAATATTTCAATGTATTTTGATTTGTAAATTTAATTTTTATAAGCCTAATGAGTCAATAGAAATAGTTAAAATGATGGCATAAAGTCTCATAACCTAATGGTCCTGAAAGGGTTAAGAAATAAATAAAGAGGCAAAAGGTAGTAGACGTTTGAGATATAAGATTAAGGTACAGTTTGGGGATAATAAGAAGTTATATGGAAAGTGTGTCAAGGTCACAAGTCTTTAAAAAGGAAAAGGAAGGTGTAGGAGAGGGGACAGGTAATGACATAGTAATTGAAAGGTAGGTTTATGAAAACATAATGGATCGGAAGAGTTGACGCCTTTGCTCGTAAGTATTGCAAAGAATACAGTACAGCGTGTGCGTATCATCGATCTCGTAAACAAAGCCCGACTTTTCGCAGAGGTACGATTGAGGCCCCTGACGACAAGGTCGGCAGCACAAGTTTACGACATCGCAATGATAAAATCTGCAGCTGTGGCAGAAAAGCAGAGGTCTGTTGTCAAAACATTCTTGACAGCAGAATCCTGTTTCAGCCGAACAGCTTTCACGCAGACGCCGACAATATCTGCATTGGAGCGAGGTGGTTTCATTAACAGTTTGCCTGAATGGTGAAGGGACAATAGATACACGAGAAAGGTCCATGTTAATTCATAAGACCCTTCTGGTGAAGTGATGCTCTCTCAGGTTGATAAGGGTTTAAATAGGAAGGTATGTGGTGGGGAAAGAGTGGGGAGAGTAGTCGGGAATAGTGGGGATGTAAAGAAAGTGGTATAGAGTAGTGTGGTAGCGAAGGTGATGGTGTAGCAATATTTTTTATAATGAGGTGGCATCGCAAGGTAGTAGTAATTTTTTAATTGATGAAGGAGTGGGATAATTGAAAGAGTACATAAGACGTAATATATGTTATTGAACCTGTTGTATTCGTTTATGAATTTTAATAGACAGTTGTCGGAGAAAAAATTTTTTGGTGAGAATAATGGTAAAAATTTTCCAGAAATTAAAAAAAATATATTTTGAGGGTAGGAAAAGAGTGGTATGAAAAATTAGTACATGAAAATATGGATAATGAGGTGTAGTATAAGAAGACAATGAAGTATTTAATGAAATACTTCAGCGTAAAAAATGATGGGGGTAAAAGTGTAAAAATTAAGCTTTAGAAATTTTTTTGAAGCAGAAGGAGTTGAAATTGGGTAATAACTTATGGTGTGGGAAGAAGGTCCCTAAGTCGAAGTACCCGAATCTGAAAAAATTTTTGAAAAAAAAAAAAAATGAAGTTGACAAAAAGTTGTCACCTTTAAGCTTAAAAAAAAATAGAAGCAGTTAAAAAAAAAAGTGTTCCTCTTGGAAAATGTAAGTTGAACAGTGGGCTAAATGATCCCACCCTGAAAAGTCAAGAAATATTTTTTTAACGTGTTTCACCCTCATACTTTGACCCCCGAAAAGTGTATGAAGGGTAGATGATAGGGAGAAAATGTCTGAGTAAAAAATGTTTAGTGTTCCATGAAGAACAATTTGCTTCCAACGAAACTTGAAGGACGTCTGTAATGAGGGAAGTAATTTCTACCCTAAATTTCAAGAATTAATTAAAGGTATAAGGAGCGGTGCTAAAAAAAGGTGCCTCTCTCAGTATTGATGTTGAAGGCTAAAGGTACCACTTGGCAATGGCAGAAGTATCAAATTCGGACAACTACCCCTCTCGGACTTAACGATTGAGTCCCCTGACGACAAGGTCGGCAGCACTGGTTTACGACATCGCAATGATAAAATCTGCAGCTGTGACAGAAAAGCAGAGGTCCGCTACATTGTAACATACATGACGTGATTGCTACCAAAAAGGTGCGCGTAGAGCCAGGGTGGTCCTGATAAGGACCGATGAATTGGAAGCGTGTTTCAGGATCCAATTATAAGCGAGTCAGGTCTAATCCTGACTGACTTTATTACAATAAATTACAGCTATTTATAAAAAGTTTATTTACATATGTCTTGTGGTAGAATGCGTCGTCAGCCATTTACGGTAGTGTGCGTATTTGCTTTTTATACAAAGTTTATTTGCATATGTCTTATGGTAGAATGCGTCGTCAGCCATTTACGCTAGTGTGCGTATTTGCTTTTTATACAAAGTTTATTACCTATTATGATTGTTATTGAAATATGCACAGTTTGGTCAGCAAAGTGCTGCTGGTATACAGGTGTTAATCAGAAAGTATCCACACCTCTCTCTACAGCCATTTACGCTAGTGTGCGTATTTGCTTTTTATAAAAAGTTTATTTACATATGTCTGGTGGTAGAATGCGTCGTCAGCCATACTTGACTTACAAAATATAAAACGATACAATATAACAGAATTTTATTTAATATAATATAATATAATATAAAACATCATTGAATTTTAATCATTAAATTTACTCAGTAAAGCAGACTTAAGGTTAGCTAGCTTATTTTCGATTTCTTGTACCTCCTTTCTCGTTTCAACTACCGATCTGGTGTGGGAAGAAGGTCCCCGAGTGGAAGTACCCGAATCTGAAAAAATTTTTGAAAAAATAGAGTTGACAAAAAGTTGTCTCCATTACGCATAAAAAAAATAGAAGCAGTTAAAAAAAAGTATTCCTCTTGGAAAATTTAATTTGAACAGTGGGCTAAATGATCCTACCCTGAAAAGTCGAGAAATATTTTTTTAACGTGTTTCACCCTCACACTTTAACCCTCGAAAAGTGTATAAAGGGTAGATGATAGAGAGAAAATGTCTGAATAAAAAATTTTTAGTCTTCCATGAAGAACAATTTGCTTCCAACGAAACTTAGAGGACGTCTGTAATGGGAGAAGTTGTGGGAACACCCTGTATTATGTACAATTCGGAAAGTATCACACTCTGTACAGCAGAATCTAAATTCTGCTGACAGAGAATTGTAACAGTTCTAGCCGCTAAACTAAGTCAGAACACAAATACGCATACTAGGGTAAATGGCTGACGATGCATTCTACCATAAGACATATGTAAATAAACTTTGTATAAATAGTTGTAATTTATTAAACTAGGTCAGAACACAAATACGCATACTAGCGTAAATGGCTGATGATGCATTCTACCATAAGACATATGTAAATAAACTTTGTATAAGTAGTTGTAATTTATTAAACTAGGTCAGAACACAAATACGCATACTAGCGTAAATGGCTGATGATGCATTCTACCATAAGACATATGTAAATAAACTTTGTATAAATAGCAAATACACACACTAGCGTAAATGTCTGAAGGCGCATTCTACCATAAGACATATGTTTGAATAAGCAATGGTTCACACCCTACATGAGCCATGTATCAGAACTTTTATGTATGTATGAGATGATACCAAGCACCATGTCTATCCGTAGGTTCATGACATTACTAAACATGTAACCTATTTCTATTTACTGAATAAGCAATGGTTCACACCCTACATGAGCCATGTATCAGAACTTTTATGTATGTGCTGCTGGTATACAGGTGTTAATCAGAAAGTATCCACACCTCACTCTAACTTACATTGTCATTTATAGCTCAAACAACTTCTCTTTCTAGTTTTTCCTTCTTCGCACAAACACTTGTGCTGATCTTAACTTTACCCCACTCATATCCTCCTCCTCCAAATTGTATAAATACTTAAGTTTTCACAACGTTCAGCACAGATCGCTAACACTGTCTTAGCAATAATACAACATCAAGTACAACACCAACAAAATGGTGCACTACACAGTATTGTTTCTTGGTTCCATGCCAACTGGAACCAATATAAGGGTGGACACCATCATTTTTGAGAGTACCACTCCTGGAGGGTTGACGATGTGGAAGGTGTCCGACAGAAGGCCGGTCGGAGCCTTCAGCGAACACCTGGAAGCCCAGCTGGCGTGGCCCTCTTTTCAGGGGACACTGGTCATCTGTGCCATGGACCACGGGGCGGCGGTCTATATTAAAACATTTTGTTGAATTTGTTTTTTTATTATGTACCTAGCTGTATTTGTTTTTGTATAATAAAATTTATGTACCTAGCTGTATTGTTTCATATATTAAAATAAATAAAATGTTTTTATTTATAGTTTATATTCTCTTTTATTTCTTTAATTACAAAATATAAAACGATACAATATAAAAGAATTTTATTGAATATAATACAATATAATATAAAACATCATTGAATTTTAGTCATTAAATTTACTCAGTAAAGCAGACTTAAGATTAGCTAGCTTATGTTCGATTTCTTGTACCTCCTTTCTCGTTTCAACTACCGATCTGTTCAACTCCTCCAGCTCCTTCTCTTTCCGCTTCATGTACTCAGTCAATGAAGCGGCCTTTGTCTCTCTTTCATTCAGTACCATTTCATGTCGCCGCTTTTCCTCCTTAACACTATTTATGGCTTCTCCTACTTGGTCCACTATCTTGGAATAATCGAATGGAGCAGCCGACAACCTTCATGTGTACAATCGCTTCTTCGGCTTCATCGATATCGACTTCGTTCCCGCCACCGCCAACGTAGAGGTGCTAGCCACAGGCTCTGCCATCGTTGCCGTGGTAGCTCCTCCAACACACCCCTCACCTTTAACGGATGATGTGAAGGAATCGTTTGGAAAGTAGTTTTCCAATATATCAGCCAGCTCGGTTTCGTTTATATTTAGCTCAGCAGCTAAATCAACACCGTTACCCAGTTGTAGAGCACTCATCTTACCACACCGTGCCCACTACAGTTTCAGTATATATTCCTTTCGTCCCTCTCCTTATGCCATCTCCACCTTACACATCGCTCTCCTTTTCCTATTGCTATTTATTGCTACGCCTGCTGGTTCTTCTGACCGCTGGTGTGATACTTGTAACATTTACGTTCCACAACATCCCTACAACGGTCACCTTCGCAGCCTCAAGCATAAACAAACTTGCTGCTCTCCTCTTGAGGAAGGAATTACTTTCCTTTCGTCCGCGTTCGCTAACAGAATTGTTTCCTTTCGTATTTCATCCGCCAAGTTCTTCCTGTCGTATACCGACTTTTTCACCGAAGTTTTCGACAAATGCTTTCCTAGAACTCAATTGCAACAAGTACAATCCTCTTAGAGCTTCATCTTACATTCCTCTACCTAAACAAATTGTACTTAAGAGAGCTGTTGTGAACGTACGAAACGATGACCAAGCCTGCTTTGCGTGGGCAATAACCTCAGCTTTGTATCCCGCCCAAGCCAACCCGCACAGAACGACTTCCTATCCGCATTACTCCCGCACGATGGACTATGACGGTATCGATTTTCCTATTAAATTAAACGACATTCCCAAGTTTGAAACGAAGAACCATTGCTCTGTGGATGTTTACGGGACTGAATACGTTTTGAAGGATGGAAAATGGATCTGGGAAATTGTTGGTCCCCTCTACTACTCGTCCGTCAAACGAAGGCTGCACATCAATTTACTCTTGCTACACGATGATCGAGGAAATAATCATTACTGTTGGATTAAGGATATGTCCCGTTTGCTCTCTCAACAACTCTCCAAAACAGAACATCGCAAATTCCTATGTGACGGCTGCTTGCAATACTTCAGCTCTGTGGCTCACCTGCACCGTCATCAGCGGAATGATTGCAACCACGTTTACACGACGCTGCCAACTGCTGATCTCAAATTGGATAAGATGGGTAGGCTCATCCCTAATAACGTTTTAAAATTTCAAAACTACCACAAACGTATCAAAGTACCTTTTGTTGTTTATGCAGACTTCGAAACCATATTGCGACCCATTCATACATGCTTTTCCGATCCTAACAAGACCTCCACCACACCTACCCACGAACATCAACCGCACTCGTTTGCTTACTTGATTAAGTGCTCTTTTGACGATTCCCTTTCAATATTCATAACTTATAGAGGACCTGATTGTGCTAATCAATTTGTTAAAACTCTTGATCAAGACGTTTCTGATATTTATCACCGATTTTTAAAGACCCCGGTTCCTATGATACCCTTGACTGATGAAGAAATGCGACTTTTCTCTGAAACGTCGTCTTGTAATATTTGCGAAGAGCCCTTCCTAATCGATGATGTAAAGGTTCGCGATCATTGTCATTTGACTGGTAAAGTTCGATTAGGGGCCGCTCATTCCAGATGTAACTTAAACTACAAACTACCCAACTTTGTGCCTGTATTCTTTCACAACCTCTCCGGTTACGATTGTCATTTATTTTTAAAAGAAATGGCTGTCAACGATGTTAAATTTAGCGTAATTGCTCAAAATAAAGAAAAATACGTTTCCTTTACCAAATTATTGCGAGTTGATACTGTTTCCGGTGTTTCAGATAACTCTACTCAAAACGTACTTGTTAAGATTCGATTTCTCGATTCCTTTCGTTTTATGGCTTCCTCCCTCGATAAACTGTCTGAAGAACTCGACCCTTCTCAATGCTTCCAAGTGAAGAAGTATTTTTCTGATCCTACACAATTTCAACTTGTGCGACGGAAAGGGGTTTTCCCTTACTCCTACGTCGACGATATTACTAAACTTGACCAATCAACGTTCCCTCTCAAAGACGATTTTTTCGATAAATTAACATCTCTACCCATTTCTGATGAAGATTCTGAAAGAGCTGCCACCGTTTGGAAAACCTTTAACTGCTCCACTCTCGGAGAATATTCTGACCTCTACTTGAAAACCGATGTCCTACTGTTAGCTGACGTGTTCGAGAATTTCCGTGAAATATGTATTTCCACTTACGCCTTGGACCCCGCTCAGTATTACACCGCTCCCGGGCTAGCGTGGGATAGCATGTTAAAATTCACTCGCGTTAATTTAGAACTTCTAACTGACATCGATATGTTAAAGTTTTTCCAAAAAGGGGTACGCGGAGGAATAAGTCAGTGTGTTCAAAGAATGCATTTCGCCAATAACCCACACCTTCCTGATTATGACGCATCTGCTCCCACTTCCTACATTATGTATTTGGATGCTACCAATTTGTATGGACACAGCATGAGTCAATACCTTCCCATATCCCATTTTCGTTGGCTCACCGATGCTGAAATTGATGAATTTAATGTTCTCGATTTACATGCTTCTTCTGAATATGGTTATGTACTTGAAGTTGACGTTCAATATCCCCAAAACCTACACGATTTACATGCTGATCTTCCCTTTTTAGTTGAAAATATTATTTCTCCTGGTAATGTTAATGGTAGAGTCAAAAAATTGATTCCGAACCTTATGACTAAGACAAAGTATATTGTTCATTACCTACCGCTTAAACAAGCTCTCCAGAGCGGATTAAAATTACTTAAAGTGCATAGAGCTATTCAGTTTAAACAGTCACAATGGTTGAAACCTTTCATAGATTTGAATACTAGAAAACGTAATATGTGTAATAATAAGTTTGGGAAATCTTTCTTTAAATTGATGAACAACAGTACTTTCGGAAAAACGATGGAGAACGTTGATAAACGAGTTGACGTCAAGTTAGTTACTCATTGGCAAAACGTTGGACGGTACCTTGGTGCTGAAAGTTTAATAGCAAAACCCAATTTCAGAAATTCAAAAATTTTCACCCCCCCCCCATTTCGTAGCTATTCAGATGAATAAATTACACATTGTTTACGAAAAACCGCTCTATGTAGGTTTCACTATTTTGGATTTATCAAAAGTTGTTATGTATGACTTCTACTACGGCTTTCTTAAGCAAAAATATCAAGAAAATATTTCTTTGATGTATATGGATACTGATTCCTTCATTCGTAAAGTCTTCACCGAAAATTTCTACAGAGATATGATTGAAAATATTCATCACTTCGACACTTCCAATTATCCCCATGATAATAGTTTCAATATCCCTATACCTCTTCTGTTATTGGCAAATTTAAAGACGAATTCCCTAATAATCCCATTAAAGCATTCTATGGAACCGGAGCAAAAGCTTACTGCGTTGAAGCCGTTGATCAAATTGTTAAAAAAGCAAAAGCTGTCAAGAAAAATGTCATTAAATTACATCTTCAAATCGATGATTACTTACGCGTCATTAGAGATGACGCCACCATTCTTAAATGTATGAATGTTTTCGTTTCCGATCTGCATACTATGTTTACCCATATGAAAACGAAAGTAGCCCTCTCTCCCAAAGATGATAAACGTTTCTTAATTCCGAAAACAACGAATACTCTTCCTTGGGGACATTACAATATAAAAAACTCAAACAGTTCGCTTTCAAAGTTCGACGGTGCCGTTGATCGATTTATACAAAATTTTCATCAACCGTATACCGACGACTTAACGGTTGGAGAATACTTTATTAAAAGACTTTTCGAAGCTTCGTCACTTCCACAGGAAGCCATTGATAATATTTATGAACACCTACTGTAATATCTACCTGGAGTTCTGTTTTAGTATAGCTTACGCTGAAATGTCACTCAATGTAAATATTTTATCCTTAATATTGGCTGTATTGTATAAATAATAATAACAATAATAATAAAACGTTACTACACAACTTGTTTGTTTACTATTTTTATTCTGCGAAATATATTCCTCAACTTCACAAATGACATGTGTACGATTTCTACTGTTACAATTTATTGTTTCAATAACATTAACAATGAATAAATTTTCTTATAATCTTCGATATTACTTGATGGCCATTTGCCTGAGTCAGGACCGCTCTGCCAGCCTGCAGCTTTTTCCGTTCCTTCTCTTAAAATATTTTCTTCTATCCATTGCAGCACTGTTTGATGACGACCGTTGATATTTGGACATAATGTATACGGAAGCCGAAACAAGTTGATCAGTTTAATACACTTTTCCAAATTTTTCGGTTGTGCGTAGTATGCCACATCCAGTATTAAGTCATCCACACACTTTAACAATGTAACATACTTTTTCTTGACATTCATTACGGAGAACTTCTTATCCCGCATTAGAACTGATCCGTTTGTTAACATTTCCTTTAAAAAATATACGTCGTGTCGCATGAAATTATACTTTGTTTTATTTAAAATCATTTCAACATCATCAACCGTTATTTCCACTGTTTCACAGCAACCTTTTAGAAATTCATCCACCAATTCGTCACACCTTTGCTTTCTTTCGAATATGAAGTATAAAATATCGAACGATGTCTCTTGTGTTACAGTTAACCATTGGAATGCTTCCTTTGGTACTGCAACTCCCAACTTCGACAACACAACTTTAACTCTATCTAAATCGTTTGATAGTATTGCTCTTCGAAGGTTGAGAATGAGGACTTGCTTTTCTGCTTGATACAACTCGTACGATAATGAATCCATTTTTATAAAAATTATACTTCAAAATCGCTCTCATCAACCACTAAGTAGCCTCCTATTACGATTTTATCGTATTCACCTTTTAATTCGAATTCTTCTGTCACGCTATCCAACTCTGACGCTACCAAATATCTTTTCAAAGATAATAAACCATCTTTGTAAAATTAACTTCAATTACGTAACTTTCAACCATTACTACGTCTTAAACGTTCAATGCAGCAACTAACGATTACAACTGATTAAACTCGTCACGTTTTATCTTATTTATAATCATACTTTGGGGAAGGGGTAAAGAAAATCATTATTAACATTACAGACTTTATTATCAGAAAAAAAAAGCTGGGGATACATTACAAAACGTTCGTTTTATGAATCCAGCTGTTATGAGATTGGTTAAGCCCCAACCATTTGACGTAAACCATGTCACCTTTTCGTCTTAGTAGACGTTCCACCAAATAAACATCTGGATATTTCGCTTTCTGTAGTTCCATACCATAAAATCCTCCTTTTATGTCTTCCCCTTTATCATCCTTTAAGTAATACATAATTGGATGTGACAATTTTATGTAGCTAATCGTAAATAATTCGTTAGACCAATTCGGGGTATAACCTTTGCTAAACAATTCACGATGTTTGCTTATTCGTACCCGGTCTTCAACTTTAAACTTAATTTCTCGTAAATCCACCTTCTTTGGATTGTTGTAAATACTTTTCAAAAGTGTTTCTTCGTTTCGTTTATTAACTTTGCTTGGTCTCATTCCGATAGTTCTGTGAACTGAATTGTTGTATTCCTGTACTATATCTGGTAATAACTTCAACCATTTGTAGGATCCTTGCGAACTAAAGCGTTGCCACATTTTTGATTTTAGTGTTCGATTTACCCGCTCCACAACTGACGCTTTCTTGGTGCTATACGTTGAGTAATGGTTAATTTTATATTTTTGCATAACTCGTTTCACTTGTTCGTTGTAAAATTCTTTTCCCAAGTCAGTTTGCATATTCTTAGGAATACGTTTACTTCTTTTGAAAATTAACTGTAAAGCCTTTCCAACATATTCACCTGTTTTGCGTTTTACTGCTTGAGCCCACACAAATTTTGAAAAAACGTCTATTACAACCAAAATGTATCTGACACCTTTATTTTCTCTCGCATACGGAATCATTTCCACTAAATCGGCTTGATGAAGATCATCTAATCCTTTCACTATCACTTTACGACGTGTAAAATTAATTCTCGCAGGTTTATGCAGTTCTTTCACTAGTTCTTCTTTCACATTTAACATTTTTCTTATAATGAAGAACTACATGGACGGAACTGTTGTTGTTGTTCTAGAACTGCTCGATTTCGCACTACCTGTTCCTCTTTGTTGTTGCAGAGTATCTAGCCTTACTTTCAGCTCATTTGCTTCCTTTGTTAGTGATTCCACCATTACCACTAATTCGTTGAATTTCTTTCTCTGCAAATTCCTTAACTTTTTTACACTCATCCTGAATCGTGATTTTAATTAATTCAAAACTCGCGTCTATATTATCTTTCATATCTTGCACAATTTCCGTCTTCAATTTCTTCGATACTTCTTCATCCCCTTTCCTAACAAACGCTTCTACATTTTTACGCTCTAGTTTTACTTTTGTTGAAGAGACGTCCATGATTCCGACAGCATTCTTTTCTATTATATCGTTCACCTTGTTTGTTATTTCTGTATCCCTGTCAGTATTATATTTTTCAAGTTCTCTTTCCAAATTTTTAATCGCTAACTCTATATTATTACTAAAAGTTTTCATCATCATTTCACCACTTTTGGAGACAGCTGTTTTCAATTCGTCTCGTAAATCCTTCATCCTTCTGACACCTTCACTGACAGCACGATCCTTTACCTTTTCACACTCGATTCTGATATGCTCTTTTGTTAACCGATCTTTCTCATCTACATACGTTTTAGCAGCTGCATGAAACCCAGCGGTAGGCTCGTTCAAATGTGTAATACGCTTATTAGCTACATCAACGAAATACAACACTTTATCGAATGCTTGTCTGATATCGGTTACATCATCTTGCGATAACAGACGTTGCACCTTCTTCTCCAAAAATCGCACATTCACAGCATCATGCTCCTGCTGAGGATCACCGATTCTTGTTAAGCGGTTATGACTGAAATCATGAACATTGCTGAATGCTTGCGAAAACAATCGTTTTTTTTCTAACGGACGTCCGAACTTATCAACCGTCATTGTCTAACTAATAAGCTTAATAATTTGTTTATACGATTATATTGCACTTACGCAACTCTTCTAAAATTGATAGAATTTCGTTTTCATTATTTGTGTTGCCTACTTGTTGAGAAGCAACTAATAACCTTAAACGATCACACAACTCATTAACGTCATCAAAATATTTGTATTCGATCGGTTTTTCGTTGTATGTCAACAACGACAATCCTCCACCTTTAGAAAATTTCGATGTTTGCTGTCTTAACTTGTAAACTGCTCCCGTACGTTTTAATATATCAGCGTAGTCTTTCCTTTCTTTCATCGATGTCGGATATTCAGAACGTAATTTGAAGAGTAGCTCGTATAATCCCACAGTACCTATGTATTTAAATTTTCCATCGATTACAACGTTTGGTCCGTCAAAATCCAGTTCAGAATCACCAATAAAAAATTTATTTGTGTTCCATTCGTATCGAACTTTATCAAGACGAGGATTCAGAACGTCAGCGTTAAATGTGTCACCATCATGGTCTTTAATAATTCCTTCTATATAGTCTCGAGGTAGAGGATCGAATTCTTCCAAATATTGAGCAAATCGAGAGCTATTAATATAGTCTATGTACGCTTTCTTCAATTGTTCAAAGTCATCATTATCCTGGTCTGTGTTTTCATGACCAGTTGTTGGGTCTCTTTCGTAAACACTTTCTTCCCTTAAGAATGAAGGAGCACCTGGTAGTAAGGTACCTGGAGCATTCGAAGGGTCAAGCTTTCTAATTTTTATTGGTGTTGACGAAGCTGGAACGTCACCTTTCGACCAATTACTCACTTCTGGCTTTAATTCTTTTTTAATCTCTTCACCCAGCTCTGATTTCAAGTTAAGAAGCCATTTTGTAAGTGGTTGATATGCTTGCTGCAACAGGAGATTCTGTCCTGCTGTCGATTCCTTTAACATTTGTAATTTCCTCTTTACCGCTTTCCTTACTTTGATTAGTTCTTTCTTTGCTTTTACATCCATGCTCTTGTCAAGGTTGTCTTTTAACAACTGATTGACTTTATATCACTTACATTAATATATATTTATCGAATCCTAAGCGATATCTTCCCTCATTTATACCACAATCCTTGTTTATCACTAGAAATCCAAACTTCTCTTTCTAACACTCTTCACAAATATTTTTAAATTGGTCAAAAGTCATGTCTGTAGTGACATGGTCTGCGAAGACGTGTTTGAGATTTAATTCATCCTGTTTAAACAGTATTATTAAATTTGCATTATCTCTAATTAAATGTTTGGGAATCTTTGCATATGTTTGATTTAAGTAAAAAGTGTCGATTGAGTTATGTCTTCCCATACTAAAGTATTCCCTTATCTTATTTTGATTTTCATTCGCAACATCGTCAAAGATGAATACAGAATTAGGTCTTGCCTGTGATGGGGCAATTACATCGTCAGAGTCTCTATAGGGAAAATAACCAATTCCAGCAATTGGTTTCAATAATTCGGCTAAATACTTATATTTTGGTTGATACAATGACTTGGAATAAACGTATACGTTTGCGAACCGTAAACCGTTCGGTTGCTCCAAAAGTCCTATAATCACATTTGTTTTTCCACAATTTGAAGGTCCGGCGATAATGGCTCTTATTGTGGATGGTAGTAATGGACCCTGTCGATTTATTTTCCTGGCAATATCGAAGTCACGATTGGTTATGGGTAGAACAGATGGATGTTGTACTATCCGCATGTTTATTGATGATTAAACGGTTTGCGCATGTGCTCTCGGATATATAAATTTAGAGTTAGCAGTGTTTATGTAGTCAGTTCGTTCAGTATAGTGAGAGAGCTAACACTACACATGTCCCATGACACGAGGTTTTCTGAATAGGTTTATAGATAAATTACCTATTGAATTACACCTCCCAGGGTATAACTTTTGCGGTCCAGGGACTCGACTAAACAAACGATTAGCTCGAGGTGATATTGGTATAAATCCCCTTGACAAATCTTGTAAATTACACGATATTGCTTACGAAACTTTTCCAGACATTTCCCATCGTCGAATTGCTGATAAGGTTTTGGCGCAACAATCATTACAAAGACTAAAGTCGCCGGACGCGTCTTTTGGTGAACGCTTGGCAGCTCTCACAATTGCTTCAGCTATGAAGGGTAAAGAGAAACTTGGAATGGGACACAAAAAGCGACGTCGTAAAGTTGGTGGTTCAATTCTGTTGCGGAAAATAAAGAAGAGAAGACGAACAAGAAAAGGAGGAGCTCTACCGTTTCGTAAGCTAGTGACATCTGCGAAAATTGCTCTTAAGAAAACGAAACCTCTCCAGCTGATACATGCTGCTAAAATAGCACTAAATACAATTCGTAAATTTGGAAAGCGATCTAAATCTCCCAGAATCATTCCTATTCCAAAGACAGGTGGTTTTCTACCGTTAATTCCGATTTTCGCTGGACTATCAGCACTTGGAGCTCTCTCTGGCGGTGCTGCTGGGATAGCTAAAGCTGTACGCGATGCGAAAACAGCACAACAGCAGCTAGAAGAAGATAAACGTCATAACGCTTCAATGGAAGCTATTGCTGTTGGAAAAAATATTTCAGTACAACCTTTTCGTAAAGGTTTCGGTTTATACCTTAGACCTTATCAGCAAAAAAAAAAAAACGTAAAATTTTTCGTAAAGTTACCTAACCGTCCTTTGACAGATTTGGATTTAGTCAATTACATTAACTATTTACAAATTCCACATTTTCGGGGAATCTTTATGCGTAACGAATTACCCAGAAAAGTTAAAAGGTGTGAAAGTGGAATTGTTAATTTAGATTTAGACACAGGAACTGGTACACATTGGACAGCGTATGTAAAACGAAATAACAAAGCTATGTACTTTGACAGTTTTGGAGATCTCCGTCCACCTAAAGAATTGGTTCAATATTTACAATCTTCCGGACCTTGTGCTATCACTTATTACTATAATCGTGTTCAGAACCCCTCAGATTTTAACTGCGGCCATTTAGTTGTCCAATTCCTTAATGAGACTACGCAAACCTTTTCTTAAAAACAAACCCTCAAACTAACTTCGTTGTAGTAGACAGAACGTCAAACCGAAAACATGTCTTACACATTTACCTTGACTAATACAAAGTCGGAGCTGTAAATGATAATAAGTCCACCAATTTTTTTAAGCGATGATGATGAATATCAAATTGCTTTATTAAATTTTGAAGCATATAACAGTATTCCGAATATCGATGAAACTAACAATAAATTCTATTTTGAAGGTTCTACAGCACCAGTCGTTGTTCTTCCGGAAGGATCCTATGAAATCGATGATATTAATCATTATCTTCGCGAGAAATTGCGACATACTGATGATGCTATTGAATTGTTTGGAGACAATACTACCTTAAAAAGCCATATAAAAAGCACCAAAAAAGTCAACTTCGCTCCTACAGATTCTCCCGCAAAGATATTGGGTTTTGAAAATAAGCTTCTACCATCACTTAAAGAGGTGTCTGATCATGTAGCTGACATTTTCAAAATAAACACGATTTCAGTGATGTGTAACCTCGTAACTAACTCCTACATACATACCAGTGATGGTGTTAAAGGACTAGATGGACATATACTACATCAATTCTTTCCCAATGTACCCCCCGGATTTAAAATTGTTGAGAATCCTACGAATCTTATTTATTTATCAATCAACACTCGTGTCATCGACTACATTTCCCTTAAAATAGTTGATCAAGACGGTAATTTAGTTAATTTCCGTGGAGAGCGTGTCACAATAAGACTGCACTTACGAAAAGCATAACATGGTAGTGCAATATAGCTGTCCCCAACGATATTCAAAGAAGAATAGTACTATAAAACTACTACCACAATCCCGAGTGCTTATTTCGCCTACAACCATTAAGCGATTAACACCGCTCAATAAACAGTTCCTTAAATCTTTGGGGTTGCGATTGAAAAAGAGGAAACGGTAAAATGGTAGCAGAAATACTGAATGTTACCGAAAAAGCAGTCTTTGATAACGCTATAGTTAACGCTGATAAACATACTCATCAACCTTATACGAACTCAACTTTCAAAAATAATGATACGATACGTATTCCAATAGAAAATGAAGATGTTTACACTTTGCCTTCTAGTAGTTTCCTATACATAGAAGGTCGTTTGCTTCTTAAAAAGGATGGAAAGGCAACTGCGAACACTTCTTTTATCCACAATGGAATTTTATTAATCGAGTCCGTAATCCTGGCATGGTTACAACAATGAAAGGTTACGCATCTTACAACGAGAATGAAAGTAAACGTCTCAGCAACAGTGGATGGTTGCCTCCTGCTTTAAGCGATCTACAAGGAATTAAGCTTAATTCTGTAAAACTAGTAGATTCCAACGGTTACTTCAACGTTTGTATTCCACTACGTATGATTTTTGGATTTGCAGAAGACTTCCGAAAAATAATATTAAACGTTCGACAAGAATTAGTTCTAGTTCGCAGCAGCACTGACAATAATGCTTTATATTGCTCAGCAACGCCACTTGAAGATGTACTTGTACATTTGGATCAGATTTCTTGGAAAATTCCTCATGTATCTGTAGCAGATGCTGAACGTTTGAAATTGTTGGGTTATGTTGATCGAAATTTAAATATGGAACTTTCATTTCGGAGTTGGGAACTACATGAATATCCGCTACTTCCCAAATCGTATTCTCACAACTGGAATGTGAAAACTACGTCACAATTGGAAAAGCCTCGCTTCATTATTTTCGGATTTCAAACAGATAAAAGTAATAATCTTGCAAAAAATATGAGTACCTTCGATCACTGCAAACTAACCAATTTTAAAGTTCACTTAGGATCTACTATGTACCCGTATGATAATTTGAATTTAGATTTTGATACTTCTAGATTTGCCGTTTTATATGAAATGTATGCCAACTTTCAACAATCGTATTATGGTAATGTAAGTGAACCCTTATTCGATCCTAAACAATTTCTAGTCATTGCTCCTCTTGTAATAGTAGACTGTTCTTATCAGAATGAAACTGTTAAATCTGGTAGTATAGATATCCGTCTAGAGTTTCAAACTAAAGAAAATATACCAGACAAAACGGCAGCTTTCTGTTTAATAATACATGATCGTGTGATACGTTACAATCCGTCCACAAACTTAGTTCAAGAAGTATAAAACACAACGATTACTTCCACAATTTAGTTTTCTTACCGGTACTGAACAGTGAGCACGATGACTTTCTTATTGGACGTACAAGGTTTTCAGTGTAGTGAGAATCGATTTGTTTTTAAAGAAGTAGCTGTTGTTGCTCTAAAAGAAGAACCAGTTTATCATTTCACATTTGAACCACCATTTCCATGGGGCCCTCTCCCCGTTCGTTACAGAAGTCAAAATCGTTGGTTAACAAGAAATTTTCATGGGTTATATTGGGATAACGGCGATCTTCCGTACTCTACACTTTATGATAGAATTTACTCCTTATTGATGGAGTCAACAATTGTATATGTTAAAGGATTACAAAAGATGATGTGGTTGCAGAAATCCTTTCCTACTGTTAACTTTGTTAACATTGAAGATATCGGATGTCCAGCTCTCTCCAAACTCCCAACTCATTTTAAAGTTAAAGTGTGTTCTTATCATTTACTTACAACCGCTGTTGAACAGAATTGTGCTTATAAAAATGTTCTTTTATTAAAATATTGGTTGTCTTTACACTCATAAATTGACTGTATTTTTTTCCTTTAAACAAATAAAACACGTTCATAATATAAACTAGATTTTTATTTTTTATATTCTTATACAATGTTACACATTTTACATATGTATTTCTAAATCAGCCGCTTTTCCAACAAATCCTTTAAGGCGAATTGATGGATGACCCACTTTATTAACAATTTTTTCGTTTATGTCCTCGATTTCTGCATCCGTAAAAGCTTCTGCGTGTCTGCACGGAAGGAATATGATAAAGCTGTATAAATCAGCTAATAGACGAGGTCCCCATTTTGTATTCACATTTTTGAAGCATTGCACGGGATACGTTTGATTCACTTCCAGTGATTTCAGAGCACGTATTTCTTTCTCTTCATAACCCACCCGCACATTATTAAACTTTTCGATAAAGGTTTCCATGTTATTCTGACTTAAACACACTCAACTCTGTTATGCATCTACCGCTCCTTCACTCGTTCGCGTAACTTATGTAAAATCCCCTTCCACTACATAAGCTTCAGTGGAGGGGAACTTATTATACAAACCACGTTGCTCGTTTTAAATGTCTCAGTTGTTATGGAAAAAAGCAATCATGATCAGTGTGTCGTCGTTACTGATTTTAACATATTTGTATAACAATACCCTCTACATTTCCCGACCTGATAATACTATTGGAGATGAAGCCTATGTTTGTAAAAATTTTAATAAGGATATTGATATGTCTTGTACATGGAAGAAAAATTGGGATACTATTATTTTAAGAAATGTTAATGGAACAAATGTTTTTACAGTTGAGAACGTGCAGAACCTTCACTCTGTAAAACTAGCATTTATTGATAAACATGGACAGCCGATGGATTCAGCTTAAGGATGATGAAAACAGAGACGTTATAACTAAGGACTATATCACCGACTCTTTCTTATTTCTACAAGTTGTTAGTACTATTAATATAATCTTATTGTTCAGTATTTTGATTGTATCACTTACATACTTCATTTATATCAAAATAAAGAATCGTTAACTATAACGACTTCACTTTTATTTCATATGTCTATACCCTACACTTTTCTCCACTTCCTCTACACTATCATGTAAACGTATTTAAGATTCGTAAACTTCAGACGACTGCAGACGTATTTAATTTTACATTACCGATACATGTACATATGTTTCAATTCATTGTGAAGCATTCGACCACTACATACACTCAAGTTTAAAGTCAATGACCTTCCATAAATTTGACCTTAAGTAACCTCTCCTCCTCTGAATTATAACCGGTCATCTTACACTACTGTTTTGAAATCTTTTTGTCCTTTTTCGCCGTAATATTTTTCAATTCTGACTATAGCCTCATCCACAAGCTCAAAATATTCATTTTCGCTTTCAACATTATGGTCCATTGAAATGTTATAAGTTTTAGGCCGAACCTTGCATTTTGGATAGGATTCAATTTTATTTTTTAGATATGTATGGGGGTTCAGTGTGAGTATAAAACTCGATCTTCGGGGTTGGAGCCCCTCCCCATTTGGTCGCCATTTTGAATATCCTCCTCTTCAGTTAAGTCAACGAGTCAGAATAAGTTACTTTCAATTTCGCGATGTTCTTCAAACATGGGTTCAAAATTATTTACTCGTTCAAACAATACTTTTATTTTAACATCAGTGGCCTCTTTAAAATTTTATAAAATAAGTTCTACATTAAGTTAATTTATTAACAATGAAATATTGAGAAATATTTAGTGGTGGTGATACATTAATATGAATTAAATTCAAGAACCATCTACCAATTACCTTAAATTAATGAGGAAAAAGCTATTGCCGTCATCATGCCCCCGCCGGGATTCGAATCCGGGTCTCTGGCTATACGCGCCATTGCTCCAAACACTAAGCTACGGCAACAAACATGAAAGCAACTTCGACGAAACGTACTTACTAAGTCACTGAATCGTCGAATTAATGTATGTTATTATTAATATCTATTAACAATGAAATATCGAGAAATATTTAGTAGTGGTGATTATACATTAATATGAATTGAATTCAATAACCATCTGCAAATTACCTCAAATTAATGAGGAAATTTTCTATTTTCGATATTCCATTGTTAATAGATATTAATAATAATGTACATTAATTAAACGATTCAGTGACTTAGTAAGTACGATTCGTCGATGTTGCTGTCATCATGTCGCTGTAGCTTAGTGATTAGAGCAATGGCGCGTGAAGTCAGAGACCCGGGTTCGAATCCCGGCGGGGGCTTGATCACACCAACAGTTCTTTCCTCTTCAATTTGAGGTAAATTGTAGATGGTTCTTGAATTTAATTCACATCTATGTGCTTTTATTTAGCTTGCAATATATGTATGTAACAATGTTTGTTCGGTTAAAATTCTATAACTCAATTTTGAAACCGACATCTTCGACGGAGTGAGCTGAAAATTTGTATACACGTTTGGCTTGGATGAGAATACATATTTAGCTGTATGATGTCATTCTAAATCCAACATGGCGGAACATTCAAGATGGCAGACTAATTATTTTCAATATACTCTTACAATATGGGTATCAAATGAAATTGCTTGCTAAGAATACCTCAGAAAATAAAGTGCCGTCACTCTAAATTCAATTTGGCAGACTTTGCCATTTAAAAGAAATAAGATAGTTATCATAAACTACGTTACTCCAATCCGTCTGAAATTATGGGTTAACTGGCAAACTACATTGCAACAATAATGCGTTGAATTCGTTAAGGTGAAATCCAAACGTTTATTAAGGCAAAGTATACAACAAATCTTAGTGTAGAAGCTGACAGTGCAAAGCCTACAGGCTGACTAACTATAAAGAAACTTACAGTAGTCAATCTAAACAAAACGTCAGTCACGCACACATAGATCCGCGAATACACAAAATGTAAACAACTAACGCATAGGCTCAACGTCTAATTTGACTACATCTAACACGCCTTCTTCAAATTCGACGTTCTTACGCTCTCAACACACACGCATTCACATATTTAACATATTGTTATGTACGAAAGTTTGGCATTTGTCATTATCTGAGATATTTATTACCTATAACCTTAAGCCCTAAATAGCAGTATATAAGCTGACCTATTTTGTGAAAGCTCAGATTTTTAAGAATAAACTTCAGTGCGTGACGTGGTAGTTTTATTCTGGTCTCCGTTACTTTCTGAAACGCTTACAATAATTATAATTAAATCACAGATTTAATTCAGTTAATAATAATTGTTTAAGTGGTGTTTTTATGTAAGTTATCGGCCTCGTCGTGAATTGTATTAACTTCGGTTCAAAGACTAAGTGAGGGAAAACGACCTTGTCCGTTTCTGAAATAATTTTTTATTTTAACTGATTTCGGACATAACAAATTGGTGAAGTCAGTAGGATTCATACATTTTTAGTGAATCCAAGAATCAGTGAAAGCTGTGACACCGAAGAAGACTCCGTGAGAAAGAAATCAGTTCGTGATTCTCCTCACTCTGGGGAAGTCATCTTCAGAAGAAGAGCCGTCCACGTGAATGTAGACTACGAGGATTCCAGCGAGTCCGTCTGGCCTGCACGTTCAGTGACCACTCCTTCATAATTCTAAAAGCACGAACCGAAAGCATCGCGGCAAACAAAAATCCTCTCGAAACTCCAGCCGGAGATTTGGACAAGCATAAAGAATAAAGGTTAGTGAGAAATTTTGATCTCTCAACAAATTCCCTCACAATTTACCTTTTTTCCTGAAGAGTTTGGTTTTTATTAAATTAGTCAAAATTGCGTTCTCTGGTCTATTCAAAATGGAATCAGATTCAAAAGAACTATCAGGTTCAAAAGTATCAGCAAAAATGACTTTAGATAATCACCTTTTTAAGCTCATGCTAGATGCCATACCCAAGTTTGATGGTGGTATAAACTCTGTTAAATATGATACGTTTAAGAAAACGGTAATTAATTTGCAAAGTAAATGTTCTGAAGAACAGAAACAAATTTTAGACACTGTAATCTTTAGTAAACTAGAGGTCAACGACCTAAAGGCGGTCATAAATCGTTCACTGCATAATGTTAATGATATTATTTTTGTCTTTGATTCACTATATGTAGCAGAGAAACCTTTTGACCACGCTTTTTGGGAAATGTTTACCCTAAACAGTAGTCAATTAAAGTCTGTAAAGGAACTGTAACTCAAAAATTGCTCCTCTTCGTGACTTAGTTTTAAGTACCACGGTTGCACAGGGTAAAACTAAAGAATGTAAGGAAAGTATATCATGGATCTTTGAACGACTAACGGTAGGATGTTTTATTAGGAAACTCAGTCCTGAAATCTCTAATTTAGCATTGCAAAATCAGTACTCAAATTTAGAATCAGCGTTCGATCACTGTTTGCAATTCGAACAAATAATAAAATTCCGTAATACGGAACGACAAAGACACGAAATTAATAAGTATAATAGGCACAAAAATAATTCATTAAATAATCTTCACAAACATCACAAAATTAAACAGGAACCGTCGCCCCTAGCAAGTAGTGATAGTAAGCAAATTAACGGTTCATTTTGTAAAAAGATAGGCCACTTGAAGGAGAATTGTTATAAATATAAGAATAAATTCTAATCAGAATTCAAACCTAATAAAATAAATATAACTGATCTACATAGGAATTCAGATTCCTCTGAAGACGAAACCAATATTAGTAATTTAAACTTATATCAGGAATCGCAGAACGAAGGCACTGATTCCGAATAAAATCAAGTCCTTCTAGTCTTCATGATAGTTATCAAATTTCACCCTGTTCAATGAACACTCTGGAAGGTTATATGACACTCCCTTTTGTTAAGGTAAACATATCTGGAAAGAATTGTAAGTTGTTGGTCGATAGTGGTGCGTGTGATTCAGTTTTGCGTTATTCGAAATACTTTCCGAAACCAGATACGCGAGAAATTCATACATTGAATGGTCTTAATTCTACACCCTTTCAAACGTTAAACACATTTTTTGAACATCCAAAATTACCCGTTAAATTTCACTTTGTACCCGAATTGAATTTGGAAATAGATGGCATAATTGGTTCAGATTTCTTTTCCAAACAAAAACAATAATTACCTTAAAACCAAACATAAAGCTTTCCCTTTATATTATGCCAAAAACAAAGTCTTGTGTGTCATTAAAATTCCAGCCCTTAGTGAAAGTGTGATGACAATAAACGCCAAAAATTATCAAGGTAATACGGAATGGTTCCATGATTTTTCATCCCCCGACATAATATCCCCGACAAAATATCCCCGGACAAAATATACCCGGACAAAATATCCCCCTAACCTGTACAGGCTAAGACGTACCGTTACCCCCAGGTGCACGAAGAGGAGGTTGATAGACAACTTAAAGAACTACTTGAGAATAAAATTATTCAACCCTCTTTTTCACCGTGGAACTCGCCATTATGGATCGTACCGAAAAAACGGGATGCTTCTGGTAAGGTGAAATGGCGAATGGTTATCGACTATAGGGAACTTAATAAAAAAACAATTGCTGATAAATATCCACTCCCAAATATAGACGAGATCCTGGATAATTTAGGCAAATCCTCCTATTTTACCACTCTCGACCTTACATCCGGATTTCATCAAATAAAAATGTCAAAGGAATCTATACCGAAAACTGCGTTTTCTGCCAATGCAAAACATTTCGAATTTAGGACCATGCCTTTCGGACTAAAGAATGCTCCATCACAGTTCCAACGCGCAATGAATTTGGCCCTACAGGGTCTGGCCCCACATCAATGCCTAGTTTATATTGATGACATTATCATATTCGCAAAAAATCTAAATGAACACAATGACAGACTGACAAACGTACTAAACCAATTAAGAGTTCATAATTTTAAGATCCAACTCGACAAAAACGAATTTCTACGAAAAGAGACAACCTTTTTAGTACATGTCATCACACCTAATGGCATTAAACCCATTCCTGACAAGGTAAAATGCGTTAAGGAATTTCCTGTCCCAAAAAATTGTAAACATATCAAGCAATTCCTTGGCCTCACGGGCTATTACAGGAAATTCATTCCGAATTACGCGTTAATAGCCAAACCCCTTACGCAACTTTTGAAAAAGGACGAGAAATTTGTTTGGACTCAACGCGAACAAAGCTCCTTTGAAAAATTACGGGACGCCTTAATTACCGAACCAATCTTACAATACCCAAATTTCGATGACGAGTTTATCTTAACCACGGATGCCTCGAAATTTGCCATCGGTTCTGTATTATCCCAGGGAACAGTAAAAACCTCTTTACCTATCGCTTATGCGTTTAGGACTCTTAATCAAGGTATTCAACAATTGAAAGGGAAGCATTAGCAATAGTATGGTCATTAAAACACTTCCGTCCCTATTTATACGGCAAGAAATTTAAAATGATAACTGACCACCAGCCATTAAAGTGGTTATTCTCGGTTAAAGACCCTACCTCGAGATTAGTTAGATGGAGACTGAAAATCGAAGAATACGATTATGAAGTAATGTACAAACCGGGAAAACAAAACCAGAATGCGGACGCTCTTTCACGAATATAGTCAGCCGACACAGAACGCGAAGCAATTCGATACGTTATAAATCCGAAACTAGAAGATTATGAAGCGGTTATGATTAGGTATTCTGACAACCCTCAGAAAATAAATTCATTACTTTTAGACACCAATTTAAAAGCCCCCCTTCGCACATTAGAAATTACTACGCTAAAATCACATAACAAAACTCTATTAATAGATAAGACGAATAATGAACAAGATTTTAAACAAAACATTCAGAATTTATTGATGATGTTTCCAAACCAAAAACTTCTAATAGTAAATGCTAAAGAAGAATATGATGCAATTATAAAAGAACACGGCTTTGAGATAACTTTAGATGTATCGCGGTTCAATAAGATTGACATACCACAAAAAGCTAACAATATCAATGAAAAGATTAATCTAGACACAGCGAAATTAAAAGCCGGAAAGAGAAAAATATTTGTTCTAGAGGTTCAATACAATTCATCTAAATTTTGCCAAGTTTATCCTACATTCGAACCTATTACAGGAAATTTTGTGAAAACTTCACTAATGCAATACTTTTCCGCTTTTGGAATCTCAAAACAAATCTATTTCGATCAAGGAAAGGAATTTATAAATAAAACGATAATAGCCCTTATAAGAATGATGAATATTAAGTGGACGAAATCATGTATTTATCATCCTCAAGCTAATGGTTCCGCAGAAAGGTTTATCAATACCTTGAAGGAATCATGTAAAACAATATACACGACTCAGAGAAACAATTTAAATAATATAGAAATAATTTATTTAGCAGCACATAAATACAATACTTCTGTAAATAGTCAACATAATTACACCCCATATGAGTTACAATTTGGTACCAAGCCTAATTCATTAGGTACTACACCTGAAGTAATAACGGAAATAGACAACGTAATGACCAAATAAATAATGTTAGGGAGCAGGCTAAGTCTAACCAACTCGCGTCACAAGTAAAAGCAAAAGAAAGGTATGATAAATCAGCAAAGAAAATACAATCATATAAGATCAATGAAAAAGTATACGGCAGGATGAAAAAACCTGGAGATAGAAAATTAACCTATTATGGCCCCTTCGAAATTATCGAAAAAATTAATGATTACTGTTATAAAATCAATTGTTCAGAACCAAAAAATGTAAACATTTCTAATATTAAGAAAATTCCACTTCAAAACTTATAAATTAATTTGTTTCTCCCTTCGTTTGTTTCAGATGAAACAACCTCTCCTACTCCTTATTGCCCTGTACATATCCTATTCATATCCAAATCCAATAGATATACAAAGCATACCTTTGAATACCGGATTATATCTTAGGCCCTTAGGAATAATAGAACAATACTTTACTTTGATAGTTTATAAGGATATATCACCATTATACAATAATTTGCATAAAGTACGACAATTAGTTGAAAAGGTCAAAAATATAGAAAATAAGTTATTAGGTCAATTTCATCCCTACATTCACGCCCTTACGTTAGATAAAACGCTTAAAAAATAAATAACGAATTAAAATCAATAAATGTAATGCCACCTCGCGAAAATAATCGTAAGAAGCGAGGATGGATAAATACTGTCGGAACTGCGTTCCACTACGTTTTTGGTATTATGGACGCAAATGATGAAGAAGAAATTAACGTAGCCATTCAAAAATTGCAAGAGTCTGATAGGAATGTGTTAACTTTGATGGTCAAACAGTCCACGTCGTAAGAGACGTTGTCAAGGATTTCAATGCTACATTGAGCAGTTTAAACATTAATGAACAGAAAATTTCTGCAAACTTTGATAAAATTCAGGATGCATTAAACAAAAACTCCAATCAAATAAATAATAATGAATTTGCAACTCAATTACTTAGTTTGGTTGTAAATTGTGACGAAATTATTTCCGAACTAGAATATGAAATAAATAAAATTAAAATCCAAGTATTATATTCAAAAGTAAATTCTTTACCACCCTCATTCTTGGAAAATTATTTGTTTCTAGATTGTCTAACTGAAATAAATAAACAAGTCCCAGAGTACAATTTAGCTTTTGATCTAAAAACTGATCAGTTATAAAATTTTTTAAATATTGTCAAGTATCTACTATATTAAAGAAAAATTCGATTGTTTACCAAATTAAAATCCCTCTGGTATCTAAGGACGAGTACCAACCATACAATATAATACCTATCCCTGTTCCTAAAGATGAACCCTACTATTCTTTAATCATTCCTAATTACTCCTATATCGCAGTTGAGAGATTGAAATTTCATTACATAACCATAACCTATCTGTCCGAATTTTCGGAAGCACATGGTCAATGGTTTGTGCGAAACCCGCAAATAAACAACAAGGAAGATAAAACTTGTGAATCCGAAATCGCCTTCACGGGGAAATGGTCGAAATTATGCAATCCATCACATATACCCCTAGAATCTGAAGAAATAAGAAGATTAGAAGAAAACCAATGGTTGGTTGTTCTCACTAAACCAATAGACGTTACCTACAAATGCTCGAATGATGAAATTAACTCCAGGACCATACGACAAACTGGTATCATCACTCTGCATGCTCCATGCACTGGTATGGTCGGCAATACATTCAAGATAAATCTTCTAAGAAATAACACCAGCTACAAGAACATATCAGAACATCTTATTGATGTTCCTGAGGATTGCTGTTTACCAAAACCAACGAAAACCGAAGATCTTCTACTAAATAAAATTACTGTCCATGCTCTCAACCAAGAAGAGCTAATACTCAACAAACATCGTCTCAACAATTTAAACGAGGAAATACATAGGGAGAAATTACGCCCTGTTCTGCAAATAATGGGTATGCCGTGGTGGAAGATATTTCTCTCATTGGTCGGCACGATTTTATTAATCCTGAGGCTGCGTTGTTGCTGCTGTCCTGGTTGTCTGCGACTTCTTCGACCTCGTTGGCCGGGTGATTGTGGAAAATGCATAAAGATCTTTAATATACAGAATGAAAGAAGTCTGGTTCTATTTCACGACCCCCTAGATACAACCTGGAACCCTCGGTGCAGTTCAGTAAAAATCTCACTGCATCCGCACCTATTCTAAAGATAAAGAAAACGAGGATTGGTCGCCCCGTCGTCGTTAGTGACTATTAATAACTATTAAAGTGCAAGTGTTGTGCCAATTTCGAATATTTTCTCTTCAGATTTATTATAACTTTGAATTATTCAGCGTTTAAATTAATAATCAGATTATAAGTTAAATTGGAATATCAATTAAGTGTAAGTTAAAATAAGCAATTAGTCTTTAAACTATTTTTCTTAAATTATTCATTATTTTGATTAAAAAATTTTATAACGAAAATTCTTAGATAGGGAGGAATGTTATGTATGAAAGTTTCGCATTTGTCATTATCTGAGATATTTATTACTTATTAACTTTCACGTAGCCCTAAGCCTTAAATAGTGGTATATAAGCTGACCTATTTTGTGAAAGCTCAGATTTTTAAGAATAAACTTCAGTGCCTAACGTGGTAGTTTTATTCTGGTCTCCGTTACTCTCTGAAACGCTAACAATAATTATAATTAAATCACAGATTTAATTCAATTTATAATAATTGTTTAAGTGGTGTTTTTATGTGAGTTATCGGCCTCGTCGTGAACTGTATTAACTTCGGTTCAAAGAATAAGTGAGGGAAAACGACCTTGTCCGTTTCTGAAATTATTTTTTATTTTAACTGATTACGGACATAACAATATGTTTAAAATGCGCTGGCCCCGGCAGTGATTTCGTAAGCATGTCAGCAGGCATTTCCACTGTCGGTGTGTGCACCAACTCTAGTCTCTTTTGTCGAAGCGCTTCACGAACAAAATGATATCTCGTTGCAATGTGTTTCGTCCTGGAATGATGTACTGCATTTTCAGCTACCGCTTTAGCACCGCGATTATCAGTCCCTATCGTCACACACGACAACTCTAACATTTCCATGTCAAACATTAAATTTCTTAAAAACATCGTTTCTCGAGTCGCTTCTGGCAGCGCTACGTACTCGGCTTCCGTTGTAGAAATCGCCACAGTCTTCTGTTTACAAGACCGCCAGGTAATCGCTGCTCCACTCAAAAAAAAACACATATCCCGTATACGATATTCGGTCTCTTACATCTGCAGCGTGATCCGCGTCTATATGGTATTTTCTTCTGGTTCTCACTTTCTCGCGGCACTACAACCGGCAGATTCGCTCGCGGTTCACTAAGTCTCTCACATACCCCGACTGACTCAATTTTATTTCACCGTCCTTTTGTTTGATTTCTATGCCGAGACAAAAACGCGTACAAAATATCGTCAACATACACAACTACATAGGTACACTCTCTCATTCGTATTAAAATACAAGCACGTGTCATTCGCCGTGGATTTTAAATTTAATTTTCTAATAATTCTGCCCAGTTTCTTATTTCACTGGCGCCCGGCCTGACGCAAACCGTACAGCGCTTTGTTCAACCGGCATACTTTTTCACCTTCTTGTAACTCACGAATCATTTTTCGAGCTTTGATAGCGACTTCACTTTCACCATCTTTCCGCACTATTTCACTTAGCGCATCTTCAATGTACTCTGGTGTCTCCATGAAGATTTCCTCATCCAACTAACCGTTCAGGTACGTAGACACCACGTCCAGTTGAAACACTTTTAGACCCTCGCTCGCTGCTAACGCCATCAGTAATCTCACAGAAAGTTCAGGAAGAGTTTGACACGAGAAAAAAAGAGCAGTCAACTACAACACTAAGATTTGTTACATACTTTGCCTTAATAAAAGTTTGGATCTCACGTAAAACAAAGGTTATCTATTCGTACTAACCTTAACAGGTTATGGGCCCAGACTCGTGGCGGATTAGTAAAAGGAAATTTACGTGATAGATCAGATGCGTGAAAAGGCGTTGCAAAAAGAAGACGCGCAGGAAAAGGTCTCGATGAGTCGAGTGAAAAGCGCTGGACAGTGTACAGTAAGAAGGCTTGAAGAGATTCCAAGATGACGTCGTCAACATTTAATATAAAACCGCTTACCAAAGACAACTATGAGAGTTGGTCTGTGCAAATGAAAGCAGTGGCTATGAAAAACGGTACTTGGAAGCTTGTATGTGGCAGGAGAGGGAGAGTAGGAACGGAAAAATAACAGTCACGAATAGCGGAAGAAAAGTAGGACGATGAAGACGCCAAAGCAAAAGCAGACCTTATAATTGCAATAGATGCAAGTTTATTGCGATTGGTAAAAGGGTTTTCAACGTTTAAGATGACGATCTCAGAACACAGTTTATGGAGTTCTTCGACGTCTTTGGAATCGATGGACATTCCCATTAATCCAGAATTGCTATCGTATATGTTGCTTAACAGCTTACCACCGAGCTTCAATGTATTAAAATGCTCGATGGAGTCGCGAGATACTGTGCCAAAGCCAGAAATAATTCGACAGAAAGTTCTGGAAGAGTTTTACTCGAGAAAACAACAGCAGAGCGACGAAGCAACAGAAGCGATGTGGGCACAGAAGGGCAAGGGAAAATTTCAAAATGGCCGAGGCGGAAAGAGAAATGGAGGTTTTCGTCAAGTGACAGATAATAAAGCGAGAGAAAACAAAAACTTCAAATTTAAGTGTCATGGTGTTGGTCATAAAGCTGCCGAGTGTCCTAGAAAGAGTTCGCAAGTCAAAGGCCGAAACAGCTGGAGCTGCATTTCAGAGTGTAGCGCTAGAACAGTTGCTAGGTGCAAAAGACAATGCCTGTGTAAGACGCTGGTGTTTGGATAGTGGCTGCACGTCGCATATATGTAACGACGAGAAAATCTTTCGAGAAAGTACGAGTATGAGGATGGAGAAGTTGTTATTGGCTAGTGACATTCAAGTTGACATTGACGCGCGGGGAACGGCCAATGTTGTGACAACGGGCGGTAAACAAACCGAGTCCATGAAACTCAATGATGTGTTGTTAGTAAAAAAGTTACGGACGAATCTACTGTCAGTGGCAAAGATCACAGATCATGGACAACTGAGAGAAAGACAGAGCTGTAGTGCGCGGAAAGGATGGAAAAATCAACTTAGCTGCCGAGCGCGAAGGGACCATATAATTTGTATGAGAAATTAGAATTCGATAAATTTTTAAAAGAAAACGGCATTTCTCGACGGTTGACAGTGCCTCATACACCGCAGCAAAACGGTGTGGCTGAGCGCATGAACCGAACTCTCGTGGAGATGGCGCGGTCTTTACTAGTGCAAACAGGACTAAAATATGCTTTCTGGGCTGAGACGCTTGCCGCGTCGAATTATTTACGAAACAGATGTCCAACAGCGAGTTTGGGAGGTCATACTCCATACGAGTATTGGTGTGAGTGTGTACTAGACCTTAGCAATCTTAGAGTGTACGGAGCAAAGACGTACGTGCTACAAAAGGAGCCTGGTAGGGGTAAATTTGAACCCAAAGCGATAGAAGGCGTCCTGGTGGGATACTCTGAAGAGTCGAAGGGGTATCGAGTGTACGTACCTGAGGATGGCAATGTATACAAAAAATCTTAGTGTACAAGTTGACAGTGCAAAGCCTACAAGCTGACTAACTATAAACAAGCTTACAGTAGTCAATCTAAACAAAACAGTCACGCACACATAGATCCGCGAATGCACAAAATGTAAACAACTAACGCATAGGCTCAACGTCTAATTTGACTACATCTAACAGAATTTATACAATATAAAAGCTTGTTGCGAGATTTACCCGTGTAGATAAACGAATAAATTAAGTAAGTTGATCAGATTGATTTTATTTTTTAAAATTTTCAAACTATGTAAATACGTGTACATAAATCTCACTACAAGCTATTATCTCATATATCTTGTGTAATGACATTCTAATTTGATAGTAAAAGTTTTAAAGGAAAAATTTATTTGTAATTAAGGTTTTGATGGCACCTCTGTTCCAACCCCAAATTCACTGGTGCTTAAAAAAGTGCTTGTCTTCCCCAACTGGTATCAGGCAATTGTAGATATATATACTATTACGATCACACTTACAAATTATTCGGATTAAATAAAAAAAAAATAAAATTCAAAATTTAAAAAATTCTGTTGGTTTTTTTTTGTTTCACTAAATTTATTCAAAAATCGAACATATTTATGTTTCGAACTTTTCAGTTCATTATCAACGAATGTACAGAGAAATATAATACAATAAGATTTTATACCTACAAGTTTGTGCGAGGGTGGTGGGATTTCCAAGCATTAAATGTGCTCTGTAATAGTTTTTATTTTGGGTGACACAGAAAAATCTACCTGATCGTTAGTAATGTTGATTTGTTTATTTTTAGCTTTTAGAATTTCTACCATTTCGAGGTAGTTTAATTTTTGTCCTTTATTACCAACATGTAATACTTGGAAATCCTTTACATTTATCATATGATCGTTTAAGATACAGTGTTCAGCTATACCAGTGCATTTTTTATTATCTAAAATCGATTTCCTATGTTCATTCAACCTAGTGGAAATTTGACGAGATTCTTTGTATATGGACTGGTTCTGACAGACAATTAGATTTATTCTTTAAACACCTAAATTCTATTAATCCAAAAATACAATTACAATAGAAAAAGAAAATAATAACTCTTTAAACTTTTTGGACCTAACTATTACTAAATTAAATAATAAACTAAATTTTAGCATATTCAGAAAACCTACATTTACAGATATTGTAACCCCTTCAAAGTCCAATCAATCAAATAAAATAAAAATAAGTAATTTCCACAGTTACGTTCATAGACTAGTAAGCCTTCCATTATCTAACATAGACTACGAAAATGAAGTTTCAATTTTAAAAACAATAGCTACCAATAACGGCTTTAATTCAGACCTAATTGACAAATTAATTTACAATAAAAAACGCAAACAGATCCAAAAATATTTTTATGCTCAAATATCAGAAAAACCGTCAAGATACTATTTTATTAACCACGTAAATAATATTAGTTTTAAAATCACTAACAGATTAGAAAAACATAAAATCAACTTTATAGAAGTAAACAAAAACAATTTAAGGAGTCTCTTGGGAAATAATAAAGACAAATTAGAAAAAACCGAAAAAAGTGGTATTTACAAACTAGACTGTTTAAATTGTGATGCTTATTACGTTGGCCAGACAGGCAGGGATTTTTCCACTAGGTTGAATGAACATAGGAAATCGATTTTAGATAATAAAAAATGCACTGGTATAGCTGAACACTGTATCTTAAACGATCATATGATAAATGTAAAGGATTTTCAACTATTACATGTTGGTAATAAAGGACAAAAATTAAACTACCTCGAAATGGTAGAAATTCTAAAAGCTAAAAATAAACAACTCAACATTTCTAACGATCAGGTAGATTTTTCTGTGTCACCCTAAATAAAAACTATTACAGAGCACATTTAATGCTTGGAAATCCCACCACCCTCGCACAAACTTGTATATGGCAATCTTAGAAATTTAGGTTTTCGCGTGTAAATAATGCAATTAATATGTCTTCCAAATAAATACGTTACCTACTAAAGAGCCTCTCTCAAAAACCACACCCGTAATTTTTTATTCTCAGCGCATTTGAAATGTTCGTTTAAGTGGCATTGTTGCATGTGCTAGGGAACGTAAACAATATTCTGGGCTACTTCTAATTACAAGGAAGAAACGGAAGAATTTGGAAATTGTATTTAGGTTATTTATTTACTCATATGATTGGAAGTTTTAATTTTTAAAGGTCTGGTAGAGAATCCTGCGGAGATACGGCTGTAGGCTACGTGCAAGTCGCGGGAGAAGATACATGCATATCCGTGGAAGGATTTGCCCAGAACAGAGTTCAAACAAAGCCTTACTGTGTGGTGTGCAAAATTAATGAAAAAAGGCAAGAAATTGTCGTAATTAAATGTCTTGATTGTTCGGCATTTCTAATGAGGATCCACAAAAGATCTGAGGACCTGCACCCACTACAGTGAATGCAGTGAGTGCTACTGGAAGAAACCGATTATTAGTAAACAACCAAGAACCAAATGAGCCGCAACCGTTTTCTGGGGGATTCTGTGGCTCGTCTGGAGACTGCAAATTTTATTGGAGACGTTGTAGCATAGCATGTCTTTTACTCGGTGTAAAATTTGACTTGTACTGTTTTAATTCGAAAATAGGAAACGTGGGCTTCGCAAGCGACGTCCACTTTTTGCGCAGTGCTGCAAGTTGTTCGATCTGTAGTTTTCTCCATGTCTATTGCCGTTGGCTCTTCAACATCTTCTTCTAATTAACTAGGGTGTCCATGTAACAATTCAGTTAGGTATTTCTTTTCTCCTAAATCTTTTTTCGGTATACGAGCGGGTAGACGACTGTGGTTTATCATGTGAAAAAGAGCGGCACCACGTCTGACTTCATTCGCGCTCTGACATGACTTAATTTAAACGTCTTGCGGCCGCAAACCACTGTTTTTTTCTCTTCTTGTCCTTTAGCACTGTCACAAATATTTTATTGGGAGTTCTATAAGTTGTACTTTCGTAGAAAGCCGAATTCCGCAAGGAGTACTCGACGATTTACAGACTCCGGCCGTATCCACGCTTCGACGAGCAGTGCGGAGAGCACCTGTGACGTCACAGCGCTAACCTTGCTACTACGTACCGTTTTATAGCCTCGCTACTTCGGCGAATAGTAAAATGCTTATAATTCGGTAATTATTATTTTTTTTTAAATTTTTAGTAGTCACGTTGTTCTGCATCATCAGAACTTTGATTTTTTTATGAAATTGAAAAATGTGAAATTTTCCCATTCTGACGCGTTTTCAGTTTACGTATTAAAAAAAGGAAAAATAAGATGACCGACATCTGAATATCATTGCTTTATTTTACAACATAATTTAGCAAAGGAAGAATCGAAGATCTCGAGATTTGAAAGGGAAGTGTTGGTTTTTGAAAATTGAAAATGTTAGAAAGATAACGAGGGAGGAGCTAACAGTATCTAGATTAAAGTAGGGAGCCCATTAGAAGAGAATAAATCCTCTTCAATCTGTTTTGCGCAGACATGCCCTCCCACCCTACAATTCTGACTGCCCTATATGCAGACGACATCGCCCTAATAGGCTCCAGTCAAGCCATTCTCCATAGTACTGCGAGAATTAACAATTTTCTGCCCCAGCTCCTAAACTGGTATCGGACATGGAAACTTTCCATCAATGATACCAAATCGGAAGCAATTTTCTTCTCCCACAGAACCCGGAAACCTCCTTCCATTATGGTCAACAACCTCCCCGTCAAATGGACAAACTCCGTCACCTACCTAGGCGTCACCTTCGACAGAACCCTGAACTGGAGGCGTCACATCATATCCACCCGAAACAAGGCTGTGGGCGCATACATCGCGCTCAAGCCTTTCTTCCGTAATAACTCCATCTCCCATCAAACGAAAATCCGAGCGTTTAACGCAATCATCAGGAGCATTTGCTCCTACGCCATTCCCGTCTGGGGCAGCGCCCTCCCCAACCGCCTTAATCTTCTTCAAGGCACCTACATGCGAATCCTCCGTTCCGCATTCCCTGGTTCGTCAGAAATATCCAAATTCTGAAAGAAACCGGTTTACCTTCTCTCCCCGACGCCGCAATAACATTCGCGGCAAACCTCCGGGCCTCAGTGTCAGGCCACCCAAACCCCACCATCTCGACACTATCCAACTACGCCCCCAAACCAAACGACCGTTTCAGAAGGCCCTGTCACCTTCTACCCTGAGCTGCCCTTCTTCGCTCATCCCGAGTTTCGCTCTTTAGCGCGAGTGCCCACCCTACCCATCTGAGGTGGGCCACCGTCTTCGTTCGCACGCTCCCTCCCCCCTCTCCCAACTCTGCCCACTCCCGAAACCAACTCCCAATCCCAACCTCTCCACATCTATCCGGGGATGTTAAAACCTCACGGTTGAAAATCCCCTCTCGAGGAGGGGTTTTAGTCGGTAGGCGCCTCGGCGAATCCGACACTACCTCCCTCCCGGGGGAGGTGTCTTTTGAAGATTTCCCCTCCTCGAGTATAAACTAAAAACAAAAAAAAAAAAAAAGAAGAGAATAAAATTTGGAAAGTTAGAATGCCTAAAATACTAAGAAAATATTATGACCCAAACGTACCAAAGAAACCCATCGTAAAAGAACAATTAAGAAGAGACTAAGGACAGGCGTCATGCGGTTAGTAAGTAAAGTTAGGACATTAACGGAAAGTACAAGTAATAAATAATAGGCAGGTATAGATAACACGGAACAGAATTTACAAGAATATTAGAATTAATATATACAGGAAGTACACTTAAGGGGCCGCATCAGTAGTTTTTAGGTATATGAGATTTTGTTGAATTTCATTTTGAAAATACTTTTGATGTAGACAAGTTGGAAGAGTGATCGATGTTTCAAATTAAAGGTCTTATTGCTGTTTAGTGCGGTAAATCGAGCTTTTTTTAGATTGACTTTTCGTTTTTGATTTATTTAAAAAAAAACTGTAAATCTATGTTAGCAAATTAAAGCTACACTATTAATAGCTACAACCTGCGCTTTCGGAAATAGTTAGTTCAAAGCTTCCTTACATGCGGTAAATCTCCCGATTTTTTATAAATGTTATAAAAACAGAGATATTTTTATTCTTTTGGTGAACTGCATGGCCTAAAAAAATTATGATAGGCAACCAACTTTACACAGATTAGCATGATTTATTAGGTGCCATTAACCAGCCACTAGTAAACGCCTACACTTAGCATCCGTCGAAACTTTGCAAACAAGTTTATACCTGGAACCGTATTTGTTAAAATTGTTTACTTTTGCGCATAGAAATAAGAAATAATGTCAATATGCCTTCTGTAAATTTACTTGTTCACTTTTGGTAAGTAATTATTGTTAGGGATACAAAATCTTATTGTTAGAATTGAGATTTGACCTTCTCGGAATTACATAGAGCTGAAATTCCACATACATATACAATATACATATGTGTAGTAGGGATGACAATAAATGTTTTTGAAATCATGGAGCTGATTCTAAGTAAAATGTAGAAAAAATCTAGCAATGTCACTTCTCAGTATCAAATCGGGCTTTAGCTTTACAGCCAAGAGCCAACCGCGGCTACCTTCAGTTGACTTTATTTTTTAGTCAAAAAAAAAATAATCAAAAACTCTTTTTTGAAAAATAATGGGTTTCTTTTAAAAATGAGTGGCGATAAAAAGTCGGAAATAATTATTATTCAGTGACTAAATGATGAAAAAGAAAACCATTGGACGCCATAAATACAATGCAACTTCGATTATCCGAACTTGAATTGAGGGTGTTCGAATAATACAATACATTTTCAGTGTTCGGTTAAGCGGATGTGTAAAAAGTGTAGTAGTAATAAAAACAATGAACAGTGATACTTTATCAACGTCCACTGGTTTTCCTATATCATTGTAATCATTTAATCACCGAATAAAAAATATTTTCTACCTTTTAATGCAATTAATTTTTAATAGAAACTATTGTTCTTACAAAAGTCTTTATTTATTTTTCTTAGTTCTATAATTCAATGCATTTGGTTTGAATTGTAAACAATTTATACCTGGAACTTGAAATTGTTTGTTTTAATGCATAAATATATTAACGGAATTGGTATATATTCTGTAAATTTGTTAAATTTGGTGGTAGGTAATTATATAAATAGCCTTAATAATGAGAAATAGTAATAATAATTTTCCCTTAAACTTATTAGGTAAGGTTTTCCTAATAACTGGTTTAGATTAACTTATTGTTAAGTATGTCAAATAATACACATACCAAACTAATTATCCGTTATTATTCTTGTTGTGTTAATGTTGTGAAGAGGTAGTGTTCAGGTGATCTGTTTTAGATTATTTTGAGTACCTACGTGTTTATCATAACCATGTGAATTTTTCGTTAGCAAATGTGCATACAGAATAAGTATTTCCAAGTTTTGTTGTATCGTATATACATTGTACGTTTTGTGTAAATTGCTTTTTAATTTTTTTCATTTGAAAAAAGTTTTTTACTTACGTAATCTTATATATCTCAAATAATCATGGAAAAAACGAAGAGGGTCTACTATTCTCAAAGAAAAAGTTTACGAAAGAGAATGGAAATTGTTAGGCAGAAACAAATAAAAAAGTCGGAATTATTATACAATGAGACAGTCGGTAATAATTATTACAAAAACGCATCACACTTGCCCGATTTATATACGGAAAAAGAAGGTACAAGTTCAGATTGTAACTTATTATTAACAGGTAGACGTGTAGTAGATATCAACCATTTATTTAACTCTTTAAAAAAATTAAAACATGCGGGATTAGGTTGTAGTTTCTTTGATATGGATATGATTAATGAAAAAAGAATGGGGTTAAAAAGTTTATTTTTTGTAAAATGTAAGGTTTGCAATTTGCCAACAAGTTTATCTTCTGAACCAGATGGTAGCGATATTAATAAAGATTTAGTATGCGGTGCTATAGCAATAGGAGCAGGATGTAATCAAATAACAGAATTATGCGCAGCAATTAATATGCCATCGATTTCGGTAAATACGTACGCGAAAAATAGGAAAACAGTGGAGGAAGAAATAAGATGTGCCCTCGAAAAAATGAAAATTGCAGGGCAAGAAGAGAAACAGTTAGCCCAAGAAGCTGGCGATGTTGACGAATTCGGTGTTCCTATTATAACAGTAATAGCTGAAGGTGCTTCGAGTAAGCGTTCGTATAAAACTAACTATACTGCTTTGTCCGGTGTTGCGTGTATTATTGGAGCTTGAACCAAAAAAGTTCTTTATATTGGAACAAAAAACAAATATTGCATATAACTTTTTCTGTAAAGGCCCTAAACTAGGAGAAAGGGAGTATCTATATGATGATTTTAAAAAGTGCGCTATTTATGAAGATTATCACAGAGCACTTGATCGGGTAGTAAGAAATAGTCCAAGTTTATTACATTAAATTTTCATTAACAGGCTCTTATGATGCAAGATGTCACGCAGCAGTGATTTCTTATAACACTAAGTGTACATTTATTGATAGCATACAAAATAGTTTTTACAGTAAAGTTGGTTTTTATACACAAACATACTGTGATAGAAGGCGGAAATTGATTTTAAATAGTCGTAAAGAATGAAATACAACTTCACGACCTAAGCATGTCGAAATTGATGAGGATTATGGTATGGTTATAGAATAAATTCGGATAAAGAAGCAGATCAGTTAAATGCTCTAAAATTGCAATTCATTGAAAAATTATCTAATATTAATATTATAGACGTCGAAATTAAAACAAGTAGACAATATCTTTGCAATGAGTGGCGAGAGGTGAGACATGCGAGGCTAACATCTAGTACATTCCGTAAAATTTGCAAAATGAAACCGAGCACGTCTACTGCAAACACCGTAAAAACGTTACTTTATTCGGGTTTTGATGGCTGCAGAAGTAATGCACTTCAGTATGGCCTTCAAAAAGAACAGGAAGCTAGAAAAAAAATTGAAGAAGTCTTAGGGTTTGCTGTAAAAGAATGTGGAGTTTTCATTGATAAATCCAAAAAAATTTTGGCTGCTTCTCCAGATGGTATCGTTTCTTCTGAAACACTCTTGGAGATTAAATGTCCCTATTCTGCCCGTAATATGACTTGTGCCGGTTCGTTTTAATTTATTTAAAAATTTATTAAGTAATTCATGAAACTTGTTCAGATATAAACTCCAAAATACTTTTATTATGTGATTATAATGAAGATACATTCATTACAAATATATTTAAAATGTAAAAGAAACGATAAACTAAAAAGTTATTATCACTCACAGTTCTTTAGTCAATGTCTTCCTTATCCTTAAATATACCTCATAAGTCGCGTACTTTTCTTCCTTGAGAATTTATTAAGTTTCCAATATAGGTATTCTCCCTCGACGTAACTATGCCTTTTCTTTCTATCTCACCATCTGCCTTTTATATCTTAAACGTCTACTCCTTCCTTACTTTAACGTACTCTTCCTACTTGATTGATGATGAAAACTACATTTGTAGTTTTATCCAATATTTCGATATAACTGTATAACGAATAAAATCGCTGGTCTATTGAGTTCGGCGATTCTAGGCCGACTGACCCTCCAAAAGATACCTTCTTATGCGCGTGCAAATTGTGCAACGTCTACCTATATAAACAACACCTCTTTGAACCCTTTCGGCAAAACTCACCGCCGCTACCATTTCTTTGTCGGTCGCCGCACACAACAAATTTCACTTATAAAAAAACATACCTACATATACATATGGTCAGCACAGACCATAGGCAATGCAATAAATAATAAATTCATAAAGTACTGCACCCTAAATGGCGATAATAACAGAATTTTATTAAAAAGCAATCACGATTATATGTACCAGATACAGGGACAGTTACATATAACAAATAAAGCTTTTTGTTACTTTATTGTTTATACCATGGCTGATTACGCATATGACATTATATGAAGGGACGACGACTTTTGGAAACACAAAATAGAAAAACAATTAGAAAATTTTTATTTTAATGCGTGACTCCCAGAAATTTTAGATTCACGGTTTGAGAGAAATTTGCCCATCAGACAAATAGCATGTAAAGACTTGTAGTTTCAGTACCCTTTCACTATAATCGTTACTATATATGACTCTCTTCTCCATTAGGTACAAGTAAATAGCAAATTTTAGAAAGAACAAATTTATTTCTTCAGCTTGTCAATAACTACATATATCTTCGTATAACGATACTATGCGTACTGTTAAGATCCAGGAATCGGGGAACGAGAATAACTCGTTCGTTGGTTCGGATCTGGTTCGATTCACTAGTTACCACTGAGATAGTTCCACAATCACGAACGTTCAAGTTCACTTAGTAATTGTAATTTACTATCGGTAACTTCCCAAGTGAAAAGGAGCTCAACAAAAACCCAAATAAAATGTATTAGATTTATTTAGAAAGAATAATATGTTAAGACTGCTTACAAAATCAGTTACAGGGGTTTATATAGCAACCCTGGCATCTTGAGGGGTGCGAAACAGAAAAGGTAGGGTGGGGGTGTACTGACTTCTTAACATTCCTCCCCATTTAAGATTTTTATAATAATATTTTTAATCAAAGGTTATAAAAATTAGAGAGTAACATATTGATATTTCAAAGTCTTTTTGGAGACCAATCATCATGTTCCACTAGGGTTTCACAGAGGTCAGTCTCTTTGAGGTCACTAAAACGAACACTACTGGCTCTTGGCAGAATTAGGGCGGAGGCCATTAGTTTGCGGTCAAACTGTGTTAGAGGTTTCGTCTCCTGGTATCTTGGCGGAAGCGTTCTTCTGGATGGCGTAATATGCTGTATGTTGACTATCTTGGTACAATGTTTACCACAATCGGGCCAACGAGGTCGAATTAATTTTAAACAGTTGGGACAGCAAAAGCAGCAAAATAGTAGAATTATCGCGATGCCAATGGCCACCGAGAGTAGGGCTTCCCACCATTTAAGACCCATTATCCGTGTAACCGGTCTTAGTTGTTCTTTGTAGACGTCTTCTTCCAGGTGATCCAATCTATGTCGATTCACAATGAGTTCTTCTTGATTAAGCGCGTGTATCGGTATGGCGTGTAAGTGAATTTCCTTAGTTTTCTTGTTTTCTTCGAGACAGCAGTTTTCAGGGATCGATGTTAGATCCTGGGAAATATTTTTATAGGACTTTGACTTCTTTGTCAATGTGAGTTTCAAGTTACTGCCAATCATTCCGGTACAAGGATTGTACATTGTAATGACGCTGTTTTGTTTTAAGTGGGCAGTCTTAATTCCTTGGTTTAAACATTTGTAGGTGAAGTTGGTTGCGCAATGATTACCAACCATTGGATTTCTTCAATCCTGGTCATTTCGTTGGATGTCATCCGTATAAGGGACGTCTTGCAGTTATCTGGCCATCTACCAGAGAAGAGGATTTCCGATTCACAGATCACGTCGTCTTTGTTTCTTATTTGCGGACCATGAGTAAAATAGATTCCATGTGATAGTTTTATTTCGTTGACACTGGAGAAGCCTATATATTGAAACTTCAACCTTTCTATTACCACATAGGGAAATGATGGAATAAGAATTTGGAAGTTATTTTGTTCGGGTATGGGCAGGGTTAGGATATGATGTAATTTATAATCGTCTTTACTTACTAATGGAAGTTTAATCATGTAGATGATCTTTGTTTCTTTTATTACGGTATTTATTTTTGCTATATCCAAGAATTTCGGAAGATCTTTGTTGATACGGAAGGGTAATTCATACTCTGGTATGTTTTTATTGATTTCTTCTAGGCTGGATTGTAATAAATTATCTTGTAGTAGTGAAGGCGGTATAACGTTTAATTTAGAATACAATAATTGAATTTTTACTTCATTAATTTCATTGAGTATCTCGTTGAGTATTTCGTCACTAAAAGTTATCATATTTAGCAATTGTAATGTAAATTCATTATCGTGTATCGCAGCAGAATTGTTGTTTAGGGATTCTTGAATCGCTTCAAAATTTTCTGCTATTCCTGCTTCGGATAAAGATAAAGAAGATAGGGTAGCATTAAAGTCCTTAACAATGTCTTTTATTATTTGAATGTTCTTATCCATTATCGTAAGAATATTTTTATTTGATAATTGCAAGTTTTGAATGGCTTTCGTTATATCTTCGTCCTCGCTAGCATCCATGGTTCCGAAGACATAATGAAAGAGCGTTCCGATGCCGTTAACTAATCCACGGCGTTTTCGGTTTTCATGAGGTAACATCATGTTAATTGTTTTTAATTCTTTATTTATTTGTTTTAATTGGTTGTCCAAAGTGAAACCGTGCGTGTATAAATTAAATTGGCCTTTTATTTCGTTTTCTATCGTTTTCACTTTGGTGACTAAATTTCGCGCTTTCTTTAGGTTTTCAAAAAGTGGTTTGATATCTTTAAATATAATTAGAGTATACTCTTGTTCTATAATTTTTAATGAGCCCATAAGTTTGGTATAAAATCCGATATTTTGAGGAATTGTATCAATTTCAATGTCTTTTGTGTGAATCAAGGGAAGGATTACTAGCAACGAAATGGTCGTTAATTTTATCATCTGTAACAGAATATAATTTTAATTAGTTTTGAATTGGAATCTTTTTGATATTTGAAATGTTAATTTTAGTAGGTTGAGGGCAATTAATTTCATAACAGTAATCATTAATTTTTTTATTAATTTTGTAGGGACCTTTGAAGCTGTACTTCCCGTTTCTTTTTATTCGAATAAAAACTTTTTCATTATCCCTAAACTGTTTTATTTCCCTAGCCTTAATGTTTTTTTTCGCTTTAACCTTTTCTTGTTTAGTATGAATATTCTGAATCGCTTGTTGCCTTGTATTGATCAATTGTTCATTCCTTTGGATAATTTCCTGTTCGTCGTTTTCCCTAACAAGGACGGAGGTTTCATTCCATACATTAATTCATAGGGTGTGTAACCGTGAGTAGAATTCGTCGATGTATTAATGTTGTGTACTGCTAATTGTAGTATTTCAAAGTTACTTAAATTGTCTTTCTGAGTATTATGCAATAACCTACATGTTCTTTTATTGAGGCGATACATCGTTCTACTGATCCATTGGACTGTGGATGATAAGTGGAAGATGTGGTCCATTTAACGCTCAATGTGCTAATTAAAATTTTAACATTATTATTAATAAACTCTTTGCCTTGATCAGAGTGAATTCTCTTTGGTATACCAAATGCGGAAAAGTATTTTAACAAGGCTATTCTAACACTCGGACCATCTATATTATTATCGAAAGGGTAGATCTGACAAAACTTGGATAAGTCATCTTGGATGATAACTGTTGGAATTTTACGTTTACCTGCAGTTAGTGTTGCAGAATCAATATTAATGCGTTGATTGACATCGGTTGGTTTTTCGGGAATTACTGTGGGATATTGTCGAGGTGTTCTGTCGATTTTGTTTCTGATACACACAACGCATGATTTAATTAGTTTTTCCGTTATTTCATACATATTTCTGAACTTATGATCTTCTCTTAACTTATTTAAAGTTTCGTTGATACCTTTATGATAATTTAAAGAGTGTTCGTGATATTCCTTGATTAATTTGATTTTATTTTCTTCTGGTATATCAATTGATTTAATAAAGCGAGAGATATACAATTTTCGGTCATAATCCTCCTGTATTATTTTATCTTTATCATCATTAATACTAATTATCAGGATTTTTTCATTTTGGAACATCATGGTTAGGTTGCGTAAATTAAGTTTAAAAATTTGGTCATTAGATGAATTATCAATAGCGATCGTTTTGCGTGACGTTTTTAATTCACCTATTTCGAATTCTTTTAGAGGTGTCTGAAGGTTGGTTGCGGTTATTAGTGAATTTACCTGCTGTTTACAATCGTCGTACCTAAATACTACCACGTCGAAGTCTTCTAATTTAGGGTTGATTATATAGTCATAATTTGGTCGTTCGGTATTGTCGGTAGTCTGGTTGTCCATCGTATAAATACGAGACAAGGCGTCAGCGTTAGAATTGTATTTGCCTGGTTTGTAAAGGATCTCATAGTCGTATTCCTCAATTTTGAGGCGCCACCGCATTAGTCTAGAGCTGGGGTCTTTTACTGAAAACAACCACTTTAAGGGCTGATGGTCAGTAATAATTTTGAATTTCTTACCATAAAGATATGACCTAAAATGTTTTAGTGACCAAACAATCGCCAAAAGTTCTCTCTCTATGGTCAAATACCTAGTTTCGGCCGGGTTCAAAGTCCTTGATGCGTATGCAATGGGAAGTGAATTTTTAACATCACCTTGAGATAAGACGGATCCAATAGCATATTTAGAGGCGTCTGTAGTTAATATAAATTCTTCGCTAAAATTTTGATATTGCAATATGGGTTCTTTTATTAATGAATCTCTCAGTACTTCGAAGGCTTTATGTTCTTTGTCGGACCAATTGAATATTTCATCCTTACGTAATAATTTGGTTAGAGGTTTTGATATTAAAGCAAAATTAGGAATAAATTTTCTATAGTAACCTACAAGTCCCAAAAATTGTTTGATGTGCTTAGGTGTCTTGGGAACGGGGAAATTTTGAATGCATTTGATTTTATCAGGGTTTGGTTTAATCCCTTCCCGAGTTATTACATGACCTAAGAATGTTGTCTCCTTCCTTAAGAACTCGGACTTATGTATTTGGACCTTGAAGTTATGCTGACGTAACTGTTTAAAGACATTAACTAATCGCTCATTATGCTCTTTTAGAGATTTTCCAAAAATTATAATGTCGTCAATGTAAACTAAGCATTGTTGGGGTGTAAGACCTTGCAAAGCTAAGTTCATTGCTCGCTGAAATTGAGATGGAGCGTTTTTGAGCCCGAAGGGCATCGTTTTATATTCGTAATGCTTACCGTTGGCGGTAAAGGCCGTTTTTTGTATTGATTCTTTTGACATGGGTATTTGATGAAACCCTGAAGTTAAGTCAAGGGCGGTATTATATTGAGAATTTCTAAGATTGTCCAAAATTTCTTCGATGTTCGGCAACGGGTATTTATCATCGATAGTTTTTTTTATTAAGATCACGGTAGTCAATTACCATACGCCATTTTTGTTGGCCTGACGCATCTTTCTTTTTTGGTACGATCCATAGTGGAGAGTTCCAGGGAGAAAAAGATGGTTGTATAACGTCGTCATTTAGTAATTTTGTTATTTGTCTCTCTACTTCCTCTTTGTGTATTTGCGGGTATCTATACGTTTTCGTTTGAATGGGAATTTCGTCCGTTGTTATTATTTTGTGTTTAAGAATATTTGTCGTTGTTAATTTATCGTCAGGTAGGTGGAATATGTCGTGATAGGATAATATGATCGGGGTTAAAGACTCTTTCTCTTCCGAATTTAAATTTTCTAGTCTGAGTTGTTTAAGTAATATTTGTTGGCGGGTAGCGTTATTCTGTTGACTAATTTGGATTTTGTTTATAATAATTCTGTTAGGCACTGGCAGAAGTTTTAGATCGTCTAATTCGAAGGTAATGTCCTTTTCCGAAGTATTAATACAGGTAGTTAGGAAATCAAGTTTATCATCAGTTCTAATTAAGCATGAAGGAATTCGTATATCGTTTTGTGCGAAGCCTAACATAAAATATTCTGTATTAGATTTATAGCGATTTGCTTTTAATCGGATTATTTGTTCACATCTTCTAGATACGTTTACTGTATTCAAGACCTTTTTTTCAGTGAAGTAAAGCGAAAATTTTTTATTATTTATAATTAAGTTATTATTTTTAAAATCTAACAAAGCTTGGTGTTTGGAAAAGAAGTCGGTTCCTATAATACCGTCAATCTCTAGGTTGTGTTTCGAGATGTAATGAAATGTAATAGGTAAGTTAATATCTTCTAGAAACGTTTTTATTATTCCTAAAGTTTCAAAGGAAGGTGAATTAAGACCGTTTAGAACGTGAGTTTTAGATTTATCGGGTTCCGGTAAAAATCGGGAGTAGCGTAAAACTGATATGCAAGCGCCACTATCAATTAATAACTTGCAATCTTTTCCACTTATGTTGGCTTTAATGAAAGGTAGGCGTTGGTAGCCGTCTAATTTATTAATTGGATTAGAAGGACTTCTAACTATTCGGAGTCCATGCCCTCTTGTTCGGATTCCCGATAGGAGTTTAAATTATGTTCGTTATAATCTAAGTTTTCGTCATCTGAACAATTATCATCTGATTCCGGCCTGACTTCCGCAACATTAATTTTCTTCTTATCTTCATGATCTTTTTTATATTTGAAGCAATTTTCTTTTAAGTGGCCTATTTTCTTACAATAAAAACATGTTTTTTCTAGGTTATTTTCCTTACTACTAGAAGGCTGAGGGTTGAAGGGAGGTTTTTCCTTCCTTTCAAATTTTCCTGTTCTAACTAATATTTTATTTGAATGGGGTTTGTGGTTGTTGTCTCTTACCTTCTCGATTGCCCTAAATTTACACACTTGTTCAAACTGTATACAATGATCGAAAGCGTTTTCTATATCTGTATAGCGATTTTGTAATGCTAGGTTTGATATCTCGGGTTGTAGTTTTCTAACGAAACATGATACTGCCATTTGGTCAAAAATGTTAGCTACTGTCTTCTTAGTTTCACCGGTTAGTTGTTTCGCATTTATTACTGAAGAAATTATAGCGTCACGTAAAGGTGCGATTTTTGAATACAATTCTTTGACTGTTTTATATTGGTTTCCATTTAGCATGAACATTTCCCAAATTAAATGATCGTATGATTTCTCTTGGACATACAAAGAATCAAAAACAAATATGATGTCATCTGTATTATGTAAAGATCTGTTGATGACAGCTTTTAATGCGTGCCCCTTTAATTTTGAAAATACTAATGTATCTAAAATACTTTGTTGTTCTTTCGAACATTTATTATATACATTTATAATAGTTTTCTTAAATAGAGGGTATTTTACTGAATTGTATCCCCCATCGAATTCAGGTATAGCATCTATCATTAAACGAAATATACCGTTATCTAAACCTACTCCAGGAGGATGATTTTGGTTGCTATTATTTTCGGTATTAGATATATTTATAAATTCTTCGTCAGAAGTATTTAATTCTGATTCTTCCGGACAAGAATCTGGTTCTTCCTTGAGGGTTTTCTTTATATACTCAATTTTGAAGGAGTGGTAGGGAATGCAACAATAGTAAATTGAAATTTCCTACCTTAGCTTTCCGTTGTTTCTGAGGATTCTTATTTTAAAACGTTGCTCAGGACTCGTTGGGGTATTTTCTGATGTAGCGGAGGAAACCTGTGACGAGACGGCGTTTCCTTGCTGGAGGAAGTTTTCCTGATGATGGACCTGTGACGAGACGGTGTCCTCTCAATCACCAGTAGAAGCCTCTTTTCAGGGATGACCTTTTGTTCTTTGGATCTTCTTTTCTGAAGATCCTACTGACTGCGCCAATGTTAAGATCCAGGAATCGGGGAACGAGAATAACTCGTTCGTTGGTTCGGATCTGGTTCGATTCACTAGTTACCACTGAGATAGTTCCACAATCACGAACGTTCAAGTTCACTTAGTAATTGTAATTTACTATCGGCAACTTCCCAAGTGAAAAGGAGCTCAACAAAAACCCAAATAAAATGTATTAGATTGATTTAGAAAGAATAATATGTTAAGACTGCTTACAAAATCAGTTACAGGGGTTTATATAGCAACCCTGGCATCTTGAGGGGTGCGAAACAGAAAAGGTAGGGTGGGGGTGTACTGACTTCTTAACAGTACCTACACAAGAAGGTAGACGATCCGAAGAAACTGCAACCTCCATTATGAAATTTTACCCTAATAAAACTGTTCCAAAGGAAGTCATATTATAAACACTCCCCTTACCCTTACTGCTTTTATTTTGACAGGTTTTGTAAAACAGGTTGCCTATTTCAAAAATTATTTCTTTGACCACTGATGCGGCCCCTTAACAATTATACATTATATTTACAATGAGGCAAAATAAAATGCGGCTACAATAGTATTGACTAGATTATGTTATCGGAATGAATAATAAAACATCACTGAGGCACCTAAGTTATTCATTATAATCTTTATTTGATATTATTTTATGAATTATTATAAAAGTATTCATGGAACTCTATAAAAAAAAAGTTCAAGCTAATCTAAAATATTCAAAATTATGAAAAGACAATTTTACAACAGTTTAACAGACATTTTTACTTTCGGAGAGTTGACAACCACATTTACTTAAAAAAATAGTTATTACCTGTATTTTATTTCTGAGTGGGTTAGGGGAGTCAAATTCAATTTCTACTTCGGAAAAATTTTCCTCGCATTTGACTCTCATACGTGGTCATGTAATACTTTACCTAATTCCCTGTTTACGTCCTTAATCTTATATATTTCCGATAATTTCAGACTATGTAATTTTGTTCCTTTATTTATCATGACAAAAGAATCCTAGATGACAGATGTGTACTATAAACAAAAATAAAAAACCGAAAGAAACGCTACAACAAATTACTTTTAATATAAAGCACATACACAACAAAAGTATTTTAAAAACACGTTTTTATTGTATAACTGGAAAGTGCATTATTTTCCTTAAATTTATCTGACGCTAAAAGAACATGAAAGTTGTGGTTCTTTCTAATTTAGGAAACAACTAAGATATTTATGAAAATAATATTAAATTTGCCTCAAAAGAAAAAGAGATAGATAGGGTGCTTTTATTTAATCCCTTACAATTACCGAATAATCCTATCCAAATATTGAAATTAGCGCACCCAGCACATTGGGATGATATCTTCATGACTAAAGTGTTTCAGAGGGTTTAATTGAACTCCTTGTTTAGTAATGAAAACCGTTACGTAATTAGAAGTTTTAATTATTTTTTTTCTTTTCGAAAATAAAAAATATTAAGTAAATTTAAAAAAATACCAAGTATGTGGAGGTGTTTCAACATTTCTTTAATCATCAACTCCGATTAATAACATTAAAGCCGGCTTTTCACTATGAGATATACCTAATATAATATATATAAAATCTTGAGATATAATATGATATCGCTCACCGTACTATTAATTGGTACCGTTTACACTTAAATGTAATATATGTTATATTACAAACTATAAATATTTTTCACAGTGTAAAGGATCATCACGGGATATAATTTATATTTCGAGATATAATATAAATTATATCCTATAGTGAAAAGCCGGCTTGAAGGTACCTTGATTGGTTGCAAAAACAAATTAAAGCTAACTCAATTAAGATCAAAGTTTGACATACTTACATACGACATAAGGACAGGCCAACGGAGAGAAATACCTTTCTGTTTTGAGCTTGGAAAAGCTATCTTCAGTTCCATTTACAGATTAGTCTGGAACAAATAAGTATAACTCGATGAAGTAGGAATGTAGTATGTATATATGTTTTACATTTAATTTAAATTGATGCGATTCAAAGTCATCAGTAAGGGAGGAAGACGCAATAGCATAATAGTTTAATAAGTGTTCACATATACGTAAATGCAGTCATCATGTAGCGTCGAAGCAGCTAACATATGTAGGTGCGTGTTGCGAGGTTTGGTTCTGATAATAACTGTTGGATGTGGAAGCCTATTTCAGATTCCAATGATGAGCAAGTCAAAGTCAGACTAGAGTTATTTTATTAAAATAAACTACAGCTATTTATACAGAAAATATTTACATTGATCATATGGTAAGTACATGGTCAACCATTTACATTAGTATGCGGAGTATAGTAGAATTTTTGTATCACATTATATATAAGTACAAAATTTTCTAATGAAATAGTAATACGAAAAATAGTCTGTTAGATCGTTATGGAATGTTATTTATGTAAATAATTTTGATGAGTCGCTATCTCATTCCATTAAAATAAAAATGTAAACAAATTTTTAAATTTAGTCTTCTAATACTTTTATAACCTATCTATAATTATGTATAGGAGGTTTTGAATACCTACCAGGGTTTCTTGTTCTATTTTATATTGTTATGTTGTATTGTCAAAAAAAAGGTAGCTATCAGTAAACTGGATGAATATTTCCTTCCTAAGCAAAATACAACTTTTGAACGACATGTATTCCGGCTAATGCAACAAGATGAAGGTGAAAGTTTCGGAAAATTTGTTATTAAGCTTAGGGGACAAATAGCAAGGTGTAAATTCGATAATCCTGATGCCCATTTAATTGAGCAGATCTTAAAAAAAAATCTTTATCATCGGAGTTGAGAAAAAAAATGCTAACCATGGATGATGGCATTACCTTAAAAATAATTATTACAACTGTTACTACTTTAGAAGGTGTGAATTACCAATCAGATACTTATGAACAGGAAGATTACCTTGCCTAGCTAAAAACAAAAAGTGTAATGGCTGTAGAAAATTAGACCATTTCCAACGATGTTGCAGAACTAAATTATTTCAGCAGAAACGTAAACTAGCACAAAATCAGGAAGCTGAACGGAGCTCCAACAAGCGGTATCGTAAAGAAACTACTGTGAATTCTTGGACGTAGAAGTGAAATATATATTTAATTTGAACGATGACGCTACTATACTAGAATGTGAGATTTGGGAGTAGATTGAGAAATGGTAATTGATTCAGGATGCATGTTAAATTTAGTACATTATAAAACACAGGAATATCTAAAGAAAAATAAAGTTATTTGTGAGAAATAGGTGAAATAACCAAAGAAAATAGCAAACGGTAAAGCCGAGTGTGCTACTATTTACGTTATAGAAGAAGGATCCCGGAACCTACTTGGTAAAGATACTGCATTGTGTTTGGTGTTCCTAAATTGGGTGTGGCCCTTAATCATGTCGAACAAGAATCAAACAAACCTTTTCCAAAATTTAAAGATATTTTAATTGAGCTACCTATTGATTCCTCTCTTAAACCCGTCATGCAATCTTACCAGAGAATACCAATACCATTGGAAGAAAAGACAAATAAGAAACTACAAGAATTCTTAGACCTAGACATAATCGAAGAGGTTCATTCCTATAATGCCAATTCTAAAGGATAATGGTGATGTACTACGCCTATGGGTTGACATGCGACGTGCCCAAGTCAAAACACAGTTAATAGCAGACGCAAGTCCTGTGGGACTAGGAGCGGTTTTAGTACAGACCGATAATAAGGGACCAAGGGTTAATGCATATGGTAATCGGACACTTAGTCAATGTAAAAGAAAACATAGACAGAAAGGAGGCCCTTGCTCTAGTATGGGCTATCGAACATTTTAATATTTTCCTATTAGGTAAAGAATTTGAATTGATAACAGATCGCAAGCCATCGATGTTCCTGTTTAGTCCAAGATCAAAACTATGCGCTCTAGTCAAAAGATGGGTTTTGCGACTTCAGGCGTATCGTTATAAAAGAAAATATAAACCAGGCAAAACGGAATACACGACAAAACGTACCACTTTTATTGACCAATATTGAATCTTTTTAAACAATTATTTAAAAGCGATTTTAACAACAGAATCTGATTCCCATCACACCTTTTTCAGGCTTTGGACTTACAAAATTACCATTTTGGCGTGTTTAAAATCTGCTGTTGTGAAGCGTTTGTCGTTTTTTTTTTGATATTTTTTATTTTATTTATTTATTTTTTTTTAAATACCAAATTAACTATTAAATTAACATTTTGGGGTGTGGGGTATGTATATGTAAACACACCCACCCTCTACCATAACCTATTGCAGGAGAGAGGGAATTATTACGATTTTATTTATTTTTATGAAAAATATATCTCCCCCACCTCTAAAGTGCATTGTTGTCAACTTCTAATAAATGAGTCTTTGCAAGTAGCCGTGGTACGTTTTGTCGTCGTTAGATTAATTAATGACCCTTTGCAGGTACTAGTGGTACGTTTTGTCGCAAAAAAACCGATTGTACGTTTTGTCGCTGGTACGTTTTGACGGGACACCGGCAAAACGAACCTTGCGGACCCATTATCAAGGCCATGTATAGATTCCGATCAGCAAATTCATTCATCAGAAGAGAATTATGTTCATCAAATAGTTGAACTGGCGAGAGACTGGTGGTGAACACTACAATCCACTTATTTTAATATCAACGCATTTCTATTTTTTTCCGTTCGTGAGTAGAGAAGTGATACATTCTTCTTACGAGCCATTCGATCCCACGTCAATTCTTAATAATGTAACTCAGAGACAACCCCCATAAGTGCGATTGAACAGATCCCACAGGAAAAGTGTACTATGACGAATACTTGTACATTACGCAACTATTAAATAGTTTAACAACGTCCAATCAGAAGGCCAGAGGGATAAACCTCGGAAAAGCCTCACCAGTACTAAGTAATACCACAGAAGGTATACAATAGTACTGTTTAAATGGATGAGCCTTATACACACGAAGCCCACGATTCCACATATGTGTCACGTCAACCCAGAGCACAAGATATACAACATATTAAGTCATAACATAATATAACATATCAAAATACGGGGGTAGCTAGTCCCCAAAACTGTGCCTGGCCCCTAATCCGGATTAGTCCATAGGGAACTGTGCCTGGTTATCACCACTGGGTGGCCCATAGGGCACGTGTCTGGTCACTATCACGTGATAGCCCATAGGACACTAATTAAAGTTGGTGTCTGGTTATCACACAAATTGACCCATAGGACACGGTTAAGTTGGTGTCTGGTTATCACACAAAGTGACCCATACGACACGGTGCCTGGTTATCACACAAAGTGACCCATACGACACGGTGCCTGGTTATCACACAAAGGTGACCCATAGGGCAAGCTGTAAAGCAAAATGATGATACCTAGAACATCACAAAACAGCCTAACGCCAAGATCGTTAGCGTGTATTAAAATGCACCAATTATATATCATGCCTAATTACCTCACCCCTTTCAGGTCAATATACATTGTGTACCACATGTAAACCTGGGCTCGTAACGGCGGATGCATCTATCACAATTCAGGAGCATCTGCACCTAAAACAAACGTGCTCTGTGCGGGCTGTACGGGCAGTGTATTCGGCAAAACTCGAACGAGGACTCGATATATCATACGTTTCAATTATTATGTATGCGACCAGTTCAGGATCGGGAAAATAATCCTTGAACGGTACAGTAAGGAATGGCGGTGCGAACATAATGCACCAGAACATTGTTCTGAGAATTATCGAGTAATAATGATCTTAAGAAGGATCTGTATGTACTGAACACTCAGTACAAGAAGTTTTGCAATACCAACTTGATATTACATTATCAACATGCTCAGTTACCTGTTAATTAATAATAATAATAATAATAGTAGCTTTATTAACGAAATTGTTACATGTTCTAATAAGTATTAACATTAAATAAAATACAGTCTTTTCAATTGAATTTTATGCGCGTCTTTTGTCTATCGTTTTATTCATTCTCATTTCTTTTCCTTAGTATGTTCCACATTCTTTCCAGGCAATCCTTCCCCAGAAGTTGTTGTTTCCAGCTCTTTCCATCCATTCCCGTGAACTTGCATCTTTCAAATATGTGTTGCAGCGTTTCTTCTTCTTGTCTGCATAGTCGGCACATTTTGTTTTCTTTACTCTCCTAGTGTCTGTTCGCTCTAGATTCTGAACCCAATCTGAATCTGGCTGTGAGTTGCAGTTCGTTCCTTTTGTTTTTACGTTTTATAAAATAATCCGGTGGTTCGGTGATTTCTGGCATTATTCTTTTATATTCTTTTGCGTATTTCGAGTTTCCCAATTTTCTTTCTAAATCCTGCCTTTCTAAATTTTTACTAATTTCTTCCATTTGTTTCCATGTGTTTGTTTCGTTTTCGATTTTTCTATTATAATAATCAAGCGACCATCCTCTTTCTTCTAAGTGCTTCTTTCTCGTTCTCTTCCATTTTTCCTTTGTCTCTCTTTTTCTGTTTATCTCCCAATCTGTACTTATTTTATTTTTGATCTTTACGCATTCTGTAAGTAAGTCGTTTCCTTCATGTCTAATTATCTTTTCTTCATATTTTCCTGTTCTTTTTCCTGCTTTTATTGCTAGTTTTTCTTGTTTTGTTTCTAAATGCAGCATATATTCCGGTGTTGTTCTGTCTAAGTTTAGTGTCCATTTGATGTACTTGTGTTGAATTTCTTCTATCCCTTTATACTCTTGCCAGCCCCAGATTTCCACCGCATACATTAGTATGCACTCTACTAATGTGTCAAAAAGATATATTCTTTTTTTCCAACAGTCTTTAAAGTTCCTTCCCAGTACTGTCGTTGCCTTTTTCTTTAAATACTTTATGTGTTGTTCATTTCCATTATTTTGCTATAGACTATTTCCCAAGTAGTCTTTACTTCTTCTAAGGTTTTTCCTTCCCATGTGAATTCCATTTTTTTTTCTTCTTCCTCCCGATGTTTTTCCTCTGAGAATCTTTGATTTTTTGATATTTAACTCAAGTCCTCTTTCTGAAATGTACCTGCCAAATCTTTTTATCAATTCTTTAAGCCCTTGTTCATTACTTGCCATTAAAACTACATCATCTGCATATGACACCGTCCATATCTTCTCTTTTCCTATTACCACACTTCCTGTCTGTATTTTGTTCATTGTTTCTTCAAGATTACCGAATGCCAAGTTAAATAGTGCTGTGCTTAGCGGGCATCCCTGCCTTACACCGTTTATGGTTTGTATTTCGTTTGAGTACTCATCATTTATTCTTACTTTGAAAGTTGTTTCGTTATAAATCTCCTTTATTCTTTCACTTAATTTATTGCTAATGTTTTTTTGTTCCATAATCTTCCATATTTTTTCTCTTTTTATTTCGTCAAAGGCACTCTTCATGTCTGCGAAACACATAAAAATTTGGCCATTTGCCTTTTTTATTTCCTCTTCCATAGCAGTTTTAACGGTATATATCGCACCTATTGTTCCTTTGCCTTTTCTGTATCCAAATTGCGTTTCACTCAATACTTTTTTCTCCTCCATTTCCTTTTCCAGTCTTGTTTTCAAAATTTCTGCGTATATCTTATAACCCGTGTCCATGAGGGTAATTCCCCTGTAGTTTTCTACATCATCTTTGTTTCCTTTTTTGAAGATAGGCGTTATTATTCCTACTTTCCATTCTTCTGGTATTTTCTTTTCCCCATTCCATATTTTATTTAGTATTCTGTGCATCTCCTCTATCACCTGCTCCATTCCATATATCCACGCTTCATTTGGTATTTTGTCTTGGCCGGGCGCCTTCCTTGTTTTCAGTTTATCACTTGTATTTTTAACCTCTTCGATGCTTATTTCATCTTCATAGTTTAATGTTTTGGTAAAATCTCGTTTTTCTTATTCTTCTAATCCTTCCATTTGTTTTTGAAAATGTTCTACCCATTCGTTCATTTTTATTTTTTCACTTATTTTTATTTTTTTACTCCTTTGTTCGTTTATTAAATTCCAGATTTTTTTTCCCGATTTGTCCATTTTAGCCCCTATCCATTCCCTTTCTTTGTAATCTACTTTCTTTTGTTCTAGTAGATTTCTGTATTCTCTTCTTATCTGTAAGTATTCTTCCTTCTTCGTTCCGTCTGCTGCATAGCTCCTCTTAGCCTCCTTCAATTTTTGCTTGACTTTGTGACAGTCACCATCCCACCATTTTTTATTAAGTGTTGTACCTTTGATGATTACTCTCTTTTTTGGCATGGCGTTGTTTATTCTTATTTTAAGTTCTTCCCATTCTTTCGCCGGTTTTGTTTTTCCTAGCTGATCTTTGTACCTTTTGATATCTTTTTCTTTCCATGTAGTTACTATCTTTTCTTTCTGTTTATTCAATTGCTCCATTTGTTCCATTTCCCCTTTCAAAGATAATTTTAACATTTGGTGGTCCGATGAAAAACTTTCTTTAATTTCCATTTTTTCAATCAATTCTTCCCCTGTTATGTTGGTTATTATGTAATCCATTACAGATCTTCCTGATCCTCCTATGTATGTCATACTGTCATTTTTATCACCTGCAATATTTCCATTTATTATATACATTCCATTTTCTTCCATCCACTTTATCAAGGATTTCCCTTCTTCGTTGATTATGTTATCTTCTGAAGCTCGTTTCTCTTCTCCAGTTTCATCCTCAATCTTTCCTCCTTTATTTCCTGTCCTTGCGTTGTAATCTCCTCCAATAATTATGCATTTGTCTTTGTTGTTTTCTATAATTTTAATTTTAGCCATTAGATCATAGTTTTCTCCTTTTTTGTCCCTCATGTATACACTTAATATTATAATTATTCTTTGTAATATTTTTATTTCTATTTTCATTAATTCTTCATTTATTTTTTCTATTTTCACTTCGTTTTTAAGCCGTTTTTCATTGTGTGCAATTACCATTCCACCTTTTGGCCTTCCTTTCTTTTTTTCTTTTCTGGCTCCTACGTGGGTCGTTTTGTAGTTTTTCATCTGTGTTTCTATGTATCCATCATGTTCGTTTTCAAGCCATGTTTCTGCAATATTTATAATGTCGCTATTTCTAAGTTGCTCCCAATCCTCTTCTTCAATATGACGTAGTCCTGCCGCATTCCAGAATATTACTTCCAAATTCTTCATTTCTGTGGTAACTTTATTGTAATTTTTTGTGTTATCCTTAAATCCCCTCTTAATATTAAGCTTATGATTATGAATTAGCCCTTTTTTATTTAGTCTATTCTTACTTTCTATATCTTTTTTACAAATTTTTTGTTCTAGTTTTTTGATAGGGTTTTTTCTTTTTCATTCCAAAAGAACCAAGCGTCGCCAATTTTTAATTTCTTATATCCTATTCTGACCTTTCCTTTTTCCCTTTCTTTATCTGCATACTGCTTAATGTTTCTTTGTATATCCTTTTCTTTCTGAGTCAATTCTGAGTCTATGTATATATCTGTGCCCTTTAACTTGCTTTTCATTTTCAATATTTGCATTTTGTTTTACCTGTTAATTAGTGGATACTCAAATAATCACAATGTCTACTCAATAAATAATATCAATTAGTATTCAAGTAAATGTGTAGAGAGGTACTCAGTGAGAAATAACGACTCACCAAAGAAGTGTGTGTGTAAATATGTAAATAGGTATAAATAGGTACACAGTGAGAAACAACAACTCACCAAACAATTGATGAGAAAGTTATCCAAAACACTTACATATTAAAATAATTGTCCTTTCGATAGTTTATTAACACAAATAACACCCACGGGAACGCACTCTCGACCGAACATTTTCGATGCGAACAGAAAACAAACTGGATGATGTCAAACATATTTCCCATAAACTGGGTGGTCAGGGTTGCATGTGGATTATACCAAAAATCATTTTCATGTATCAGTTCACCATAAATCTGTCTTGGGCCTAGATTAGGACCTGTTCCCACGTTAGGAACATGAGCGCCTACATTCTGGACGCATTTACGTCTTGCATATGTTTAGATGAAAGAAAAATACCATATGCCCTTTTCAGAATACAAGAAATGAAGAAATATAATGTTTTGAGATTAAAATATCAAGTTTGCTAACACATAACAACATACGTAATTAATAGAAGCTACAACAATCATTAAAAATTACTTTAATTTTACGAATCGACGTTAGTTTCTTGCCTAATGATGGCCGAATTTGACAGTCGAAACGTCGAATAATTAAATCTAGGTATGTAGATTCGCACGGCACTTGGTGAAACATAATATTAATAAAAGAAAAGGAAAAAATCACAACACTTGACTTAGTTTCACAAAAAGGTTTTATTGAAAATATATATAAAATACTCTGACAAATGTTTCGGTTTTTACACCATTATCGAAGAGATTATAAAATATAAAACTAAAGGAATACAATATTTATACCTGGTTAGTTACTACGAAATTTAATAGAGGTGACACATAGTAATCTAATTGGTCGTTCGTAATGACCTTGTTGTTGTGGTGAGCTTTTGTTATTTCGACTATTTCTAATAAATTCATACGTTTACCTTTAGGAACATAATGTAGCAGTTTAATATTATTTAAGTCTAAGGTATGTTTGTTTACAATACAATGTTCGGAAAATGCAGACATTTATTTAATTTACAATTGATTTTAAATGATCATCAATACGAGTTTTTAAGGATCGGCCAGTCTGCCCAATATAAATTGCTTCGCAATTTTTATAATTAATTTCGTAGACACCAGATTTTGAAAGTATACTCGTTTTTTCTTTATTATTAACTAGAAATGATTTTAAATTAAATTTATTGACACACATAGTTGGAATATTAAGTTTTTTTAACTTATTACAGATTTTATGACTTAAATTAGGTACATGGTTGATCAAACGGTAATTAAGTTCAATGGTTTTGTAAGACATTGGAGTATAGAATTTTTTCAGTAATAGAGTTTTTTTCTTTTTTGTAATTAACTTGTCAATGAGTGAGGGTTCGTAACCATTATTAATGGCTAAAGTTTTAATAATATTTAATTCCTTTTCATATTCGACAGTTTTTAGAGGTAGGGATAACAATCTATGTATAAAAGAGTGAAATGCGCTTAATTTTATATTATCTGATTGATTAGAACTAGCATGAGGTAAGATATCAGTAAAAGTGGGTTTGCGGTAGACTCCAAAGGAAATATAGTCATTGTCTTTACTTAGCGTTAAATCTAGAAAATTTAAAGAATCGTTGATCTCTAATTCGCAAGTGAATTTAATAGAGTAGTAGAATGAATTTAGAAGGTTCAAAAATAATTTTAATTGTCTCTCTGAACCGGTCAATATACAAAGGATGTCATCTACATATCTAGTGTAAAACAGTACATGCTTCAGAAGTTTATTATTCTGAGCAAATAAGTGATTTTCGAAATTTGACATAAATATTTCACTAAGTAAAGGTGATAGAGGAGATCCCATAGGTAAACCGTTAAGTTGTCTATAAAATTTATCATTGAATTTAAAATATGATTGATTCAAAGAGGTTTTTAAGAGTAAAATTAATTCACTTTTCTGAGATGTAGATAAATCCGGACTATTAGTAATTAGATTAGAGACTATATCTAATAAAGGAGATTGCGGAATTGAGGGAAATAGATTAGTGACATCGAAAGAAACTAATTTTGCATTAACCGGTAATTTTAAGTTTTTAATTTTATTTACAAGTTCTGTGGAGTTCTTTATAGCGTAATTAGATTTAAAATTAATCAAGTTAGATAAAATTGAATTTAATTTCTTACAAAGTTTATGGGCAGGTGCATTAATGTATGAAGCAATAGGTCTCATTGGGAAACCTGATTTGTGAATTTTAGGTAAACTATATAATACTGGGGCTTGAGGGTTCATAGTGGTTAAAAAATATTTATCTATGTCCGAAAAAATATTAGGGCTATTTTTTAGAGCTTGTTTTATTTCTAGTTGGAATTTGGAAGTGGGATCAGAAGAAAGAAGTTTGAAGTTTTCATTTTCAATTAAAGTTAAGGTTTTATTAATATAATCAGTTTTATTTAAAATGGTTACGGTATTACCCTTATCTGCTTTACATATAATTAAGTTGTTATCTTTGACTTTCTGTTGTATGTTTTTTAAAATTCTAGATTCAACTTGGTTTGATTTAGTAATGTTATGAGTTTGTAACAATTTTGAGAAACGATTTTTTTCAAGGTTTTTTATATTATAAGAGTTTAGGTTATCCAACGCTAATTCAGTATTAATAGTTAAATGAACTAAATCATTTTTGTTAGAGACATTAGGACAATATTTGAGGCCTTTGTTTAAAAGGTTAACTTCGGGTTGATTAAAAGTTGTGTTAGATAAATTTTGTACTCTGTCGTAGAATTTAGGAATACCTGTAATTTCTGGTGTATCTAGATAAATGGAGGATTTCTCTTCTGAACTTCTTTTCGTTTGTTCCATGATAGATTGGAGTTTTTTCTTTTGGGTTAAGTATTGTTGATGGGCTATTTTATTGGCTACGTCCCTTACTTGAAGATCAATGATGTCGAATTCTATGTTGTTATAGTTGTTGTGTAATTCCATGTGAATTAACTTTAGGTGGGTGGATAAATTATCTCTGATGTTGTACCATTTTTTGATTTCCAGATTGATCCAAAATTTGATAGCTTGAAGCACAGCTTTATGGGCTTCTCGTGATTTGTGGTTGCACTTAATTTTCATATAACGTGGACTTATCTTATTTTTTAAACACATAATGTTGAACCAGATATGATTATTGCACTTCTTAAGTTCTATTAAACACTTTCTGTAGTAAACTGCGAGGGATGCTTTGCTAGCATTAACAATATCTAAGTATGTAGATTCGCACGGCACTTGGTGAAACATAATATTAATAAAAGAAAAGGAAAAAATCACAACACTTGACTTAGTTTCACAAAAAGGTTTTATTGAAAATATATATAAAATACTCTGACAAATGTTTCGGTTTTTACACCATTATCGAAGAGATTATAAAATATAAAACTAAAGGAATACAATATTTATACCTGGTTAGTTACCACGAAATTGAATAGAGATGACACATAGTAATCTAATTGGTCGTTCGTAATGACCTTGTGGTTGTGGTGAGCTTTTGTTATTTCGACTATTTCTAATAAATTCATACGTTTACCTTTAGGAACATAATGTAGCAATTTAATATTATTTAAGTCTAAGGTATTGTAAACAAACATACCTTATGAAGAATTGTGTCCTTTCGTATTTCATCCGCCAAGTTCTTCCTGTCGTATACCGACTTTTTCGCAGAAGTTTTCGACAAATGCTTGCGTGTTATTCGTAATCAGATACAACTGCATGACACGCTTAAACTAAATCTTGAACTTTTCGGACGGTATGTGCACGATGCTAAACAATTGGTTGACGTGAAATCCTTCAACACCAATAACAAAGTTGTCACTCAGTCGACGAATCTTTCCAATATTCTCCAAAGCTTCTTCGACGTTCTTGAGGGTAAAGCTTCTGAGTTTCAAGAACGAGAGTCAGGTAATTTATCATTCTCTCTTTATATATATTTCACTTGTGTTTACTATTATATCATTCTTACAGGATGGGCTTTGGAAAGAGTCCTTTTCCTAGAACTCAATTGCAACAAGTACAATCCCCTTAGAGCTTCATCTTACATTCCTCTACCTAAACAAATTGTACTTAAGAGAGCTGTTGTGAACGTACGAAACGATGACCAAGCCTGCTTTGCGTGGGCAATAACCTCAGCTTTGTATCCCGCCCAAGCCAACCCGCACAGAACGACTTCCTATCCGCATTACTCCCGCACGATGGACTATGACGGTATCGATTTTCCTATTAAATTAAACGACATTCCCAAGTTTGAAACGAATAACCATTGCTCTGTGAATGTTTACGGGACTGAATACGTTTTGAAGGATGGAAAATGGATCTGGGAAATTGTTGGTCCCCTCTACTACTCGTCCGTCAAACGAAGGCTGCACATCAATTTACTCTTGCTACACGATGATCGAGGAAATAATCATTACTGTTGGATTAAGGATATGTCCCGTTTGCTCTCTCAACAACTCTCCAAAACAGAACATCGCAAATTCCTATGTGACGGCTGCTTGCAATACTTCAGCTCTGTGGCTCACCTGCACCGTCATCAGCGGAATGATTGCAACCACGTTTACACGACGCTGCCAACTGCTGATCTCAAATTGGACAAGATGGGTAGGCTCATCCCTAATAACGTTTTAAAATTTCAAAACTACCACAAACGTATCAAAGTACCTTTCGTTGTTTATGCAGACTTCGAAACCATATTGCGACCCGTTCATACATGCTTTTCCGATCCTAACAAGACCTCCACCACACCTACCCACGAACATCAACCGCACTCGTTTGCTTACTTGATTAAGTGCTCTTTTGACGATTCCCTTTCAATATTCAGAACTTATAGAGGACCTGATTGTGCTAATCAATTTGTTAAAACTCTTGATCAAGACGTTTCTGATATTTATCACCGATTTTTAAAGACCCCGGTTCCTATGATACCCTTGACTGATGAAGAAATGCGACTTTTCTCTGAAACGTCGTCTTGTAATATTTGCGAAGAGCCCTTCCTAATCGATGATGTAAAGGTTCGCGATCATTGTTATTTGACTGGTAAAGTTCGATTAGGGGCCGTTCATTCCAGATGTAACTTAAACTACAAACTACCCAACTTTGTGCCTGTATTCTTCCACAACCTCTTCGGTTACGATTGTCATTTATTTTTAAAAGAAATGGCTGTCAACGATGTTAAATTTAGCGTAATTGCTCAAAATAAAGAAAAATACGTTTCCTTTACCAAATTATTGCGAGTTGATACTGTTCCCGGTGTTTCAGATAACTCTATTCAAAACGTATTTGTTAAGATTCGATTTCTCGATTCCTTTCGTTTTATGGCTTCCTCCCTCGATAAACTGTCTGAAGAACTCGACCCTTCTCAATGCTTCCAAGTGAAGAAGTATTTTTCTGATCCTACACAATTTCAACTTGTGCGACGGAAACGGGTTTTCCCTTACTCCTACGTCGACGATATTACTAAACTTGACGAATCAACGTTCCCTCTCAAAGACGATTTTTTCGATAAATTAACATCTCTACCCATTTCCGATGAAGATTATGAAAGAGCTGCCACCGTTTGGAAAACCTTTAACTGCTCCACTCTCGGAGAATATTCTGACCTCTACTTGAAAACCGATGTCCTACTGTTAGCTGACGTGTTCGAGAATTTTCGTGAAATATGTATCGATATGTTAAAGTTTTTCCAAAAAGGGGTAGGTGGAGGAATAAGTCAGTGTGTTCAAAGAATGCATTTCGCTAATAACCCACACCTTCCTGATTATAACGCATCTGCTCCCACTTCCTACATTATGTATTTGGATGCTACCAATTTGTATGGACACAGCATGAGTCAATACCTTCCTATATCCCATTTTCGTTGGCTCAGCGATGCTGAAATTGATGAATTTAATGTTCTCGATTTACATGCTTCTTCTGAATACGGTTATGGACTTGAAGTTGACGTTCAATATCCCCAAAACCTACACGATTTTCATGCTGATCTTCCCTTTTTAGTTGAAAATATTATTTCTCCTGGTAATGCTAATGGTAGAGTCAAAAAATTGATTCCGAACCTTATGACTAAGACAAAGTATATTGTTCATTACCTACCGCTTAAACAAGCTCTCCAGAGCGGATTAAAATTACTTAAAGTGCATAGAGCTATTCAGTTTAAACAGTCACAATGGTTGAAACCTTTCATAGATTTGAATACTAGAAAACGCAATATGTGTAATAATAAGTTTGGGAAATCATTATTTAAATTGATGAACAACTTTCGGAAAAACGATGGAGAACGTTGATAAACGAGTTGACGTCAAGTTAGTTACTCATTGGCAAAACGTTGGAGGGTACCTTGGTGCTGAAAGTTTAATAGCTAAACACAATTTCAGAAATTCAAAAATTTTCACCCCCATTTCGTAGCTATTCAGATGAATAAATTACACATTGTTTACGATAAACCGCTCTATGTAGGTTTCACTATTTTGGATTTATCAAAAGTTGTTATGTATGACTTCTACTACGGCTTTCTTAAGCAAAAATATCAAGAAAATATTTCTTTGATGTATATGGATACTGATTCCTTCATTCTTAAAGTTTTCACCGAAAATTTCTACAGAGATATGATTGAAAATATTCATCACTTCGACACTTCCAATTATCCCCATGATAATAGTTTCAATATCCCTATTACCTCTTCTGTTATTGGCAAATTTAAAGACGAATTCCCTAATAATCCCATTAAAGCATTCTATGGAACCGGAGCAAAAGCTTACTGCGTTGAAGCCGTTGATCAAATTGTTAAAAAAGCAAAAGGTGTCAAGAAAAATGTCATTAAATTACATCTTCAAATCGATGATTACTTACGCGTCATTAGAGATGACGCCACCATTCTTAAATGTATGAATGTTTTCGTTTCCGATCTGCATACTATGTTTACCCATATGAAAACGAAAGTAGCCCTCTCTCCCAAAGATGATAAGCGTTTCTTAATTCCGAAAACAACGAATACTCTTCCTTGGGGACATTACAATATAAAAAACTCAAACAGTTCGCTTTCAAAGTTCGACGGTGCCGTTGATCGATTTATACAAAATTTTCATCAACCGTATGCCGACGACTTAACGGTTGGAGAATACTTTATTAAAAGAATTTTCGAAGCTTCGTCACTTCCACAGGAAGCCATTGATAATATTTATGAACACCTACTGTAATATCTACCTGGAGTTCTGTTTTAGTATAGCTTACGCTGAAATGTCACCAATGTAAATATTTTATCCTTAATTTTGGCTGTATTGTATAAATAATAATAACAATAATAATAAAACGTTACTACACAACTTGTTTGTTTACTATTTTTATTCTGCGAAATATATTCCTCAACTTCACAAATAACATGTGTACGATTTCTACTGTTACAATTTATTGTTTCAATAACATTAACAATGAATAAATTTTCTTATAATCTTCGATATTACTTGATGGCCATTTGCCTGACTCAGGACCGCTCTGCCAGCCTGCAGCTTTCTCCATTCCTTCTCTTAAAATATTTTCTTCTATCCATTGCAGCACTGTTTGATGACGACCATTGATATTTGGACTTAATGTATACGGAAGCCGAAACAAGTTGATAAATTTAATACACTTTTCCAAATTTTTCGGTTGTGCGTAGTATGCTTCATCCACACACTTTAACAATGTAACATACTTTTTCTTGGCATTCATTGCGGAGAACTACTTATCCCGCATTAGAACTGATCCGTTTGTTAACATTTCCTTTAAAAAATACACGTCGTGTTATTAAGAACTCGTCTAGCAACCCAAAACATTTGGTTTTTTAACACGTGTTTGAAGAATCAAGTGTTCCCGAAATACATCAATTTAAAAACGAACAACAACAGTACTACAGCAGAAAGAGGAAGAACTTTGGGGATGCAGAGGTGGTTGAAAGAAGACAGAAAAGTTCAATACCGTAGAAGAGATATTTACAGCATATACAGCAAGGTAATTCACACAGAGTTATCTTGTAAACTACATAGCATCGAATTTGATATTTTAGATTTTAATATTAGAAGTAAAATTAATAATATTATCAACAAAAAATTTAGAAAACAAAAAAAGAAAATTCAGAATTTAATTTCATGTCAAAGTTCACTTACTAATTTACTTACCACTAATTCAAATTCCTCAAGGCAATACTCAGATCACACTTTCTATAAAAGGTTTGTAAACTTAACTGATACAATATTTTCGAAAGAAGAAATTAATCTGTTAGAAAAAAGTTTTCAACATAATATTAAACCAAATGATTCTAAAAATAAATATATGCTAGAACTTTTAGGAGTCGAATTAGAACTTACTTTCAAAAAGTTACCACATTTAGTTTCAGAAAAACATATTGTAGCAAAATCAATAAAAAATAATTACAAGCATGAAAATAATAAACAAGTTATTAGATCAGAAATGCCTTTAATAAAATCTATTCGCAATATAGCTAACAAAAATAACATCACTTTCACTAAAGCAGATAAAGGAAAAACAGTAATAGCAATTAACAACAAGGATTACATTAACAAAACTTTAGAATTTCTAAACCCTGATAAATATATACAACTCAAAAATGACCCTACAGACAAATATCAATCAAAAATTAAATCCTTAATAAAATCATCCAAATATATTTTTAAAGAAATCGAAACTTATAAACTAATTATTATGAACCCTTTACCCCCTAGATTATATTCACTCATTAAATTACATAAAACAAATTTACCAATAAGGCCAGTAGTTTCATTTGTATCAGCACCGTCAACAAAATTATCAAAATTCCTTATAAATATAATCAAAAGTAAATGCAATTTCGAGCCAAAATTTAGTATAAAAAACTCAAATGAATTAATCTCAAAAATTAAGCACTTAAAAATACCAACAAATGCAAAACTAATTTCTTTTGATGTTCAAAATCTTTTTCCCAGTATTCCTCCTACAGATGTAATAACCTTAGTTAAAAATTTACTTAATTTACATAATAATAATACCGAAGAAAGTCTGGAAATAATAAATGCCTTGTCTACATGCTTATCTCAAAACTACTTCCAATTCAACAACAAGATGTTTACTTGTACCGAGGGTCTAATAATGGGTAATCCCTTAAGCCCGTTATTAGCCGAAAT